>JAOWCC010001634.1:58591633-59791633 GCA_030867875.1 Actinernus sp. WN-2022
CATCTGGGCTTTCACTCGGGCCACATGAGATTGAAGATGAAATACACTTTCATTTGAAATCCTCTTAGTAATAACCAAAGGGAAGAATTATTAGCAGTCTTTAGGAGTGGCCGGTAGCGCGGTGACTTTCATTCTCTGCTCCCCTAGTATATATATACATGTATGTAATTTAATATTTTTGTTTTCTCGTATGTAAATTAAAGTAGTTGATCTTTTATTGAAAACACTACTTATTCATGTGTGTATGTATGTTCAGACTACTATCGTGCAGCTAGCTAGAGTCTTAAGATATCTGTCAGCAACTCGCAGCTAGTTAATAAATTAGTACTGTTCAGACCTAGTAACTTAGTAGGTTTTACTTTTTGTTTTTCCGTTCCAGTCGTAAACAGTCCGAGTTTGACCAAAGTGAAACGATCGAGCTGCTCGCGTCCGTAGATATATATTTCTTCGTTTGCACTTTTGACATGATATAATTCTTCAAATGGCACCATTGTTTTATTTCTTATGTTTAATAATACAGTTCTCAGCTGTAAATAAAATAGAACATTCTATGGAAGATTTCTTGTCCTAAAGTTTGGAAACGTAACACATGCATTTGACGCTAGAAAGTTCAGTACTCGCAAGGTCAATTTACTAGTGGCAGTTTACTAGTTTGCACTATCGGCTGTTATGGAATGGAAACATACTTTCACAGCTTAATATGTATGTCGATTGGTCAGAAGGATATCTTGTTTAAATGCTACGGTCCTTTCGGCATCAGGAAATTTTTAAACGGGAGTTTTCGTACAGTATTTCAAGCTATGCTGTAGTGCGAGTTCAGTTACGCCACAAATGTCGGTGAAACTAATACCGTGTTCATTATTATCGGTTTTCTCTATGGGTTCTCATGTATTCAATAATTACTTCTGGAGCTTCATATTTATGTCGATTGGTCACAATGATTTCCTCTTTCAGTTTTTCCCTTTAGTTTGGACATTAGGGATATATCCTTGGAGATTTCGTACAGTTTAGCGACCGTTGTGTCGAAAGTAGAAACGTTCGTTTGTCATGAAAGTGCGTAAACAAACTGTCACAAGCGGTTTCATAGCAGCTCGATGTTTGACTCCCATATAGTCGATGTTAACGTATATAGCTTCATATGTACGTCGATTTCTCACAAGGATTTCCTCTTTCAGTTTTCCTCTCTCTTTGCTGGCAGTTCATGCTTCTTGTTCGGGTAGTTGCCCCACTGAGCCGTAACCACAAAACGAGCACAGCATTTCAGTTGGCATACACTGCGTACATCTGCTTAACTAATTAGATTTGTAAAAATCTTAGCGGATCATGTAAATATTCCGCTTGGCTGAAATATGAGGGTTTCTGCCGTCAAAGTTCATTTTTTGTTTCAGTTTTCCCCATATTAGCAGACTTGTATAATGTCTCGAGCTCTCCGAATCCAGTAGAAAGACTCTGGTTATTCTGTCGTAAAACATGGACCTGACCCAAATTTAGGTTGTATTGCATCATTGCCCACGATGGAATAGATTTCTGACAATGACTATTTGAAATTGATATCTCCTTGTCTCGCCTAGTCTGAGCTTTGAATTTTCTTATCTGAGCGCGCCTGAGGAAATCTAACCTTTGTTTGCGTGACCAGCATAGTGCAATCTGATTGGTTCGAATTTGACCTTTAACGCATGCGCAGAAGCCGTCTGACACTGATTAAAAAAATAAATAATAACCACTTGCATTTTCAGACTCGGCGCTGCCACAGGCAGCCCGAGTAATTACACTTTGGTAATTACTTGGAACTTCACCTAATTATGTACACTGCATGTAGTTGTGTTCATGACTACTTTTCGTTTCTAGAAAGCTTTTCGATTTCATTTCTTGCAAGATTCATATTGGTTTCATCATGTGTGTAGTCATGGTAATTTTCTGTCACTTGACAATTAACTTAGCGAATTAACTTAGTAGTTTTTAGAACTGGCCACTGGCACAGACCGCTTAGATCTAGATTTAGTTGTGTAAACTTATAACTGTAAACACAATTAGCTGCTTGAAACATCATTATTCACATCAGTCCCTTTCTAAGCGAGTATAAATAAGAGCACACATTACTCAGTTCACACCAGAAGCCTTTGCTACTGAGTACCTTTTCACAAGCACTATGGATGAACAGGTTGCAACTAAAAGCATTCCAGCTGCCCATGACTTACATGTACTCCCTGCTCCTGTAAGAACAAGGTCTCTATCATACGTGTCTATTCGTTTATTTGTTTTGGTTTTCCCTATCCATGTCCTTGTTTGCCTCACAAATATTGGATTTGTTTAGTTGCCTGAGTTTATTTCACATTATGGTTAGCATGTGCAACTGTCACCTCACAAATATCAGATTTGTTGCGTTGCCTGAGTTTATTTCTACAAAAGTTTACATTATGGTTAGCGTGTGTGAGTTTTGCCTTGCAAAATAATATTGGATTTGTTGAGTTGCCTGAGTTTATCTCAACATGTTTCACATTACGCCCTGTTCTACAGTGTTCACTAGATATAGGCTGTGCCAAGCGAAAAGGGACCTTATAACATAATTATGACGTCATTTCGAGAAAAACATGCAAACAAATCAGTTTGAATGTAGTGGAGCAAGCGGTTCGCTACTAGGCTACCAAAGAGTCAGTAGAATGAAAATAATTTATTACTTCCACAGAACTGTTTGAATTGGATAAAAATGAAAGAAAAGTGGAAGAGTAGTATAATAGTAGCACATGTTTTCATTCATTAGATAAACATTTTTATAAAAAAAAAACTGCTTTTCAAATGAAAAAACCTTTTTAAGAGACTTCAAACTGGCTTGTGAATGATGCAAGTGCTGGTTTGAGTGTCTGCCATTGTTCAACTTTTATCATTGAATATTTTGCAAAATTCAATAGAGGCTTTCTGAGTAGATGAGAGGAATGATGAGGAGATTATTGGACTGACAGAGCATCTTGGAAAATAATTTGAGTATTGCTAATTTTTAATGCTGCAGAGAATGAGTTTGAGAATTGAAGTGACGGCGAGTCAGCACTTTGAGTGAGATTGTGAAAGGAATCTACGAGGAAGAGTTCGCAATCTAGAAAACATTTTCCTCTACTATAAATTTTCAAGCTACACAACAACTCCTGTAGACTGAGATATAAATATTACATTTAAGCTTATGTTTTCTCTTTTCGAGGGCAATCAAATCATTCGAGTAGCACTTTTGAACAGCAATTTTTTCTACTTTAGGAACTGAATTTTGGCAAATAATTCTTCCCTTACCTAAATCAGTTGTCCAACTGTTCCAAACTGCCCTTAACTCAAAATCAGCAAAATATATCACAAGGTCCCTTTTTGCTTGATGCGGCCCATACATGAATGTGTGTGAGTTTCGTCTCACAAATATCGGATTTGTTGAGTTGCCTACATGTTTCCCATTATTACCTGTTATACATACATGTATAATTTATTATGGTTAGTTTGTGAGCTTCACCTCACAAATACTGGATTTGTTGAGTTGCCTGGGTTTATTTTTACAAAAAATTATATTATGGTTAGTGTGTTGGATTTTCATTTCCTTGCCCATTTTGGCATGTGTTACCATGAGTATAAAACCAGGTGCACATGCTTGCCTCCAATATTTGTACCATTTGTTACTGGGTAGACATTTTTCTATCATTCACCCTTAGCTTTCTTTTATCTGCAACTTCTGGTATGTGTTGCCATGTTGATTATGTCTACTTATTTTGTGCTGAACATATGCATATTTATTCCATTGTCTAAATATTTGTTTACACGTTTTGGCATAGGTTGCACTGCATTGCGGTGAGTGGAATGTTGGTCTTAATTTTCTGCTTTTGGCTCTTATGGTTTCCGTTTGTCATATACATGTATTTCTATACTCATTGTAGCAAGTTTATTCTGTCCCAGTTCTATTAATTCAGTTCAGTTATTATGGATGACACCTAATTTATATCCATTTGTACATTATTACCATTTATATCATGTATGCCATTCATCTTGTATACTGAAACATTTCTGTTACTCACCTCCCTTCCTCCCTTGGGTCATATTTCCCTGTACTGTGCATACCCTCTTTATGGCAGCCTAAAAGGCTAAAAGGCCATCACTCTTTCTCTAGTAGGTATGGACTTGGCGATGGCAGACATTGTAAGTCACATTGGCTGATGCAAACCTGCAACAGCCTCTTATTACCTGAAACTCTTGGGTGCTGCATCCTGGAGGGCCTTTGCTGTTACCAGCCTCGGATGAATTCTGCAATGTGGCATCAGCTGCTTAATTGGCTTAAATTATTTTGTTAGTGCATTATCTTCATTGTCTTTTACTTACATGTATTATACAGAGTGAATCCGGTTTAGTCTATCTTTAGGTCTATCATCACTACCCAGTGAAGTATCTAAAGTGTTAAAGTCTTTAAATCCAAACAAAGCTATGGGACCTGATAACATATCTGCCTGCCTACTAAAGGAATGCACGTCAAGTATTTCATACTCCCTCACTCACCTGTTTAACAAGTCACTCAAGCTTGGAACTCTCCCTACTGAATGGAAACTTGCCAACATCACCCCTCTCCACAAGAAAGGAAATAAGAGTTATGTAGAAAACTACAGACCCATTTCCTTGATGTGCATAGTCGCTAAAGTACTGGAGCGTTGTATTTACAATCGTCTGATAGACCACCTTCAAAATATGATCTCTGAAGCTCAGTACGGCTTCCTTAAAGGCAAATCCTGTACCACTCAGCTACTGACAGTCCTCCATCGCATTGGTCAAAACCTGGACTTGGGCAAACAAACCGACGTCCTTTACTTTGACATCTCTAAAGCCTTTGACACAGTTGACCACAAACTACTCTTGCGCAAACTTAGCCGATTTGGTATCACAGGTGGAGTGCTAGACTGGTTCAAGAACTACCTCTGTGGTCACCAGCAGCGTGTAACAGTTCATGGCGCCATGTTGAACACGCTTTCAGTCACTTCCGGTGTTCCTTACTGGTCTATTCTGGGACCCCTTCTGTTCTTGATCTATGTCAACGACCTCCCATTATCGATCATCTCGTCCTCCGTCGAGGTGATAATGTTTGCTGACAACACCAAATGCTTCTCGGTAGTGGAATCTGCAGCAGACATCTCCATTCTTCAGGGTGAGGTATTTAATTTGGCGACCTGGGCACGCTCTTGGCGGCTGAAGTTCAATGCAAAGAAATGTAAAGTTTTAACCATTACCAGGAAACGCAGTCCCCTATTGGCTAACTATACCGTTGATGGTCAAGTTTTGGACCACGTTCCTAGCAAAAAAAAGACCTAGGCGTGACCGTCCGTTGGTACCGACCTTACATGGTCCATTCACATATGTCAACAGATCACCAAGGCGAACCAGTTGCTTGGCCTACTCAGACGCTCTGCCGTCAAAGTCCGAAGTACTAGCGCCCGTCGATGTCTGTACTTGTCCCTTGTTAGGTTGAACCTTGCCTATGCCTCACAAGTATGGAGCCCACAAACTGTCGATCTGACGCAGGATATAGAAAGAACACAAAGGAGGGCTACTAAGTTTATTCTCCTGTTGCCCTTCCAAACAGACATCTCCTACAAATCTAGACTCTTAACTCTAAAGCTTTTACCTTTATGTTACTGGTATGAATACCTTGACCTCATCTTCTTGTATAAGGCAAAACACGGTTTAGTAACCTTAGCTCCAGATGTTTTGCCAAAGCTAATAAACGGTGAATTTAAGCATCTCTCTACGTTCGATGGATAACTCACTTAATCTTATTACTTATCAGATTCCTAATGTCAAGACCCTGTGTTACCAAAATAGTTATTTTATAAGAGCTTCCCGAACTTGGAATACACTTCCACACGAACTGCGTAAATCAGATATCTCTTTACCTAAGTTTAGATCATTACTATTTAAATATTACGTGTTTGCCATCACTTCTGTATTTGACATCGAGAACCCTAGGTCTTGGAAGTCTGTATGTCTGAAATGTCACCAGGCAAGACAGTTAACCGCACCTCTCAAATGCTGTTTTTAGGTTGAAATAAGTATTGTAATTAGATATTTATTGTAATTTTATTTTTCATGGGAAACCAACGTAATTGGCTAATGCTGTGTTGGTTCTCCTGGCCTCTATGTTTTGTTTGTTGTATATTTTACTTTATTCTATTTTGTATCTTCTATTATGGCCGAAGTAAGCAAATAAATAAATTAGTGGTAATCTAGATCGTGTTGAGTGTGGACTTTGTTTTCAGTGTGGACCAGGTTTTGGGTGTGGCTGTCTCTGTTGTCTTAGGGGATCCATCTTAGGTGCATGGTTTCATCCGTAGGCCTTATGATTACTCAACGTAGGTCCCACAGTTGCCATGTTTTCCCGCTCTTATTTGATGATCCCTTCCTAAAGGAGTATAAATAAGAGCACACAAGGTTGATTACTCAGTTCATGCAATAAGTTTTTTTTCCTATTCATTGTTAGTTGTTTCCTTTCACTCTCACCTGTTTCAGTCTGTGATCATGTTTAGGTTTTTTTCACTCCCTCCCTTCCCACATTTTCCCTTCATTCTACTCTTTCTATGAACACAGTTGCCATATTTTCCCACTCTCATTTTACGAGTGTGAAAGGAACTGGTTCAAATATCATACTATTTTCGTGAATATATTGACAAATAGAATTGGGGAGCTGGGTGGTGCAGTGGTTAAGCGCTTCGCCTCTCACCTCTGTGGCCCAGACTCGATCTCCGGGTGTGGCACCATATGTGAGTTGAGTTTGTTGGTATCTCACCCTTGCTCCAAAGGTTTTTTTCCGGGTTCTCCGGTTTTGCTCCCTCCACAAAAACCGACATGCTATATTATTCCAATTCGACTCCTGTGGATTAGCCGGGTCCTGACTTTGATCAGCCTCTATGGCTGTTCAGGTCCCTTTAGAAATTCAGAGTAGACCAAATGAAAGTAAGAATACTTAGTCCTGGTTTAATATAATTTTTTTGATTCTAGGTGCTGAGGTCCGTGCACATTGCACGTTTCCTGTCAGTATCCTCAGCAGCCTGGCAGAAGGTAGGTTTTGGTGCACTGTTTGTTCTGTTTTGTAACCATAAAGTAATAACATCGATGTTACAAATGTACTAACATACATGTAGTAATTACATTTGTATAATAGTATTTAATATATGCTTCGATCTATAATAATGTTGATTTGTTAACACATTAGGTGTCCATAAGCAGATTTGAGCCAGACCAGTACATACCCTACCAGAGACTGGATGATAACCTGAAGATTGTTAGGGATAGGTTAGTGAGTTCATGCTTGTGAAACAAGTTCCTTTGGTTTGAGTTGTCAATATTTCTCTGATGCTCTTGTATACTGATCATGTTTTCCAACAGTATATAAGACATAGTTATACATACTTGATACACATATATGGCATAGCAACTCCTGCCATTATTGCCTCCAGGTTAAACAAACCAATGACCTTAGCTGAGAAGATTGTATATTCCCATCTAGATGACCCCAAGAATCAGGTAGGTGCTCAATTATTAATACAAGTATGTGTTGAGTATGGTTATTTTTTTTAAACCTGGTTCAAATTTTAAACCAGTTAGGGTTATGTTTACTATTATACATGTAGTGTGTCGATAGAGGAACTATTATACAAATAGTGTGTCCGTCGTGGAACTATCAGCTCATACATGTAGTTGCTCACACAAATTTGATGTTCTTCAAATAGGATTTTAATTGAGACTACATGTATAACTCATTACAGTTGTTACCCTTATTTCAATATATGTTAGGATATTGTACGAGGCGAATCTTACTTGAAGCTGAGGCCTGACAGGGTTGCTATGCAGGATGCCACAGCTCAGGTATGTGCAGGGGTTTCATTAGAAGCTGGCTACTGTTGGAGTTCCAGTGGCTACTCATTAATTGTCACACAGCTGTCAACTCTGTCGGTTACTGCTGATAAAGCTATTGGAATAAAGTAAATACTAGTACTTATACAGGGGTTACATGAATTAGAACTAGCTGACTACTGCTGGAGATCCAGTGGGTACTCATTCTCATACAGCCACCTACTCTGTCTGTTATTGCTGATAAAGCTATTGAAATAAAGTAAATACTAGTACTTATACAGGAGTTACATGAATTAGAAGCTGGCTACTGTTGGAGTTCCAGTGGCTACTCATTCTCATACAGCCACCTACTCTGTCTGTTACTGCTGATAAAGCTATTGAAATAAAGTAAATACTAGTACTTATACAGGGGTTACATGAATTAGAAGCTGACTACTGCTGGAGTTCCAGTGGCTACTCATTCTCATACAGCCACCTACTCTGTCTGTTACTGCTGATAAAGCTACTGAAATAAAGCAAATACTAGTACTTATACAGGGGTTACGTGAATTAGAAGCTGACTACTGCTGGAGTTCCAGTGGCTACTCATTCTCATACAGCCACCTACTCTGTCTGTTACTGCTGATAAAGCTACTGAAATAAAGCAAATACAGATGCCTACTATTCATTCATGGCCACTTACATGTATATATATTACTCAAAAAAATATTGAAAGACCTGATGAGGAGGTTGAGGATACACATGTATCAGTTGACATGTTGTTAATAGTATTGGGTCATGTTAAAATAGTATTGGGTCATGTTAATAGTATTGGGTCATGTTAAAGTGCCTATGAAGCTTATTTTTTTATTTTAGATATCAATTCTACATCAAGTGAATAGTAGAATGGTACAATATATCTTGCTTTGAATGCTGTGCCGCTGAGTTAAGGAGGTTTTAATATCCAAAATGCTAATTACATGACGTCAGGGGAGGTATCTGCAATCACTTCTTAGTGGTTGTGAATGGGCGTTTCTACTGATATAGGAAAACAAATTTCTAATATCATTTTATTTCAACCATGGGTATAACACTGATAATTTAAAAAAAATGTTTAATTATAACAAAACAAATTGTATAATAATTGATGCCTCCCCTGACGTCATGTAATTAACATTTTGAATATTAAAACATCCTTAACTCAGCGGCACAGCATTCAAAACAAGATATATTGTACCATTCTACTATTCACTTGATGTAGAATTGATATCTAAAATAAAAAAATAAGCTTCATAGGCACTTTAAAATAGTATTGGGTCATGTTAATAGTATTTCTATGTGATATTTGAGGTTTATTAGAATACCATACATGTACATGTATGTGTTGTGGTTTCAATTTTTTTTTTGGTATGAGATTTCTCATACCAGTTTCAAATTTTCATACTGGTTTTATATTTGTCAATCCAAGATTCTAAATCAAAATTTTTTTTTTGGGGGGGGGGGGGGGGGATGTTTTAAAAAGAAAAAAAAAATTCCACCCACCCCTCCCCTGCAAAATATTTTGTCACTCTCCCCTCCCTCTACGGTACTCCCCATTCCCCCTCCCTAACCCCTTTTCCCTTCCCTATCCGCTCCCGCTACAACCAACTTTGTAATGACCTCATTAATTACACATCATTACTACTTACTTTTATTTCACTTTTTCGTGGACCGGTAGTGGGACTCAAACCTTCAACCCTTTCGACTGGGAGAATGCCTTAGAAGACCAGAGCTTAACCAACTGCACCACAGAGACTTACGTTGGAGTTCCACTCACGTTCTTGGAGTAATATAACAATTCTTATGGAAATTAGTTACTAGTTCCCTCTCTGCCACTTAATTTTATTCAACGCATGTGCACTACTCACAAAGTCGGACTTGGAAAACATCACCGAGTTGCATGACTAGAAGCAGGATATTGTGAACCAAACCGACTTTTATAGAGTTAAAAGCGAACTAAATGAAAGCCAGAGAATAGGATTTCACCTCTCACTTTATATTTAGAAGAAAGTTTCCTTGGAAGAGTGAAGCGATATCTGTAAAAAGCGATGAAAGAAGATAATCTCCGACACTGTTTACAGACTGCAGAACTCGAGACTCGAGTTGGAGCAAAATACTTTGTTTGACAAGAAAATTACGGAAGTAAACCAGCGTCTAACCTGACAGCAATGAAGTTGTGCACAAAGGCATGATTTTCAAAATGTTCTGTCATCAGATCTATAGAATTATATAGCACACGGAGGACAAGAAAAAATACCAAAAATGGCCATGACTGATCAGTCTTTAAAGGCCCATTTATACGACAGAAAAAAAAGAATGGCTCGGATAGAGAGAAGTACCGGTTCCATGAACATTTGCCCATTTACACAAGAAATATCTTGAAACGGTCTGGATAAAAAGTGGCACTGGTCCGCAAACCTACATGTAGGTTGAATGGCAAGGGCTGTTTACACAAGAATATTTCCAAGACCGGACATGATTGAGCCCATGATAATGTTAAGATCACTGTCATTCGTATGCGTTGCACATGACACTCGTAAAATAAAATGGCAAGCTGTTATCCTTTTTGTTTCTTTTAACTGAAAGGAAATCTGTTAGTTCTACTTTGAAGTTGCATGAAAAAAACAGATATAAAGCTTAGAAAAGAGACTTGTTAGAAGGTAAAATTTGTGTTCTTTTCCTTCATTTTCGTTTTGTTGCCCTTCCCGTCCACTCGTTTATCATCCGCCATATTGCGAGGAAGTGGAGCTTAAATACGCATGTGGACAGAAATAAACAACTGAGGACAAAACAGTGCAGGCTCACGTTTACACGATGCACAGGAACTGAAAACACAGTTACCAAACCCAGTTTTATCCGTTCCGGTTTGGGACCATGGCACCTATTGCCCCAGAACAGGTAAAATTGGCACAGGTAAAAGTAGGGTATGGATCGTTTACACGAATGAAATTATCCGAACTGTTCTAGTTTTTATCCGAGCCATGCCACTTTTTCGAATCGTGTAAACGGGCCTTAATAGGCAGGTATTTATAATAATGATTTAAAATAAATGTACATGTAACCTCAAAAAGTTATCAACTGTCAGTGTAAATTTTCTTCCATTGTGCTGTTCTCATGCCCAACAAAATAACAATTCAGCGACAAGCACTATTGTCCCAGTAACATTGCTAAAAGGGGATCTTACAGATTTTCGCAATTGTCTAAAGTTACAAAATAATTGTCTATAATAATTATTCTTACGTGAACAAAAACATGAGTGAATGTACAGTTCTACATGATTATTTCCCTGCACGAGACTGTCATTTTTCATTAAGTACAATAAAGTCAAAGAGTAACGCTACCCAAACACTGTATATGCTTCTTCCAATCAATGGTCCAATGAACTAATGCAAACCCTACCCCTACATTTAAGAACACCCTAACCATCAACAACGGGTGCTCGCTAATTTTCGTAAGGTGTTTAGAGCTACATGTAATCACTAATTTTGGGTTTTTAGGGCTAAGTCACTAAACAACAGACAAATGTGCTTCTTCGATGGTCCTGTGTACTAATGCAAACCCTACCCCTACATTTAAAAACACCCTAACCATCAACAACGGGTGCTCGCTAATTTTCGTAAGGTGTTTAGAGCTACATGTAATCACTAATTTTGGGTTTTTAGGGCTAAGTCACTAAACAACAGACAAATGTGCTTCTTCGATGGTCCTGTGTACTAATCCAAACCCTACTCCTACATTTAAAAACACCCTAACCATCAACAACGGGTGCTCGCTAATTTTCGTAAGGTGTTTAGCGCTACATGTAATCACTAATTTTGGGTTTTTAGGGCTAAGTCACTAAACAACAGACAAAATGTGCTTCTTCGATGGTCCTGTGTACTAATCCAAACCCTACTCCTACATTTAAAAACACCCTAACCATCAACAACGGGTGCTCGCTAATTTTCGTAAGGTGTTTAGAGCTACATGTAATCACTAATTTTGGGTTTTTAGGGCTAAGTCACTAAACAACAGACAAAATGTGCTTCTTCGATGGTCCTGTGTACTAATCCAAACCCTACTCCTACATTTAAAAACACCCTAACCATCAACAACGGGTGCTCGCTAATTTTCGTAAGGTGTTTAGAGCTACATGTAATCACTAATTTTGGGTTTTTAGGGCTAAGTCACTAAACAACAGACAAAATGTGCTTCTTCGATGGTCCTGTGTACTAATCCAAACCCTACTCCTACATTTAAAAACACCCTAACCATCAACAACGGGTGCTCGCTAATTTTCGTAAGGTGTTTAGAGCTACATGTAATCACTAATTTTGGGTTTTTAGGGCTAAGTCACTAAACAACAGACAAAATGTGCTTCTTCGATGGTCCTGTGTACTAATCCAAACCCTACTCCTACATTTAAAAACACCCTAACCATCAACAACGGGTGCTCGCTAATTTTCGTAAGGTGTTTAGCGCTACATGTAATCACTAATTTTGGGTTTTTAGGGCTAAGTCACTAAACAACAGACAAAATGTGCTTCTTCGATGGTCCTGTGTACTAATCCAAACCCTACTCCTACATTTAAAAACACCCTAACCATCAACAACGGGTGCTCGCTAATTTTCGTAAGGTGTTTAGAGCTACATGTAATCACTAATTTTGGGTTTTTAGGGCTAAGTCACTAAACAACAGACAAAATGTGCTTCTTCGATGGTCCTGTGTACTAATCCAAACCCTACTCCTACATTTAAAAACACCCTAACCATCAACAACGGGTGCTCGCTAATTTTCGTAAGGTGTTTAGCGCTACATGTAATCACTAATTTTGGGTTTTTAGGGCTAAGTCACTAAACAACAGACAAATGTGCTTCTTCGATGGTCCTGTGTACTAATCCAAACCCTACCCCTACATTTAAAAACACCCTAACCGTAAACAATGGCTGCTTACTAATTTAGGGTGTTTAGAGCTAGTCACTTATTTAGGGCGTTTAGGACTAAATCACTAAACAACACAGACTATAACCCTTCTCAATAGTCATGTGAGCTAATCCAAACCTTAACCCAATATAAAAAAAAACTGTAAAGTACTAAAGAAATCAACAACACAAACAAAGTAAGATATTTTCATTGTAAAATACTTTGGTAGAACTCCATATGTTCTTGCTGTAATGCCATCCTTAACCTAAACACAAGGAACTATGAAAAGTTATACTGGTTTAGGAATTCTGAAAATTTGAAACCAGCATGAAAATTTGAAACCAGTATGAGAAATCTCATACCAATAATAATTTGAAACCACAACATATGTATTTCCTCCTGTAAAAGCCACACTTTTTTTGACCTTTCATGAGTGTTTTCAACAAAAAAAACTTTCTTTGCAATGACCATAAACAAAGCCATGTGAACAATAGAAATGGAGCATTATTCACAGAACACGAGTGTAGGCAATATTTTCTACTGAAGCTCCTCTCCTTCGCTTTCCGAAGAAAACTAGCTGTCCATTTGCTTGTCATCATCTCTAGTGGTATTAAAGCCCATAATGGTCTTGGAAGCCTTCAAGCTTTCAAATAAAGTATCATTCTCAGTTGGCATGATTGACTTTAGACTACTAGCAAGTCCCTTCTACTCCACATTTTTTTAGAATTATGGCTAAACATGGTTCAAGATGGCTTGACATGGTTCAACATGGTGGTATTTAGGGCTATAAATAGGGACTGCCGACTCTTTTGTAAGTTTTGAATTCACTGTCAGCCCAGCAATGGTCAGTTTTTCTAGATCTGTGAGTGGCTTGTCAAAATGACTCACACCAAAATCACAGTCAAGTGTATTAAAGCTATGGTGTTCATGCAAGTGAAACAGTTTAATAATAGAGATGAGTTTCTAGATCACCTGACATGACTTAAACACTGTATGTGCAAGATTTTGTCAAGTTCCTGGAAATTTGAGCCAAGGGTGATGCTTCCGTCGGATATTCACCTGTAGGGACTAGTCAATGAGATATGATACATGGATGCACACTTCGGCATTTCATACCAAAGAGTATCAGTTGTCACTTTTATTACCATAAAATTCTCCAGAAATGTTCTCCTTGGGAGAGAAATGAGGTATACAGTGTTCTTATTTCTTTTTGATTAACAACCTGATGCAGGAATTTGTCTTTAAAATCTAAAAGATATAGCCAAATGATCGATTTGACTCACTTTTTTTATTAACTAAAGCTAGATTTAGCTAACATTATTACCGTTTTCATTGAAGTGTGACTGTGAAAGTTTTCAAGTCTTGTGTGGAAAAGTGCATTTAGCCGGCTGTCAATCAAACAAGTATCTCCACAATTTAATTAGTTTAGGCAGTGATTAGGTGGTACACTTTTGAAGTCTTTGTTTGAGACAAGATTCTGTGTTTGATTGATGGTCGGCTAAATTCACTTATCAAAACATGACTTTAAACTTCCAGGAGCACACTTCCATAAAAACGATAATAAACTCACTAGACTACATAAAAAGTACAGATTGGTACAAGATACTGAAGCGTGCATACATGTGTCACATATCAAGGAAGCTGTCCCTTTTATCACCCTCAAATGGGATGATAATAAACACAGTTGATGTGTAGTGTGTCACAAATTTTCCAGAAACGTTCTCCTTGGGAGAGAAATGGTATGATAAACACAGTCTATGTTTCTCTGCTAGCAGTCTCCATTTAAAGATGTTTTTTTAAATATTATTATTTACAACATTTTTTTCTGATTTTCTACATTTACAATTACTAAATTACAATTGATACAAATCTTACAATTCCACTATATAAGAAGTTTACAACAAAAAAATAACAAATAAAAACATATTATTTTCTACTGCAGTACTCCTCCTCGTACTAGCAACAAGAATTTTGTAATATTTTTTCCCATTTTTCATAATGCTCGACAGCTCGTTATTTCTTTTTGCGATGTAAAATTCTATATTTTGTAGGTATTCCAGCCTCACTCTTAGAATCGTTAAACTTGGTTTGACTTTGATAGATCTACATTTATAAATGACCTGCTTTGCAGTGAGAATTAGGAAATCTGATCATTATATAATTTGATCGCTAGCAGTCTCTACTTAAAATGTTGATATACAGAGAAAGAGCTGAGAAACAAAATGATAAACACTGCCTATGTTAACTTTTCCCTTCTAGCAGTCTCCATTTTAGACAGAGAGACTTCATGTTATGTCCACACCATGATTCATTGCAAACCTAACCCCCAAATAAAAAAAACCCAACCATTTTCAATCCCAAATCATTTTAGAACAACTCTAAATACATCTGAACTATATAATGGAGAATTTTGTACTTTTGAAGTGGCCTAGTTTAACTCTGGGAATCCTGGTGTGCCGTACCATGAAGTCTTACCTCCATTTTACCAGTAGAGAGATCTCTGCTAGCAGGGAATCTACATTCAGTAACCTTCAGTACATATTCATGTATGTATTACTTTGCAAATTACAACTTTGTTTTGTTTCATTTCACAAAATACAATGTACAGTAAGACCTTCTGAAGAAGTTTTGCTTCAAGTACAAGCATTTATGAACTCAAACAAAATATTCTCCCTGAGTTTGGGTGCGGCTTTTCTCAAGCTTGGTTCCCGGTTGTCAGGCCAATGTTAGGGGTATGGCTTACATGAGGTGTTGCTTATACGTGAGGAAATACATAAGTAATTTAACCAGATATTTAAAACTCTGCTCTTTGCTGATTACTAACGTTTTTCTCTGCCATTATTTTCTTCAGATGGCCATGTTACAATTTATATCAAGTGGACTTCCAAAGGTATTCATTTTAACAGGGTTAATGGTAGATTATTGTGAGGGTTCAAGGGTTCTGGGAAGGTTTGGTAGAGCTTGAAATAGGTCTGCAAAATTATATGTACTCATCCAAACACTGGTAATGTCTCTACATGTTATATACATTGTATACTTCTTAATATAACTTGGCAACACATGCCATTGTACAGTACATGTATGAGATATACTGCCGGTGCTGAGTACAATAGGATGTTAGCATAGAGCAGATTTCAAACAAGTGGACAAGTTACAGCTGCAATGATCTACAGCACGGTTACTGTATGGCATGTCATGATATTGAAATTGTTTCCCTATTGTTTTTGTCTTTCGGATCCAATGAAATTACAGAGTTATGGCACAGTATGGTTATGGTAAGGCAAAAGTAAAGTAAAGTAAAGCAACTTTATTTAACGTCGGTAACTCGTGACAGTCTGATGAGACTGATAAACTTGAGGCCGACAGGAGTCCTACGATTTTACGTCCTTATCCGAGAAGACGTGAAGGTCTAACCATTTGCAGTTGTTTCACAAAGGCAGCACCATCTACTCAGTTATTTTAACCCTTTCACCACTGGAAGTGTTTGGGCTGAATTGGTGAAATGCAGAGTGCTAACTCAACCCTCCCCCCTCAGTTCCAGTTTGGCTTGCCCGGGGTAGTTAAATACTGCTGACTTTTTAAACCAAGGGCTCAAACTTTCCCCATGATGCCATTCGGCAGAATTCTACGGACTCGTCGGCGGTAAGTATGCTTTCTTCTGTAGGATTTCCAATGAAATGTGCTCTAATTTTGGACAAATAAGCCACTGTAAGAGAGCTAGAGGGCATCATTAAGTCTGATGACGGCTGAAAAGTACTTGGTTTGCTTTTAGTAGGCCTTGTGAGGGGTTTCACAGGATTTTTCTGTTGTGTTTGTGCTTTGAGACACATGAAATAATTCTTCACTGAAACCCTTGAAATTCTGCAGTTGGTTGTCTTTTCCCCCTGCTCAACCTATTAGGATGTGTTTTTGTCACTTTAAAGCAACGGCTTGAGTCCAAATCACCGCTCTTGGTTGTAGGGGTAAACGACTTATAAAAAATCCTACAGGAGTCCCAGAGGGGGGGTCCCCTTGTGAATTTTTTGTTGATTACCCAGCATGCAATTGGAGTTGGGAGCAGGAAAACATGGTGGAGAGAAGTGCAGCATTAAGAATAGCACGCTTCACAGTCGTTTGGTGGATTTTATGCAAACAAACCTGCTGGTTGGAAAGATTAAACAAGGTACTGTAACGACTGAGTGGTTATTTTGTGTTTGCTTTTGATTTCAAGTGCGAATGGGAAGGTTTTCTTGAGCCGATTTTCATCTCCTCAAAATTCGCGAAAATCGAAGAAACGAACAGCGATCTCCAAAACAAATGCGTTTTTCTCCAAAGTGGGAGAGTCAAGCGATCCCTGTTATAGCTCTGACTTTGAAGTTATTCATCCCTTGAAATAGTATCGCCACATCGTATCTCCAGCATGTCTAGGTTTGATGCAATAATTTTTCCCAGGTACATGCTTCATATTGGCCGCTTTTGAGGCCTGTAGTGGTGAAAGGGTTAAGACCCTGAGTGTTGGTCCGGCCGGGGTTTGAACCCACGACCTCCTGCTCAACAGACCGGAGCTTAACTACTGAGCTAACCGGGAGGCTACGGACATGTTGTATTTGTGTCCCACTCATACAAAATCTGCTTTAAATGTATTATTTGGTTATCTTCAGGTTGCAGTTCCTTCTACAATCCATTGCGACCATTTGATCGAAGCAAAGGATGGTGGGAAGGAAGACTTGGAGAAAGCCAAGGATATCAATCGTGAAGTATACGATTTCTTGGCTACTGCATCTTCAAAATATGGAGTTGGATTCTGGAAGCCAGGCAGTGGAATAATTCACCAGATTGTACTGGAAAACTATGCATTCCCAGGAGTATTGCTTATTGGTACAGATAGCCACACCCCAAATGGAGGTAAGGGGAGGGGCTGATAAAAAACAATATAACAATTATGTGATCTCCACTGTCTTCCATTAAGGGAGTGCATTAGCTTTTTTGTGGGAAAACAACAAGAAATACTGTTTCGTGTACAGGAAACATAAAGCTTGGATGAGAAAGTCCAGATGCAGGCTATTGATTTCATACACCAACCACCATCCTTACAGAACCCGCACACATTAAGTCCCACACAACATAATTAGTGTCACCCCTCTTCTAACATGAACAAAATTAAAGGAACACAAAACTGCTCTGCCAAAGGCATTCGATTATAACTATGTTTTATTGAACATTGTTATATTATTATAACATATTAAGTTATGTACATATGTCATGTACATTGTAACACTTTATTTTAAAACAAAATTTTAAATTGTTTCTTTACATTGGTTAAACAATCAACTAATTCCTCAAAATGCCAATGTGAACCATAATAACCAAATCAAGTGAAATATTGTACAATTTCCTGATAATAGCTCTGTAGATTTACTTACAGTCTATGGTAATGTAGATTGTCATTCCAGGATTTCTACTGCTGTAGACATTCTAGTCACAACTGTAACTTCAAATACTTTGTTTGAAAAACGGTATGAAAATCTTGAATATGGTATTTTATGTGTTGAAAACCATTATTAATTTTATAGTTCTCTACCAAAGTATAAAGCTTATAATTTTTTAATGTTCACAAGTTTCCTTATTTTTGGCATTTTTCCAGTCACATATGAACATTTCGAAATGGTTCGTTTTTCTTGAGGAGAGAGTTGAACGAGCAATTGTAGCGTTCTTTCTGTGAACTGGATTATGTGTTATTTGGGCTTGGAGAAGTCACTGAAGAATAATTATCAGTCCATAGTGTGAAGTAATAATTAAAGTAATTGTGGTATTTCTTGAACTGTGAGAGGTCCCTGAAAAAGAGTTACAATTCACTCTTGCTTGGTGGCCATCTTGATTCACTTTTAATAAAGTGCTTAGTGTGCATGTGCTCTGTTTTTCCACTCTGTCGGAGTCAAGTAAATTAACTGAAGTTAAACTACTAACAATAAGAACTGCAGCCACCATTTGGAACATGAGGTGTCTTGGAGGAAACATCAAAATTATCTGGACAAGATAATAGTGGCCAGTCATGAGGTCCTTCTCAACGTAATAAATCATTATTACAGTTTGTAGCATTATGATATACATTATAGAGTTTATATCTAAATGGTGTGCCTTTTTACAAGGTGGTCTTGGTGGAGTATGCATTGGAGTAGGTGGAGCTGATGCCGTAGATGTTATGGCTGACATGCCATGGGAACTCAAGTGTCCAAACGTATGTAAAATAACTGTCAGAATGAAAGAAGGAATTGTGGCTGGGTAAAAGGGTTATGCACCAGTCAATTCCAATTCTTGGATGCGTTTCTTGTCTATCAACACTGACGGGTAGACCCTTGTTCAGTTTGACAAAAAGGAACATTAATTTGACCTCCGGTTGGCATCGATGAGTTTATTAACGTCTTTTAATTTGCTTATTCTTTCTAATGCCCGACCCCCAGGCCAATAGTTGCAGATGCCCCACCCCCGGGATCTCAAAATGTGCAAATGCCACACCATGTCCCGGGGGAGGGGGAGGATGGGCACCATTAAAGGGGCCGTTTCACCCACAGTGCTTAGCGTGCTTTTGTTATAATTGTTTATATCCGGGACTTTGACCCTTATTCACGGCGGGAACCTCACAAACTAAGCGTATTCTTTATGTTGGTGACATGATCATTTTGATTTGAACATGGATGATCTTGATGAAACTAATAGTACCTTACAAGTTGACTGTGAAGTCAACAAAGTGTTATACAGCAGTACTTGGCTGTACTATAACATTAATTTTACCGCTCACCCGTCGCTGCTATAAACAGAGAACACTCTCTCCGGGTAATACTAATAATTATGAAGTGAGAGGTTTTTCTGGGGCCGGTTTCTCTCCTTGGTTTTATTTTTACTTGCAGACAGAGAGAGAGATCTGCTAGCAGGCAATCTCGTTGCTGGCAGTAGTAGAGAACCAGTTCAAGAGAGAACAGTGAACGAATTACAGCTCAATCGTTTCAATGGGAAATTATTATCACGGCGGCTCTGTTGTCAAATTTCATGCGTGTCATAAACTTTGATCGATCCCGTGAATCAGAAAATCTCTGTGAAATCATGGCGTGAAAGCCCTTCGAAACCAGAGAGAGACCTGTTTCCACAAGTTAAACGCCGAAGCCCTCAAAATGATTTTAGGAAATTGCTCAATTCTTTTTGGGTCAACCAAGCGGAGTTTCGTTGCCTATAATATTTTGTTCACTATAATATTTACCGCTCACCCGTCGCTTCCAAACCCAGCTGTCATCAGTACTATAAACAGAGAATACTAATAATTATGAAAAGAGAGGTTTCTCCCCTCGGTTTTATTTTTACCTGCAGAGAGAGAGAGAGAGATCATCTGCTAGCAGTAAATCTTGTTGCTGGTGCCAGAGAATCAGTTCAAAAGAGAACAGTGAACAAATAACAGCTCACTTGAAAAGGAAATTATTATCATGCAGCTCGGCGGCTTTGTTTGTCAAATTTCGTGCGAGTATAAACTTCAAATGATCAACCCGGTGAATCCGAAAATCTCGGCAAAATCACTGTCTAAAAGCCCGAATTCCGCCCTTCGAAACCAGTGAGAGACCTGTTTCCACAAGTTAAACGCCAAATCCCTGAAAATAATTTTAGGAAACTGTTCTTCAAGTGGAGTTTTGTTGCAAATTGTGGTTACGTAAGCCAGCCACGGTGTTCACAAACCCAAGTTGGCTCAAAGATAGTAGATACTCGAACTAAGCGCTAATATATCTTTACATATAAAGATTAATGGTCAGAATAGCTTCTCCATGTTGTAGGTGGAAATCGTGGACACAAACGGACAATTGTTTTCTTTCGTTGAGGACGAACGAAACTGGCATCCATCAGAGAACTACAGCCACCTGAAATAAAACTAAAATTTGCATGACCAAATAATTTAAAACACTTAAATAAGAGGCTCAATAGGAAGAGCAATAAAAAAAGGTTCAACCTAGTATGATTTTTTTGACGATAGCTGGAAGGATGGCAGAGATGTAGAGAAGATTAAAATCACTGCCATAAAACTCTGGATTTTGATGGCATGGAAAATGGCCACTATGCTATGTGAGCGTGCTAAGCACTGTGGGTGAGACGGCCCGTTTAATATGTACATGCAGTATTTGAGTAGTGTCTTCTGTGTCTACAGGTGTTTAAATATTTCACACTGTTTATTAACAGGTTATTGGAGTTAAGTTGACAGGAAAACTCAAAGGCTGGACATCTCCAAAAGGTAGTTACATGACTTAATTGATACACAGAATCAATCAAGTATTGTGTAATTTTTAATAAACAAGCCGATGTTAAATTTATTTTCAGGTAATTTTTTTAAACATAGCAGGTTATCTTTTTTTTCAACCTACATTGTAGGTTTTTTTAACTTAGGTTATTTTTTTACCTAGGTAATTCTTGTGTACTAAAAAATAATTCACCCTCATCCTTTGTTTCCCTATATAACCCTGGACCACTTCCTTCTCCAACCCGTTTCCATCTCCTGACAGTGCTACATTGCTCCCATATAATAAGCTATACAATGTATGTATTACCATTTTTTTACCTTCACTGTCCTTGCTGGTACTTGAATCAACAGCCATTGGATCTGTTGACAGAGCCTTAACCACTATGCCACTGAGTGATTGATGTTAAGCACCACACTCATTTACTATATTTACTAGTACCCAGTCCCCCATGGTTTAGTCTAAATTTGCATATGTGCAGTAAAAAGCTTATAATAGCATGGAATTTCAACAAAACTGCGCACAGATTGACGACACAAACCCAGTACCCCCATTGATCATAAAATACAAGTGAAACATTCTGGCAAGCATTGGCAGATGGTCGGTTTTGACTTGGGGGCCTCCGTCCCCCTCGTCAGCTGTGCACAGTGACTACAATTATGGTAAAAAATGCTACGTGATCCAAAAAATAACCTTGGTTGCAAAAAATAACCTAGGTTAAAATAAATTTGACCTGAACATAAATTTGACCTGTAACATGCAATGTACTGGTATGAAGACCATCGCACAATTTATTTAAAGGGACACTGCCACTATAATAACCTTCAATTAAGTTCCTTTAAAACAAAACTACAAATTAAAGTAACACCCTGAGATAGAAAAGAAATATCTCTGGCTTAATGACTCCGTAACTGACTATGAAATTCTGCTGGTTGGATACAAGATAATTTACCAAGACAGTTTCACTGGTAAATGAGGTGGCAGAGTTCTACTCACTGTGAGGGATTCAATTGTGTTCTCCTTCAAGACTCTAGAAATTGAGTGTTGTCATCAAATCCTTGTCCAAACCTGTGTTAGTATATTATGTATGCTACTGTCCTCCTGATGCTGTTATACACTTTTTTCAAGAACTGAACAGTTTCCTAAAGTTTGCTCTTGACTCAAATTTCAAAGACGTTATAATAATAGTTATATTGCTAGGGGACTTTAATTATTCATCTATTGAATGGTCCAACGGTTCCGGTTTTTCTGAATCAAAGACAAAGAGCTAAATCTTCTTTGGGAAAAGTTTTGCCAAGCCCATAGTAAAATCAAATGTTGAATAAACACCAGAAAACGGGATTTCATTTCAGGGCTGGCTGAATTGCTTCACAGCAACCTGAAAGGGTTTTGGAGATTCTTCAATAATTCAATAATTCCCTTCCAGATGTAATGAAACTTGGTTCTACTAAATTATACTCCACTCAAGAAAAAGAAGATGCCCTCAACAATCACTTTGCTTCTGTTTTCAATTTTAGTCTTAATCTTTTGCCTCTGTTTGCCATCACCCAACTGCTTGGCATCTTTGGTAAAATCTGGACTCCAGCAGCGAAATTGATCTCATCTACCTAGATTTTTCCGAAGCATTTGATTCTGTTCCTCACCAGAAGCTGTTATTCAAACTACAGTCCTATCATGGTATGTCAGGCCCTCTCTTTAATTGGTTTTCCGATTAACTCCAGGGTAGGAAACAATGTGTTGTTGAGGGTGTTTCCTCTCCTTTTCTCAATGTCACCTCTGGCATGCCTCAAGGTAGGGTTATCGCTCCTCTTCTGTTTCCTCCCTGAAGCAGCCACCAACAGCAATGTGGCAATGCAATGTTTGCTGATGATAGCAAGTGCTACCAGGCCATCAGTAGCCCTTCCGATTGTGGTCTCCTTCAGCTCAACCTTTCAGACTTCAATGTACCAGTGGTCACTGTCCTGGGAGATTTACTTTAATGCCTCCAAGTGTTTTCTCCTCAGATTTTCATGCAATCACACTGGCTGACCATTGCTACTACCTCAATCTGGAGCCTGTAAAAGCTGTTGTCTCCCACAATGATCTTGGTGTCCTTGTTAGCAATGACTTAAAATGGTCTTTGCATATCACAAACTGCATTTCCAAAGCTAATCATATGCTTGACTTTCTTTGCCATAACTCATGCAGCACGCAGCATGACTACTGTTTGCTGCTGTCACCTTCTTTACCTTAGTCTTGTTAGGTCTGACCTATCCTATGGTAGTGAACTCTGGGCACTGCAGAGTTCTTCAAGATATCTTATCCGCTTGGAAAGTGTTCAACGGTAGTCCACCAAGTTTGTGACTATGAATCTCCTACAAAGACTGTTTAAAAAAACTCAATCTACTCCCTCTCTCTCTTATTGGATCGAAATCAAGGACCTTCTATTTTAAACGCAAATGTGGTCAGTATGAGCTCAACATTTCCTCCATCGTCATGAGTTCTTCTACATGTAGCTCAATAGCTCTCCATTCGACCACAACCAATCATCTGCTTTGACCTGGCCTTTGTAAAACCAAACTTTTCAGGAACTCCTTTTTCAACTGCATAGTTTTTTTGTGGAATGGCCTACCCCCTTCAATTTGCACTTGTACCTCTATTGATTCTTTCAAATAAAACCTGTATAGCTACTATTTTTCTAAACTCAACTCTACTTTTGATGTTGACAGAACTAGAACTTGGAAAACCTACTGCTCTAACTGCCACTTCTATACCACTTATTGCTGCTCATAGCTCATTATTTTGCCTTTTTAAATGTTTTAGTAGTATTTTTGATTTGTATTTTTTGTTAGGGCGAACTTAATATGGGACCCTTGTCCTGATGTTCTTCCCTTTAGCTAGTCGATTTTTTGTTCTAACATCTTGTATTTAGTTTTCTGTTTGTGTCTATCATGACTAGTTGTAAAGTTAATAAATAAATAAAATAAATAATGCCCTGATATTATGCTTTTCAAACTTTTTAGATAGAGGATGGCAATGAGTAAACTGAATTTCAAAAGCTTATTCTAGAAATTTAATTTTCGGTTACAGTGAACTAGTAACATGATTTCAAGTTATTCTTAAAATTTCTCTTAAAAGCAGTGTTTTTCATCCACTCGAATCTTTGTCATCCTACAATGTACATCACAATTGTCTCAGATTTTCTCCAGTACACCTGTAAAGCATACTCTAGAAATCCAAGTAATTATTTTTGTCTTTTAGCATGAGAAAGGTACTTTTTTATCATTTGGGGGTTGACAGTGCCTCTTTAAGTTGGAACTGTCACCATTGAGGCCTATTTTGAGCATCGATAACATAACGTCATTGTGTTACAGATGTGATTCTGAAGGTTGCTGGTATCCTGACTGTCAAGGGAGGTACTGGGGCTATTGTGGAGTATTTTGGACCTGGCATCGACTCCATCTCATGTACAGGTTAGTGATATGTGTAGATCATTGGTTTATCAGCAACATAATGATGGTCATCCGTTGTAGTGGCAGTGCTAAAATTATGATTAGTACATTGCGTATTAACTGGAACTAGATTTACATGTAAACTCAGTGAATGTACAATTGAAGGGTTGTGTGCCAGAAGGGCGTAAGTGAATCTTGATCACATTCTAAATTCTCCCTACAAAACAATGAAATTGAAGGAGAATTTAGAATGTGATCAAGAGTCACTTATGCCCTTTTTGCACACAGCCCTTCAATTTGAGCTGTGCAAATGTTTACAGTTGTATCTAGAAGATCAGTTTGATGGACATCTCATATAGAATAATACAGTGATCTTGAGCACTGTGGTCTTGATTAAATTTTTAAAGAAGAAAATAGAGAGATTAACAATTAAATTTTGATAGCTATTTGAACTTGCAGATAAATTATTATAAAAAAGTGTTGTGTTATGTTTTCTAGGAATGGGAACTATTTGCAACATGGGGGCAGAAATTGGAGCTACCACTTCAATCTTCCCTTACAACCATAGAATGGGATCCTATCTTAATGCAACAGGCAGGGAGCAGATTGCCGTACTTGCCAACAAGTATGGTGGTCTGCTGAAAGGTGATGACGGTGCTGAATATGACCAGATAATTGAGATTAACCTTAGTGAGCTGGAACCTCACGTCAATGGACCCTTCACTCCTGATCTTGCCCATCCCATATCCCAACTGGGACAGACAGCAAAGGAGAGCGGCTGGCCTATGGACATTAGAGTTGGTGAGTGCTTTCACTACTCCACATTGACATTTTAGATTGGTCATTTCTAAGTACTGAGGAAAAACAGAACATTGTAATCTCAATCCTGTGTTCCTGTTTTGGAATCAGAAAGTGTTGTTGGAAGCATGGTGTAGATGATGTGCTATTTTATCAGCTTTGTAGAAAGTACAAAATAAACATAAAATGCTCAATCTCAAACATTGTAGGATCTGTCATAAATTGTAAGTATCTGAGTGTTCTGCTTTTAAAAGGTTTCATGACAGGAGATCCTGTATTCATTAACGTAACACCCACAACTGTGAAGAGCTCAACCTTCCCATACTCCAGTCAGCTTCAGGCCAAAGCTCCTTAAACTATAGGGGCATTCACTTATGGGATAACCTACTCAGTAGATAAAAAAAATCATCAACAAGCACAACCTCATCCCCAGTGTCTTCTCGGTCAGATCCAAGATGGCGGCTACTCCGAGAGAAGACCCTGGTAAACGCTGAACTGTCACATATTCTGATTGGCTCTTTGATTATGACGCAAAGGGTTGTCCTTACAATGCTTTTTATTGGCCCAACGGACTGAGTCAAGAGAGATGAACTTGTTTTTAGATTCGATTGCTCAAATTTTACCAATAAAACGATTTTAAATAACCTTAAACGTGTTGTGTACATGTAGGTAGAGCAATAGGTGAAGTGTATCACTGGGTAGTTTTCTGGTAGGTTTCATCAGTGGGAAAGCCAGGAGAAGCCGTTTAACCCGAGCATGTGCTATCGATCGCTTCGATTCAATGCTAACGGAAAATGCACAGCTTTTTAGGATTCTCTTGTAGCTTAGATATATCCTGGTAGCATTGTGATACCCTTCCACTGTTTCTTTATCCAAGTAAAGACTGTCCATTTCGAGCTGTTTAGTAGACCTGTTTTCACTGCATCGTACGGCACGTGGAAATACCGTTAATCGCATCTCGCTCACTCCGGATTGGGATACCTATGGTTTGTAGGCACGTATTAAACATTTCCATACAATGTATTTAGCTTGGCCACCATATTGGATGCCCACATCACATGATTAAAGTCTCCAGGATTTCTGGAGATTTTTGGTCACGTGATTCAGTCTTTACCAGGGTCTTCTCTCGGAGTAGCCACCATCTTGGATCTGACTGAGAAGACCCTGGTCACAAGGTTGCAACAAGCACAGGAGAGTTAAAAAAAGTTTAATAAGTTAAAAAAACTCACTTTCATTTGAAATTTGACATAATTTCAAGTAATTTCTAGGATTATTAGCAAGAATTTTACATTTACTAAAGTATTTTTTCTTAAACTTTGTAATAGACCCTTTCAGCTTGCCTGTTTGTTGCCCCATTTCAGACCACATGATAGTTCTCCAGAGGATGCAGTCCATTGTTTTCTAATTATAGAAATTGGTACAATTCCTCTTGGGATACAGAAAAAACAAACAAAAAAAGCATTACTCAAGGGAAAGGTCACGTGGTCTGAAATGGGGCAACAAACAGGCAAGCTGAAAGGGTCTATTATGTGTTGAAAAGCCCAATATTATTGTGAACATTCTCTAAAGATATGTATGTATGTATGTAGGTCTTATTGGAAGCTGCACCAATAGTAGTTATGAAGACATGACAAGAGCTGCAAGCATTGCTAAACAGGCACTTAAACATGGAATCAAAGCAAGGTACACAAAACTATTATGATCATGCAAATACTTCCACTGTCCAGCATCTGGAGTAGCCTGAAAAATCCACCATTCATCTCCCCCTCAGCCCTCTCCCCTGGGGCTGGGCTGAT
Organism: Actinernus sp. WN-2022; assembly: GCA_030867875.1. Taxonomy (NCBI): domain Eukaryota; kingdom Metazoa; phylum Cnidaria; class Anthozoa; order Actiniaria; family Actinernidae; genus Actinernus; species Actinernus sp. WN-2022. Next base: position 58,618,695 of record JAOWCC010001634.1, read on the forward strand.
GGGGGAGATGAGCGGTGGATTTTTCAGGCTACTGCTAGAGATCCCTGCCATGGATAAGGTGCTGTAGATCCCTACTATAGATAAGGCTATTAAAATACAGATGCCTGACCTTTCACTCATGGCTGCTTACTACAATTTAATCCCTGGTAATTATGTTTATTAAACTCCAGGTAGAGTAAAGGTTTAGTATAGGTTTAGTATAGATTGTCTGAAATTTTCTGACAAATGTCAATAATTATTGATATCTCAGCTACAAAACCTGTGTTGTGGAATTGGGAAATTCTGTAAAAAAGAGCTGTTGATGGCCTTTGCCGCATATCTACTCAGTTTATGTTTTCGCCCTTTCATGTAAAGCATTATAACTTTTCAGCTAAATCTAAATCTGATATTCCCAGACACACTTGTAATGCAATTCCTCCAAAATGATATAAAGCAAACAGATTTAAAAACCTTAAAATATTTTTGGTGCTGGAGCTTCTGAAAGATATCTACCTATGCAGGAGAAACAGGATTGCGGAAAATTCGAGATTTTCAAATAACTTTTTATATGGTCTTGTAGCCAATTTTATAAGCTTTAAAATGATATATGGTTGAGGTATCTACAATGTTTCCTCAAGGTGCTGCATAATTTACACTGGAAACGCATGCCGAAGGTATCCGGGGATATTTCACCAATTAGCATTGATATATTTTTGAATGGTACTGTACAATAGAGATCTATTCTTCTTTCAGGTCCATCTTCACTGTCACTCCAGGATCAGAACAAATTAGAGCTACCATAGAGAGGGATGGCATTGTAAGTGGATTTAAGATAAAAAGATGTATGTTAGGGCTGGCCTGCATTCTATGATGTGATAGCTACACAGTAACTACTTTTATACCAGGTGCTGATACAATAATCATCAGCATAGAAACTATAATAATATATTAATCCAGTTTAACTAAATGAATGATACAATTATAGTGGTGACATCCTGAGAGAGAATTAAGGTGAGGGGGATTCTTGCACTAAATAATCTTATTATATAATTTTGCCAAGAATGCACCAAATATGCACAAGACGGCACCAAAATAATATAAGATTGTATTTCCTGTAGTTACAATCAAATGGCTTCCTATCACCATGGTAAATCCCATTTCCTGTATTCCCACCCTAAAACACACTGTCAGCAATACTTTCCGGTGACGGGTCCAGGCCAACAGTATCCACAGTATATTTATTATTTGTGTATCTGCACTCTGGCTCAAACCCTGGCATACAATAACATTATCTCTTTTTATAAATCATTACAAAGCTTGTTTCCCTGGTTTATTGATGTAAAAATATCTTCTCCAGAATGAACAAAGAAAACCGAACCATGTGAAAAATAATTGTAATTGCTGCTATTTAAATGCTGTACCAGGGCTCGACCTTAACGGTAGTCAACTAGCCAAATACTAGTGGATTTTCAGTTTTGGCTAGTGGAAGTTGCTTGTGTACTAGCCATGTGGCTACTAAATTTTCTGTGACAGCTTTTCTAGTAAATGGAAAATGCCATGATAAATAAATAAATAAATATTTTATTTGTTAGAGCAACAACGACAACTTTATTCGTACTCTTATAGCAATGATTTACATGTACATGTAAACATATAGAAAAATTAAATAGCAAGAGTACTGGGACACCTGAAATAGTAATACAAACTAATCGAGTCAGGCATCCCAGGAATGTATAGATTAAAATTGTTGAATTGGGTCAAGCACACATACACAGAGCACTACATACATGTACATTTTGTATGATGCATACATTACAAGTACAATATACAGAATAATCGGTGTAAGAGCCGAGTCTTAGAGGCTAGATGTAGAAAAAAAGAAAGCAGGCCGAGTATTACAGCTTAACGCTGGTGGGGGCCTGCTTTTACTCCTCACACACTCCCCACTACATTAATGATCATACCTTTGTTGTTATACTGCACAAATACTAGCATATAATTGTGTATAAATGATTACTCCTTTGCGATTGATAGCCATTTTGAAAAATCAAAAACTCGACCAAGAGACTGGATTCTAGCTTACCCATCACGATCATGCAGTACAATCGTAAATCAAGCCGCCATCTTGTTTTCTGCTTCGATAGATACGTATGTCTGTGGATATTTGAGACTTCTTATCTTCCACAAATTCCTCTAACAGTTTAAAAAGAAGAGTATGTGATGATTCTAAAGGAGAAAGTCTGAAGAACTAATATCCCAATTATAGATTGTATATAACGAATATTTATTAATGACTAGCAGAAAGGTATCTTTGGCTAGTGAACATTCTCTTCTTACTAGCCATAAGCCTACTAGCGAAAACAGTTAAGGTCGAGCCCTGCTGTACTCTTAGCAATAGCAAAAAATATTGATGGTAGTGCCCCAGGGACTAGAAATGGGATTCTACAGTAATCCATCCACAAGTTCACCATTGGTGCCTATGTTTGGTTATTATGGAAAGAAAATTGCATTTCTTGGCAGGATTTATATAATAAACAACTTGTTAGTTGGCTAAGCATCTAATACGGCTGTGTATTTTTACTTGTTATTTGTATTTTGGCTCACCTAATGCATCGCCCAGAATGCCGCGACATATCTGGGACATTTCTAAGAACAACAGCGCTAAATTCAAAAGCTACACAATGATACGTGAAGCAAATAACAGAAAATGGGTCAAAACGCTTCAGTGAGGTTATGATTTCACTCATTTACACAGAAAATAACCTTCATAAGAGTTAGGTATCCATGGGCTTTTGTAGAAGAGATATCAATTAAGTATTTGCACCCAAGATTAAATTATTTGCGTGAATATTTATAATCATTATCGGTTTTGCCTTCAAATTTTGAGTTTTTCGAAGCTGCTAGACTGGAAAATGATGAATGGTTGGATTTGAGGTCGATTTTCTTTTCGAATAATTACTTAATTTCTTAGGTACCCACAGCAAAAGTTAGTTCGATATCTTAGTAACTCATTGCCGCTTTTTCGTCTTATTCTGACGGATATTAGCATCTCTTGACTTAATTTAAGCTCCTCCCTATAGACAATAGAGCGCACGCCGGCTAATGAAGCACGAAATTGACGAGTCACACGAGTCTTTGTGATCGTGAACTGTGAACTGCTCATGCGTTAGATTATAGTTATTCCGCTTTAGATCAATTCTTCAACAGTAAGTACATGTCGCGAAGAACAATAGGATTCTGCCCGATGGGCTCACCAAAATATGAATGAGTGGTAAAAATACACAGCCATAGTAGATGCTCAGTTGACTAATAACCTCTGTATTTTACTTGACATATTCAGCACTTTGTTTGTCCATCAGATGCATGAGTTTTATTTGCTTTTATTGTTGCGTTAGGCAGAGAATCTTAGAGAATTTGGTGGTACCGTACTGGCCAATGCTTGTGGTCCCTGCATCGGGCAATGGAACAGGTGGGAATTACTTTTCATATTGTACTGTAATAAATACAGGAATTAACTGTTTTATTGTGTTACTCATTGTTGTATTTATCTTTTGTTTATGTCAATCAAATTAAGTTTCTTTAAAACAAAACTACAAAAATAACAGCCTGAGATAAAAGAGAAATACCATGTGAATGTCCTGATATGCTTTTCAAACTTTTTGAATAAAGGATGGAAAAGATTGAAGTGGATTACAAAAGCTTATTCTAGAAACTTGAACTTGCATGGTTACAGTGAACTGATTTCAGTTGCTCTAAATTTCTCTTAAAAGCAGTATTTTTCATCCACTCAAATATTTGCCACCCTTCATAAAAATTGTCCCAGATTTTCTCCAGTGTACCTGGAAAATATACTGTGCTAATCCAAGTAGTTATTTGTGTCTTTTGTCACAAGAAAGTTTATCACTTTGGGGTTGATGTACAATGTAGCCCCTTAAATATATGTGGTAAAGGAAAAAAAATCCGGGCTGATCTTTGTGTGTGATTAACAGACAGGACATCAAAAAAGGAGAGAAAAACACCATTGTTTCATCCTACAACAGGAACTTCACTGGAAGAAATGATGCCAACCCAGCAACACATGCCTTTGTTGCCTCACCTGAGGTTAGGGAAATTTTCCTCCCATTTACATGGACTGCCACCCATTTACATGGGCTGCCACCCATTTACATGGACTTGTGTTGACTTGTTTTTCACCATTTGGTCACCCAATGCAAGTTGACTGCAAGTTGAAAGTGGTAAAGAAACACATTTATCAATAAAATGTGTGAAATTTATGGGAGATTTTAACTAAACAGTGTGGAAATGGCTTTTTACTGCTAAACTTGCATTAACTTGTGATCTGCAAGTGTGAGCACAAGTTTTAAATTCAAAACTTGCATTGACTTCAGGGCTTCAACATCATTTTGTCTAGTTTCAAGTTTCAAGTTTCAAGTTTTATTTTGCACTATTTACATAAATAAACACAACAGTACATTTTGAAGAAGAAAAAAAGTGAAGAAGTAAATACAGATTATATTTCAAATAGTTGGTAGTGCGCAGTGACCAAAGGAGCAAAAGCTTTCGAGTTGATCACTGCACTGTCTATTATTTGTCTTTGTTTCTTTATTTAATCTTAAGTGCTATGTTATGTGGAGAAATCATGCTATTTCTTTGTTATTAAATAGATAGTAACAGCACTGTCTATTGCTGGAAATCTTGAATTCAACCCAGAGACAGACTACCTGATGGGCAAAGATGGTGAGTTTAGTTGATTTCTGAAAGCTATGAAAATCATGCCACTTTGGAATCCTCTTTGAAAATTACCAGGCATAAAGCCATGACAAGCTATCAAACAATGTTTGATTGCACAATCCAGCTTTGCTCAATTCAGCATTGTTCATTAGACAGTTTGCCATCCCATGTTAGATGATGATGTTGGACCAACACTTTTGTTTGATCAAATGTTTAATGTTGGATGAAGTTCAGTTTTGTTGGATCAAAATTAATGTTTAAAGGGGCCATCTCACCCACAGTGCTTAGCATGCTTTTGTTATTGTTTATATCCGGGACTTTGACCCTTGTTCACGGCGGGAACCTCACAAACTAAGCGTATTCTTTATGTTGGTGACATGATCATTTTGATTTGAACATGGATGACCTTGATGAAACTAATAGTACCTTACAAGTTGACTGTGAAGTCAACAAAGTGTTATACAGCAGTACTTGGCTGTACTATAACATTTACCACTCACCCGTTGCTGCTATAAACAGAGAACACTCTCTCCGGGTAATACTTAATAATTATGAAGTGAGAGGTTTCTCTGGGGCCGGTTTCTCTCCTCGGTTTTATTTTTACTTGCAGACAGAGAGGGAGATCTGCTATCAGGCAATCTTGTTGCTGGCAGTAGTAGAGAACCAGTTCAAGAGAGAACAGTGAACGAATTACAGCTTGTTTCAATGAGAAATTATTATCACGGCGGCTCTGTTGTCAAATTTTGTGCGAGTATAAACTTTGATCGATCCAGTGAATCCAAAAATCTCGGCGAAATCACTGTGTGAAAACCCTTCGAAACCAGAGAGAGAAACCTGTTTCCACAAGTTAAATGCTGAAGCTCTCAAAATGATTTTAGGAAATTGCTCAATTCTAATCAGGTTGACCAATTGCAAGCAGAGTTTCGTTGCCTATAATATTTTGTTGACTATAATATTTACCGCTCACCTGTTGCTTCCGAACCCTGTCATCACTAGTAACTATAAACAGAGAATACTAATAATTTGGAAAAGAGAGGTTTCTCCCATCGGTTTTATTTTTCCCTGCAGACAGAGTAGTAGTAGATCATCTGCTAGCAGGCAATCTCATTGCTGGTGCCAGAGAACCAGTTCAAGAGAGAACAGTGAACGAATTACAGCTCGCTTGAATAGGAAATAATTATTATCATACAGTCTCGATGGCTTTGTTTGTCAAATTTCGTGCAAGTATAAACTTCAAATGATCAACCCGGTGAATCCGAAAATCTCGGCAAAATCACTGTCTAAAAGCCTGAATTCCGCCCTTCGAAACCAGAGAGAGAGAGACCTGTTTCCACAAGTTAAACGCCAAAGCCCTGAAAAAGATTTTAGGGAACTGTTCTTCAAGTGGAGTTTTGTTGCAAATTGTGGTCACGTAAGCCAGCCACAGTGTTCAAAAACCCAAATAGTCTCAAAGATAGTAGATACTCGAACTAAGCGCTAATATATCTTTACATATAAAGATTAATGGTCAGAATAGCTTCTCCATGTTGTAGGTGGAAATCGTGGACACAAACGGACAATTGTTTCCTTTTGTTGAGGACGAACGAGACTGGCACCATCAGAGAACTACGGCCACCTGAAATAAATTATAACTAAAATTTGCATGACCAAATAATTTAAATAAGAGGCTCAATAGGAAGAGCAATAAAAAAGGTTCAACCGAGTATGATTTTTGTGACGATAGCTGGAAGGATGGCAGAGATGTAGAGAAGATTAAAACCACTACCGTAAAACTCTGGATTTCGATGGCATCGAAAATGGCCGCTATGCTACAGTACAGCCACAAAATTATGCACCTGCAAGAACTTCTTGCGCCGCAAGAACCCGCAAGAAGTTGATAACCCGCTTTTTGCGGCTCAATCGCAAGAACACACAAGAAGTTTAAGAAGTTGATAAAATGCGGCTCAGCCGCAAGAACGGGCAAGAAGTAAAGAGTGGATAATCCGCTTTTTGCGGCTCAACTGCAACAACACGCACGAAGTTAAACAATACAAAAAGTTTCAAGTCCAATGCAATGCAAGAACTTCGAAACGCGAGTACAATATAATGCACGCTAGATCGTGGTTTGTTTACAAGTGTGCACAGCAAATTTATTTAGAAAGACTTTTGGTAATAGTTTTGAAAAACTTATTTTCAAAGACATTGAGATGTTTTTAAGAATTTGCTTTCGTTTATGGCAGTGTTTATTAATTGTTTCTTTCGTTTTGCCAGGTTTCCCTTGTTTTGCAGTTCGATCCAACTTCTTTGATTTGCACGTTTAGCGATTATTGTTGAGTCGATCTACCACTTCTTGTTTACCTTTAAAGTTTTGGGAAGACAGTCACTCACTATTCAATGAATTAAAGCGCATTTAGTTCATAAGGATTCCACTTTCCCAGTAGAAGTTTTCTGGTAAGACTAAGAGTATAGTTTTACACGGTTTTCATTGCCAACTTGGCTTCAGAAAGTGCAGCGATCAAAACTCAGACTGACACGTTCACGCCTGACTGATTTGCACGTCAAGAAATTCAGACGCCAAGAACTTGAGATTTTAATTTCGAAAATATGCCTTATCTAATATACCGCAAACGTTTGCAATGATTTGAGCCGAAACCTTGAGCAACACAGGGATGTGCCATAAATGTGAAACTACAGACGCTAAAGTTTATTTGGTGTTATGCTTTGCACGGCAAACTATAAAGCTGGCCTCGCAACACCGGTATTTATAACGGGAACTGAAGTGATTGAGCGGCCGTTGTTTGTTATTATTTTGTGCCGAAAGCTCAGGCTTCCATATTACATTTTTAAGTAAAGATTTTCAGTAAGGTTATCAGAAGATACATGACTTTGTATGGGAGGATGTGTTATAAGCGAGCTGTGAAGCAGCAAGGAGGTAAGTGCCTTCGCCGATACACAAACGGCGGTGATAAATATTATAAAGAAGTGTGAAAGGCAAAAATGTTTTGGGCTGCTGTCTCGGAGTTTTTACTTTTATATTTCTGAAGTGTTTATTTTTTAATAGTCAGCTGAAGACATGGAGGCGGTGGGATTTAATAAAGAACACAACTGTAAGCTTAAGGGCCATTATATTATTTTGTCATCTAATCAACCTAGCTATTAGTCAACAGCAGTGTTAGCGAAAAGTTGCACGTGAAATTTCACTTCCAAAATGCGATAAATTTGCTGCATAGTTTGTGTTTGTTCTAATATATTTCTTTAATACTTTAATTTGATGTTTCCCGCAGAACGTGAACCTCTGCAAAATGTAACATATTCGTTTCTTTCCAGTCAAAGGGATGACTTTACGTTAATTAGTAAGAGAGTTTCAACCCGTTTGAATTAAGTTGAAGTTCTTGCGGTTGAAGTTGTTGCGGTTCTAACTTCTTGCGTTTAAGAAGTTCTTGCGGGTCAAACTTCTTGCGGTTGATAATTAATTATAAGCGCAAAAAGAAGCGCAATAAGTCAACTTCTTGCACCCGCAAAAAGAAGTTCTTGCGCGTGCATTATTTTTGAGTTGTACTGTGTGTGAGCACGCTAAGCACTGTGGGTGAGACGGCCCCTTTAATGTTGGATGAAGTTCGGTTTTATTGGATCAAATGTTTGACAGTATTTTGCTGCCACCCCTGCATTTTCATCGAACACATGTGCTGGTGCACCATATGAATTTTGTACTTTTATTGTAAAAAGGAGGTGACTTAACATATTGTAGCAAGCCTCCTTTAGCAGCCATTGTAAAGAGAAGCACAACAACAGCTGCTACAGGGAGTAATACAGTACCATTTCCAGACCTGTATTCTGATTGGACCTATTATACTCTAGTTCTATTGTGAGTAATACAGTACCACTTCCAGACCTGTATTCTGATTGGACCCATTATACTGTACATGTACCGTATTTTATCACATACATGCCGCACCTCACGTATAAGCCGCACCCCTAACTTCAGCCTGATAAACAGAAGCTTGTTTTACCGAGAGGTTTAAGGAAAAACCTTGTGTATAAGCCGCACCACAAAATTCAGTAAGAGTAGTCCACTTCCAGACCTGTATTCTGATTGGACCCATTATACTGTAGCTCTACTGTGAGTAATACAGTACCACTTCCAGACCTGTATTCTGATTGGACCATTATAATGTATCTCTATTGTGAGTAATACAGTATCACTTCCAGACATACTGGAAGCTAGCTAATTCATATCATAGTTGATTAATATTATTTTAATGTATTTCTGTTTGCATTAGGGGAGAAATTCAAATTGGAGACTCCCTTTGGAGATGAGCTGCCAGAAAAGGTACAGTTAAATAACATGACTGTATTCAAAGAAACTCTTGATTCTAAAAGAAAAGAGAAGAATGCAGTTCTAGAATCTTGCATGCCAGTTTTGTGCAAAGAACACCCCCCATTTTTTTTTTAAATTGATACTTTTCAAAATACCAGTTAATAATTTGAATGCTTTATTCTTCCCATCTTGTCATGATTTGATGAATTGGATATAACAAAATAAACCAACTGCTGTTAGATGTTTTTTTTTTCTTGAAGCATACTATAATTTATGAGGACTTCAACTTACATGTATTGTTAAAGTGTATACAAATGTATGAGCCATAGCCAGTTATCATTTATTTGAAATTCAAAGTTGAAAACAAAATGACTCACATAGGAAAAACATTTTTTAAAGTCTGCCATTTTTGTTTATTGAGGAATCAAATTTCAATGACATCATTTACGTCTGAAACCAATTTTAGTTCCTTATGCTCCGTTTTTATGTCAGTTACACTTGTTATAATATTATTTCAATAAGATTGCAAGGCTCAAAATATTAATTTAATTTTAATTTTATTTAATATTAATTAATGTCTGATGCCTGAAAAAAAAACTGAAAAAAAAAACACATTCAATGTTGACTCAATTCATTTTCAATTCATTAGCGTAATGTGACTTAAAGTGCCCCTACGATCAAATTTTGACATATCAATGTTTTTGCATATTCATAAAGTAGAGTTCATATATTATTACCAGTTCAAATTGTTTTTCGATACAACGACAGGAAGTCTTATTTTTTTAGCTCCGAATATTGAATCTACACGTCCGCCATTACTGGAAGCCGTGCCCTTTGTTCAGCTTTAAACAAAGGTTTATTCACCGGAAATGATGTCATACACTTAACGCTCGCCTGCAGAACACAACGCCTGGAGGCATATTTCTTCTAAAAACGTCTTCACGTACATAAGAAGAAAGTTATATTTATCTTTGCGAGGTTGGCTACTTTTTTATGCACGCTATTTCGCGCCACGAGGTTGTCGTGTTAAGTGTATGACATCACTTCCGGTGAATAAACCTTTGTTTAAAGCTGAACAAAGGGCACGGCTTCCAGCAATGGCGGACAGGATTTTACCGGTAAACTCTCCTAAAATTTGTGGTTTAAGATGCCCATTTGGGAATATTTTTTACTATTTCGGATATTTCTAATACTGATTGACCTATAGACACTGAAAAAGTGGCAAATCGAAATGGTAAATTTTCGTCGTAGTGGCACTTTAAATGACGTCATTTCAAGGATTTGGTATGCATATTAAAGCAATTAAATTACGACATAAATTTCCCAAAAATAGTTCATCAATATTTACTGCAGCCAAATCAACGATTTTTGCTAGGGCTCATAAGCACTTGCAGATAGCCCCAAGTTGTGAATATGTTCTCAATGAGTCTTTTCCACTTTTCTTATTTATTCTGCCACAATTTATAGATAATGTAAATTGGTTTACTTTTTCCAACACATAACTGTAAGCAATTATTTAATTTAATCTAATTATCTACTAATTTGTCCAGTTTCTCCTCTTTCCCTTTTTTTACATGCATTCAGCTCTTTATGTAAAGTTCCACTATTTGAAACAATATATAGAGGATATTACATGGTGGTGTGAAGATATGAAGTTTATCCTCGAGAGTCGAAAACATTTCACGAGTGAGCACAGCGAATGAGTGAAATGTTTTGGACTCAAGAGGATAAACTTCATATCTTCAAACCACCGTGTAATTTTCTTTTTATTATGTGGACAATTAAACTGCTCTAAGAACTCTTATCTCTCACTCTCAGTACAAACTTCTTCGTGATCTTTCTGAGCTGTTCTGGGGAGTTTCATCTTGTCTCTTTGTTGCAGTCGAGAAAATGTTTAGAGAGTTTTAGATTGTATTTGGCTTTTTGTGCTCGGAATATTCATTGACATGCAGCTCATTTAAGCTGTTTACATCTTCCTCTGTGATTTTCACAAACCTGCTGCCATCTGTGTAGTTCGAAAGGCAGCAAACGTGACGTCAAGCTGAAGAACTTTCAATGTGAAACTAACCAACTGATATATTTTTATCTTTAAGGGTTTTGACCCTGGTGAGGATACTTACCAGGTGAGTGTTAAAGCTACTTTTAATTGTTTAATGTTTCACCTTGTTTAATAATAATAATGGCATGATGATGTTGATGATGATGATGATGCTGAGTGTGATGCTTATGAAGGTGAATAAAAGGTGGGATTTCACCTGGGATCCCAACATATTTTCACTTGGAATCCCTCCATCCCACCTGAGATTCCACCTCCCCACTTGGGATTATTGAATATCCCACCTGGGATCCTTCCATCCCACCTGGGATTCCACCTCCCCACTTGGGATTGTTGAATATCCCACCTGGTATCCTTCCATCCCACCTGGGATTCCACCTCCCCACCTGGGATTATTACCTGGGATCCTTCCATCCCACCTGGGATTCCACCTCCCCACTTGGGATTGTTGAATATCCCACCTGGGATTCCACCTCTCCACCTGGGATCCCTCCATTCCACCTGGGATTCCACCTTCCCACTTGGGATTGTTGTATATCCCACCTGGGATCCCTCCATCTCACCTGGGATTCTACTTACCCACCAGGGATCCCTCCATTCCACCTGGGATTCCACCTCCCCACTTGGGATTGTTGAATATCCCACCTGGGATCCCTCCATCTCACCTGGGATTCTACTTACCCACCAGGGATCCCTCCATTACACCTGGAATTCCACCTCCCCACTTGGGCTTGTTGAATATCCCACCTGGGATCCCTCCATCTCACCTGGGATTCTACCTCCCCACCTGGGATCCCTCCATTCCACCTGGGATTCCATCTCCCCACTTGGGATTATTACCTGGGATCCTTCCATCCCACCTGGGATTCCATCTCCCCACCTGAAATTATTGAATATCCCACCTGGGATCCCTTCATCTCACCTGGGATTCTACCTCCCCACCTGGGATCCCTCCATTCCACCTGAGATTCCACCTCCCAACTTGGGATTATTGTATATCCCACCTGGGATCCTAGGTAAGATATTCAATAATCCCAGGTGGGATGGAAGGATCCCAGGTGGGTTATTCAACAATCCCAAGTGGGGATGTGAAATTCCAGGTGGGATGGAGGGATCCCAGGTGGGATATTCAATAATCCCAAGTGGAAGTTAGAAGCAAAATGTCTACAGACTCAAAGTGCAAACAAACTTTGGAGTATTTTCATTTTAAGTCCCCTGCACCAAAACTTTGGGGAGTCATACCTGTTGAACTTAAGAGCCTCACATATGCTTTAAAAAATACAAAAAACATCTTTTGAATTAATTACAACTAGATATACAGTGAAAATCATTAAATAACATGTTTGACATGTACAAGGAATACCTTAGACTTACCTAAAAGTATCAAATATTTCTGATAATACATATTTTTTTTATTTACACCAACCTATTTCAATTTATATATGTACACATACATAATCATTACAGTTATCCACTCGTCCTCCAATGTATTTGTACAAGAATATAATTAACTTAATTAGCCAAATTAATATGTATACTCTGTTAATAATTAAGACAAAGTCAATTGATATAATTTCAACATAGGCAGTGACCAACTCAAAAGCATTTACTACTTTGGTCACTGTGCACCAATGTTGTAATTCTCCTCTCTATTATGTATATTTTGTATTAACTCTTAGTGTTGTTACATTATATTCTTTTACTGTATTTTATGTATATGTTACAGGTCAAAATTAACATCAGGTCATTTTTTTCAACCTAGGTCATTTTCCTTCGACCTAGGTCATTTTCCTTCAACCTAGGTCATTTATTTTCAACCTAGGTCATTTTTTTCCAACCTAAGTCATTTTTAAGGTACCTATCAATCATTCTAAAAAGGGATTTTTATTTTTTTTGGGATTCATAAAAAAGCGGTTTAGTTTTTTTTTTGGGGGGGGGGGGATTTAAAAAGAATTAAAAATTTCACCCCCCTCTACCCCTGCAAAATATTTTGACCTTCTCCCCTCCCTCTACAGTTCTCACCGTTCCCCCTCCCTAAACGCTTTTCCCTTCTCTAACCCCCACAACCAACTTAGTAAATCACTCATTAATGACACCTCAATTTACTACTTACTTTTGTTTCACTTTGCTTGGAAGAATGCCTTGGAAGACCAGAGCTTTACCAACTGTGCCACAGACTTGCGTTGGAAATTCAGTCACGTTTTTGGAATAATATAGCTTTTCTTATGGAAATTAGTTACTAGTTCCCTCTCTGCCTCCTTATTTTATTCAACGCATGCCCACTACTAACAAAGTCGGACTTGGAAAACATTGCTGAGTTGCATGATTAGAAGCGGGATATTGTGAACCAAACCGACTTTCAAAGCGAACTAAAAGAAAGCCAGAGAATAGGATTTCACCCCTCACTTTATATTTAGAGGAAAGTTTCTATGGAAGAGTGAAGCGATATCTGTAAAAAGCGATGAAAGAAGATAATCTCCGACACTGTTTATAGACTGCAGAACTCTCATCTCAACAATTTGAGTCGGTGTTTGACAAGAACATTATGGAAGTAAACCAGTTTCTCTTAAACCTGACAAAGAAGTTATGCTGAAAAGGAATGATTTTCAAACTGGGAGCAACTATAGAATACCGCCCATTTGGGTCATTAATAACTAATTTTCTCAAATTTCTATACACACCTTCTATAAACGTAACCCACCAAAAAGGCAATTAAATTTTTTTTTAACCATTTTCGACCCCAAAATCATTCATAGAACGCCTCTAACATACACCTGCACTATAATAGAGAATTTACCACAGTATAACCTGCACTATAATAGAGAATTTACCACAGTTTTCAAGTGAGAGTGGCTGGAGAAAAGGGATCTACCACATGAAGGACAAGAAAAAGTTCCAAAAATGGTTGTGAATCAAATCTGTCTCAGGCATGCAGGTAATCAAAACGTTATCAACTGTCACGGTGTCAGTTTTGTTGCATTGTGCCATTCTCATGACCATAAAAAAAAATTATTACAAGCATAATACTATTATAGTAAAGAAACAGTTCACTGGTAAGCACCATAATGTCCCTAAATAACATTGATAATGTTCAGTGGAATTAAGTGGTCTTACAGATTTCCGCAATATAAAAAAAATTGTCAATAATTACGTGAACAAAAACATGAGTGAACTGTACACCTACTACACAATTTTTTCCCAGCACAAGACTTATTTTTCATTAAGTACATCAATAAAGTCAAAGTAACAAAAATATTGGGGCAACTTCAGAATACCCTACACAAGCACTATATGCTTCAATTGTCCTGTGAACGGATACAAACCCTACCCCTACATTAAAAAACACCTACATGTAACCGTCAACAACGGGTGCTTGCTAGTTTAGGGTGTTTAGAGATGGTCACTAAATAACAGAGACTGTAATCTTCTTCAATGGTCGTGCATGAGAACTAATCCAAATCCTAACCCTACATTTAATAACATCCTAACCGTCAACAATGGGTGCTTGCTAGTTTAGTGTGTTTAATTAGAGCTAGTCACTAAATAACAGAGACTGTAATCCTTCTTCAATAGTCCTGCATGAGAACAAATACAAATCCTAACCCTCCATTTAAAAATTACCCTAACCATCAGTAAACATAAGTTCCCGGGTAAGCCAAACTAAACCACTAAAGAAATGAACAACACAGACAAGATAAGTTACATGTATTTTTATTACAAACTATTTCTGACAGTAGAACTTGACATCTTAAATTACTGCAATGCCATCCTCAACCTAAACACAAGGAACTATGAAAAAGTCATACTTGTTTAGGGATTTTGAAAGGTTGAGTTTGATTTGACCTAAGTTGATTCAATTTGACCTAGGTTGAATCAATTTGACCTAGGTTGAAAAAAATGACCTAGGTTGAAAAAAAAATGACCTACATGTAGGTTAAAAATATGACCTAGGTTAAAATAAATTTGACCTGAAACTAAATTTGACCTGTAACATATACAGTGTGAAATAAAACTTAACTTCCATCCCACCTGGGATCCCACCTCCCCCACTTGGGTGATTGAATAGCCCACCTGGAATCCCACTTCCCCACCCAGGATTTCATATGCCCCAACAGTGGACCCATCTTTAGAGGAGGGATCCCAGGTGGGATTTTGTATCATCCCAAATGGATAGCTGGGGTCCTGCCAATCCCACCCAGGCTCCCAGCAATCCCACCTCTGTCCTACTTCTATTTTTACATGGGTGATGATATCATATTAGCATATATTTTATTTGAGATGACTGCATGCCAAGCTGAGTAAATAATGATTTATGTGATTTTCATGGATTCGAAAACAACATTCCTTTTGGGTCATTTTGGTCAGTTGCTGTCAATGTGATAATGTCAGTCACTCATAACAGACTTGAAGACTGATAAACTAAAAGCGGATGAGGGGCCTATGATCTAATGTTCCTTCCACTCAGTTATTTTAAGACCCTGAGTATTGGTCTGACCAGAGTTTGAACCCCAAACCACCTGGGCATTGTCTGAACCCCAAACCACCTGGGCATTGTCTGAACCCCAAACCACCTGGGCATTGTCTGAACCCCAAACCACCTGGGCATTGTCTGAACCCCAAACCACCTGGGCATTGTCTGAACCCCAAACCACCTGGGCATTGTCTGAACCCCAAACCACCTGGGCATTGTCTGAACCCCAAACCACCTGGGCATTGTTTGAACCCCAAACCACCTGGGCATTGTCTGAACCCCAAACCACCTGGGCATTGTCTGAACCCCAAACCACCTGGGCATTGTCTGAACCCCAAACCACCTGGGCATTGTCTGAAGCCCAAACCATCTGGGCATTGTCTGAAGCCCAATTAAGCTAATCCAGGATTAGGATAATTCTTATGCTTTTGAATTTTTAACTCGAGGAATGCAGAAGTTGGGTTAAAAAGGTTTTGTTTGATGAGGATCGACTTGTAATCTTAGATTACAGAAAGACATCTTTTACCAAGAGAACCGGTTAAAATTTTATCCAGCATTAACACTAATCAGGCGGCTCTTTAATACTCACCTAGGACTTGATCACCTCCCTGTTAGCTCTATCAAAGTTTATTACAAATTTGCAGTGTGTTATAAGATAGACCTGTCTGTACATTCACAGCCTCCCCCGTCAGATGGCTCATCTATTAGAGTGGATGTTGACCCAAGCAGGTAAGAAACTGATCTTTAGACTGCCTTCAAGAATGAGTAAAAAGCTACAAATAGAATTCAAAACAATTAAATGAAAGCCTATAACTATTACTTTGTAGTGTGAACTTCAAGTTATTCAACTGCAGCCCCATTCCAACAATTTACTTGCCTTAGCATTGGACTTGCTAATTAAGCACCTAACCTCTTACACTACTACAGCTGCCTACAGTGTCACCAGAATGCTGTAGCTTTGGGTCCAAGGTCCACAAAAACAACATTTGTGGGACATGTCAGAGACACACTTGGTCATTATAGGATTTGCATAAGCAGTTTAAGATATTTTTCTTCAATTTCACAACTTTTACAATTGTTTACCCTTTAACAGCACCTTAAGCCCTCAGTATTATTTTTAGTATGCCATTTTGAAAAATATATGTTAGAATATTGCAGTGGTGCAGTTTTGTGAAAACACTGTTCCCAACAAGCAACTGAACTATAGAGGCTGTATATTTTGTTTTATAGCAAGCGCCTTCAGCTTCTGTCACCATTTGATACTTGGGATGGTGGCGACTTGGAGGACATGACCATTCTTATCAAGGTACATGGAAGACTGTAGTTTTCAGATAATTGTTACCTCACTTCCCTACCCTGAAATAAGAGAAGGAAATGACGTAAGAATTTGCTTGTCCAGACATAGCCGAGGAATACTAGAATTAAGGCACCTGTAAGTTCAGTTCATTTGTAGTTTTAAGTTGAAAATGGAATACTGAACGACCACATAAAATTATAATATGTTTTGCCATTTACAGGCTACATGTGTCACATAAAATGAGCTTATTTCTCATTACAGGTAAAAGGCAAGTGTACCACTGATCATATTAGGTAAGCAATATCTACTATCATAGGTGGAATCACCTCACATGACCTGATACAGTGGATTCAGGTTGACCGTTTAACAGTGTCTGATTTTGTGTTCGTTGCAATGGTTGTTCTCTCACATTTCTAGACACAATTTAACATGTTGCTAACCACCAAATTTATGTAGACATTCTCATTTTACTGCACTTTGTGTTTCTTTCATTCAAGCTGTCTTTAATCAAGATTCAAGTCTAGTTAGAATACTTGTACTATTGACTTCAAATGACTTCAAATCATGTTTTGCTTACTCGTGCGATCACCGCCATAACGTACAAAGCCAATCTGCCAGCAGATGACAAATTGGTTAGTCAATGACTTATTAACTTAGCAACGTGACCGATCAACTGTTGCAACAAACACATAATCAGACACAGTTAAACGCTCAACCTGAATGCGCTGTAACATGCCAGTTATCAATGAATCCACCCCTGTGCAGTGTGCATGAGGGCTGCTGTAAAAGAAAAGGATTATGAAGACGGATATTTTTTCATGAACTCAGTTTCCCTTTGAGCTTTGCTCTTGGAAACTGTTTGCTTAATATCTGCAATAGTAGTATTATAAGTGGGGGGACTGGGACACACACAACAAATTTCAACGAACAAATGCAACAAAAAAGCAACAAAGAGCAGCAAACGACTGGGACACGTACAACGATTTCCAACGAGCCCGCACAACGAAAAAACAACATACGACACAAGAAAGAACAACACATAATAAGACCCTCATTTTTTCGTTGTATTTTTTACATTTCAACGTCCTATTAGATAAACGTGTTTATAAGGTATTATTTACCATGGCCGAACATGTACTAACGTTCAGACGAACACTCAAGACCATTAAGGGTTATTTACAAGGATGGAAGATGGACGTTCCCGACGGCAATCCTCTAGGGGCAGACCCAGCTGCTTTCCTTACCGGTGTGCGAAAGCAGACTACCGAAAAGATAGATGAAGACCTACAAGACTTAAATAACATTAAGGTTCAGCTAGCTTTGAATATAACTCTCCGTCTCGACAAACCTGAAGGTTCGGTATACGATACGATCACATTTCGGAGTTCACAAGCGGTTCTGACCAACAGTTCTGATACCCGTAGAGTAATGGTAGAAGCGCACGCTCAGATCTACAACCACATTGAGAAATGGATCAGTCGAGGATCGAACTGGGTCATAGATAAAGTCAACGTTCTATGGGTGAACATCGCTCGATACCAACCACTACGCGGAGGTTCGTATTTGCCGCTGCCTACAGAAATCGCAAATAAGAAAGCCGTGATCAATGTAAAGAACTATGATGACCATTGCGCACTTTGGGTGATAACGGCAACGCTGCATCCAGTTGCAATACACCCCGAGAGAATATCAAACTATCGAAAGGAAGATTGGCCAAAGCGTGAAGGGGTGGACTCACCAACACCAATTTCGCAAATACCGCGCTTGGAGAAGCAAAACGAAATCTCCATCAACGTGTATGGTTGGGATCCAAAGGAAAAGTGTTTGATTGTACACCACATATCAGCGGAGACCTTTTCAAAACGCATCAACATGCTGCTTATAGAGTGCCCAAAGAGTGGTAAGCAGCACTACTGCAAGATCAAGGACTTCAACCGCCTACTATTCGATCAGACAAAACATAAGTGTAGGAAACACTTCTGCGAGCGATGTCTACATGGATATACTACCAAAGACCTCCTTACAAATCACACCCCAGAGTGTAACGGAATTAACGACCGAGCCATACGCATTGAAATGCCCACCAACGAGAATAACAAAGTATCGTTTCAGAATGTACACAAACAGCTCAAAGTTCCCCACGTTATCTATGCAGACCTTGAGGCTTTAACCACCAAGATCGAAGGACGCGCTAAAGATCCTACGAAAAGCAATACACTTAAAACGGAAGAACATATTCCCTGCGGATTTTGCTACATCGTCGTACGTTCTGACGGTCAAAGCGAACCACCAGTCTTCTATAGAGGTCCTGATACGATCGAGCGCTTTCTACGATGTGTACAAGATGAAGAAAGAAAGATCAAAGACATAGTAGCCAAACCACTATGTATGTCGTGGGAAAACAAGAGGTATTTCGATCAAGCGAGGATTTGCCATATTTGTCAGAAGCCTTTATTTGGTAAAGATAGAGTACGAGATCATTGTCACATCACTGGGGAGTTTCGAGGCGCAGCACATAAGGTATGTAATCTCAAATTACGTATCTCACCTATCATCCCAGTTGTATTCCACAATCTACGTGGATACGATTCTCACCTACTGATGCAATCTATTTCCAAGACAGAGGGCGATATCTCTTGCATTCCAAATAATATGGAGAAATATATTTCATTCTCACTTGGCAACCTACGGTTCATCGATAGCATACAATTTCTACCATCCTCTCTTGACAAGTTGGTAGCAAGTTCTACCCCATACACCTTTCAACAAACTTCAAAGCATACGCCAGACCCAGAGAAAAACAAGTTGCTACTACGCAAAGGTGTTTATCCATATGAGTACATGGACTATTGGGATAGATTCACTGAGACTTCTCTTCCACCGAAAGAATCATTCTATAGTAAGCTAAGCCTAGAGGATATATCCGATAAAGATTATGAACATGCATTAGAAGTTTGGAACGTATTTGATTGTAAGACATTAGGTGACTACCACGACCTTTACCTCCAAACTGACGTACTTCTTCTAGCGGATGTATTTGAGACCTTTCGTGCAACATGTATGCAAAACTACGGATTAGATCCAGCTCACTACTATACGAGTCCTGGTCTATCGTGGGATGCGTTGTTAAAGAAGACCGGAGCGGAGCTTGAACTATTAACCGACTACGACATGCATCTATTCATTGAGAAAGGTTTACGTGGCGGTATATCCATGGTGTCTCAACGCAAGGCCAAGGCAAACAATCCAAACGTGCCCGATTTCGACCCCGATAAGCCAAATAGCTATATACTCTATCTTGATGCCAACAACCTATATGGATGGGCGATGAGTCAGCCACTACCAACGGGGGGCTTTGAATGGTGTACACCAACAGAAGAGCAAATCACCATTCTTGCAACCGATTCCGATGTAGGTTACATCCTCGAAGTTGGCCTTGAATACCCTCGAGAACTTCACGATATGCATAACAGCTATCCGTTAGCTCCTGAAAGAATGCAAGTGAATAAAGCTTGGTTCTCAGAGTATCAGACAAATCTATTCGAGGAGCTATACGAAGGAAATGGATCCTTGAAAGCGGAAAAGCTTGTACCTAACTTGTATAACAAAGAACGATACGTGCTCCACTACCGCAATCTACAACTATATCTATCTCTTGGCATGCGTTTGAAAAAGATCCATAGAGCACTACGATTCGATCAATCACCATGGATGGAGCCATACATACGAATGAATACAGAATTACGAAAACAAGCGAAGAGCCCATTCGAGCAGGAACTCTACAAATTAATGAACAATAGTGTATTTGGTAAAACAATGGAGAATCTACGAAAGCGTGTAGATATCAAACTAATTCGCTCCTCAGAAGGAATCAGACTACAACGTCTCTTGAATAAACCTAGTTATGCTCGCTCTACGATATTTGACAACGATCTAGCCGCCGTACATAATTACAAAAGCAAGTTACTACTGAACCGTCCAGTATATGTTGGAATGTCGATTCTAGATCTCTCAAAACATTTAATGTATGACTTCTACTACAACGAGCTCAATCGGCAGTATGGACAACGTTGTAATCTACTATATACAGATACCGATAGCCTATTGCTACACATCGAAACTGAGGACATCTATACAGACATGAAAGCCATTAAACGTTTCTACGATACGAGCAACTACAGTAAAGACCACCCATCATACGACGTATCCAACAAGAAAGTACTTGGTAAAATGAAAGACGAATGTGGAGGTATTCCAATTGTTGAATACGTTGGACTACGATCAAAGCTCTACTCGATCTTGAAAGTAGATGGTGGGGAGATTCGGAAAGCTAAAGGTACGAAGAAGGCAGTTATGAAACATCGTATTCGACATGAACAATACAGGGAGTGCTTACTAGACAAGAAAGTGTTCCGCCATGGTATGGATATGCTTCGAAGTGAAGGTCATAGAATGTATGGCATACATATGAACAAAGTATCTCTATCACCATTCGATAGTAAGAGATGTATTTTAGCAAACGGAATAGATACAATAGCCTACGGTCATGGAGACTTCTTTCCAGATAATGAAGAAGTAGCCGATTTTATTAGCAATATAATATCGAACGCAATCGATACACTATCCTACAACCGTAAAAACGTCATTACAGAGGATGAAGATATGGACGACTTTATTCATGACTTGCTTCTATCTTAGAATACCTTTTGGTGGTAGTTCTGTATCTGGTGGTATCACTTGTATCTCTTCACGAACGAACCCTCGCTTTGGTGCATCTTTTCCTAAATAGTATAGAACTGGCTGGTTTGAAGATACCACACTTCGAGAAATATAATATGTCTGTAAACTCCATATGGGATCAGTTGCTCGTTTTACTCCACCTTCCAATTCTCCTGGTGAGTATAGATATCTAACTAAAACATCAAATGGTAGTCGCTTTTCTTTCAATCCAATAATTCTAGAATATGTGGGAGTTTTTATGTTAACCTTCTGCGATACAACGGAATTCGAAGGCTCCTTTCCTGTAAGTCGCGTTACTTCATTATTCATGGCCTCGATAACCTTTGGAAGTCGTAACACCCATTCTCTACTACGTGTATCTGATCCTTCAGATGTGAGTACCATTTCCTGTGCATATTGGTATCCAAATAATCTTTCAGCCAGTGTTAATTTGCTCTTTCAACGAAGCTTTGTGATCTATGGTTACCAGCTTCACCACGTTGGACTTTCGTACCATGTAGTTCTAATGTTTCAGACATACGTCCCATGAATTCCCTACCAGGATCGACTTGCAGAGTTTTTGGCCATTCTAGTGGACTACGCTTGTATATTCGTTCGAAAGCTGCAGACACTTCACCACTATCTTTCGATGCTAATGGCTCAGATTCTTTATATCGAGAAGCAACGTCGATTACGACTAAAGCATACTTATACAGTTTCCTTCCACGACTAGGTCTATCATGAGGTAGAAATATCAAATCAGCTTGGTGAACCTCATTTGGTTTCGATACAGTCCAATGTGGTCTTGGTATATAACGTGGTGGTGGTAGGTATATTTGCCATAGTGCTTGTTTCTCTAACCAAATCTTAGCTGTATCTTCAGATACCTTTGCTGCTACTGATAGCTTACTAACTGCAGCGTAACCTTTCCAGTATCCCTCAGGACCATAGAAGATATTAGCAAGGCGAGAATCCATCTGATATCTATGCATAACGACTAGACTCCAATATGAAGACAAAAAAAGAAAAAAAAAAGATAAAGACTTATCTAGCTGACAAGTTCTTATCCTTTTTTTTTTCTTTATGTAGATTCGTTTAGTAATCTTATAGTAATACTCTAGTAATTACCTAGTAATACTCTAGTAATCTAGTAAGTGATCTAGTAATTACGTTAAACGTAAGAAAGCTCGTTTTTTTAAAGCGTAGCTATAACCAATTCTTATAAGAATCGAGTGGCAACGTATCCAGTCGCGAATACGCTACCACCTAAGGCCACCAATTCGGCAGTTTTCCTCGAATTAGATGGTCGATAATAATCTGAGAGTTTAGGCTCTTCCAGTTTCATTTGTAGTATGTGATATATATGGAGTTTTCGCATTGCATCGATTCTATCTTTAAGTCCAACGTGTGCGTTATTTTCTTTCCAGTGGTTCCAGGTGGCTTGTGCTTCTAGTCGTTTTTCTCGATTTTTCTCATAGGTTGCAATAGCGACATTTGCCTTCTCCTGAGCTTTATCATGTCTTACCATCTCTGCGGCAGCAGCATTAGGCCCGCTAGTTGCTTTTTCTATTTCGTGTGCGGCAATACTAGCGGCAGCACTAGTTATGGCGAAGACAAATCCCATAAATATTATTGATGCCATGGCTTCGAAGGCGAGGTAGAGTCGCCCCTGTTACTCAACAGGCTTCAAATACCCTTTGTCCTTTAGGTATTTCCTGGCAGCCAGACTACCAGATAACACTGCTATCCACTTCACGAAGTTCAAAACGCTAGACGAAGGATCGTTAGTCAGAGGTTCTTTGATTGCTTTCTTTCCGATCCAACCGATACCTGCCGCAAGTCCAGTCAATATAGCAGCTTCCTGTATTGTGTTCATAAGTTCTTTAGCCATCTAATTGGAACAACGTTTACATCACCGGCCAATGTTGGACGTTGCATATATGTCTACAGCGTGGCTTCAAATGCTATATCATGCCTTGAGTTTTTAGGTTACGACCTTTTGGGGTTTCTTTGGTAGCGGCAGCTGAGCTGTCTGTGGCGGCAGCAAAGCTGTCATTGGAGCTGTGGTTAACTTGTTGCGTTTGTTTGTATTGCTTATACTGATAGTACAAACCCACAAATGCTATGCTTACCCCAATTACAGCAAGTGTGGTATTAGTTGATATCAAACTTGGCTTATCGGTGGCAGCAAAGCTGCCATGACTGTCTACCTGCACCTGCGTTGCCGCCTGCGTTGCCGCCTGCGTTGCCGCCACATTGGCGATATTTTCTTTCCTCCTTTGCGCTATGAGTTTGCCTGCAGCGACTCGTTTTGGATTTGGTGGGGGCTTTACTGGTTCTTTCGTGATGGGATCATTTCGATCTTCGGAATGGGTATCAATTTCCATCTTGTTAAGAGTAATTACTTAGTGGTTGAGGTAACTTCAATACGTTAATTACATTTAAGATTCTTTTAAATTTGAATATACCTCAAGTACTTCATCAACTTCATTTTCGCTCGGCAATACTTGCTCCTCGGAGTCCTGTTCCGCCGACATAGAATGTTTAGCAACGTGACAAAGGGCACTAGTTAGTGCCACAAGCGGACCTGCTTTGTAGGCCAATCGGCCAGCCAGTGCAGATAGCTCGTTTCGGACTAAGCGGTCTTTCTTTAGAGCTTTCAACAGCCTTCGTTGTTGTCGAGAATCTAGAGGCCTCATATATGCGACTACACAAGTTGCTAGACTTAGTGCTCTATCCACTAAGCAGTCATTTATTTGCTTCGCTAAGACGGCTTGGTATCTCCGATATAGGCGTTCTATGTCTTTATCAGGTAACTTAGAAATGTCTCCAAGAGAAAAATTCTTCCCTAGATATTCTTTTGTCGTACCAGTCACGGCTAGAATAGAAAGAGCTTCCCTATGTTCGATGATTTCTATGCTACGACGAAAGATTGCTGCCGCTTCATCGGTGGTAGCGGCGCAGTGTAGGTTCGTTTCGGCCTTTGGTGGAGGACCTGTCACATCTATTTCGCCGGATTCAGTTAGTATGTTCATTAATTCATCATCAAAATCTTTATCCATCTTACTTCAACGTATTGTGACATACCATAGGTGAAGGTATCTCTAATACGGTTGAAAAAGGATGTCGCAAACAGAAACATATATGTGCGAACTTAGTCTCAAGTTCTGAAATGAATAGCTTCTTATCATCTAAGGATATGCTAGCGCCGTAGTCATCGAATAGATCCTTTAATCCCGGTGCGCTTGCGATGCGAAATGCCACAACGATTGCGCAATTCTCGCGAAAGTTCTTACATATACTCTTTTGTGTTTGTGATGAGGCCCAAATCGAAATACCAATGTGGCGTGCAGAAAAGGCTAAATCGGATATCTTATTGGTCCTTCCCTTAACATCCTTGCTTGCCGCACAATCATCAAGGATAATAAGCGTATTCGTTCCTTCGAAAAAACAAGCACAGTCGCCTAGGGTTGCATCAATATCGTTCTGAGAAGGCGCTAGGACAATGAAGCGAGGATCTCCCTTACCAACGCCTTTATAGGTTTTATTGTTAGCATAGGTGGGACAAATCAATACGATGTATTCAAACTTAAAACGAAATGGACCTCTCAATTGATCAACTATGAACTGAGTCTTTCCGCAGTTTGTGGGGCCAATTATGAGTGCGTTAAAGGGAATTTGATCTGTCAATGTGTTCATATTAGTGATAAACATTTTGTAGCATTCCTTGTTCAATAGTTGCTTGTGCATCAGAAAGCACGAATATGTGCATGTTCACCTTACCTGAGCCTCCACTGCGATGAATCCTAAGGCGAATGGATGCTCCAGCATCTTGTTGAGCTAAACCATCTCCATGAACTATGCTGGTTTGCGAGGTGCGGCAATCGATGAGTGCGGCAAACTTGTTCTCAAAGAACTTCTTATGCGTCATGGATGTAGCGGCGGCAGCCTCTCCGAAACGCGGGACAAACCAATTCTTCGCTGACTTCCATAAATCCTTTGGTAGCATCCCAAAAGAATATAGAGCGTTAGGAATGCCATTGACGTGTACCTCGACCTTGGTGATTCCTGGATTTACGAATTTCTCACTATCTCTAGTGCCTGCCACATGAGGATCCACAAATAGAAGAAGAATGCCATTGAGAGAGAGACGAAGTACGTTTATGCTTTCAGATACTAGTGTATCGGTGGCTAGATCGATCGAGACGGTTTTGAAGTACTCATAATGGTTATACAGAAAGGCTTTACCGCTGGCGTAGGTACTATTGGCCTGCGACGCAAGATCGAGACTTTCGATGACTTCATATTCTAGTTCAATGTTCGATAGTTTGTACGTTCCTACTTTCGTACTGTCGGATCCGACTATGACGTCTATGGCCGGTGCCAGTGTCAAATGAAATGACATCTTATCTCGAATCGCATGTGGATAAAAGACGCCATGGGTTGTGATAACTTCATGATCAATAGGTATCTTGTACACGCTACCATATGCCGCTAGTGTCGCATTATCAGCCGCATTAGATGTAGATGCGTTACTGGCCTTTGAACGAAGTTTGTTCACATTAGCAGATTGAATGCCCCGCTCTACGCTATTCTCTCGTTCTACATCAGATAGGTATAGATCGCTATATACCTGTAGTAGATCGGGTCGACTTAGATCTTCTAATCTAGTAGTTCCCATCCATACGACTCGCTTTGAGACTATGCAACGTCCAACGTTGGCTACCAAATAGTTGTCGGCATGACCCCCGGATAGAGTGATATTGGCACTAAGGGCTAGACTACCAGGTACTAGAAGTCTATTTTCGCCTAACGTAGGAACATTAACAATTAAAGTTTCCCCCGGATTGGCTGATGAAGGAGTGAAAGTTACGCGATGGAACACACGACTGGCTTTAAGAGATCTACCTTCTCTAGGAGAATAGTCAGGATGGAGCTTCGTCGATATCATGATGTTTGTTTCACAATTTAATATGTTTGTTCCACAATTGAATACTAATAGTATATCACATATCAAGTGTTCAATATGGCGGAAACTTTAGACTTCGATCCTATATCTGAAGAAGGTAGAGCCGATGTGAATGATCTTACTGCCGAAGAATGGGCGGAGATTAGACCTGATGATGGCGAGGCAGAAATGGATTGGTGGAATAGAGCTAAGCATAGCTTCAAAAATACGACGAAAAGCATACGCGATAGGTTATGGAAAAATCGTAGTAACTGGGGAACCAGTTCAGCTGAGTATATAGAATTAGTCAATCAAGGTGATGATGTGGAAACGCAATTTACGGCAGGCAGTAGCGGCAGCGGAGCTGCTACTGTGGAAACGCTATTTGAAAGACTGGAAAGACGGACTGAAAATGCACAGGACCAAACCACTATAAAGTTTCCAAAAGCAGATCTAACGAAGTTCACTGCTAGTTTGGATGACTATGATAGGGTCGTGATAAAACTAAATCGTAAAAATGCTGGACCATACTTACTGTCGGATGCCGTAGACACTCCCAACGCATTACCGAAAACGCTTAGGGACGCTCTTGGACCTACTGCGGAAAAGGAGATTAGTATGAAAGAGGATATGGCCACCGAAAAAGATAAACGAAAGGCCAAGGAAATAAAAAAGATGGATTCATTAACTAAGGGAACTCCAGAATATGAAGTGGCAAAGAATAAAGTAGTAGCACTAGAGGATCAGAAACAGGAGATCGAGAAAGAAATAGAAGCCATCAAAGATCGTATGTCGTTACGAGACCGCATAAAAGCCATCTTCAAGAAACATGGATTTACGGTGATTGGAGTGTTAGCTGTCGCTGGTGCCGTAATTGGTACTGTCGTTAGTATATTGACAAAAGGCTTGGCTTCCGTTGCTAAGGGAGTTGGTGGTGCTTTGAAGGATCTTGGAAAAAAGTTGGCTAACGTGCTACCTGCGGCGATAGGCGCTATTGCGAGTTTCATATTCCGTACAGCTGGAGAAGTTTTCGGCTTCCTTGCCAAGAATGCCTGGATACTCATTGTAGCTGTGGTCATATTCCTAGTAGAGCAATATAAATCGTCGAAACGTCAGCGCTAACGAAATATCATCCATGAGGCTACGCCGGCCACAATACCCACGATTGCTAAATTGGTTTCGTGACTCGTTGGTGATACGCCACTACTTTGTTGACTGTGTGGTGTCGTATCAATCGTAGCAGTCGTGGCTCCGCTGCCTGTAGCAGTCGTGGCTCCGCCGCCTGCGATAGGCTTATGCGTTACTGGCAGTTGCGAAGTACCTGGTTGCCCTTTTGGTGCTGGTCCTTCCATGTGGACTGGCGGTGGTGGTTTTTCATCGAGGTTGATACTATCATTTATTCCTAAACTTAGGCCTGGCTTATTAGACATTTTCAGGTAGTTGTTATAACCGACTATACTCTTTTTATTGATATTCATATTGCTGGGTATTAACATACAACCCTTAGCAATTGCTAGGTCGAGACGAGAGTTCGTGTCATTCAGAGCTTTGTTATATTGCACTAAACTATCCCAATCCTTTTCCATGATGGTATCTCTCAGCAGTTTTTTGAAGTCTTCTTGGACGCCGGGGGACAAGCCTGGCGACCCTACGATCGGGACAGTTCCCACACCCTGGGCTCCTAGGATACAAAACACGTAGACCTTTACGGATGCATTAATTCGGACTACCCCAGCCTTAGTCAGCCCCTTGCTCTGCTGCGGAACGAACCAATTGTGCTGCTTTTTCGCCATTTCGTCGCGATAGAACCGCGTCGGAATATCGAGTGGCCCACTCGTATCGAACCCCCACGACTTATCAGTAAATCTTGCTCGGCGCAGGGCGAAGTTAACTTTAATGACTCCAAACTCTCTCCTGAGCCTGTCGTATACGACTGAGTTCCATGGAACGTTGTCGTTCTTATTAAAGATGTTTTCTCTGGGGAGGGGGACTCCCAATTCAAACAGTAATCGCATGATTGTGTAGTACACGTGGAAGCGGTAAAAGCTACGAATGTAATCAATGATTGGTGCGTCATCTGAAAGATGGTCATCGAACGACACTCCACAGCCAGCCGTTGCGCACCAAACTACGAAACAGAATTGTTGTTGCCAATGCCTCATTGGTAGGGCATCTAACCATTCTTGTGATTTTTCGACCTTATCGTCTTCGCCTTCGTCATCATCATTGTCGTTACCGGTGTTAGTAGGAAAATCGAACCCCAGCCCTAGTAAGATATCTCGCGGCTCCGACGTGAAAAACTGATCCTTCGTTACGTAGATCTTGAGAATTCGCAGGAAAGGGTCTATGTCTTTGGCATCGATATTCCAGGGAACGGCTGGAACTGGATACTTCGCGTCGGTCCTTTTGAATGGGAGTGGGAAACCCACAAGTAGTGCGGCGTCAATGCGTTTTTGTATGTCTGGCTTATTATGATAACTCTCCAAACCATAAGCGATACCTAGACGTTCTTGACCTTTGCCTTTGAATATGACGTATGAATAACTCTCCCCATCGAACTCGGAGCCTTGAGTGCTAAATTGAGAATAGTCAGCGTTCGGATACTTCTTCTTAAACTCTTCCCATATAGACATATTATCCGTGGCGTCTTAGTCTAGGTGATCTGCAAATGGGAATTTCTTCAATTAATCCGTTCGATTCATCCACTTGACTAATCTGTTTGATATTGATACGTATTAAAGTTATGACATATGTTAATATCGCGAAGTAAAGAATATATGTTAGTATCATAATATGTTAATATCATATCGAAGTAAACTTCAGGCTTTAATATGGTAATCTTAAATGTCACCACTACCTCGTCCGATCATACGGTCTACTTTCAAGAACCTATTTACATCCATAATATTTCTCTAATCGAGGTCGCTTTTGAGAGCGGTTGGTGGAACCTATCAGAGAAAGCTTCATTCACTTGGAATGCCCCAGGTGAGATACGGATTCCTTATGAACTTAAGCCGGGGAATTACAATATAAACATCTTTATGGACGCCCTCAAACCCGCGGTTACTGCTGGTTTATTGGAATTCATAGACCACAAATATAGGAAGTTTTGGATTCTAAAAATTAAGAAACCAATCCTGTTCAGTAAGAATCTCTGCGATTCGTTGAATATCGAGGGTACTCCAGAAGGGGATAATGTGTCACTCAAAGTAGGAGAATACAAACTGGTGGTACAACTTCTTCGCTATGTATATATCTACTGTGATGTGGTGGATCCTAGCTTCTCAATTCTTAATGGAAAGCAATCAAACGTACTGGCTATCTTTAATCTCGCGGGCCTTAGGTTTACAGAATCTACTTACATTCAATATCTTCCCTTGCCCATACGATCTCTAGGGACAAGACGAAACAGCCTTCGCCTGACACTTAGAGACGAAGAAGGAAATATTATAGACTTCCGTGGTCGACCTATACGATACCTATTGAAGATTGAGTAAGTTATGATATAACGTAATGGCAAGCGATTCAATTCAATTACTTCCAACGGCACCAGGTATTTATCCGCCGCTGGCTAGCGGGGCTAGCGGGGCTAATTTTAGGTTGCAAACAGTCCGAGATACTCTTTCAGATATCGAAACTCAAGAAAAACACTATGAGGGTGTGCGTAAGAAATACGCCCGCGCACAAGGAATTGTCCATGGTGTCGCTGTGGTAGCAGGAGGTCTATCCGTATTATTTTCGGGTTCAGGACTAGCAGCAGCTCTAACTGGTTTTGGTATAGTGCTTGGTTTACCATTCGGTGTTATTGGTGGGGCCTGTGGGATGATTTCAGCAGCTACGACCCTTGAGGCTAAAAAGCTTGGAAAAAAAGTTTCTAAACATGAGAAAACCGCTATGTTAGCTAAAGCGAAAATTAATACGATTCGCGATCTAGTATCAAAGGCTCTTCACGATGAAAATATATCTGACGTCGAATACAACCTAATCCTCGCTGAGGTAGATAAATACGAAACTATGAAGATTGAAATTCGTCACAAAACTTCGGCTAATTTAAGCCGAATGAGTGAAAAAAGGGTGGAACAAATTCGAGGCGAAGTCAAGCAAAAAATGCTAGAAGAAATGATAGCAAAATTGGGGTAAAAATTGACATCTCATATGAGAAAAGTGAGCGTGAGCGATATTTACGCTTTTCCAAGCGGTTCGTATAAATTAACTTGTATGGCGAGTTCGTATGCAAATTTCGAGACATAGCGTAGGCGGCGCTAATTAACATACGACAATTGCTTAAAACATAAGTAGGATATTTTTCGCCTACGTCACTGTCTAGCATGTATAGCCCTCGCGGTTCAGCGCTGGACTGGAAGGAAAATGGAGGCCCTTTCAGTTCAGAGTTCGAATCCGTCTGGGGACTATACATGGTAGACCGGTTTGTGGGGGGTAAAAAGCCTCCAGCCCCCCACAAGTCGTAGCGCGTCTGCCGATGTGGCAGAAGACGAACAAATACAGTACAAACAGTGTCAATCCTGGGTCGGGTGCTTGGGTAGAGCTTACAGATACTCGAATAGGGTTCCAAGGAGTGCCGGTTGTGCCTCAACCAGTTAGGACCAAATACAGTAGACCAAATACAGTAGACCAAATACAGTAGACCGAATACAGTGGACCAAATACAGTAGACCGAATACAGTAAGCCGGGCCCGGTAATAAGCAAAAACCTCTCTAGGAACGAAAAGGCGAAGTAAGGAAAAAGGAGAAAGTGGGTTCCTAGAGAGGTTCTGGAGACGTCCAGTTTTGCTTTTGGTCTTTTTCTTTGTTTTGATTTTTTCTTCTTAGAACTAAAATCATATGTTCTAGTTCGAAATTTTTCTATCTATATCGTGACCAGAAATGGGAAAGAAGTGCTTTTTATAGCGAGCGGGGTGCCTACCTTACCGGTATCGAATAGTGCACAATAAATGCATGGTTAAATAGGAAATGAGTTGTTAAATTTTGGTTGAGTGATCGCACGCGTCGGAATTATTTTAATAACATCACGAAAGTCTATCACCAGAAAGTTTCTCACGCGTTGGAATTATTTTAATATAGTCACGAAAGTCTATGAATAGAAAGTTTCTCAAGCGTCGGAAAAAAAAAAGAAAAAAAAGAAAAAAAAAGAAGAAAAAGAATGAAGAGAGGTGGTATACGCAGTTTCTCTTCATTCTTTTTTTCTTTTTTCCTTATTATAAACTACTGGACTATCTTAAGGTTCTTAAAGTTCTCCAATTCGAGGTTATCCGATTCTACCAACGCATCTGGAAGGCAATCCTTAGTATCTTTCATATCTTTCATATCTTTCATATCTTTCATATCTTTCACGTCTCGGGCTTTCTTATTGCGAATGATACGGCGCTCTGGTGCTCCACACTTCACACAAAGTCCATGACTCGTACGACAACCGCGACCACACTTCAAACATGGAACGAATATGGTGATACCTTTTAGTATCTGATAATTGTGTTGAGCACAGTACTCTGAAGTTTTCGTGCTATTCCTTACACATTTCGTATTCTTACCACGCATCAACCAATCGCAAGTCGTTATCTCAGTCATTGTGTGATATATACCTTATGATAGCGTATCTATAATTGTTGTCTTAATTATGATAATATATGGTATAATGCCTCATAACCACACGTCTCTAATAGATGTTAAAACGTAATAAATTCACTATGAACCAAGTGTTCGAATAAATGTTAATATATGCTAATCATTGATGTAATACCTTATAACTACACTACTTTAATAGAACGTATAAATACGATAAATGAACTATAGTAGTAAATAATACCTTATAAACATGTTTCTCTAATAGGGCGTTAAATGTAAAAATACAACAACAAAAATAGTACAACAAAACTGCTCTAATCCGTAAAGAAGCGGTAGAAACCGATCATTTAATATATCGTAAAAATACTATAAAATAGTATAACGAAACTGCCTTAATCCGGAAAGGGAAGAGCGGTAGGAACCGGAGCCGCGCTCGAGTTTGGATCTTTAGGTGTAAGAATGCCTAGGGACAATTTGGACGTTGCGAGAGATCCTATGTGGCGGCATAAGCATTTATGTAGTAATCTAGTAGAGCGTTTTCGTCCTCTATGGTGAGCTGGGAGCGCTTAATGAGCCACTCAACGATCCGTTTAGCGGTATTAAGATGACCATTGCTACTGGCGCATAGTAGAGCATGATGGGCGTATTCATACTCTATGGTTATCTGAAAGCGTCGAATGAGCCACTTAACGGTGTTGAGATGGCCATTCCTACAGGCATCTAGTATAGCAAACCCGACGGCTTTATCCTCTTTGGTGAACTGGAAGTGCTTAGTGAGCCACTTAGCGATATCAAGACAGCCATCCTTATAGGCGGCGCATAGAACGTAATCGGTGTGTCCACCCATTTTATCGAACCATAAGTGCTTAATGAGCCACTTAATAACGTTAAGATTACCATATTCACTGGCGTAGACAAGAGGAAAGCTATCATCGGTGTAGTTTGCGGAAATACCGAAAGTCCTAGCCAAATTATCTCGATCGTTGTCATTACGAGTAGACCTAAGACCGAAAGTGAGTACTCGTTTACGGAACTCTTGGTCTACGTTTTTGTAGCGCGCGAGAGATGCGGCACCGTTTAGGTGTTTCGATGTCCTTGCGATGCTTGCGAATGATTCTGGGCCTGCATGCTCTACTATCTTGACTAAGATTTCTATGGGAAGGCACGATATGCTATCCATAGTGAAAGAGATCGATATACTACATAGTAATCGTTTATCTAATAGGACGTTGAAATGTAAAAAATACAACGAAAAAATGAGGGTCTTATTATGTGTTGTTCTTTCTTGTGTCGTATGTTGTTTTTTCGTTGTGCGGGCTCGTTGGAAATCGTTGTACGTGTCCCAGTCGTTTGCTGCTCTTTGTTGCTTTTTTGTTGCATTTGTTCGTTGAAATTTGTTGTGTGTGTCCCAGTCCCCCCACTTATAATACTACTGCAATATTGTTTATATATGGTGTGCCTTTCTGTCATCACAGCTAAGACGATGTTTTCCTACACTATTCCAGGGATTTTAGTCTGATGTCCGGTTTTAGTCTGATGTATGGTGACCAGTATTATAGATAATGTATCTAAAAAATCTCAATATATAATAGTATAATAATAAATGTATGAATGAATAATATTATAATAATAAATTATAATTATATAATGTTGTGTGTATTAGTTAGAACTCCTTGTGGTATTCTATAAAGAACTCAGTCCATCAGAATGCATGTTGTTCGATGTAGATCTCACATGGAATATCACCAGCCATTTTTGGCCTGAATTAGTTGTTTGGCTTTCGGTTAGTTTAAAATGTTGGAGTTGCCTTCGCCATGACATTTTAACAGTAGCTGTTCTGTGAGTGGCCTGAGGGCAGCAGCCATGCTAGTCTGTGAACAGGCTCATGGGAGTAGGTAGGAGGGGGAAGAAGAAGATCCTGTACGGACGCTATACAAATGTGAATTACTCCCCTACATTGATCCATAATTAGGCCCGTTTCAGACGATGCTCCACTCATTGCCGACCGCAATTTAAACAAAGGATACTAATTGGGCGGCTTTATTTATTTAATTAGGTTCGGCACATGAGTGCAGTGGCATCTGCAGCGGGCCTAACATATCAAGTCTAATTAACACATAGATAGAGCCATCATGGAGTTGACCAATATAAATTTTGCGTCCCAAACGTGGTCTCTGATATTCCAATTTGTATTGCGTCCATGCAGGCTCTCCTTCCCACGAGTCTGTTCGCAGGCTATAGTCAGGCTATTTATCAGTTCTGGTAGCAGTAATGTCTTGCATGTGTTTCACTATAGTGCTGCAGGCCCATGGCTCAAGTACAGAGGCCATCTGGATAACATCTCCAATAACATGTTTATTGGGTGAGTATATTTATGTTTTGCCACAAGTACGAGTGTTTATGAACAATATTCTTACCGTTTTTTGTGGTGAGGTTTTTCTTTAAAGTGCCTATGAAGCTTATTTTTTTATTTTAGATATCAATTCTACATCAAGTGAATAGTAGAATGGTAAAATAGATTTTGCTTTGAATGCTGTGCCGCTGAGTTAAGGAGGTTTTAATATCCAAAATGCTAATTACATGACGTCAGGGGAGGCATCTGCAATCACTTCTTAGTGGTTGTGAATGGGCGTTTCTACTGATATAAGAAAACAAATTTCTAACATCATTTTATTTCAACCATGGGTATAACACTGATAATTTAAAAAAATTGTTTAATTGTAACAAAAAAAAATTGTATAATAATTGATGCTTCCCCTGACGTCATGTAATTAGCATTTTGGATATTAAAACGTCCTTAAGGGTGCGTTTACCAATTTCGTCGCTAAGGAGCGACGTTGCTATGAAGGGTCGGCGCGCGCGCGCGCTCATGCAATGGCGGGAAAAACTTACTTCCGGTTTAGTGAAAAGCAACGCGCGCGCTTTGCAATGCTCCACTCCTTCAGTTTTGTTTACATTTCGTAAAAGTTACAATGAAGTTGTTTTTACTACTTGAACCCGTTTTTTTTTTACTTTCCATGCTTCAAGTTTACTTAATATAATGCCGAAAAAGAGCGAGAAAACCGAGAAAACCATTCTAGCTGCGGAGAGTCGCTGGACGAGGGAAAATTCCGATGTCAGTACGTGGAATTCGGGTGTCAAGTGCAAACTAATTTTCGTTCGGATTTCGACAAAGAAAGTTTGGAAAGTGCTCGGAAAGAGCTTGTTGATAACGAGGGGAGCCAGAATGTACTTACAAGTGAGCAGCTACACGTGAGAGGAGTCTTCGAAGAGTTTGGTTTTGAGCCACTTTCACAAGAAAGTAGCGAAGAAAAATACAGTGCCACCGAAAGAGAAATCAACTCCATTTTTACGGCGGCTCGTCACGATACTAGGGACTTGACTGGAAGTAATCGGCGAATAATACCAAAACGTTTTCATATATTCTGATACCAGAGTGTTCTGATACCCTGGACACTATTTCTAACTATAAAGAAGCAAAGACCGATACAACGTAGAACGTAGATTGTCGTTCACGGTTGCTTGCTTGAACAATTCGTCAACTATTTCTAAGGCCGGAAATTTCTGTGAAAAATGCGAAAGTTAAACATAAATACGGAAACGGACGATGGCAAGTTCCTATTAACTTGCGACCATTCCTTTAGGGCGAACAAAGCCTAAGGCCTACTTGCCGAATTTTGTAATTATTTCTTTATTGATCAATGGAGAATATTATAAGGATTACGAACATGTGCGAATGATATTATGCACCTATCAATGTTAAGCCGCAGGGGG
Organism: Actinernus sp. WN-2022; assembly: GCA_030867875.1. NCBI lineage: Eukaryota > Metazoa > Cnidaria > Anthozoa > Actiniaria > Actinernidae > Actinernus > Actinernus sp. WN-2022. The sequence goes on from JAOWCC010001634.1 coordinate 58,654,550, forward strand.
GGGAGGCCGGGCATAGGCGGGGGATTTGAACTGAGATGACTTTTTCTGTTCAAATGCACGTCCCCAGGGAAATTGTCATTGGTCAAAAGAGTATCAATTGCCCCGCTTCCAACAACAGACATTTGTCAAATGAATGAACCAGAAAAAATACAAAAATATAATGTTTATTGAACAACAATCGTCAATTTCACGTTAACATACTGTGTCAGTTCGAACCTTTAAAAACCGCATCAATTATTTAAGTAAGTTTATTAAAAATTAAATAGGGTCAAATGTCAGTTATTTATAGGTCTAAAAAGATTTAAGTCTTGCTTCGTTGGGACACTTTCAAAAAGAAAACTACAGATTGCTTACCTTCAAATTATCCAGCTTGTTCGCGGCCATTTTGAAGCGTGACGAACCTACTTCCCAGCTGTCTCTGCGCCCTTAATCCAAGATGGCGTCTTGGTTGGGGCCCAGGCCTCCAACTGTCAAAAGTCAAAAGACCCGACCCTGGGCTTCGATAGATGATCAAAATTTCCCACCACGGACACTCGGACAGACTTCCTATGTCAAATCCCCTGCCTATGTCCGGCCTCCCCCCCCCTGCGGCTTAACATTGATAGGTGCATTACACATTATAGTAAGATATTCCTCTATAATTGACATATTTAGCAGTGTTTTTGATTGCTATAGGATAGAAAACTGAGTCAGATTTTGATGTAAGCTTACCGTAAGTTGAATCGGGTTGTTTCTCCTCGACGCGACGTAAAGTATAAAAGTGAGTGACTTTATTTTAGTGTCAATGTATTATAATTTAGCTTTGCAGCTAATTGGAGACACGTCACTAGTCCTACGATTTTTATACGTCCTTATCCGAGAAGACGTGAAGGTATAACCGTTTACTGTATTATGTAAAGGCAACACCTTCTACTCAGTTATTTTAAGACCCTGAGTGTTGGTCCGGCCGGGGTTTGAACCTGCAACCTCGGTTAGACATGTGACTGATTATGGTGCAAATCGACTTCTTTGCGTGAATAAACCACTGGAATTAGATGTCTGATAATGCAGCTCTGTTTCAATTTCACTGATTTCATTTTCTTGTCCAATGCCTTTAGCTTTGCCCTCGCAAATTACATCGGTACACGAGAATCCATGTATGTCAAGATAATTGCTTTGTAACCACCCAAACGCGCCCGCGCACCGTGGACCGCCCCGTGGGCCCTGGTAACAATATTATACTTCCGGTTTCACAAAAAATGAAACTGTGAAACAAAGAAAAGTCAATCCTTTTTCACATAAAAATTGTCCTGAAGTTGCATTGCACAGAGCCAAGCATGGGTTTAGCGAAAAAAAATAAAACACGGAAGTTATGACCATCTTACTGTTAAAATTCACGGGAAAAAAATCTAAAACGATCAATTTTTGGTATATCGTAAAACGCATGCTACACCTTTTGTGCCTAACCCAGACCAATGATATATGCAAATATGAAAGCACTATCCCAAAGCAATCATGAGTTGATTGAATTTTTCTGCCTTGATGACGTAATAATGACGTCATCAAAATAAAAAGGTCCGTCTCCCAGGAGTTCCTGAGTGATTTATTAATTATTTTACTCAAATTTTTGGCGTTTTATGGCGTTTTAAATTCTACTTAGCAACGGCCCAAAACAATTGGTAAACGCACCCTTAACTCAGCGGCACAGCATTCAAAGCAATATATATTTTACCATTCTACTATTCACTTGATGTAGAATTGATATCTAAAATAAAAAAATAAGCTTCATAGGCACTTTAAACTTTTTTGGCAAGAAAGGTTTATGTTTATCGGGCTGAAGTTAGGGGTGCGGCTTATATGTGATAAAATATGGTAATTGACCGATTTAGCTTGTACATTTGTTGTCCCAATTCAGTTCACCTGACTTTTCCCTTGAGTAATGTCTTTTTGCTTTTCTGTATCCCAAGAGGAGATGTACAAATTTCTCTACTTCGAAGACAGAGCTGTCACATGATCTGAATTGGGACAACCTGTTTGTCTGTTTGTCTGATATAACGAATCTTCAGGTTCCTAGCCAAGTGATGTTGGAAAATTATGAAAGTTTTCACTTCAATGAAGTTTTACGTTTTTAGTGGTTGTAATACAAAATGTACTAAATACCCTTTTTGGGGGCCGGTAATCTGTAAATCTAATTGGAAACGCATTGAATTGGCAAAACTATTCATCCTCAGTTGATCCGTATGGAGAAAACGTTTCTCTCTGTCATGAAATGTTTACACTGATATCATCAACTAAACGTTGACCGCAGCTGACGTTTTGAGCGGTAGCACTTCGTCAGAGCAAAAAACAGCGGTTAGCATACCTCAATCGACTTTTAGTAGATCATACCAGTGTTTACCTTCCCCGCCGACGCAGATCAACACAAGTTTTCACACGAACAAGTTGGCCATGAAACGTTCAGTGTTGGACTGTCAAAACCGAGTGAACGTTCTTCATAAACATAGTGCTTACATGATTCTTATTTGATATGCCAACACGGCTACAGTGTGGTTGAATTTGTCGATGATAACACTTTCCCAACGTGTTGTACTTCAGGGCAATCAACATTGAGAATGACACAGCGAACTCAGTCAAGAACCAGCTGACTGGTGAATATGGAGCTGTCCCTGACACCGCACGGCACTACAAGGTAACATCAAATAGACCTTTCCGATTGGCGCAGTGTTGTGTTGATATGGAAATACTTCGGACAAAGAATACTATTCCCGAAAGATTTGAAATGGGACAACATTGAGCCAAGCGGGCTGTTGATTCGCGATCACGACGCTACACGTGAGGCAAGTTTGTTAGCATCGCCGTTACTCAGAGGGTTTTTCCGGGTTCTCCAGTTTTCCTACCTCCTCAAAATCAAACGACTGCGTCTCGTGGTGCACTTCTTTATTCTATTCACGTTATGACGTCATCTGGGAGAGGACAGACCCACGGAAAAATGAACTCTATTTGTTAAATTAAGTTTTAAAGGAAACCCAGCCTGTTGGAACAAGTTGCCGTGCAATTGTTGGCAATATGGTCTAAGATGAAAATATGTTGAAATAATTGGAAAATATATTTTAGTTTTCGAAAAAAATTGGACATGAGTATGAGCCATTTTGGTCGTGGGCGCCGCCATCTTGGATCTGATGACGTCACACGGTCGTCGCCATCTTGGATCTGATGACGTCACACGGTCGTCGCCATCTTGGATCTGATGACCTTTCATGGCGGTCCCTATATATTTTCCATTTTTTCCAACATATTTTCAACTTATTTTCAACTTTCCTTTAAACACCATTCTACTCATGTCATGTGAACTCTTCTGTTTACACTCAAACTCATTTTACATGATGTTGGTATCCATTGTAGTTGAATAATGTGAATTGCATGTGAAATGACCTTATAGTTTGGACAGGATATTTTTTTATAGGTTATCTATGCTAATTTTATTTTCAAGACAGTAAAGCACACTGGAAGAAACCACTAATATTATTTCATGCACAGTACCTTGTTTGTGTGTCAAACAGCAACGGGGGCGCGCGAAGTTTGGTTCTGTTATCACTTTATTATCGCCACTGTAAAGCTGCAGATCAGTCAGTTTCTATACCTTTTGTCAGTCTCTAGTAAATTCTGATCACTCACGATATTATGTTGGACAACAGAGCGATTTAATTTATAGCAATTACATTGTATTTTAGAATGTAGATTCGCCTGAAAATCTATATGCCGGGACACAGATAATATCGTCTCATTACGAACTTAGGACTTATAAACTTATTACCTTAGTGATTTCTCCGCTGAATTCTCCCTGTAGCCCGGATCCAATAACAGCACAACCTGAAAGCCGAACCAGGGAAAATACCCTGGGAAAAAATTACCCTGGCCCCAAAAAAGATAAGAAACCTCTGCTTGCTAAGAGAATTAAAATATAATAAAATTCTTTAGCTTTTAGCGAATTCGTCCAGCTTTCAACTCGGTTGCCAGCGGCTCTATTTCCTCTAAATCATCTACATTCGGCAATAAATTTAAACAGAAAGACACATTACTATGTTCTGAAGAATCTGATGCAGATTCTCGGTCGTTATTTACTAAACCACAGCAAAATTCGCAGTGCGAGTTTGTAGCCATTATAGAAGAAATGTATGGGTTCGAAGCAACTTGAGAACGATGCGTTGACTGTGTGACGTCACATACGCTAAAAAATGACTAGGCCTTCCTCGCCCACAGGAACGGATTCACGTAATGGCGGACGTGATTTTGATGGTAAACTCTCTTTAAAATGTGTGTTCTAACTTTCCCCTATGCAAACTTTTTTCACTGATATGGGTATTTCTGCCACTGTTTGTCCCATATTTTCCCCATATTTTCTTTCCTTTCTATTACGTTTTATTTGTAACATAGAGGGCCGCATGTTAGATAACTATGTAAGGTTAATGTGTCTTCCCTCTGTAAATAAAGAATATTGTATTGTCCTTATGGAATACAAAAAAGTGGCTAGAGAAATGGTCAAATTTCGTCGTAGTGGCACTTTAACAAACTTGTGAATAATCCTGATGGCATAGCAGTGTAACTTGAGCAACTAGTGTTTGTGTGTATGGCAGGCGAGTGGAGTCAAGTGGTGTGTGGTTGGCGATGAGAATTATGGCGAGGGCAGCAGTAGGGAACATGCCGCTCTAGAGCCAAGACACTTGGGAGGACGAGCAATTCTGGTCAAGAGCTTTGCTCGTATTCACGGTGAGTATGACGGGAAAAGTACAAACGAAAACCCAAATTAATAATTACACAGTGAAGTTGTGATTACGTACGAGTAACCACGGCACTGACTACGGCACGGTGACCGTACGGCATTGCATGTCGTTGAAATGGTTTCCATATTGTTCTTGTCTTTCTGATCCAATCACATTACAGATATACGGTACAGTATGGTTACGGTGAGGCTACGGACGTTTGTAAGGCCAAATAAAAACACTACACGTGTTTTCGGTTACCCGAGAGACTACATTTCCCATTCAGACCCTACAACTTTTTCCACCAAAATTTCAACTACAAGCTTGATATTAGAGAATCGCTATGTTTCTATCTGCGAGAATTTCAAAGCCAGCCGGTGCAAAAAGTTAGACAAAAATAGACCCACCCTGTTATCTTCATTAAAGTGTAACCGGAACCACTTAATTATATTCTTTTATTTGGTCTGAAACATGTAAATGATTAACTAGTTCTCCTCGATAATAAATCAAGTGGAGTAGGTCGAGGAAATAGAAGTCACTGCCTTGACACATACTTCCTGTCTCGCAGTGTATTGTCTCTTCCTAAAACAGTCCTTTCCTTTTTTTCCAGAAACGAACTTGAAGAAGCAAGGTGAGTGGAAGAGTTGTTATTTCCCCCTGTTAATTCTGGACATATATGAGTGTTATTGAATGATTGTTAGTTTGAGGGTGTTGTGGTGCAATAACTACAAACAGCTTTTGCTTGCTGTTGCACCTTAATCGTTTTTGTCACCTGATGAGTCTCGCTTAAAGTGGCACTGTCGGTCAATTGAACCTTCAAGTACCTTCAGTAAAAGAAACCAACAAAAATAACACCCTAACATCGAAGATAAATTATACCATGTGAATGTCCTGATACGCTTTTGAAACTTTTTCTGTAGAGGATGGTAGAGATTAAAAATAAGCATACTCTGCTAATCTGAGTAGTTTCGTTTGTCTGTTGTCACAGTACCCCTCTAACTCGTGTTTTGACGTCTGATAGACTACTTACTTAGCGCTCCTACGGCCAGTTTGTAAGCTTGCTTATCACTGGAAAAACTGTCTTTAGTTTGGATGCCAAACCAATGAGACTCTAGTAACCAAAATACTGGTACTGAAATCCAGTAGGTTGGCGAGCACCACAATGCGAGCCTGTGTACACGAGAAGAACGCGACAACATCGCACTGAGATACAACGTGCTGTAGCGGTTGACGCACAATGATTTTGTGCATCGGAGTCAACGTTTAACAGACCTTTATACGTAGTGGTTACGTTGAGTCCTATGACAATAAAAATAACGTTTTTCTCATCCAAACTCTTACTGAAACAGCTCAGTGCGGGGCGCGACATATAATATTTATAGTTTCTAGCCAACATGGTTGCACCATAGCAAGGGTGTATAGGACAAATCCATGGGAGGGGAATTTCTAAGTGGCACCAACGGGGAAGCTTGTCGTACCTTATAGGGATTAAAATGCGTATTTTGGTACCACTTAGGATGTTCAATTTGAAACGTTCACAGTTGTGGTTATTGTTGGTACCTTTAGGGTATTACTACTTATCAAAAAATAAAATCTTTGTTTAATGATCTCTTGGCCAGGCTTCGCGTCTTGATATTTACACAGTCAATTGCACTTGGTTCAAATGTCAGTTAATTTTTTGTTTTGAGATCGGTACGTAGGGGTAAAAACAAATTTGAGCACGCCCACAGAACGAGATTCTGGTTCATTTTAGGGGTGCCTTGAAAATTTCCAACGAGCATCCGTGTCACTTTTATATGGGGAAATCACTAAACACATTCCCATTGGCCTGTCAATAAAATGCACATTTCTCTTCATTCTTCAGGCCTTCTACCCCTAACGTTTGCCGACGCAGCAGACTATGACAAGATACAGCCTGATGACAAGATGTCCTTGGTTGGCCTCAAACATTTGGCTCCCGGAAAGGTGTGTTACGTCTTGGTCTAACGGTTTCAACATCGGTTCAACATTGGTACAACACGTTGAAGGGATGTTGAAGGGATGTTGAAGGGATGTTGATAGTATGGATGTCAAACGGTCTCAACACCCGTACAACATTTGTTGCATCATGTTGAAGGGATGTTGAAAGTATGGATGTCAAACGGTACTACATTTCCGAGAACGGTAGAAGTTAATTAAATGTTAGACAGATGTTGAATCAAAGTTTGAACGCATTCAAACTCAATTGAACATGCTTTCAACATCATTCAACACCTTTCAACATTGTTGAAAATGTTGTTTCGACAAATGTACCGATGTTGAAACCATTCGACCGGAGTTTAACAGACAGTACTTGCTTTGACTGCGAACAATAAACGAACTTTTGGCTGAGTGGAGATTGGACACGAAGAAAGAAATCAGCCCCGAGAGGGAGAGGGAGGGGGACGGGGAAAAATGGAAAACGTCGAAAAACGTTTATTTAGTTCTCTCAAAAAGTTTTGTGATGTAAAATTCAGATAAGTATGAGAGATTTCTAATAAAACTAACGAGTCAGAACAAGCAGGGTTGCAACAGGTCAGGAACATTAAAAAAAATCTTGGTCAGCTGGGAAAATAGATATATCGAAAAGAAGCCAGATATAGTATAGTCTGACAGTGACGGCCGAGATGATAGAAACAGTATATTCAAAAATCTGGTAATTTTACAGTGTCTAATACGCATGTCGCTTTTATACGTTTTTTTTAACTTTCATAAACTTGTGAAATAGATACTAGAGTATTTAGCTCTAATAATACGCTTGAATTAAATGTTGTTTTCTTTTGTGTTTATTTGTCTATTACGCTCTAATACACTTTGTTTTACGGGTAAATGAAAATCACTAATAAAGCTAAGGGAATTGAACTACCACTCAATTTAAGCTTAGGGCTTTTAAAGTGTCTATGCAGAGCCTATGATAATGAAAAAATGCTGCAAATAAAGATATGCCTACCAAAGTGTCGAATGGCAGACACATATGGCTATGAATGTCGTCTAGTTGCCGTAAGGCCTAAGAGCAGTTTTAGAACGTGTTTTTATCTGTGAGTAAATTGATTTTGCGGTGGGCCTTTTTGGCTTTTATTGTTTAGCACTTGGTTGTAGATCTATAGAAATTCCTCTGGGACTTCGTTAGTCCCATGACGAGTGTGATGACAGTTGGTATCCCCTGAAGGATTCCCTAACAGCCAAACGAAAGCGCTTTACTTAATATCTAATCAGGCGTATCATAATATTTCCCATCTCACATCTGATTAGCGAACGCAAGTGCATGTCGCCGAAAACAATAGGATTCTGCGCGATCGGAAAGGCTAACGATCGAAATGTCAGCTGCTATTCGCTTCCCATACCTTGATCAAGGGGGAGGGAGGGCGGGCGGGAATTCCTAATGGCCATGTTTCGATGCTCAGCCTCAACCATAAACATTGACCGAGTTCTTTGTTACTTGTTGTACTTGCAGGTCTTCCAAACTGCCAGACATTTGGCACAATATTGATTAGACTGTCTCACAGACCCTTTCAGCTTGCCTGTTTGTTTCCCCATTTCAGACCACGTGATAGTTCTCCAGAGCATTCAGTGCTTTATTTTCCAATTATAGAAATTGGTACATTTTCTCTTGGGATACAGAAAAACAAAAAAAGCATTACTCAAGGGAAAAGTCACGTGGTCTGAAATGGGTCAACAAACAGGCAAGCTGAAAGGGTCTATCTGCGCGCTGCTAATGAAACTCTTCCTTTGAGCACAGTGTGAAATGTATTATGGTCTGTTGTTTATGTGTGGTCCAATGAAACGCTCGCACGCTTTTCACCGCATGAATATCAGATATACAAAGTTTGTTTGAATATTTGTGTCTATTATTAAAAATAAATCATGGGATTCTCGTGCAATTAATTCGGATTCTCGTGCAATTAATTCAAAGAGCTCAAATTGCGCTCGCCCTTTGGGCCCGTGAAATTTTGATACTCTTTGAAAACTCACTCGTTGGAATTGCTGGGTTGCACGTGACGTCATCGCCGCCATCTTGGTTGACGTTAACAAAAGATTCCTCGTTAGATCAACCAACATGGCCGCCACGTCTTTGTTATTTGAATCTCTGGGGATTGATTGCAAACCAGCAATTAATCCCAAATTGCACTCGAAGCCATATGATTTCCTGTACGAATGTGTCAGATGTTACTGTAAACGGTGTGTGAGTAAGAGTTTTACTACCAGCACTTGAGGGTAACGCTAGTAAGGTAACCATAAGTTGAACTGTTTTGTTTCTCCAGCCTGTTGATTGTGTCATCAAGCACAAGAATGGCACAACCACCAACATCCAAGTGAACCACACCATGAACGAGCCCCAAATTGGCTGGTTCAGGGCCGGAAGTGCTCTCAACAAAATGGCTGGAAAATAGCCACCTCATATTCAAACACAGAAAACAGACAGATCACCAAACGACAAGAATAGACACAGCGACTACTTACCGACTGGTTAATCTAACCATTTCATTACAGAGCAGTAGAACATTATATTTTCAATATATTCTTGGTAAAAGTGACGAATTTAAAATTTACTTATCCACTTGAAAACTAAGAGTTTTGTATAGAAGAAGTGTGATGCAAGGCATCTGTCACTGATTTTTTTAAAGTTACTGCGAGGCGACTGTTTCCTGTATTTGTTCAACTGTGTTCTTATCAGCTTTACCAAGTTGTTCTCACTTCAGTTGTAATCCCTGTCTGATTTCTTTCTGAAATCGGTTTGTCTTGTGAAAGTGCCAAAAAGGAAAACCACGTTCATGCAAGGGCTGAGTGTTATCTGTGTGTATTTTGCGACAGGCCGGAGTCAAAAAACTTTTTTTTGAGACTTTAAGCCACGGTAACTTTACCGCTATTTTATTGACTGTGCCTCTCAACCAACCTTCCCTGCTTGCAGGCTCTGCCCCCAGTCACAACATTGTTGATCCAACCGCTGTCCACAACCATGGACGAACTAATTATGAGAATGTACGCATGTTTGTGTAAAAGATTTGCTGATGTTAATTTGAGCCCGCTATGATAACGCGTGGTCAGCCCGTCCAAGCGAGGCAAAAGTGTTTTCATGTCTCTTAGTAACGCAACGCATGCTCAACAAACGATGTTGCGACTGAGCGCAGAGTCTACTTTGATTACAAAAGAAAGAGAAGAAAAGGAGACTAGCAGGGAACCAACCAATACGACGGTGGTTACACAGCCGGTCTAAGCAGTGAAATGTTTTCTGAAAAGTTGTCCCGATTTATTTTCAGTTCGTCCCATACCAAATAAATTGTGCATTTCCCGCGAAGAAAGACTTCTCGGTCAATTCCTTCACCAATCTCGTTCTCGGACCCCATTTGTTACTTACTGCGTGCGCAGTAAATAACAAATGGGGTCTGGGTACGACATTGTTCCTTAACTAAGTCTCTCAATTCCCGAAGTTTTCTTTAGATTCCCGGTAAAATGTTGCACCCAAAACAGGCTGTGTTAGTCACCACCGTGATATGCCATTCAGCTTGCTATTTGGCTCATCGATGCTCGTGGTATTTCCTGGGTTTTTTTTAGAGCCAGTCTAGTCGTTCTTCGATTGAAGAGGAAAAAAACAAGTGAAATATGTTCAGTTCTTTTCCTTCAGTTTGGAAACAAAACTATTATTTAAAACACTTTGACAATGATCAAGGGAAATTAAGACAATGATACCCTGCCAATCTATTTTATCGACAGACAGACACAGAGTAATGTACAATGGACACAGTCACTTTGCATCATAGGACGACTGTCCGGTACGCATCAATCAATTTCTGCTCCAGGTGGAGATATTCGGGACCACCATTAGAGCTTTATTTGCTTGACATCTAGGCTAGTTGAGGTATATTTGAATGTTCTCTATATAAGGCTGTGAAATATTTGCCAAAATGGTGACAGCCGTCACGTTGTTATGGAGCAGATTTCGTATAGTGGGACAAACTACGGCATGCACGTCACCGTGCTGTACTGTAATTATGTGATTTAAATGGATAAGCAGGATAAAAACGATGGGAAACCATCTCAACGTCACGGTATGCCGTACGGTAACCGTGCTGTAGTCAGTGCTTAGTTTGTCCCACTCATACGAAATCTCCTCTACCTTTACACCCACACTGTTTAGGGTGTATTTGAATTCTCGCGTGATCACTTGTGCGAAGTAAGAAATAAAACAGATTCGTGTACCTAGCTGTTTGTGAACTCGTGTGTTTTACAACCGGTCAGTTACGTGCATAGGACAGACATTCTACACACTCATTCCGCGTAAATTTCTGCCACTTCTGATCGGCAACGCTTTTTAGCGAAGTCTGACGAGTACTCGGAATATGAGAAAGCACATAAATTATTACACTCAGTACCTCAAAAAGGTTTCCCTGCTAGCAGACGTCTCTCTGTCTTGGTAAAATGGAAGGCGAGGGAGAGACCTCTGCCGACATCCGACACTTGCCGTCCACATTCATGGACGAGTCAAACCAGTTTCGAAAACACGTTTTACCGGAAATAGCTGTACGCGTCAATTGTTTGTTACAGTTGTTTCGTGCGCTCACAAGTACACGTGAGATCACATCACTTGTTGCCAAGGAAACTTCACGCATGCGCGACAGAGAAAGCGTAGGATGTCGGCAGAGGTCTCTCCCTCGCCTTCCATTTTACCAAGACGGAGAGAGACCTCTGCTAGCAGGGAACAAAAAGGTGGATGACTACGATAAACTAGTGAATACACGTTACACTGAAATTGTTAGACAGCGAAGCCTACACGCACACAAACGAGACTGGGTGCGTGTTGGGTAATTTTATTTTTGTTTTATTCTTCGCAGCAACTATTAGAATCATGGTTATCAGCACAGGAAGTCCAACAAGTTTTTATCCTATGTAGGAGCTATGCGTGTCCTAGAACTAGAGCACTTTGACGAGTTCCTGGTTCCACGATAGCCAGCGAGATAACAAATCAAGATCTTTAAGGTTTTGAGCACGGTGATTGCATTAAGTCACAAGGATTTCATCATAGGTATTACTTTATACATTATCATGCACGAAAGGAACGGTAGGAAGAGTACTGTTTAATGAACGAGCAGCAGTGTTTTACCAGGCTTTAAAACACGAGGGCGCAGTTAAACCCTGCGAGTTTATTGAATCGCTTCAAAGATACTTCTAAAAGATAATTTCAGAAATTTGGGACCCGTTCGTTCGAAGCTAGCGATTTAATCCAGGGGTAGCGCTCACCCTTGGCATTCATGAAAAGCGAATAATTACTTGTTATTATTGCTTCGTGCATAAATTAATTCGGGCCCAATAATCCTTTGCGTTTGAGCTCCCATGAGGACATCCCCTTAATGAACTTGAGGTTCTCCACACAGGTCTACGGTAACCTTAATGAACTGAGATTCTCCACACAGGTCTACGGTAACCTTAATGAACTGAGGTTCACAACACAGTCTTTATAAAGATTCCTGTTGTTTTAAGTAATGACTGGAAGGGTCTTTATACGGACTTAGTAACGTCTACATAGATTCACGGTTGAGACCACCTTTGCACAACCTCGTGACCAGGGTCTTCTCGGTCAGATCCAAGATGGCGGCTACTCCGAGAGAAGACGACGTGCGCAGCGTGTACAAAAACAGGTCCCACATTGGAGGGAGGCGCTGTCGCCTGCGAATACAGCCATCTCGCTTCCCCCAAGAGAGGGGTCGGGCGAAACTTCTCGAAACGAGCGACAATATTGGCCTACCCATGACCCTAACCTTTAGAAAGTGCAGTACAAAAACAATAGAAGTATAGTATTACGGGTCAATCAGAATACAGGTCTCGAGAGGATCCGTGCTTCTCTGAGACTGACGTCTGCGATTTGAGGCCAAAAATTCCACACACTGATGACGTAATGTGGCCAAAAGGATCTGGTCGCATTATTTTATTGGCTTTTATATAATTAGCCATACTAGCCAATCAATGACTCGACCAGCCCGGCCGCATTACGTCATCAGCATGGAGTTTTACCTCGAATCGGCACGCGTTTTGATTGGATCCCGATGCGAGACGGCCGTATTCGTAGGCTAGACCACACCGCGGCAAAACTGTATGCTCCGCTGGTCGAAAGAACGAAGGCTCTGGTATCAAATTACCGAGGGTTTAAACTTTTATAAATTTTATAACTTAGTGAACTCGGTGAATTACAAATTAAGAAAAGTTCAACCTGTTAAAGTCTTAGGCTTATCTTTTAAGTAGTTTTCTTATTTTTTGACAAAACAGTTCACAAATGGATACTTTTAGCAGAAATTTTAAAATCACGGCATGTGCCCGTTGTTTCATTTCAGTTTTCGCGGGAAACTGGGGACGGCCGCGCACCTACAAGATAGCAAATACGCATGCGCGAGACGTTTTGCCGCGGTGTGTTGGTTTCGTACCCAGAGCTCACGACTGTCCACGGTCAAACACTTGAACTCGTTTGGGTCACGACGTCAAACGAGCAAAGCCATGGAATTTCATAACAAATGAGACTGCAGAAGTTGATAGAATTATTTAATATATATTTACAGTTTGTTTGAAGGCATTTTCTTTTTAACGTGCATCTCTAATCCCATGCACACCAGGGCCCGGTTCCTGAAAGCCCGATTAGCGCTAATCCAGAGTTAATTACCATGACAACTAAAATGTTTTGTTGAGAGTTAATCCAGGATTAGAGTTAATCCAGGATTAGCGCTAATCGGGCTTTCAGGAACCGGGCCCAGAGCAAAGGTTTCCGGATTCATCACGCGTACAGTGATTCAGATTCGGAAGCGGTGTCAGTACACTTAAATTATTCGGGTTTGATCGTGTACACTACTGGTTAGCAAACACAATAGCTAATTAACCGATTTCGCCGTAAAATATCTCAATTCATTGATTAACCCCTTACACTATAAAATGTCATCGGGTTCACGGCATTTCGGGATACAAGTACCACTTTAATTACGGATTCATGTTTTGTAAACGGCAAAACGAAACCTGTTCTGAACTTTTGCCTTGTTTTGTCCTCCAGCTGCCTACCGCAGGGGGAAGTTCCCTTTATATTTTTGGCTGGGTAAAGGTAATTTAATGGCTGCTTTTTGTGACTTCGTTATCCATTAATCTTCTCAAAAAATAGTTTGAAACAGAACAAAGTTTACTTCGATGCCCAGCATTGCTCGAGTTCACAGTACTACTTATATTATCAACACTCGAGAATCGGACAAGTACGATGACAAACGCCAAAGAGTGAACGCAATCAACTACACGGGTGTTAAAACAGCTCTCGCGTCATCTTTTTCCTACACCAAACGTTTCTTGTTAACACAAGTTATATATACATCTGTATAATTAACAATTATTCCCCGAAGTGGCGGCGATGTAAATAATAGGGGAATTATTTTTTTAGTATATACCACACAAGTGAAATAGCCTCATTAGTCCAAAGATTAGACCAAGAAGCCATGTTGTCTCCAAGCTGGGAGGTGAAATAGAAATACAATAATCTATTTGTGGCGTCGAAATATGCCCTGATATTCCGTTCGCGGACATGTTCCGAGAAGAGTTTCCGAGAGCGAAGCTCAAGGGAAACCGAGCTTCGAGGATGTGATAATATCCAATGACAAATATCAGGGCAGATTTTGACGCCACAATGTAGGTTATTGTTATCATACTTCAAATATTTTCTTTGACGCGCGCTTATACTCTCACCTGGCGCGTGATTTTCACGCATTTCAAGTGTTCTCCCAACGTCCATCCCAAGTGCTTTATTTCGCCAGTAAACACATTGAAATGTGTGGTCTATTGCTTTTATGATATAACTACAACACAACGCAAGCAGGTGTGCCGATTTCTGTGTGTTTACCGCCACAATAGACCATAGATTTGTGAGTCTATAAGCCGGAGTGCTCGTACTAACTGGGTTATATTATAATTAATAATAGCCCACTTCCGAGGTATGCCTCACTTCCTACATACAAAGGAATCGATACGAGGCTCTGTGCATAATGCTCAGTCGTTCGTGACAAGAGTACAGCACTTCTGTAGTTTGTCACGCACGACTGAGCATAATGCTTGGAGCCTCGTATTGATTCCTTGGTACGTAGGAAGTGAGGCATATCTCGGAAGTGGGCTATTAGACCCGCAGCCCGAATGGGTTAGGGCGAGAGGTCTAATCGATTTAGCATAAACTAACTAATTGGACAGTAGAAAATAATAGAAAGAAACAAATAATAGAAAGAAAAAAATATTATTTCGTGAAAATGCGTGCGGTTTTTCTCTACCATGGGCTATCACAAATAAGCCAATCAGAGCGCGCGAAAAGCACTCCTACTCGTACTATCCTGCATTAGTATAAACCAACTAGTGGCCTATTACAAATCAGTCCTGCATTCTGATTGGCTACCAAATATACTATAGGCATTGGTGTGATAGCCCATGGTTGAGAAAAACCACAAGTATTTTCACGAAATAATAACATTATTCAACTTCAATGTGTTTCTTTCTATTATTTTCTACTGTCCGACTAGTTAGTTTATACTAAAACAATTAGACCTCTCGCCCTCATGGGCTAGAGTTAAATAGCCCATTCGGCTGCGCCTCATGGGCTATTGACTCGTAGCTCATTGGGGCTGCGGGTCTAATTGTTAATTATAATCCTTTAAATATTTACTGTCGCACGCGATTGGTTGAATGCGTTACGTGACCTGATATTTTCTCTCCGCGAGAGGAAAATATCAGCGATTAGCATAAACCAACTAGTGGACTATTACAAATCCTGCATTCCGACTGGCTACGCTACGATAGGTCTTGTGTGGTAAATAGAGAGCATTCCGACTGGCTACGCTACGATAGGTCTTGTGTGGTAAATAGAGAGCATTCCGACTGGCTACGCTACGATAGGTCTTGTGTGGTAAATAGAGAGCATTCCGACTGGCTACGCTACGATAGGTCTTGTGTGGTAAATAGAGAATAATACATGGACGCTTGGAGATATGGAATTTATCTTCGAGTGTTCAACTCCAAGCGTCCATGTATTGTTTTATTTATTTCATAAGCAATACTTGGACCTGGGCCCGGTTGTTCGAAGCAAGGGCAAGCCCTGATTGGCTGAAAGGCGATATCCACACACGTAAAGTTTTCGTATTTTTACGTGTGTTCAGATACGATGTTTCTCAGTGCTGGAAATCCTTGTAAACACTAGTTTATAGAATAAATACTAATTCGGCATAGTGGAAACGTGCAGACACTCAACGTAGCATTTAAATAATCAATCAAAGGAGATAAGTTGAAGATCAGATAATTGCCTTTGAGGTGGGGGACCCGAAGGCTGCGGCACTCCATAGTACTGATTACCAGCAGGAGGGGGGCTTGGTTGGTACTGCTGCCGTTGGGGTTCGTATGCCTGAGGAGGTGGCTGTTGTGGTGCATAGCCCCCTTGTGGTAGTCCAACAGGAGCAGGTGCACCTTGTGAATGCACTTGCTGTGGAGGGGGACCTTGACCCTGTGGGTGTGGCTGCCCCTGTGGGTGTGGTGGGCCTGAGAATCCACTGTTATCACCCTGTGGTAGCCCGCCTCGCTGTTGTGGTGGTTGCTGGAACTGATATTGTGGTGGCATTGCTGGGGATTGGTTGTTGAATTGTGGCTGAGGATGAGATTGTTGGGGTGCTGGCTGATTGTTGCTTTGTGGCGGCTGACACTGTGGGTGTCCTCCGTACTGAGTAGAAGGAAGATGTTGTTGGCCTGTTGCCTGGGCATACTGCGGTGGAGAAACTTGAGATAGAGGTGGAGCTGAACTTGGTGGAGAATTGTATGTCTGTTGAGGGGGCAGTTGTTGTCCAGACTGTGGATCATGAATGGAGGGCTGGTGCGAATAAGGATTGGGAGGCTGACCCAGTGACGAAGGTGGTGGATATTCAGGGGCAGACTGTTGCTGAGAGGGTGGCAGCATGGTCACTGATGACGGTGGAACATCCAGGGTTTCTATACCATAGCCAGGGGTATAATCTTGAGATGGATACCCCTCTGTTCTTGGGGGCTGATAATGAGCTGTAGCCTGTTGCTGGACAGTATACTGTGAAGATGCATTCTCTACTGCTGGGTAACCCTGTGGAACATAACCTTGCGGGTTCTGTTGTAGCGGCATCGGCTGATTGTAAGATGGCTGTGGTCCAGTAACCATAGGTGCTGGTACAGGAGCTGATGGTCCTACCATCACCCCAGCACTGGACACACCTGGCATGTAGCCCATGGAAGAATAGGGACTGGTATCTGTTGGTGGGGCTGCATACTGACCAGGGTAAGCCTGCTGCATTTGTTTTTGATACAACAGCTGTTGCTGCTGCTGTTCCATAGCTAACTGTCTCTCTGCCTGGATCTTCTGCTGGTAGGCCAAGTATTCTGCCTTTTGTTGCCGCATGAGCTCCAGCTTTTGCTCAATCTGCATGCGTCTCAGCATATCTTGTTCCAGCTCCTGCTGATACATTTTCTCTCTATGTTGTTCGCGGGCGGCATCCAGTGTGGCTCGTGCTTCCTTTACCAAACCAAGCTTTTCCTGCAAAGCTTCATATTTACCTGTAACATGAAAACAGTTGGTCAGTAGTGTCAATAAGGAATCCCGCGTTGTACCAAAGGGTTCCCGCGTAGTACCATTTGCAGCCCGAGACTACAAGGGGCTGAGAAAAAAAATATGACCCGACAAAAGTACAAGGACAATGATTTTCTTTCATTCAAAGTTTGCCATTTTCACCGATATCTTTTCTTGATTTGCGTATTGCTTTGAGTGAGGTTCCGTGCTTCAAAACGTTTCAAAATAATTATTTGCTGGCAGTTTTAATAAGACGGAATGTTAACAAATTTAATAGACATTAACATGGGTTGATTTAAAGCAGATTTCCTGAATGTAAATAAAGATGAAACATGTGTATGTAGGGTTGTTAACTGAAGATTGGGAGGCATCTTTTCTGTGACCAATAGGGCTTGCGAATAGTCTGTCAACATTTCGAGGTGCTCATCGTTTTTAGCCTTTGCTCAAATGCTCGCAAAGAAAATCGTTTGTGCTCGAATGCTAGTGGAAATGCTTGGTGCTCTCAGTGAGGTCGCCGTAATTACAAGACGCTCGCCTACTGGAAATGAATGAAGTAACCATACGCTAGCCCTGCCAATGAACCAATGATAAGCTTCTTGCTGTGACTCTCTCTCTCTCTCTCTCTCTCTCTCTTCTGATTTATCATTATGATTTAACTAACCAGTTTCCTCTTCTTGTTGTTCAATCAGCCTCAGTAATTGTGGATGCATGGCGCTTACAGTCTGGAATAATGACTAGAAATAAATATAGAAAAAACAAGATTAGTTAAACTATGAAACTTAAGTGTGAGCCAGAAAACATGAAGTATTTTTTTTATTAATGGACAAAATTATAGCAATGTACTATAAACAGCAACATCACACTGATGGATGGTAAATACAGAGCGTGCATCATTTGCCGCAAGTAACTCTTAAGATTCCTTTGTCCCTTCCACGTACATAACTAGATGGATGAAGGTAAGCAACTTTATTTGACGTCGGTAACTCGTGACAGTCTGATGAGACTGATAAACTTAAGGCCGACGTGGGACCTACGATTTGACGTCCTTATCCGAGGAGACGTGAAGGTCTAACATTTGCACTTCGAGAACGAGTTTGTTTCACAAAGGTTGCACCTTCTACTCAGTTATTTGAAGACCTTGAGTGTTAGTCCGGTCGGGATTTGAACCCTCGACAGCTGAGTATAGTTTTAACATTTTCTTTATAACCTTTGAAGATATTGCGAGGTACAACCTATGGGTAAATGGTCAATGGCTATTAGCCAATCACAGTGCACCATTGTATTTATTGTAGTTATGCCATAATAGACCGTATATGTACTGATTTATACCATGTGTTATTGATGGACTTATACATTGCATTAATAATCAAGCTTTAATCAACAAGATGACAAGCTGAGGCATTGTTTATGGGACATGTGAAACTATATACAGTAAGTTTCATAGGTAACTGAGTGGTTTGTATGTGGTTGGTTAGAAGTAGTGTTCGGTACGTGGCCGGTACGTGGCCGGTACGTGGCCGGTACGTGGCCGGTACGTGGCCGGTACGTGGCCGGTACCTGATGGGTATGTGATAGGTAAGTGTTCGGTAATTGGTCGATAATTGCTCGGTATGTGGTCGGTACGTTGCCGGTACGTTGCCGGTACGTTCCCGGTACGTGGCCGTTACTTGGTGGGTATGTGATCGGTAAGTGTTCGGTAAATGGTCGATAAGTGCTCGGTACGTGGTCGGTTAGAGTGGCTGGACTAAGAGGTTGGTAAGTAAGTGGTCGGAAAGTGCCTTAAAACTGGCTTCAAATGATGGCAAACGTTAATAGCAACACACGGAGGTTCAACTTACCTGTACAGTGGCGTCCATGGCAATGTGCTTTCCTTTTCCCGATATACCCTGCATCCTCTCCATTAACATATCTACACTGCTGTGGAAATTGTTGACAAGAGTTTCTGAGCTTTGGTCTGCCTCCTCTTCTAGTGTCTGTTCTTGAACCTAAAAGGTTGAATGTCGTGCAGACCAGAGAACATTTGAGCTCAGTCGAGGAATAGTTTTTAAAATTGAAATATCATTATTAATCATGGTTAGAGTAAACTTTAATTCCCCAACTCAGGGGGTGCTTACATGATACCAGATCGAGTTTCATTCCGTACAAAACTTTCGATCCGGTACAAGAACCGGGGTGAACTCATAACTCGATTCAGTATGACATTCCGTACTGGTATCATGTAAACAATATCGCAATAATACAGAGTTACAAGTGTTAAGTGGGATGAACTCATTCCGGAATGAAACTCGATCCGATGTCACGTAAACACCCCCTCAGTTGTGCAAGTAATAATTTCACTTAAATTGCATTCGAACAACCGCCCGAGTCGCGAATCGCATAGTCCGATGAATTACTTGAAGATTTAGTCCTTTTGTTGATATTTTGCCAAGTTATAAATAGTGCGCGTAGCCTATAGTGGTGACTCCACTCTGAATCATCACTCCTCTCAGCCAATGCACTCATGCGTTTCAACTGTGATTCAGCTATGCGATTCTTTATAATATTATTGTTATAAATGACTCGACAGCCAGTAATCAGATGGTTTAAAGGGGCAAGAGTTTCTCTGCTGAAAATTACTTTAATTTGTCCATATTATTAAGAGCTATTAGTACTGAACTTGCAGATATTCCGATAGACACTGCCATTAACTGGTACATGTACTCTGTACTGGTAACAATCGGTACATAATATCAATTAACTGGCACATGTACTCTGTACTGGTAACAATCGGTACATAATATCAATTAACTGGCACATGTACTCTGTACTGGTAACAATCGGTACATAATATCAATTAACTGGTACATGTACTCTGTACTGGTAACAATCGGTACATAATATCAATTAACTGGTACATGTACTCTGTACTGGTAACAATCGGTACATAATATCAATTAACTGGCACATGTACTCTGTACTGGTAACAATCGGTACATAATATCAATTAACTGGTACATGTACTCTGTACTGGTAACAATCGGTACATAATATCAATTAACTGGTACATGTACTCTGTACTGGTAACAATCGGTACATAATATCAATTAACTGGTACATGTACTCTGTACTGGTAACAATCGGTACATAATATCAATTAACTGGCACATGTACTCTGTACTGGTAACAATCGGTACATAATATCAATTAACTGGCACATGTACTCTGTACTGGTAACAATCGGTACATAATATCAATTAACTGGCACATGTACTCTGTACTGGTAACAATCGGTACATAATATCAATTAACTGGTACATGTACTCTGTACTGGTAACAATCGGTACATAATATCAATTAACTGGCACATGTACTCTGTACTGGTAACAATCGGTACATAATATCAATTAACTGGCACATGTACTCTGTACTGGTAACAATCGGTACATAATATCAATTAACTGGTACATGTACTCTGTACTGGTAACAATCGGTACGTAATATCCATGCAATAATAATGAAAAAAAAGAAAAGAAAAAATGATATTGACATCACTACAGTATTTTCAAATACTGCTTTTGAAAACACATGAGGCACGTTGGAATATGTTTGTAGACAAAAGTGTAGCTATTGGTCTAGACAAAAATCGAGAAAGTGCACAAAAATAACTTATAAGCATAACAAATTATGCTATGTTTTATAATGGGTCAATTTTTCCAGTAATTGTCAGTCTAGTGGAATCTCTGATTGAATGACAGGCAACTTGAAGAAAACAGGGATTGCGCTTCGGCGCGATTTTGCAACTATTTCCAACAAGTTCTCCCCCCCCCCCCCCCCATATTCCCCCAAGATCTCCCCTCTTTTTTGAAAACTAGCTTGGCTTTGATTGGGCAGAAAATAAAACAAGCGTGCTGACGTCGTGCTTGCATATTGGAAACTAATTAAGCCTGCGTTGCGGCTCTGGAGTATCGGAGCGCAGCGAGCGGAGATTAGGGACGCAGGCTATTTGAAAACAAGAGAGAGATGCTCCCCATATTTTAAAATCAAAAGAAACCCCTGAGAAAAGATATATGTGTTAACAAAGTTTACTTTATTAAGATGACTTAGTTCCGGACGATCCCCAGATCTAGAATAACAGTATATATACATTGCCATTGGGGCCATTATAGGGGAGGATCTTGATGGTTAACATGACCCAAACAACGTTACAATAGGACCATTTATACGAGAGCAAGAAGTTAGCCACGGCTTATCTAAGCTGCAAATGATTCATATAAATGGGTCAAAATCTAAAGTTTGCAACTAGCTGAAGTTTAATTAAGCCCTCGTAAAAATAGCAATTTTTTATGAACTTCATGGCTAGCCGTGGCTAACTTTAAATTACTTGGTGCAGTAGTATTAGTCCTTATAATAATTATTATTGTCTTATTTTACCTCTATTTTTCATGTAACTTTTGTTTTAAACAATTAGGTTTCTATTAAAGTTTTAAAGTTTTAGTGGTTACCAGAAATAATTTGAACATGGTGGATACTAACAGAGTTCTCAGAAGCCCCAGTTGTATACTTGAATGAATTATCTTTCAGTTTCTGTTCAGGCTTGCTTTTCTTTTTCCTTTTAGTTGTTACTTTACGCTGGAATCAAATGAAACCAATGAGATTAAACACTAGAAGATATCTTGAGCATGCCAACCATGTCCATTTTAGTTTAAACAATTACCTTATTATTAGTATTTATACCATTATTAGATAATTTTAATTTATTAATTAGCATCTACTATAGATACATAATTATGTTCTCAGGCCCATACGAAAGCAAAAATGTATTGGTAAGGCTCTCCCCAGGCTGGATTCAATTAGTTTTACTTACCGGTAAGCTACTTCTGACAACCCAGCACCCTATTTTAGAACTCCAATTCATTGTAAAATAGTTATTTTGTTGTTGATCACTGAATGACGTATCGAGATCTGTCCCTAGGCCTTGTGGTTAGGCCATCTTGGTCAGGCTTGACTGGCCTTACCACTTCCTAGATCCTAGGCCTTGCAATTGGTTCATGTCACCTGGGTTGCTTATTTTCTTTACCAACATATTAAGCATTATTTTAATTTATGTCACCAGTTTGCAATTCACCTCGTATTAAATTTGACCTCATTAACATCTCATGCTTCAGCACAGAATAATACAATCAGGTACATGACACTTGATGGAAACCAAAGCAAGATAAACAATGATTGTCTTAATTTACTGTTTAAGTCCCTGTTCTCCTAATTACGTAGTGTTGATTAAATATTGCCATTAGAGGAGATAAACTAAAAGCAGAGTTAAAATCCCGAGTTGGATTTCGTGGTGGATTTTCGAGGTGGATTTCGAGGTGGATTTTCGAGGTGGATTTTCGAGGTGGATTTTCGAGTTGGATTTTCGAGTTGGATTTTCGAGGTGGGTTTTAGCAAAAGACCTAAATTTTCATCATTACAAGGAAATGTAAAAGCCAACAATTAACGACTTTGTATTTTTTTTGAAGGGCCATGTATGTCTCTAATAAATGACATGCCACATTTCACAGACTTACAAAGTTTAGTTTTAAACAGTTTCACTCACATCCTCGGAGACCCAGTGGCAGTTAGTGAACGACGGGCAGAAAATGTCGTTCACTAAGGGGTGGACCATTAGAAATCCTGGGAGGGGGTTGGGTAGTCAAAACAAATATTCGTGCAAGCACTAAGGCACACAAAAAAAATATTGCAAAGGAACTGATGCATTGTTCAAAGAAAGAAGGCAGCAGGGCACTGGATTAGTGATGCCCTGTGGAGGACCTCCCTCAACGCCACAAGGCTTTCTCTTATCACATTGCGTTTATGTTTCTGTGTATTAATTTTTAAGGGGTGAGCTGAATATGTTAGCCTGCGGTTGTTTCTGCAGGCTGTAAACTGAGCTTTATGAAATTGTACTGAAAATTGCAAACTGACTCATCACTTGAATATTTTTATCATGTTTTTATATTACATGTTGCGGTCTATTTTTTAGATAAGTTAGGAATTTTTATCAGTCATTAGTATAGTAAAGAGTTTTTCTATTTTCTATTTCATTTTATGTGCTTTTATTAGATTAGTTAGGTTTTTATAACTTTTTTTAAACTTCAGATTGTTACTATTTTAATTATTGTAAAGTGCTTAGAACAGTTTCGATAAGCGCTGTATACCTGTAAGTGCTAAAGCACAAACAATAGGTTTATACTGGTTTTTCTGCTAGGTTTATACTGCTAGCTAGCTACAATGTAGGTCATGCCCTTGACAGATTATGAACATCCAGCTTCATAATGCCAATCCACCAATCAACGAGTTCTATGTCAGTATGGAATTTCTTCTCTGAAATCTTGGGGTATGCATTTTTGATTTGGCCTGAATGGAGGCTAAGGCTAAGCCTTTCCAGATTGTGCTAGTAAAAATAGAAAAAGTTGGTTGAGAGTTGGTTTCGTTATGCCAGTGATGTGCATTGTTACAACACCAGATATGCATCCAAACAGAATTTCTACAAACCCAAGGCTAGAACAAACATTGGTAAACAGTCTCTTTTGTAGCGAGCAGTAGTTGGCAAAAACTCCCTCAACCTCTTAAATCCCTTAATATATATTCCTTCTCGAAAAAAATATATTTCTTATTGGCTGATCAATACCAAAGTAATTAATTAGTAATTTATCTTCCAGACTCATTTTTCTCCCCTCTCCCTGTTTAGATACATAGTTGTATGTTTAAAAACGATTAATATAAATAGTAGCTAGGAGCCAACTAGAAAACCTAACGGTTTATTTGGCTTCTAGGCACTTATAATTATTTCATTTTAGTAACAGTGTATATCTTTTTAATTATTTATAGCCAAAATAATGTAATTTAAAGTAGCGTAAGTGTGAATAAAGTTGTTGTTGTTGTTGTAAACAAGACGGCGCAGAGAGAGACGAAAACAGAAACCCGCTAGAGACAGCACTGGTGAACTGACTAAACATGTGCGAAAGCCGTTAAAACCGAAATAGATCAAAATAATACTTTACTAGCTGTAAGACACGAAAACGCATGTGACACACAAGTACTGTGATACTATAAACCAACCTCGGGTTCGGCGACAGGATCTAGTACAGGAAGAGCAGGTTCCACTGGAGAGGCGGTGCCTCTACTGGAGGAGGGAGTTCGGCCATGCTGGTGGCAGTTTAGCGAAAACCTGAGCTCCAACAGATTTCCCGGCAAACTGGCCCAGATTGAGGGAAACTTCTACACTTTATACCTGGGCCCGCTAGGAATCATGGGTGATCGACCAAGACGCTAGGAATTTAAGATTCCGTGACGTTCTTAATTATGTATGCAGTGAGAATAGGCGGTAAATCCTTGGTAATTTGCTCGTGTGTAAGCATCGAACAAACGTTGACGCCAGAAACGGCACATACGTCCAAACGCAAGCCGCAACGCATGGCAGGAGGCTGTCGCCCGGGTGGATAATAAATTCGAAAATTCCCTCGAAAATACCGCCCTCGACAATCCTGATCGCGTTCGAAATTTCCGATCTCGAAAAAATCCACCTCGAAATCCATCTCGAAAATCCACCTCGAAAATCCACCTCGAAAATCCAACTCGAAATCCACCTCGAAAATCTTCCTCGAAATCCACCTGAGTTTAGGGAAGCTCTAGACACAGACACTATTTCCATTAGACACAAACAGACACTACATTATAGACAAGCGAGTTTTTAGTGGCTCACTACCAATATTACCTCAGCATGACTACTGTAAGGGGCTGACGACACTGTTGGTTGGTTGTTTGAATGAGGAGCGGGTGCTGAAGCAGACGTCAGGCCTGCCGACTGCTGTTCCTTCCTGTCTTCCCAATATGACCTGTTTAGATAGCGTGCCAGCTAGAGATAAACCACAATGAATCTAAATCAGGGATTTCATTATTTATCAAGTAAGGGGTTGGTAACTGTAAGATAGGAGGTGAAATACACTTATTTAGCCATCATATTTTACCACTGTGATGATAGCTGGCGATCATGTGAACCACAGCCAGGGTTTCCAACACTTTTAATATGAAACCCCTGGAATGGGTCAAGTGTTTCTGTAATCAGAGTTATCATGATAATGACATGCACTCATTTTGATGCTAGCTGCTTTGATGCGAACATTATTTTAATTAGCTCACAAACAATAGATACTGTCATTTAAGTAACAATGCATGTAAAAACTAGCCAAACAATAGATTTCTGAAATCAAATCCACTTGAAACTGCATTTTACTGTAAAACTAATTTCCTTTGGGTGAAAACATTTTCTTCCATCAAAAGAGTCCAAAACAATAACTAAGAAAGCTTCCAATTTTAAAATGTTCTGCACGCATGGCATAAGTTACTTCAAAATCGATCACTAAAAGCGAGCCAAAAATATATAAACCAGCACATCTTGTTTAATTCGCTGTCAAATTTAATGAAATTTTCGTAACTATGTTAATATTAAAATGAAATAACGTCTTTAGGATCAAACACGTTTGTACATTTACGTTAGTGTGACGTCATAACGAACAACTCCTTTTAAGGTCAAATTGTTACCCATACGTTTGAAATAAAGCATGTTATCACAACAACATAAATATGTGTTTTTGCTTGCCGCAATTTTAAAGTTACTACGATAAATATTTGTTATTAAGAACTGAAGTTTCCTGTGACATCACATTTTCTGACGTCATGGGTCTGACATCAGTCATGCTTTCTAAATTGAATAAACATAAAAAATACCATATTGCAGCTATTCAGTGTACAGTAAGTACAGTTCCTCTTTAAAACCCGAAAAATGCTCGAATAGTTATTTTTAAAAGACGTTTTCAAAAATATATGACGTCATAATGACATTTCCTCTTTTTCACTGGTAATTTTAAAGTATTTCCTCTCAAAAAATTGAAAATTCTAAAAACATACGGTTGTGGGTACCAATTTACTCTTTTGATTGCTAGATTGTCGTAAACAAATATTTTAAACTCTAAAAGATGAATGACGAAGTTATTTTGTAAATGGTTCTGTATGGAATATTTCTGGCCAAATTTAATAACTTTTCTCCCTTTTAACCAATCGAACTCAGGTTTTCAGTTCCTTTGTTGTCGACATGATGGGAAATCGAAAATATGAAATTTACTGATCTTGAAGGTAATTGAAAACATCGAGAAACCTATTATAAATGGATACATGACATAACTGTGACGTCATCAAGATGTCTACGGTAGTTCAAAGCATCGGATTTTGTTTAGGGCATCGGACTTCATCCTCCCACAAAAATTCAATCTTCTACGTTGGAAACTTTTGAAAATATAGCAAAGTGATCGATTTTAGGGTCATTTCTGCCAAGCATGTCTGCATGTTGAATAGTCACCCTCAAAGTTCTGTCTGCCATTTTTAATATTTCATGTAAAGCGGAAAACGAGACGAACAGTAACTCGTCCGCGAATATGAAACAAACAAGCCTTAGGGAATTATCTTTAAAACTAAATTAATAGAGACATTTGATGTACAAACGTGTAATATTGGGATGGCCTTAGACTGCCTAGTTCTTAGCCACATTATTATATATAATACTTAAACTATTTATACTACATGTACATACATCTGGATCCATGCTCTGCATATTTGGTTCAACTTCAGATGCCTGTTGAAAAGGACAGCAATGTGTTTCATCAGTTACATGCCTTTGTATCAGTTGGAGCAAGAGTGAGATACCAACAAACTCAACTCACATACATGTATGCTGCTACCATTACAACACTTGCTACTTGCACCACCCTGTCACTCTACACTCTTATTGATCATATTACACCATAAAATGTCCAAAACTCAAGTGGAACAATGGTTGCAGTGAGTTATTCAGCTGTGTTGATAATATCCAAAAACAAATTAATATCAGTGTTGGTAACAATTAAAATAAAAGATAAAAGGAACTGAAAGAGTAAAAACAAGATTCTGCCTTACCGCTGCTGAGTATAGCCTGCTTGCTACTTTAGGGTTGCTGGGAGGGTTGTAGGAATTATTAGATGAGCTGCTATAGGATGGCAGTGATGACTTAATGGGACTTGGTCTGACATGCTTCTATGTACAAAATAATACACATACATGTACATGTAAGTTATGATATTTTACTTAGAGTGCATTCATGTACATGTACTTCTGCACTGTACTGCTATATGTAATGATGTCAGTGTGTTATTAACGCATATCAACTGCTAACAGGCCTCATATGCAGGATGATGTCAGTGTGTTATTAACACATATCAACTGCTAACAAGCCTTATGTGTCATCATGTCAGTGTGTTATTAACACATATCAACTGCTAACAGGCCTTATGCATCATCATGTCATGCTTTTGTGATCACCACCAAGCCTAACTTTTGTATTGAGAGGAAAATAATAGTGTCCAAGTGAGGCTTGATTGGTAGTGATCACAAAAGCATTACATCATCATGAGTAAGGTCTATTGTACATATTGTTACATTATTTTTTTGTACATGGACACCTGATGACAGATTAGATTGGCTTACAAAACTTACATCTTTCTGTGCATCATCTTGAGACAGTGACAGGGCCATGGCTAGGTGTAGTTCCTCTTCCTCCTGATCATGGATGTCATGCTCGTTTAGTTTAGGGGGTTCCTAGATGAGAGTCCAGGCAAAAAAATTATGTTAGCTACTATGTAGAAATCAGAACCTGAAAATTTTAAAGAACAAACCACACTCTTAATGTCTTATACAAACTATATACACATACATATACTGTACATACATGTAGATCTGTCATGTTATCACTTTTATGTTGCATGTACAACCCAGTAATTTATAGCTTAATAAACAGAATCTTGGAAATGCAGTTTTAACGTTGATCGAGTGGTGAATTTGTCATAATACACTCATTTGCTGCAGACAAGCTCACTCATGTATAATTATAGCTATGAAGTAATGACATTCAACACTGGAAGATCAAAACTGTACATGTATCTTTGCATTGCCAGGTACAGACGATCCTCAGATTCATATTATTTGATGGACTTCTTGAAGTTTAGTGAACTGACCAGTAATTCTTGAGAACCTTTTTGGAGTATGCCATGTACAGCTGTATTAACCACTACAATAATAAACAATTTCTTGAATTTGATTGGCTCAGAGCTGCTATACTTACAATGTATGCTAAACACCAGTGCCAAATTATGTAATGCCAGTGCCGAATCATTATTGCAATCCAAGCGCTTTTTTCGCCATTTACATTGGGACGTCATGTATATTTGAAATGGCAAAAGAAAAAAACCTGTTATAGGCACTAAAGTATTGGTCTACATGTATGTTGGCAGACACAAATACTAGGTTTTTATGATCAATAAGAAGCTGAAATATTATTATGGTAATTTATGCTAATTAACACTGTGGAAAACTAAACTACATGTATGTCATTCATGGTGTTTGAGCACTGAGACCTTCAATAAAAAGAAGGGGTATAGAATGGTCCTTGAAAAAATCGTGAGTCTCGGCAAAATTCAAGCAAGTCTCGAAATCTCGACGTTTCAAAAAAGAGTCTCAGATTTTGAAACAAGGGCCTCGGCATCTCGGCGAGTCTCGGATTTGACCATTCTATACCCCTAAAGGAAAGAGATGAAGGGCTAAAACTCTACTGCCACTGATCTAAACTTACTTCCAGTTAGCAGAAATGCTTATTAGCCAGTTCATAAACCTATTATATTGACCTATTAGCCAGTTCATAAAATTGTGACCGATGATGTCATCATCATGACATCATCACTAAGTGATTCATGGGGTCCCAATACCATGTCTGTCAAAGTCAAAGGGAGACACTAGCGAGACACTAGGGAGACACTAGGGAGACACTAGGGAGACACTAGGGAGACACTAGGGAGACACTAGGGAGACACTAGGGAGACACTAGCGAGACACTAGGGAGACACTAGGGAGACACTAGGGAGACACTAGGGAGACACTAGCGAGACACTAGCGAGACACTAGCGAGACACTAGGGAGACACTAGGGAGACACTAGGGAGACACTAGGGAGACACTAGGGAGACACTAGCGAGACACTAGCGAGACACTAGCGAGACACTAGCGAGACACTAGGGAGACACTAGGGAGACACTAGGGAGACACTAGGGAGACACTAGGGAGACACTAGGGAGACACTAGGGAGACACTAGGGAGACACTAGGGAGACACTAGGGAGACACTAGGGAGACACTAGGGAGACACTAGGGAGACACTAGGGAGACACTAGGGAGACACTAGGGAGGCACTAGGGAGACACTAGGGAGACACTAGCGAGACACTAGGGAGACACTAGGGAGACACTAGGGAGGCACTAGGGAGACACTAGGGAGACACTAGGGAGACACTAGGGAGACACTAGGGAGACACTAGCGAGACACTAGCGGACACTAGCGAGACACTAGGGAGACACTAGGGAGGCACTAGGGAGGCACTAGGGAGACACTAGCGAGACACTAGCGAGACACTAGCGAGACACTAGGGAGACACTAGGGAGACACTAGGGAGACACTAGGGAGACACTAGGGAGACACTAGGGAGGCACTAGGGAGACACTAGGGAGACACTAGGGAGACACTAGGGAGACACTAGGGAGACACTAGGGAGACACTAGGGAGACACTAGGGAGACACTAGGGAGACACTAGGGAGACACTAGGGAGACACTAGGGAGACACTAGGGAGACACTAGCGAGACACTAGCGAGACACTAGGGAGACACTAGCGAGACACTAGGGAGACACTAGGGAGACACTAGGGAGGCACTAGGGAGACACTAGGGAGGCACTAGGGAGACACTAGGGAGACACTAGGGAGACACTAGGGAGACACTAGGGAGACACTAGGGAGACACTAGGGAGGCACTAGGGAGACACTAGCGAGACACTAGCGAGACACTAGGGAGACACTAGCGAGACACTAGGGAGACACTAGCGAGACACTAGCGAGAACATGCTTTGTAAGATTACTAGTTATTCTACTGTACCATTTCAACTTTTAGTTTTAAAAAACCAAAATGTACAATACGTAGTTAACAGTTCAGTGATTTCCAGTGTCTGAACTTGTGCTTGTTATATTTGCATGGTTTCAGTGACTGATTGCATTGAAGTCTGAACAAAACAATCTCAGATAACTTACCTGTGACTCTTTACTGAGTGAACTACTCAAATACTCTACAGGAAGATCATTATCTGATGATGAGGCCTCAGATTTTGCCGATGGTGTCACCTTGCTACAATGAAAAAAGCCATGTCTGAGTTGATGCCAAATTATCATAATTCATAAAATAATTATTGTTTTGAAGAATAACTTTTTATACATGTAAGCTAGCAAAAAGAGGATAAACAATCTAATTCCTATTCCTATGCGGCTCCCGGTTAGCTCTGTGGTTAAGTGCTGGTCTGTCGTGCGGGAGGTTGTGGGTTCAAACCCCGGCCGGACCAACACTCAGGGTCTTAAAATAACTGAGTAGAAGGTGCTGCCTTTACAAAACAGTGAACGGTTAGATATTCACGTCTTCTCGGATAAGGACGTAAAATCGTAGGACTAGTGTCCCCAATTAGTTGCAAAGCTAAATACATTTGACACTTAAATAAAGTTACTTACTTGATTAGATAAAGTTATGTAAATTTTGAGAAACCTATTGCAAACGATGGGTGTGTGCTCATGATGTTATATCAGTCTGGATACATTGCATGGTTTACCAAACATACTCTCACAGAAACATGGCTTACAACCAACCAGTGAATGTATTATTTGATAAAGATAATTATTTGGCGATAAAAAACAATATTACCTCGTAAATAATTAATGAGTATGAGAAGTCATTCCAAAGACTCCAATTCGGAGGAGACGAGGTTTCCAGTCCTCGCAATTAGTTCCATTATTTGGCTGCGCCTCAGACTGGAACTAATTGCGCAGACTGGAAACCCCGTCTTGTCCTCATTGTCGGCTTTGAAACATTACATGAAATTGTTGTTGTAAAATGTTTAGTCTCCAGAATACAAGAAATCAGTGTTTTAGAGAGTTATACTAGTAAAATCTCAAAAAATTTAAATCTCAAAAATTTAATGTAAATCTCATTTGATGACCTTGTTGTGCATGCGCCAAATGAGCACTGTCCGCTGGCCAATAGCTATTTGCAAAGCAATCCCAAAATAACTCACCATGGAGGCAAATTCGTCACATAAGATGACCTCATTAAGCATGCAATTATGAGAACAATATGCTGGCCAATCTCCCAGTTAACTATGATTATTAAATCTCATATTAAAAACACTATCGTCCATACAATAAATAGACTCTTTGTCAAAATACCACAACAATACATGAGTTTAATTAACAATTACTTTGCATGGATGAATACAGCATGTTACACAACGTACCTTTGAGGATTGAGCTTGAAGAAACATGGATCACAAACTCGCACTTCCTTCTCTATGCCATAATGAGGGATAATGGTCTCCTTGGCAGAACATTTCTTACAGAAGACCTGACCACAGTTACGGCAATGATGCTGCAATTAAATCGTAAACATTTGTCATAACATTCACAATAACGATAAGGGTCATACGTTGGTTCAATTGCCTTGCTTTATTATTTGCTGTTGATTATGTTGTTGTCATTTTTTGCTATTGGTCACATGGTATTTTTCAATTGTAATACCATAGAGGACAAATTAATCCCTAATTTCAACTTGAAATTTCATGCGTAATTTGTAATTTCACATGTGAAATTTCAAAAGCAGTGTACGCACACTTCAAATATTTTTTCTGCATCGTAATTTGTCCTCCATAATATTAAAGGGTAATCAAATAGTGACTCGTGAAACTCGCCAAAGCGGCTCGGAAATTACTTCGATTTTGACAAACACACGTAAAATTTATCCCTAATTTCACTCGTCCCCATTTGATTACCTATACTAATAAGTATAAAATTTGACATAGTTTTATACTAGTAACTAACATGAGTAATTACCTGTCTGATAAATGTTCCAAACTTAACACGACACATGTGACACACATCTCCTTCAGCCCAGCTTGGTGCCTGATTTAAGCACACATGTAGAAATTAATAATCAAAGAGTCCATTATTTTATTCAAGACTAAGTGCAATTTAGACATGGTTAAATATCCAGCATACACTGGAGTCCCTGTGGTGGAGCAGCTCTGGGTTGTGGTCAGTCATCCAGGTCTCTTAGTTTATCGTTATTGCTTGTTATTCTGCATTTGCTTGTCAGTTGCTCATCATTGCAATCAGGCTTGCTGCTTTTCCCTTCCTCCCTCCCCCCTGTTTCCTTTTGTCCACTCTTATGTGTGTGACCCAGTGCTCAAGGCTGATTGGTTCTTAAGGTATCTTGGCAACCTGCACGCTCGCAAGCATTAACCCTGCGCTCAGCTCTGGGCACTGAACCACCAACTAAGTTTTATCATCATTTAGGACTGATGGGCTTCTCCTGTAGTTTATTGAGTAGCTGGTTTACTTAATTATATCAATTCACTCAGATGCACCTACTAAATATGTATTACGGCCATACTTTAAATGCATTACAGCATACATGTATATGTTGTGGTTCAATTTGATCTTTGGTTCAAAAAATTTGAACCAGTACCATTTTTTTGAACCAGTACAATTTTTTTGAACCAGTTCAAATTTTATTTACAAGTGTGAACTTGTAGTTTGGGGTAAGATTTATGATAGGCTTTCCATGTAAGAAAATAGCATACTAGTAAGTTCTGCAGAATTACTTTGGAATAAAAATACCTTTATACCTTGTTTGTGTTCATCTTTTATTTTATAGCTGGAATGTACTGGTAACACAGTTACTTTGCGCAGTGATGTATTTTTATATGAATATAAACAGCAAACTATACAACTAACACCCTAAATTAGTGACCACCCATTGTTGATGGTTAGGGTGTTTTTAAATGCAGGGTAAGGGTTTGGATTAGTTCTCTGGACCATTGAAGAAGCATTATAAGTGACTTAGCCCTAATTTAGTGACTATAGCTCTAAAAACCCTAAATCAGTGAGCACCTGTTGTTGACGGTTAGGGTATTTTTAAAGGTAGGGGTAGGGTTTGGATTAGCTCATATGACCATTGAAGAAGCATAATTTTTGTGTTATTCAGTGATCTAGCCTAAAAAGCTTAATTTAGTGACTAACTCTAATAACCCTAAATCAGTGAGCACTTGGATTTACCAAAGTATTTTTTTTAATGTTCGGTTTATATAGGTCTTGGATTGTGTTAGGAATGACTGAGTTTGCTTGGAGTTAGGGAGGAGTGCTAACTGGCTTTACATTATAAATCTGCTTGTTACTGGCCCTTGTGAACTCCACTTGGAACGGCAAAGTGAAACAGAAATGTTGTATTTTTCCCGTTATTTCTGTGTAGTTCTTGATCATTTATCCATTTTTGCGTCTTTTCACATCCACTGTGGGTGATTCTTTGATGAGAGAACAAGAGAATAGTTACAGCATTTCTTTGAGTCGGGGTGACGCATGGTGCCATATTATCTTGCCCTTGCTCTGAGGGTTTTTCTCCGGCTTCCTTCCATCCACAACAGCTAACACACAAAATTCCAATTCGATCTGTGGATTAGCCGGGTCCTGACTTTCATCAGCCGCTATGATTGTTTCAGATCCCATTTAGAGTTTGTTGAGCCACTTTGATTCTTTGTTGTCAGGATTTAGTTAGAAGTTTGTTGTTTGCGTACTCGCATTTTCTTCTACTTCTAGTCTGACAGTGTTTTATTCCATTAGGTAAGCTGAGTCTAACAAGTACAAGGGGTTACTTCAAGATCATTTACACTCGTTTAATACTTTAAGATACTCTCTATTAACTCTTTCGTAGAAGTCTTCTTCCAGATACAATGGTAGTCAGGTGTTTCGCTTTTCTTTTGCTTTCTTTAAGCTCAGCCTCAGCTGTGATTACTCTGTAAAAGTTGGCTCGGTTGACACAGTTTGTTTCGAAGTACGAGTGGAGCCGTAAAGTACATCTGATCATCTATAAACTATGTATTTTTCTGGATTTAGCTTTCTTACTTCCCCCGAGTTGCTGCAGTTTTCATAAAAGAATGCAGTCAACACAAACTTCGTCTGTATAGGGGGTCGTATAATACAGTTTTGCCCATGTAATTTTATTTCCAAGTCCGATTTTGTTAGCAGTGTGAATAAAATTAAGAGACTGGAAACAAATTAGCATAAGGAGAGGGACTGGGTTCGACGATTAGTCACCTATAGAATAAACGGTGATGTAAAAATAAACAAGCGCTCCAGTGATGCAGTGCGTTAATCGACTGGATCATCATCTACCAGGCATTCCTCGTGATCCTGTCTCAAGTTAAGCCCGACCGGGTGAGGTTAGTAAGTGGATGGGTGACCGTCAAGGTAAGTGGTACAGTAAGGTGTGTCAGGGGGGGACAAGGGAAAAAGGGGATGGGACTGGGGAAGGGAGGTTAGAAAGTAGAGGGGAGGGGAGGGTTGACAAAAAAAATTGTATGGGAGGGGTGGGTGGATTTTTCTTTCTTTTGAAAAGGCTAACTATAGTATCAAAAAGCATTAAAGTAGTTTTCTACTATAAATTAAGTAACACACTTCCCAAAAAATATGTCTTTCATCCCAGTTATAAATAAGCCCCTCCGGTTATATTAGTGCCCCAAAAACACCTTATGAAGTTATATAAGCCCAGGGCTTATAACTGGGATTGGACGGTAGTTCATAATGATATTAACTTACGTGATCAGCTGAGAACATGGCATCACTCTCGTTAAAAGGTGGAAATTTACAACCTAGGAAAGTGAACACAAAATTTAACTCACAACATGATAGCTGTTGACCTTTAAACTTAATTAACTAGTATACTATTTCCAAAGTATCAGTCAGTCTAAAGGTACATGGACACATGATGTGCACAACATTGCATGAAACATTGCCACTGAGCAACTGTTTTGTAAAGGGTTTTAGTTTCAGAAGTGGACACATTGCAATTTCGTGTGTCCGTATCTTAAGAAATAAATGCATGGCTTTTTTAAAGACAGACATGAATGTGCTATAAACTGACCTGATCAATTCAATTACTTAAACTAGACATTAAGTTAAAGTGCAAGTAGCGCCATAAAACAACATGAACTCTTTTTGCCCCAAATTCTATTTCTGATATATTTCAGTTGTCTAACTTACATATAGTTTTCTTTGAGAGGCAGGAGCAGAAATTAAATTAGAATAAACGCTACCCGAATTGCGGGATTGATTCATCTTGTGATGTCACAACGAAAACCTATTGGATTTTATTGTTGTAGTAGTTTTTTTCTAGGGAGGGAGTTGATTCATCTTATGACATCACAGGGTCCACGAAAAGTTACCAAAATTAGGGATTAAATGCCAGAAATGTTACAAAATTTGCAAGATTAATACCTTTTTGTGAGAAACAAACACAATAGTACAATTTTTTTTTTTATTTCTTTGACATCAGATGATATTTGCACTTTAAGACAGATACATGTATGTCAGACTAATGGTAAATAACAGAGGATTCAATGATTCCATAATTATAATAACAGATCTGAAGGTTACCATACCTTCAATTTTCATGAGATTGTAAGTGTCTTGCATAATCTTGTATTTGGATTCATTACGAAAAGCATGTGACCAGGTTTGGATGAGATCCAAAGCTTTTTCCTTCACCGAATCTGGACTATTCTGGAATAAGATGACAGACAATGATTGATAATATTATAATACATGTACATTGGAGGGAGTTAATTTTTCTAACTATAGGTAAAGAAATTTCAACTACAATTCAACGTCTACACATTGTAGGTAATTGTTTAGTAACTACAGTAGGTATTTTTTTTCTATCAATGATTCTAAAAGAGATTTTCTTTTTTTCTTTTTTTTTTTGGGGGGGGGGGGGGGGAAGGAGGATTCATATAAAAAGGGGGTTTATTTTTTTTTGGGGGGGGGGGGGAATATAAAAAGGAAAAAAAAAGATTCCACCCATACTACAAAAAATATATTATTAGACAACCTACCCCTACCCCTCCCCTATACTTTCTCCCCTCTCTCTTCCCTTTGCCATCTCATTTTTTCCTTGTCCCTCCTGATACACCTTACTGTACCACTAATCTCGCCCAGTCTGGCTTAACTTCAGCTACTCAATGATACAGTTGCCTAATGCAATGTGCCACAGAAGTGCTTGTTGATTTCAACACCATCATTTATTGTACAAGTGAATAAATAAATCATTCTAGCAACGACAGGAGTTTCGTGGCATTTCGATAACGAAAAGTGAGATTTTGGAGGTGAAGATTGTAGGTGATTGTGGCAGAAGACTTCGGAAGATTCCAGCCTTCTCTTCTTCTTAGATGTGGTGAGCCAAGGTGGATGGAAAACTCCCAAAAACAGCCTAAAATGGTTTCAAAACCAGAAAAACCACAAAGGAAACAACATGGAAGCGAAAAGGTACGTTTATTTGTACATTGTCCTCCATTGTACGGCAATTTGAAAGGATTTATAAAACCCCATACATATCTTCTATTTGCATGCACAAACCCATAGATTGGGCTGCCTGTGATGATACACTGTGAATAAATTCCATGTGAATAAATTCCATATAATTATATACACTGTATGCACCAACCTTTATTACATTTCGAAACTCGTCCATAAATTCTTTGGTGGCAATTTCATCATGAAACATAGCTCCACAATTTTTCATACATGCCTCTAGCACCTGCAAAATGTTAAACTTAGTATTCATGTCATCTATTGTGGTCAACTATATAATTATTGTACTGCAGACATGCACCTTGCCATTTATGGACTTGTTTAACCCTTTCACCACTACGGGCCGCAAAAGCGGCGAATATGAAGCATGTACCTGGGAAAAATTATTGCATCAAACCTAGACATGCTGGAGATACGATGTTGCGATACTATTTCAAGGGATGAATAACTTCAAAGTCAGAGCTATAACAGGGATCGCTTGACTCTCCCACTTTGGAGAAAAACGCATTTGTTTTGGAGATCGCTGTTCGTTTCTTCGATTTTCGCGAATTTTGAGGAGCTGAAAATCGGCTCAAGAAAACCTTCCCATTTGCACTTGAAATCAAAAGCAAACACAAAATAACCACTCAGTCGTTACAGTACCTTGTTTAATCTTTCCAACCAGCAGGTTTGTTTGCATAAAATCCACCAAACGACTGTGAAGCGTGCTATTCTTAATGCTGCACTTCTCTCCACCATGTTTTCCTGCTCCCCAACTCCAATTGCATGCTGGGTAATCAGCAAAAAATTCACAAGGGGATCCCCCCTCTGGGACTCCTGTAGGATTTTTTTATAAGTCTTTTACCCCTACAACCAAGAGCGGTGATTTGGACTCCAGCCGTTGCTTTAAAGTGACAAAAACACACCCTAATAGGTTAAGCAGGGGGAAAAGACAACCAACTGCAGAATTTCAAGGGTTTCAGTGAAGAATTATTTCATGTGTCCCAAAGCACAAACACAAAAGAAAAACCCTATGAAACCCCTCACAAGGCCTACTAAAAGCAAACCAAGTACTTTTCAGCCGTCATCAGACTTAATGATGTCTTCAAGCTCTCTGACAGTGGCTTATTTGTCCAAAATTAGAGCACATTTCATTGGAAATCCTACAGAAGAAAGCATACTTACCGCCGACGAGTCCGTAGAATTCTGCCGAATGGCATCATGGGGAAAGTTTGAGCCCTTGGTTTAAAAAGTCAGCAGTATTTAACTACCCTGGGCAAGCCAAACTGGAACTGAGGGGGGAGGGTTGAGTTAGCACTCTGAATTTCACCAATTCAGCCCAAACGCTTCCGGTGGTGAAAGGGTTAAGGAAAACCAAGTTGAAGGGGTCCGTGCAAGAACAACGTAAGTGACTTCTGATCAAATTCCAAATTCTTCTTGATATTCTTTGTTTTCTAAGAGAGAATTTAGAACTTGATCAAAATTTAAAA
Organism: Actinernus sp. WN-2022; assembly: GCA_030867875.1. Lineage (NCBI taxonomy): Eukaryota > Metazoa > Cnidaria > Anthozoa > Actiniaria > Actinernidae > Actinernus > Actinernus sp. WN-2022. The sequence goes on from JAOWCC010001634.1 coordinate 58,692,899, forward strand.
AGTAACAAAATAGGCCTTTTGCAAGAAAGTCAGGATCAATATAATGCTTCGTTAACAAATTAATGTTGCGCTTGTGATCCCTATAAGAAAGGCACTACCATGGATGCTGGAGGGCAAGCTATCTTTAAACATAGGCACCTGCAATGGTGAACTCATGTATGGACTACAGTAGGCCATGGGCACTATCCATCAATAATTTTGCTATTGCTAAGAATACAGCATTTTAATTTAATAGACAGTGGCAATTAAAATTAAAATTATTTTCACATGTCAGGTTTTCTTTGTTCATTCGGGGGAATATATCTCATATTCTCACATCAATAAACCAGGGAAACAAGCTTTGTGATGATTATTTTATAAAAAGAGATAAATAAATGTTATTGTGTGCAACGAAAAACCTTGCCATTAATTGCACTTGTGATCCCTATGGGAAAGGCATTGCCATGGATGCTGGAGGGCAAGCCAAGCTAATCTTAAAACATATCGGCACCTGCAATGATTATTTTATAAAAAGAGATACATGTAATGTTATTGTGTGCAACGAAAAAACCTTGCCATTAGGCCATTGTGAAAAATAAGAAGAACTTATTTCTCTTGAACACAAGTTTGTATAGTCGTCGGATTGATTTAGGGATTAGTTCTTCTAAGAGAACACGTTTTAAGGAAAATTAGTGTGAAAGGAGGACATAAATCTTTAGAATAAGAAAAAAATTGACAAGAAGAAGAAGAAAAAAATTGCCCTCGTCCCTAGCGGGAATCGATCTGGTGTTCCACTTCATGTGTTAAAAAATCTACCAATAAAAAATATTGTTTTCACACTTGATTTGGGATTGTAGCTTGAAATAAAGGGTTAATTGTCAAAGTTGGTGATGAAAACTCTCTAATCATCACATATTTACATCTCCCACATGTGTTCTAGATGGATGCATGGGCGAGTGACCAATATATATTCCAACAGAAGTAGAAATAGTAACAAAGAACTTGGGGAATATCAATTGAATAATGAGGAATCAGATGAGAAAATTGATAATTTGATTGGTTAACACCTTATGGAGTGAGTGAGTGAGTCATGTGACATAATTTCCCCCATACCAATAACGTGTGGATTGCTGTTTTAGAAAGATTGACAATAATTATTGATTGGAGGTGGAAAATACATTTACATGTAGCATTTACAAACAGGTTTTGCTATTAAATAACATTACCAATTTCATTCAAGTGCCTTTAAATATATGAATTAATATTTTTTGTCCTCCAGTACAACCTAGCCTGGGAAACCAGCCGACTCTTATCGCTCCCCACTCGTGAAAGAGACGTCTGGGAAGTGAGGCAGAAAATGCCATACTGATGACGTAGCAGATAGCCGTTTCACGATGCATAAATTAGTTGCAATTCTCAGAAGCCGAATGCGAACAACAGAGTTCTTTTCAAGGAATATAACTACCGTGGCTGCTCGTTTGCTTGGCAGTTGATCACCGTCTCATGAAATTCAAGCCTATTTAGCGTGTGCCGGTGCTGTTGTTGGCTCCTTTGCAGACTGAGTTCTTTCAGCGGCTAGTAAAGCGAAATGTCGTACTGTCAAAACATTTACAAGAAAGGTACTGACTACTGTCATAGTTGTTTATAATTTCATATCAGTAAACCTACATACACTGAGCTATCCCAAAACACTGGATGAGTTGTTGTTGCGGCAGATAAATCGTTCAGACAGTGAATCTGGGCTATGAATAAACATAATTACAAGTAAGTGTGCTATGAATCACGAACCAAGTGTGATATGAATCAATCACCCAAGCAAACGGGCAGTCTCGGTAGATAATACCTGAAAATAACTGCTGCATTCTGTAGCTAACCTCTTCGTCTACTGACCTGACAAAAGAGCTGGCTTGAAAAGTGGCCTGCTGTGCTGTGTGTAGGTTTTGAAATTATAAACAACTATCATGTTTTGACAGTTGTAGGACAAATTCTCTTGACCGGGCCGAGCCGCTGAAAGAACGAAGCAAGCGAGCTACCAACACACGCTAAATATATAGGCTTGAATTTCATGGTTGTTCATGACGGTGATCCACTGCCAAGCAAACGAGCAGCCTCGGTAGTTATATTCCTTGAAAAGAACTCTGTTGTTCGCATTCGGCTTCTGAGAATTGCAACTAATTTATGCATCGTGAAACGGCTATCTGCTACGTCATCAGTATGGCATTTTCTGCCTCACTTCCCAGACGTCTCTTTCGCGAGTGGGGAGCTATAAGAGATGGCTGGTTTCCCAGGCTAAGTACAACCATGTAATTTCATTCCTGCAAAAGGTCCATTGAGATGCTAAATCAAAGTTAAAACATGTAACAGTTATAAAACTTAGAACAGGACCTGAAACAACCATCAGGGTTGATCAAAGGCAGGACCTGGAGCCAATTAATTCAATAAAACTTTTACACATGTACTTTACAAGTCTCGCCATACATCATTTCATTGCAGGAAAACAATGGCTAGTCTTGTAAAATACACGTCACGTAAAAAAAGGTATTGTTGGCCCCTGGCTAAACCACTGGACACAGTTATTTGAAGCAAGGATAAGTGCTACCCAGGATTAAATGGAGGATAAACTGTACAGATTACAATACAGATTTAGCACTATCCTTGGGATAAAGTTACCCTGGCTTCGAACAACCAGGCCCAGGAGTGGACAGTATTGTAACAATCAAACTTTAATCCAAATAAAACAATTTCACACTATCACATACATGTGGAGTGGTAGTGTCAATTGAGGAGTTCACCAGTTGACCGAGTCAAATCCGAGTCCGAGTCAAATCCGAGTCCGAGTCAAATGACCGAGTCACTCATTTTTCTTTGTTTTTTCTTTGTTTTTCCCTCCTTCTTCCGGCTATACTTCAGTTTGGTATTCTTCTCATGCATGGTCGTTTTCGTTTGCAAGCCAGTTTCAAAGAGAATTCCAACAGCTGCCACGTTCGGTGAAGAAAAAATCTGAAATCTCGGCAAGCATGCGCAAAGTTCTATAAATACACTATACACATAATGTATATTGAGAAAACTCCCTGCTCAAGGACAGGCCGAGATTCGAACACTCGAGCCGATTCGCACGGCCACGGTTTCCTTTATACGTGCAAAAAAAAGGGAAGTTTTGTATTCTTGTGCGAAACTGCAAGTGCGTGGTTATAGACATCGCTTGTTCGGGATTTAGATATCTTGTTCGGGATCAATCTTTCCTAATGCTAAATTAGCTTTCAGCCTCCCCTGTTTCTGCCTCCGACTTAAGTTGAGGCTCGTTCCAGCTCGTCCGTGAGAACACGAAACTCGATTATTACATCACAGACGAGGTCGCATATTGTTGTACATAAACTTAACCAGAAATTTAAAGAAAAACTAACTGTTCACAAGTAAAGTTCACAAGTAAACAACTGCCTTACATGTACATGTAAATGACTGTGACTATGTCATTTGACTCGGATCTGACTCGGACTACGGATTTACTCGTCAATTGAGTGTTGTAAAGTAATTGCTTTCAAATTTGATTGATTAGTTATCCATGATTGCATTTACTTTGCCTCATGATTGGTTGAAGTAAAACTAATTGTGAATTACTTCAGTTCTTCCCTGCTAGCAGAGTTCTCTCTGTCTTGGTAAAATGGAAAGCAAAGGAGAGAAACCTCTGCCGACATCCAACACTTTCTTTGATCAACTGCCATTCAGTCATGGACGAGTCAAACCAGTTGTGAAAACACATTTTACCGGAAATGAGCTGTACGCATGATCCAAGTTGCATTTTGCTGGTCTAATATTGAGCCCACTGTGTTATCACATGGGATACACGTCACTTGTTGCCAGGGAAACTTCATGCATGCATGACAGAGAAAGCATCAGATGTCGGCAGAGGTCTTTCTCCTTCACTTTCCATTATATTACCAAGACATGCAGAGAGAGAACTCTGCTAGCAGGGAATCAGTTTGTGATTGATGTTTTTACTTGCTCCTGTGATTAGTTCACTGGTTTTGGAGTTTCAGAGTTATGGGTGAACAAATATGAGAAGTACACAGCTGTACACAGACACCGTTCTAGGTTCTCCCTTCAAGTAGGCAGACATGAATTACTACCAAATTGTATTGTGTTCTATTGTATTGTGTATTTCGTTCTATTGTTTTGTATTGTGTTAATTCTATTGTATTTTGATAGCAATTCATGTGTTGCCTACATGAAGGGACCACCCTGTTCTATATACCCCCTCCCCCCACCCTTTGTCTAACTACTGGGCTACGTCACACTTACTGTGAGAGCGAATTTCGACACATGTGGATTCTTATCAAATATTTTCTTCTCAAAGCTGCAACAGCAAACTTGGGGCTGGAGTAAAGAAATCAATGTATTATGAGACAAAATTAAACAATTATCATTTATCACCAACTCTAATTCTAAACTTACGAAACATCTTGCTGCCGAATACAGTCACAAATTTGTAGGATCGAGGCCCAGTCTGGCTCGAGCTGAAGTTGGCTTGTGGCTCGTTCTGCGGAGGAAAGATAAAAGTCAGTTTGGGCATCGAAAGCTTGATGGCTTTGAGCTAAAACATAATAACAGTTGACGTCACACAAAATAATTTTGTAACGATACCCCAAACTGATGGATTTCTGAACGAAAGAATCCAAATATAAGCTCACCAAGCAATCCTGTAAAGGTAGAAGTGCCAGAGAACACTCCCATTGTAACAACTCTCTACAATTGAACTAAAATTACTGTATTTCAAGCACGATCACGAACGTTATCCTTCTCTAATCGCGACACTTTACGAATATGGCGGACAGTGAACCAAACTTCCTGCGATGACGTCACACGACTGAAAATAACAACAAAGCGCAAGCTCAGGGCATCCCAGGCTCCCGACCTGAGACGGACATGAGTTGCGTCTTGTTGAAAATTGATGGCTATTTGGTCAGAAATTCACCATAGAATTGGAGTAGTAAACTTAAATGTTTTATGCTGATTTGTATGAACGGTGGCAAACATTTCATTTTACTGTGGCCTTGGACCAGCTGGAGGTTCACAAAAGTGCGAGGCAGCGAGGCAGCGAGGCACGATGCGAGCAGCGAGGCATGATGCGAGGCAGCGAGGCATGATGCGAGGCAGCGAGGCAATTTTTTTTAAATAAAAATAAACATCGTAGAGCAAATTGTACTTAACTCTGCTATTTGCACATGGAATATACGGGTTTTTATTTGGGGGGGGGGGGGGGGGGGTGGGGTGTAACCGTGTAGGGGTGTGCCGCTGCATGAGCCCTTGAAACCTTACCATGTTCCACAGGCAGCCCAATCTATGGGTTTATGCATGAAAATAGATATGTATGGGGTTTTATAAATCCTTTCAAATTGCCGTACAATGGAGTACAATGTACAAATAAACATACCTTTTCGCTTCCATGTTGTTTCCTTTGTGGTTTTTCTTGTCTTGGAACCATTTTAGGCTGTTTTGGGGGTAGAGGTGGTGAGCCGTGAAAAACTCCCCAAAACGGCCTAAAACGGTTTCAAGACAAGAAAAACCACAAAGGATCAAACAACACGGAAGCGAAAAGGTATGTTTATTTGTACATTGTCCTCCATTGTACGGCAATTTGAAAGGATTTATAAAACCCCATACATATCTTCTAATTCTGACTACACTACCAAGAGACATTCGTATTTAGAAATAGTATATTTAGGATTGTGTCAGTCAGTCGTACTGCTGAATAATATATATGCTGGGCTCCTGACAATGTGTACGTGTGGTATAATATGATACAGCATATTCTCCTAACTCAAAATATGCCATGCCAGATACGAAAAACCACTAAAAACCCACTCTTTATGTCTCTATCAATTCCAAACCCGCCCATCCCCCCCCCCCCGGGCAGATGGGGCATTTGACAACCTATATGTCCCTGGGGTGGGGCATTTGTTTTGCGTCAACCCGGGCCCGGGGCATTTGTCAAAAAAATATCCCACCCCTCCTCTGTGTTTGATTTTCTTTTGCTCAACTGATCAACACGTGCTTGCTTCATCGATCAACATGGCGGTGGAAAAGTCATCCGTGAACATGACATTAGGAATTTCCCAGTTTCGGTTTGTTGGGAACTGGCTATTTGCAACGTTCTGATTCCAAAATGACAAAATCCCCACAAATTCCCGGGGGGGGGGGGGGGGGGGGGGGGGTGGGGCATGGGCGGGCTTGGAATTGATAGAGACATTAGATGTGGCCAAAAAAAAATGGAAACGTATTCCCCGACTAATGCAGTGGCACAGACCTCCGGGGGCGAGGTAAACAGTCCTTAAAACGATATATCAAATCGAAACGAAAAGTAAAAAGTACATAAATATTTGGAACCAATCACAAAATTTTAGCGCGACCAGGCTTGAAGGGCTGACTACACGTAGAATGATCAATATTCCCCGCCAAACACTTAAATAGTAAGACTATATCCCTAGAGGATAACCCAACTTGAATTCAATTTTATTTAGGCTCAGTTATCAATAATGCAACAATAATGTTTCTTCAGTGTTTCTTAATGTGAATACATGAATGACACTGACGTCTAATGTCCAGGCTTCGATATTCTTATTGAGCACTTACATGAAAAATGGGTATGTATGTGAGGCCAAGAAGCTCAAACCCTGACCCTGTTTGACCCAATCCGAGCTCCAAAACCCTGATTGCCCCCTTTTTGGGGGAAAAAACCCTGATTGCCCCTTCTTTAAATTGTTTTTTTTAAACACGGTCGGATATGATCCCGGCCGGTATACCGCGTACCGGGATTGCATGCAAAATACGGAACATTTCAAGTCGGGACGTGGCATTGGATAAACAAATCAGCAGATGAAGTACATAGATAAGTACTGAAGTACGAATTAGCGGCGTAACGATGTATGGGAACCTCAGTGCTTGCATGTGGGCAGGCGATCAAAATGCGGCAACGTAACAGAATTTATTTTTTTGACATAGTAGCTAAAAAAAACTGAACCCTAACTGCCTAAAAAATACTGAACCCCGACCCTGACTGCACCCAAATTATACTCAAATCCTGACCCTGATCTGCCCAAATCAGGTCAAAACCCTGACCCTACTTGCCCAAACTGAGCTCAAAACCTCAAACCCTGACCCACCCGGGCGGCACATACATAATACGCCACAAACAGGAGTACCCCCCCCCCCCCCGGGATTTCAGTTATGTCTCAATCTTATCTTAACGAAGACCCCGATATAACGAACTTAATTTTTTGCACCCAGTAATAGTAAATGTATGGATTTTGACCCCGATATAACGAAACCCCGGTATAGTATACCTGAACAAAACGCTAACAAAGAGAAACCGGATTTATAATACTTCAAAACTTAGTATTGAAGAATCAGTCGTGAGCAATTCCTGTTTTTAGCCGCTTCTTTGTGAGACCAGCAAAATCTAATGGAGTAATACAGTTTGTATGATGTACTTACAGTATACTGGTTCTTGTCCAGATAACTGAACACCAGAGAAGCTATGGCGCTGGCATCGATGCCAAGCTGAAAACCGGCCGCGTGGAAGAAACATTTCCCGTCCGATGGAGGATTAAAGGATACCTCGAACCCTTCGTTTTGCACCCTCTTGCAAAGCTTGTCCATTTTCTTGAAGATTTCCGTTTGTATAAAAATCGTTGAAGTCTTTCAAGTGAAACAACAACAACAACTTTATTCGTACTCTTATAGTAATGATTTACATGTAAATATATAGAAAAATTAAATAGCAAGAGTACTGGGACACCTGAAATAGTAATACAAACTAATCCTGATCCTGAACGACTAATCCTGATCCTGAACGACTGAACCCACAGCGAGCAAAGAGAATGAACAAGTGAACATGTGATGATTTTGATTGACAGCTAGTAACCTGTATGTATGGGTAACCTGTGGAAGGTTTGTGTGCGTGGAAGACTTCGAACGAGTAAATATCAAGCAAAATGGCGAGACCTTTGAGAGACCAATGCGAATGGCGTATTTTGAACTTTTATTGTAATGGATACGGTAAGCATAAATTCTAATACATATTCTTGGCCAGAATCATTTTAAACACTGCCTCGCTGCCTCGCATCATGCCTCGCTGCCTCACTGCCTCGCTGCCTCGCACTTTGTGTAAACCCGACCAGCTGCTTGACGTCATGTCAGCATTGGGTCTATTTTTAACAAATAAACGCAGCGTCAGCGAACTGAAGGCATTGGTAAGCGCTACTAATAAATCAATAAAGAGTTGCGAAGTTTGGGATACTTTTGGTAAACTCCACTCAGATATAAAATACAGGATTTTTCAAAATAGACTTATGCTTAGAGTTACGCTTAGGCCCTGTCCACACTATAAATCCGGATATTTTTTTTCATAAAAAAGTCTTCCGTCCGGAGTGAGTGACGAAATCCCCGGCGGCTGCGAAGGAGACTACACTAAGACGCGAAACCGGCGTTTTCGAATTTATACTATCTTTTTTTAGCCATTTTAGTGTGGACAGAAGGCCTCATTTTTCATGAAAGTACTCCCCCCCCTCCGGGCACAGCGGATAAAAAAGATGCGTTTCGAATTTATCCGGAATTAGTGTGGACAGGGCCTTTATAGCTAGAGCTCTAGAGTAGACCGTGATAATACAAGCTCCAAATTTGAGCGAACATGAATATCGTGCACGCAGCTATGGGTAAGAGAAAAGAGCCGAATGAGGGAAAAAAAGAATGAACAAATCAGATTACAACTTAGGTTATTAATCTTTATTAGGGGAGGGGGACGGGGAGTCAGAAGGAAAGAATAAATTGCAAAAGACTAGGCCGAGCGCGGAAACGAGACTAAGCACCAGGACGAGGTAAACAAACGTGGCTGACTGTACATTATTGGGTTTATTGCTGAATGCTGAGGTCAGGTTCATCGCAATATGAGTTTAGAAAATGTAGTAAAGCCGACTAAAGCCATCTAAAGCCACTGGCTACAAGGCCAGACAAAATCTTTCTGAGTTTTCTCTTGACCAAGTAACGCACTCGCATGTACATAATTTAACTTGTATGACGTAAATATTTCATTCATTTGATACAACTTCCAATTGAGGCGATAGATTCAGGTGTTCTACAAGACTACAGTGACCCCGGACACCGAAGTACAAATGGCTTCTGAGTCGGAAGTCGTAGTGCTATCAAACGCAGAAATAGCTCAAGATGAACATCGACGACAGCAAGAACATGTGAGTCATAAAACAACAAGTTATGGGATCTCTATTGATGCATCTCGTATTCGAGCTGTGCCAGTAGAAGAACAATCTACTGCCTTAAGGGACTTGGGTATAGATGTATTTGATCAAGACGAGTTTGAGGAGGGAGTTTTGAAGCAGGTTAACGAGGCGATAGCTGTTAAAGAGACTGAAGCAGTCATCAGAGGATGGGAGAAGGAACTGAAGGCTGTCAATGATGATATAAGGTAGGGGTTCTTAGTAAAGTTAAGGGATCCAAGTTAAGCTTTCTTTTGTCAGAGCACAGGCTTCCCAGACTCAATGTATATTTCCCTCTTATTAGTTGGTTGGATTACCTGTGGTTTATCGATTAGTTTTATAACGATCTCAGAAGAGTTTATATACCGTAAAGATTCGATTAAGCGCCCTCCTTCAAATAAGCGCCCCCACTCGAATAAGCACCCCCTTCCACTGCGTTTTCTGAAATAAGCGCCCCCTCCCAAATAAGCCCCCGATGAAATTGTCATGGATTGAGTACCAGCGACCTTAAAGTGCCTATCACCCTTTTGCAATTTTGATAGCTTATGAACCTCCGAAATGTTTTGGGTACTTCTGTGAATAAATTTTTGGTTTAAAGTGAATACTTTATGTTCTACGCTTGTTTGAAATCGTGTAAATGTGATCTTTCCTGACCCATGACCGCGTAAGTAAAAGCCTGGGTCGAAACCTGGGTAGACGTCATCTCATTAATGCATTATTTTCCATGGCACCTTTTTATCACAACAACATTGATGCATAGAAAATATACACAGTTTGTGGGTTGTTAGTAAAGAAAAAAGTCATTTAAGTCAACATGTTAAGTATTTCTTCAAATGATTGCAAAGCCGAATTAATTATATGACGTCAAGATGACGTCTACCCAGGTTTCGACCCAGGCTTTTCCTTACGCGGTCATGGGTCAGGAAAGGTCACATTTACACGATTTCAAACAAAACACTCTGAAACACTCTGAATTTCTAACGAGACCTGAAACAACCATGGGGGCTGATCAAAGCCAGGTACCGGCTAATCCACAGATCGAATTGGAATTTAGCGTGTTGGTTTTTGCGGAGGGAGGAAAACCGGAGAACCCGGAGAAAAACCCTTGGAGCAAGGGCGAGATACCAACAAACTCAACTCACATATGGCACCCCGTCCGGGAATCGAACCTGGGCCACAGAGGTGAGAGGCGAAGCGCTTAACCACTGCGCCACCCGGGCTCCCCACAAGCGTAGAACATAAAGTATTGACTTTAAACCAACAATTTCTTCACAGAAGTACTCAAATCTTTTCGGAGGTTCATAAGCTATCAAAATTGCAAAAGGGTGATAGGCACTTTAAGGTTACCGGATACCTTCGCGGGTCTCTCTCATTAATAACTATGGAAACCTATATACCTCTGTAAAGCTTATGAAGTGCAGAATACGCTGAATGGACTTGTTTAAAAAAGTATTTAATTGTAAAGCAATGCTAAGCCAACAAACGCAAAATTGACATGGTTTATAAAGTGAATTAGCAGCTTTCGGGTTTACGCATAAAAACAATTCAACTGCACAATGTCAATCAGCACATGACAGCCTAAAAAAGGGTGTGAGCATTTGTCTATATTTACTTCATTCAAATGCAATTCATTCCTAAAGTTTTAGTCTTCAATAATGTCCGAGTCACATTACGCCGGATACTCTACGAGGAAAAATACTTTGAATATTGCTAAACGCTCACACACTTTTCTTTGTCAGTAACTTATCTGTCTTTTGGCCGAGTTTTATCAAAATCTGGCAAGTCTGCATACCCTATTAATTCATTCAAAGAGAGGGATACGAAGAAAAACCTAGTCGGAGATTTGGCGTGTAAAGTTTTGTGAACATTTCACACTTCATCAAAGCAAATGTCAACACGTCGAACCAACTAGTCACGTCAATGACTACGCAAGGACCCCTGGAGCTTCAAAGCAGTAGTGAAATTTGCGGGAAAGGTAGGTCATATTTCATAAGAAGCCTTTCGCTCTCACAACAATTTAACAGTTTCGCTCAGTTCGAGAGCCGTTAAGTTTCATTCCCAAAGTTCCACAACAACTGCAAGTTGATATCCTCTCAAGCTCACGATTGAGAAGTCGAGGATTGACAACGGCCCAGGAGTGAATTCGGATCTGAATCAGACTCCGATGTGAACTCATCGCTGCTCGCGTCCTCAGTCTCTTCAAATGACTCATTTGCTGGTTCCTGGTAAGCCAAACGACAGATTAAGCCTGCTAGCGCTGCTTATATTTGGAGTTGACCCTGAAGTTGAAGGTTGTTCTTCGCTGCCTTTCGCACGTTCTTCGAACCACGAGCCTTTGTCGCTGTCCGCAAGCTCAATCCTCGTTTTACCGAATTCCTGCTTATCGCCGGTTTCCTTACTTTTTCGGGCCAGGGTTCGCTTCACGTTTTACCCAAGAACTTTGCTTTTCTCTTTTGGATTTCCCCTTACAAACGATTGATAAAAGACTCTAAATGCACGTTTGTTATTTCGAAGAAGGGAAGCTACAACAACAGTATGCAAATTACTCGGATACAGCTCCGCTAAAAGTCCACGGGGTGCCCGTGGCATGTAAAGGGATTATAACGCCTCGGTGATTTATTTAGTTTCCTTCTAAATACGTTTTTTTCTAAATATCTCGCAAGCTTTTATATCTTTTGAAATATATTTTTTTTCTAAATTGTAGAACAATCCATAAACTTTCCAAATAATCAATAATATTTTTTTACAAAAAAACATACCTTGAAGGTATCCGGTAACCTTAAAGGGGCCGTCTCACCCACAGTGCTTAGCGCGCTCACATAGCATAGCGGCCATTTTCGATGCCATCGAAATCCAGAGTTTTATGGTAGTGGTTTTAATCTTTTCTACATCTCTGCCATCCTTCCAGCTATCGTCAAAAAATCATACTAGGTTGAACCTTTTTTATTGCTCTTCCTATTGAGCCTCTTATTTAAGTGTTTTAAATTATTTGGTCATGCAATTTTAGTTTTATTTCTGGTGGCCGGTAGTTCTCTGATGGATACCAGTCTCGTTCGTCCTCGGCGAAAGGAAACAATTGTCCGTTTGTGTCCACGATTTCCACCTACAACATGGAGAAGCTATTCTGACCATTAATCTTTAGATGTAAAGATATATTAGTGCTTAGTTCGAGTATCTACTATCTTTGAGCCGATTTGGGTTTTTGAACACCGTGGCTGGCTTTTAATACGTGACCACAATTTGCAACAAAACTTGAAGAACAGTTTCCTAAAATCATTTTCAGGGCTTTGGCGTTTAACTCCTGTGGAAACGGGTCTCTCTGGTTTCGAAGGGCGGAATTCGGCCTTTTAGACAGTGATTTTGCCGAGATTTTCGGATTCACTGGCATGGGTTGATACTTGGGTTTATACTCGCACGAAATTTGACAAACAAAGCCGCCGAGACTGCATGATAATAATTTCCTATTCAAGCGAGCTGTTATTCGTTCACTGTTCTGTCTTTAACTGGTTCTCTGGCACCAGCAACGAGATTGCCTGCTATAGCAGAGGCATGATCTCTCTCTATCTGCAGGGAAAAATAAAACCGAGGGAGAAACCTCTCTTTTCATAATTTAATATTAGTATTCTCTGTTTATAGTACTGATGACAGGGTTCGGAAGCGACGGGTGAGCGGTAAATATTATTATAGAATATAGGCAACAAAACTCCGCTTGGTCGACCCGAAAAGAATTGAGCAATTTCCTAAAATCATTTTGAGGGCCTCGGCATTTAACTTGTGGAAACAGGTCTCTCTCTGGTTTCGAAGGGCTTTCACACAGTGATTTCGCCGAGATTTTCGGATTCACCGGGATCGATCAAAGTTTATACTCCCACGAAATTTGACAACAGAGGCAGAGCCGCCGTGGTAATAATTTCCCATTGAAACGAGCTGTAATTCGTTCACTGTTCTCTCTTGAACTGGTTCTCTGCTACTGCCACCAACGAGATTGCCTGCTAGCAGATATATCTCTCTCTCTGTCTGCAAGTAAAAATAAAACCGAGGAGAGAAACCTTTCGCTTTCATTACCCGGAGAGTGTGTTCTCTGTTTATAGCAGCGACGACGGGTGAGCGGTAAATGTTATAGTACAGCCAACTACTGCTGTATAACACTTTGTTGACTTCACATTCAACTTGTAAGGTACTATTAGTTTCATCAAGGTCATCCATGTTCAAATCTAAATTATCATGTCACCAACATAAAGAATACGCTTAGTTCGTGAGGTTCCCGCCGTGAACAAGGGGTCAAAGTCCCGGATATAAACAATAACAAAAGCACGCTAAGCACTGTGGGTGAGACGGCCCCTTTAACACTTACCGATATTATCTGTACGTTACAACGTACGGTATTGCTTCTGGCCCTGAAAGTACTGACTCGGCCATTGACTGACATGCGACCAGTTTTTTTTTACATGTTACAGTTACAGTTCTTGTTAGGATCTTAATAAAAAAAAATTTATTGACTCGGATTGCAGCATAAGCGACCCCTCTCGAATAAGCCCCCCCCCCCCCCCCCCACCTCGACCCTCAAAAATTAAATAAGCGCCCCTGGCACTTAATCAAATCTTTTCGGTAATTGCTTCGTGTGAATTCTCTTTTCCGATTCCTACGAACTAAAATAATCTTCAATAATAAAAGATTGGTACTTAATGAAGTTGTGTGAGTGTTTTTTTTTGGCGATTTGGGGCCTTCTAAAGCAGTTTATTAGGATTCAAAATTTTGACCGTTGGCCAGCCCATCTGGCCTTTCACTCGGGCCACATGAGATTGAAGATGAAATACACTTTCATTTGAAATCCTCTTAGTAATAACCAAAGGGAAGAATTATTAGCTGAATATTAGCAGTCTTTAGGAGTGGCCGGTAGCGCAGTGACTTTCATTCTCTGCTCCCCTAGTATATATATGTAAATTAAGTAGTTGACCTTTTACTGTAAACACTACTTATTCATGTAACACACGTTTGCAATTTAGTCTGCTGTTCTGTTATACTGCAGGTTCTGAGTACTAATAGATGATTGTCTCAAATGTATGTTTATATTTGTACTATATTATAAGTTGTATCCTGTCCATCCTGTGATGGAGCTAGCTATGTCAATTTGTGTGCCTCTATGTAACTTTATCTGCTGTTCTTGCTATACATGATGAGCCATTACGAGTCCATCTTGGTATTTGTTGGATTAAAGATTTAATATTAACTGAAATGCCTGTTGGTTATCTCTAATTAAAAGCTTTACCCTCATTCCCAAAACTTCAGTCTGCTTATTATATTACAGAACTATAAAGGGAATTGTTGGAAGCCTTTAATTTCTCGAACCAAAACCTCGGCCGTGAGAGGTTTCTTGTTTAAGTTTACCTCGAGAGTTGAATATTGCTTGGCTCATCATAAATAAATTCTGTGCTGAGTGTGTATTTCTGGCTTCATGTTGGCGAGTGACAGTGTTGCTCTTACAGTTCAGGAGTTCAGATGTCTTCAGACTTCAGTAGAGGATAGTAACCCATAACTGCTCAACCATAGTATATGTATTTGCTAGTAAATCGCTCAGTATACTTCGATATATTAAAGTATCAGCTATTCAGTATACCTGTGTATTAATGTACACAGGTCTCGATACGAGATTGGTAAACCAGCCAAAAACATGGTCGAAAATATTTAGTGTTGGCCTACCGATCACTGCGTTTGTGTTGGTATGTATTATGACTGAGAGTAAAATGAAATGTGATGAAATGTGGTATAAAACCTGCGAAACGTACCTCAAAGTTCAGGAGTTCAGAATAGCGTCCACAGAATCTGGCGACTGGACTGGAGAGTAATCTATTAGCACAAACAATTAATGCATAATTTAACGCATGCGCATACATTTTGTTGCACCGAACAAAAACGGCCTGCAGATTTAGACTCGTGCCTGCCACAGGCAGCCCAAGTAACAAGGTAGGCAACTCGACCTTGCCAAAGCACAGACTTACCTCAAAGATCACCCCAAAATCGGCACTTTCTTCCTTGCTCGCTATTCAGCTTTTGGCACAGGAGGGAATAGTTATCAAGCAATTATCTGACCCGAGATTTAGGACAATCCATCAACTTTATCACTGCCAAATGGCCTCCTCAAGACCCCAAAAGCGCAACCTTTCTATGATCTGTAAGAACCAGACCGACCAAAGTGGCCGAATTTTTTTTCGTCCCTACCCAAAACGTGCAAATCGCCTTTTTTCATGGGGGGACCCCAAGCATGAAATTATACTTCTGCTCGAGAAACGAAAACAAATATATCGCCAATCAGAGGACCATACATTAGAAGGCTTTTAACGAAACTGGCGGTTACTGATTAATTTAAAATTCAGGAACTCCCAAAAATTTCTCATGTGGAACTGTCATAACACTCGGTGAAGACCCCTAAGCCCACTATCTTGGTCCTCTGATTGGCGATATATTTGTTTCCATTCCTCGAGCGGAAGTATAATTTCACGCTTGGGGGTTCCCCATGAAAAAAGGCGATTGGCACGTTTTGGGTAGGGGCGGGAAAATTTCCGACCGATTTGGCCCGTCTGGTTCTTACAGATCATAGGAAGGTTGCGCTTTTTGGGTCTTGATGAGGGCGTTTGGCAGTGATAAATTTGATGGATTTTTCTAAATCTCGGGTCAGATGTTGCTTGATAACTATTCCCTCCTTTGCCGAAAGCTGAATAGTGAGTGAGGAAGAAAAGTGCTGATTTTTGGATGATCTTTGAGGTAAGTCTGTGCTTTGGCGAGGTTGAGTTGCCTACTTTGTTGAATTTTTTAGAGCCCCGGCCAAAGTTCAAAATTTCGAATCCTAATAAACTGCTTTAGAAGGCCCCAAATCGCCAAAAAACCACTCACGCAACTTCATTAAGTATCAATCTTTTATTATTGAAGATTGGAAAAGAGAATTCACACAAAGCAATTATATAAACTCTTCTGAGATTGTTATGAAACTAATCGATAAACCACAGGTAACCCAATCAACTAATAAGAGGGAAATATACATTGAGTCTGGGAAGCCTGTGGTCAGAGGCACGTGAAAAACAAGAAAACAGGGCTAAACTATAGAATATCCGGCCACTTCAAAAGATCACTTAAAAACTGTGCTAAACTATGCTAAATTCTCCATTATAGTGTAGGTGTATTTAGGGTCATTCTATGAATGATTTGGAGTGGAAAATGGTTCGGTTTTTTTTGTTTCAGGGTTAGGTTTTTAGAAGGTTTGTATGAAAATTTGAGAAAATGAATTATTAATGACCCAAATGGCCAGGTATTCTATAATTGTTCCGAGTTAGTCGCCAGCTGGCGACTTACCTAATAAAGTCTTCACAATGTTCCGAAGTCACACTGTCAATGTTCTAAGTAAATTTAGCCAATAAAACATGCCAGCAAATGTTCTTTGTCGCATGTTACTTGAAACTTAAAATGTGGCGACCACAATTGGTCTTTTGCAGACTAAAACATTTTGGCTAGTTGGCACGAAAGTGAAAAAGTTAATTTCGGACCCTGGAAAAGTAACTTTTATACGTTATAAAACTCTAGGTCTATCCTGAATCAGAGGTTGGAAATCTGCTTCTCCTACATTGTAGCTACATGTACCAGCTCACAATATAAATATCAACAATACATACAGCTTCAACCTCCGGCTGCCCCAAGTATGCCTGAGTCTGTTTGAGTCCGAATTTGACCCTGGTCCTCAGATTGGCCTAGAACAAAATTAATCCATTTCTAATGAGTGCTGCGATTGGATCACACCACACGTTTGCAAGGGTGCCATTGTTTACTTGTTCCATGTCATCATCATTTATCAAGTCAGTAAAGCTGTGAGGCATCACACCAACTATAAAATAATACTAATATATAAAAAACTAAGCTATTTACAATCCTTATAGGAAACAATCTACTAAATTTAAAATGTCATCGAGCTATTTACAATCATATAGAAAATGGGTTAAAATATCTCTAAATAAATAAGTAAATAAATGAGAAATGAATAAATAATAAAATCTTAAATTCAATAATAAGTATCCTTAGTGAATAAGTTCAATGAGTTCACACTTGAATTTATCTAGGGATGAAATTGTAGCAATGTTTGTTGGAAGGCTATTCCAGTCCTTAGCGGTCCTAGGAAAAAAAAGAGTACTTGAAAATGTTGTTGAACCCATTGCGTTGCTGGAGTTCACACAAGTTCCAGAAAAGCAAGTGAAAAACCATTTAAACCAGCTGACCTGTTCTGTGTAGTGCTGCAGTCCTTGGGAGTCCGGAAAGTGTAATATATTTCAGCTGTCCGAAAGTGCTGGCTTTTCATAAACCATTCAGAGAACTAAGCCTCGTCCTCGGCGAAAGGAAACAATTGTCCGTTTGTGTCCACGATTTCCACCTACAACATGGAGAAGCTATTCTGACCATTAATCTTTAGATGTAAAGATATATTAGTGCTTAGTTCGAGTATCTACTATCTTTGAGCCGATTTGGGTTTTTGAACACCGTGGCTGGCTTTTAATACGTGACCACAATTTGCAACAAAACTTGAAGAACAGTTTCCTAAAATCATTTTCAGGGCTTTGGCGTTTAACTCCTGTGGAAACGGGTCTCTCTGGTTTCGAAGGGCGGAATTCGGCCTTTTAGACAGTGATTTTGCCGAGATTTTCGGATTCACTGGCATGGGTTGATACTTGGGTTTATACTCGCACGAAATTTGACAAACAAAGCCGCCGAGACTGCATGATAATAATTTCCTATTCAAGCGAGCTGTTATTCGTTCACTGTTCTGTCTTTAACTGGTTCTCTGGCACCAGCAACGAGATTGCCTGCTATAGCAGAGGCATGATCTCTCTCTATCTGCAGGGAAAAATAAAACCGAGGGGAGAAACCTCTCTTTTCATAATTTAATATTAGTATTCTCTGTTTATAGTACTGATGACAGGGTTCGGAAGCGACGGTGTGAGCGGTAAATATTATTATAGAATATAGGCAACAAAACTCCGCTTGGTCGACCCGAAAAGAATTGAGCAATTTCCTAAAATCATTTTGAGGGCCTCGGCATTTAACTTGTGGAAACAGGTCTCTCTCTGGTTTCGAAGGGCTTTCACACAGTGATTTCGCCGAGATTTTCGGATTCACCGGGATCGATCAAAGTTTATACTCCCACGAAATTTGACAACAGAGGCAGAGCTGCCGTGGTAATAATTTCCCATTGAAACGAGCTGTAATTCGTTCACTGTTCTCTCTTGAACTGGTTCTCTGCTACTGCCACCAACGAGATTGCCTGCTAGCAGATATATCTCTCTCTCTGTCTGCAAGTAAAAATAAAACCGAGGAGAGAAACCTTTCGCTTTCATTACCCGGAGAGTGTGTTCTCTGTTTATAGCAGCGACGACGGGTGAGCGGTAAATGTTATAGTACAGCCAACTACTGCTGTATAACACTTTGTTGACTTCACATTCAACTTGTAAGGTACTATTAGTTTCATCAAGGTCATCCATGTTCAAATCTAAATTATCATGTCACCAACATAAAGAATACGCTTAGTTCGTGAGGTTCCCGCCGTGAACAAGGGGTCAAAGTCCCGGATATAAACAATAACAAAAGCACGCTAAGCACTGTGGGTGAGACGGCCCCTTTAACACTTACCGATATTATCTGTACGTTACAACGTACGGTATTGCTTCTGGCCCTGAAAGTACTGACTCGGCCATTGACTGACATGCGACCAGTTTTTTTTTACATGTTACAGTTACAGTTCTTGTTAGGATCTTAATAAAAAAAAATTTATTGACTCGGATTGCAGCATAAGCGACCCCTCTCGAATAAGCCCCCCCCCCCCCCCCCCCCACCTCGACCCTCAAAAATTAAATAAGCGCCCCTGGCACTTAATCAAATCTTTTCGGTAATTGCTTCGTGTGAATTCTCTTTTCCGATTCCTACGAACTAAAATAATCTTCAATAATAAAAGATTGGTACTTAATGAAGTTGTGTGAGTGTTTTTTTTTGGCGATTTGGGGCCTTCTAAAGCAGTTTATTAGGATTCAAAATTTTGACCGTTGGCCAGCCCATCTGGCCTTTCACTCGGGCCACATGAGATTGAAGATGAAATACACTTTCATTTGAAATCCTCTTAGTAATAACCAAAGGGAAGAATTATTAGCTGAATATTAGCAGTCTTTAGGAGTGGCCGGTAGCGCAGTGACTTTCATTCTCTGCTCCCCTAGTATATATATGTAAATTAAGTAGTTGACCTTTTACTGTAAACACTACTTATTCATGTAACACACGTTTGCAATTTAGTCTGCTGTTCTGTTATACTGCAGGTTCTGAGTACTAATAGATGATTGTCTCAAATGTATGTTTATATTTGTACTATATTATAAGTTGTATCCTGTCCATCCTGTGATGGAGCTAGCTATGTCAATTTGTGTGCCTCTATGTAACTTTATCTGCTGTTCTTGCTATACATGATGAGCCATTACGAGTCCATCTTGGTATTTGTTGGATTAAAGATTTAATATTAACTGAAATGCCTGTTGGTTATCTCTAATTAAAAGCTTTACCCTCATTCCCAAAACTTCAGTCTGCTTATTATATTACAGAACTATAAAGGGAATTGTTGGAAGCCTTTAATTTCTCGAACCAAAACCTCGGCCGTGAGAGGTTTCTTGTTTAAGTTTACCTCGAGAGTTGAATATTGCTTGGCTCATCATAAATAAATTCTGTGCTGAGTGTGTATTTCTGGCTTCATGTTGGCGAGTGACAGTGTTGCTCTTACAGTTCAGGAGTTCAGATGTCTTCAGACTTCAGTAGAGGATAGTAACCCATAACTGCTCAACCATAGTATATGTATTTGCTAGTAAATCGCTCAGTATACTTCGATATATTAAAGTATCAGCTATTCAGTATACCTGTGTATTAATGTACACAGGTCTCGATACGAGATTGGTAAACCAGCCAAAAACATGGTCGAAAATATTTTAGTGTTGGCCTACCGATCACTGCATTTGTGTTGGTATGTATTATGACTGAGAGTAAAATGAAATGTGATGAAATGTGGTATAAAACCTGCGAAACGTACCTCAAAGTTCAGGAGTTCAGAATAGCGTCCACAGAATCTGGCGACTGGACTGGAGAGTAATCTATTAGCACAAACAATTAATGCATAATTTAACGCATGCGCATACATTTTGTTGCACCGAACAAAAACGGCCTGCAGATTTAGACTCGTGCCTGCCACAGGCAGCCCAAGTAACAAGGTAGGCAACTCGACCTTGCCAAAGCACAGACTTACCTCAAAGATCACCCCAAAATCGGCACTTTCTTCCTTGCTCGCTATTCAGCTTTTGGCACAGGAGGGAATAGTTATCAAGCAATATCTGACCCGAGATTTAGGACAATCCATCAACTTTATCACTGCCAAATGGCCTCCTCAAGACCCCAAAAGCGCAACCTTTCTATGATCTGTAAGAACCAGACCGACCAAAGTGGCCGAATTTTTTTTCGTCCCTACCCAAAACGTGCAAATCGCCTTTTTTCATGGGGGGACCCCAAGCATGAAATTATACTTCTGCTCGAGAAACGAAAACAAATATATCGCCAATCAGAGGACCATACATTAGAAGGCTTTTAACGAAACTGGCGGTTACTGATTAATTTAAAATTCAGGAACTCCCAAAAATTTCTCATGTGGAACTGTCATAACACTCGGTGAAGACCCCTAAGCCCACTATCTTGGTCCTCTGATTGGCGATATATTTGTTTCCATTCCTCGAGCGGAAGTATAATTTCACGCTTGGGGGTTCCCCCATGAAAAAAGGCGATTGGCACGTTTTGGGTAGGGGCGGGAAAATTTCCGACCGATTTGGCCCGTCTGGTTCTTACAGATCATAGGAAGGTTGCGCTTTTTGGGTCTTGATGAGGGCGTTTGGCAGTGATAAATTTGATGGATTTTTCTAAATCTCGGGTCAGATGTTGCTTGATAACTATTCCCTCCTTTGCCGAAAGCTGAATAGTGAGTGAGGAAGAAAAGTGCTGATTTTTGGATGATCTTTGAGGTAAGTCTGTGCTTTGGCGAGGTTGAGTTGCCTACTTTGTTGAATTTTTTAGAGCCCCGGCCAAAGTTCAAAATTTCGAATCCTAATAAACTGCTTTAGAAGGCCCCAAATCGCCAAAAAACCACTCACGCAACTTCATTAAGTATCAATCTTTTATTATTGAAGATTGGAAAAGAGAATTCACACAAAGCAATTATATAAACTCTTCTGAGATTGTTATGAAACTAATCGATAAACCACAGGTAACCCAATCAACTAATAAGAGGGAAATATACATTGAGTCTGGGAAGCCTGTGGTCAGAGGCACGTGAAAAACAAGAAAACAGGGCTAAACTATAGAATATCCGGCCACTTCAAAAGATCACTTAAAAACTGTGCTAAACTATGCTAAATTCTCCATTATAGTGTAGGTGTATTTAGGGTCATTCTATGAATGATTTGGAGTGGAAAATGGTTCGGTTTTTTTTGTTTCAGGGTTAGGTTTTTAGAAGGTTTGTATGAAAATTTGAGAAAATGAATTATTAATGACCCAAATGGCCAGGTATTCTATAATTGTTCCGAGTTAGTCGCCAGCTGGCGACTTACCTAATAAAGTCTTCACAATGTTCCGAAGTCACACTGTCAATGTTCTAAGTAAATTTAGCCAATAAAACATGCCAGCAAATGTTCTTTGTCGCATGTTACTTGAAACTTAAAATGTGGCGACCACAATTGGTCTTTTGCAGACTAAAACATTTTGGCTAGTTGGCACGAAAGTGAAAAAGTTAATTTCGGACCCTGGAAAAGTAACTTTTATACGTTATAAAACTCTAGGTCTATCCTGAATCAGAGGTTGGAAATCTGCTTCTCCTACATTGTAGCTACCAGCTCACAATATAAATATCAACAATACATACAGCTTCAACCTCCGGCTGCCCCAAGTATGCCTGAGTCTGTTTGAGTCCGAATTTGACCCTGGTCCTCAGATTGGCCTAGAACAAAATTAATCCATTTCTAATGAGTGCTGCGATTGGATCACGCCACACGTTTGCAAGGGTGCCATTGTTTACTTGTTCCATGTCATCATCATTTATCAAGTCAGTAAAGCTGTGAGGCATCACACCAACTATAAAATAATACTAATATATAAAAAACTAAGCTATTTACAATCCTTATAGGAAACAATCTACTAAATTTAAAATGTCATCGAGCTATTTACAATCATATAGAAAATGGGTTAAAATATCTCTAAATAAATAAGTAAATAAATGAGAAATGAATAAATAATAAAATCTTAAATTCAATAATAAGTATCCTTAGTGAATAAGTTCAATGAGTTCACACTTGAATTTATCTAGGGATGAAATTGTAACAATGTTTGTTGGAAGGCTATTCCAGTCCTTAGCGGTCCTAGGAAAAAAAAGAGTACTTGAAAATGTTGTTGAACCCATTGCGTTGCTGGAGTTCACACAAGTTCCAGAAAAGCAAGTGAAAGACCATTTAAACCAGCTGACCTGTTCTGTGTAGTGCTGCAGTCCTTGGGAGTCCGGAAAGTGTAATATATTTCAGCTGTCCGAAAGTGCTGGCTTTTCATAAACCATTCAGAGAACTAAGCCTACAGTGTACATGGACAAAATTGGTTTTGTAAATTTGCTATAAAAAGGTTTCTCAGGTGTCAATCAAAAGGGATTAGTCTGACATGGAAGTGAGATTCCTACTTTGGGTGGCCAGAGGCTCGTTGCTTCACGACTTGGCTTCGAGCCTCTGGCATCCAGGATACTCGAGGTCAGGTGAGTGAATAAAAAACAGCAAACAAAATTGCAAACAACCTATTATCGGACAGTTCTTAAATAACGAAGAGGGCTATTGCCAATGTTTTTCTTCCTTCCTGATTTTTAATAGTTTGCATAACCTGATTCTTTTCGAATTTCACTATTCTCCCTGAAAATTGACTGAAGATATCCATCGTTGACAAACCCATTATCAGACAGATTAACCTATTATCGGACAAACAATACCTATGATCGGACACTCGATGTGTGTGCTCTTTGTAATCATGGGAAAACATTTTTAAAATGTTTGGATTGAGGCTAGAGTTAATCAGCGACTATTTAGGCCTGTAAAACATACTTCAATTCGGGTAAGTGTGGCAGAAATAAGTGTTGTTGTTGCCTCATTGTATTTAGTTGTTTTATAGCTTCTTCGCAGTGCTATAAAGTGTGCCTTGAGTTTTCACATTCTTATAATAAACAGTTTTGTGATAACTTACTGTTCCTTTGCCTTTTTTACTATTAATTATTTTGTTCATTTACATTCTGGGCAAAAAGGAATTCCTGCCAAAGGAATTACCTGCCAAAAGCAATTCCGGCCGCGCTTGTGTGCCATTTCATCATGTGTCATCAACAGGGTGTCTGATAGCAAGGTTTGTGGAGTTACGTTGAGAATAGATCAGACCAGTTTGTGGTTAATTCCAACATTTTGAAAGGGGTGCAAACATTGTGCAAAATAAAGTGTTTGTATTGGAATCTGATGCCAAATATTTACCTTGCAATGGAATTTCTGAAATATTCACTGTCTGCAAACTAATGATACCAGGTAAAAGATTAACTGATGAAAATTCGAGGGATGTAGCTGTGCTGGGAAGCATGCAGTCATGTTTTCAGTTTGCCATTATATACATTTGTCTGTAAATTTTCTCGTAGACTTTGACTCGGCCAATTCACACATCGGAATTTAGCATGTTGGTTTTAAAGGAGGGAGGAAAACTGGAGGACGCAGAGAAAAACCCTCGGAACAAGGGCGAGATACCAACAAACTCAACTCACATATGGCGCTGCATCCGGGGATCGAACCTGGGCCACAGAGGTGAGAGGCAAAGCACTTTTAAAACTACTGTGCCACCGCCTCCCGGTTAGCTCAGTGGTTAAGCGTAGGTCTGTTGTGCGGGAAGTCGCTGGTTCAAACCCCAGCCAGACCAACACTCAGGGTCTTAAAATAACTGAGTAGAAGGTGCTGCCTTTGTGAAACAATCTCGTTCACGAACTCTAAATGGTTATAGACCTTCATGTCTTCTCGGATAAGGACGTTAAATCGTAGGTCTCCTGTCGGCCTCTGAAGTTTATCAGTCTTTCAAGACTGTTATGAGTTACCGACGTTAAATAAGGTCGCTTTCACCCCGGCTCCCCAGTGAGTTACCAACATTAGATATGGTTGTTTTACCTTTTAGATGTTTGGAAAAATGTGGTGCCCAGTCAAGAGAAAGTGGGTTACTGTCTGGTGATGAGAATACTGTTTGGTGCTTAT
Organism: Actinernus sp. WN-2022; assembly: GCA_030867875.1. Classification (NCBI taxonomy): domain Eukaryota; kingdom Metazoa; phylum Cnidaria; class Anthozoa; order Actiniaria; family Actinernidae; genus Actinernus; species Actinernus sp. WN-2022. The sequence continues at coordinate 58,717,506 of JAOWCC010001634.1, forward strand.
ATGGTATATGTTTTTTTTGTCAGAACAACCAATTTGGAGCTTGAACAGGTTGAGAGGATCATCAAAGGGCTTGCATCACCTTCTCTTGAAAGCTATGAAGCTAGACGGCATACAGAATCTGTTAAAAGACAGAGGAATAATAAGGTGAAACAAATTTAAAGTACTTTTCTCATTTGGGATAGCTATTCTTGCTCCTCTGAGAAAACAAAATAGCATTATAACTTTGTATGTATTATACTAATCATAATATTTGATTTCTAATGTTGGCTATAGATTTAACACCACTGAAACTTACTGCTTAGTTTTTTTTATTAAATAAAAAAAACTACTGTAAATACCTGCATATAGCTAGTGAGATGTACATGTGAAGGGCTGTGTGCAAAAAGGTGTAAGTGACTCTTGATCACATTCTAAATTCTCCTTCAATTTCTTTGTTTTCTAAGGGAGAATTTAGAACGTGATCAAGAATCAGTTATGCCCTTTTTTCACACAGCCCTTCATAGGCTGCAAGGTACATATTTTTTTTACATAATTTTATTATGTAAAGTATTATGTATTTGAAGCAAAACTTCTTCAGAAGAGATTGTTGCATTCCAAGTCATGCCAACTGCTATTGCAACTTCGAATTTGGTACAACTTTCCTTGTTGTTTCTTGTGTGTATTTTAACATGCTGTATTTAAATTTTCTAAACACAATGATAAACATGTCTGGAACTAACTCGGAAAGACCGCCAGTTGAGTACTCCATAATTCAAGGAACCTCATATAATTATTCCTTTAGTACAAGGTTTCCTGGCAGAACTAATAATTGCACACGTTCCATCATTTTGGATTTTCAAGGAGGGATTGGGGCATGTGTTTTCTTGCTTGTACCCACATATAAACCAACTTTGATCCTTGTTTGTGTGGTCTATACACAGGTACATGTATTTATGGCATTGCAACTTGTCTGCATGATCCTTATCATTGTTTGCTTTGTCAAGTTTCGGCAGCTCAAGAAGTTAGAAGCTAAGCAGAAATCCTTGCATCACAAGTTTGGTATCGGAGATGAAGAAATCCTCAAAGAGGACATAGGAGATGAAAACATGCATGTAGAAGGTCAGTTATTAACATGGTGCAGTTTATATTGAGGATATTTAATACATGGCTGAGTTGTTAACTATGTTTTCTCACACATCATTAGATATTCATGACACATCGGCCAATGAGGAGTCTCGTTTGAGGTCACGTGTTGATACATGAAACTAGGGATAGTACGACAAAGTTAATTATTCAAGTGGGCAGGGCTTTGAAGCTGAGGGAAATTGAGGGGTAAAACAATAACTAATTTACATAATTGCTGTACTTTGAAATCGTTTCCAAATACAGAAAATATTCAAATAAGTTAAAACAATAGCAAATTTGCATATTTGCTGTACTTTGAAATCGTTTCCAAGTACAGACAATATGCAAATTAGTTCTAGATTACAGTTCTAAAAACATGAGAACATGAGACATGAAATTAGGCAATTTGATGTAACGTAATAACTATCTCCTAGTTTCTACATACAATAACGGGACAGAAGTTATCAAAATAAGAGATATACATATTTCAATATTTAAGCAATATTTCAGTTCCTAATGTAGTAACGATAAAGCTAAACGTAAATTCATGGAACCAGAACTTATTTCTGATGAAATGAAATATTAACCGTACAATTACTAAAGTAAATAGTATTTAACAAAGTTTCTGCATTCTTATCTCCAAGTAATCCCATTGTCCACAGCAGTGTCTCTTCCTCTTGGGTGACTGGTTTCTTCACCTCATGAGAATGTTTCTCCGACAAGTGGTCGCCAGCTCTGTGTGACTTCTTCATTTCAGCATCCAAAACTTTTCTAAATATCTGAAAACTAAACATAAAACAAAATTAATAACCAGGTTTATCACGGGTATAAAAAAAAGCTCGTTAAAATAAAACCTCTGTATACTTACGAGAAGTTATTAACATCCAGCGGGTTAGCTTTTTTCCCTCCATCGCAAGTTCTTTCAAAATGCGAATTACGGTACAGAAAGTGTTCTTTGCAGTAGTCTTTCCACACTACGTATTTCATGGAATGTTCACCTTTCAAACCACATCGTTACTCTTTTATATTCAGAACGTGCAATAACCAGTAATGTTTGTTCAACATTGTCCTCTGTGTCATGAATATCTAATGATGTGTGAGAAGCCATTTCTAAGCCGCGTGATTGTTTTAGACGTGGTTTCTAGATCCTCGTGCCATGAACAATGTCTCGGGCTACGCCCTCGACATTGTTCATGGCACTCGGATCTAGAAACCACGTCTAAAACAATCACTTGGCTTAGAAATAGTACGTAATACATGAGGGAGTACAGGGAATGAAGGTATGACAACAAATTCACCACAACAACATAAAACTGTATCCCGGCCAAACTGCCATAAAAATATTCTCTTTATTATTTACCGAGCTATAAATTACTGTGTTTTACGCTCGACACAAACGTGTGATGTCACAGCTGTGATTTTTTTTTTCACGTTATGTTGCATGTTATGTTATGTTGTATTATCCTATAAATATTATATTTCAGCCATTGAATTAGAGCTCAGCATTACTAATAATAAAATATGGGGCAGTATTTCATGGTTTTTCTATGAAACACAGAGCAGTATTTCATGGTTAGATCAGGCCAATTGAAGTGCAGGAAACGTTGTGCCATTTCTTTGTCAGTCAATAATAATTCAAGAATGTTGAATACATAATTAGTCTGCCGATTAATGTCTGCCACTCAAAACTTTTGTTTTCCAAGAAATTGTGCAGTCTATCATTCTATAAGTTACTTTGTTTTCATGGAAAATCTTCCCGTAAATTTGTTATTTGGGACTAAATGCAATTTAGGCATGGTTAAATATCCTGCATGTGCGAGGGGCCCTGTGGTGTAGTCGCGCAGCCCTGGGCTGGCATCTCATCCGGGAATCTTGGTTTATTGTTATTGTGTGTTGTTTTTGGGTTCGCTTGTCAGTTGCTTCTCATTGTATTCAAGGCTGCTGCTTTCCCTCCCTCCCTCCTAGTGTTTCCTTTGCCCACTTTATGTGTGACCCAGTGCTCTGGGCTGTTTGGTTGCCATGGTAACCTGGCAGCCAAAGCTTGCAAGCCTTGACCCAGCTTTGGCTCTGGGTACTGAACCTCCAAATCTGTTTTCTCTTCAGTTAGGACCGTCAAACTTATGCTTTAGTTCAAACTAGCAGGTTTATTTAATCATAGGATAATACAGTATGGTTATTATTTTCAGGGTTTTCTTATGGAATATAGACGAAAATTTAAAGTGCATATATAAGCCCTAGCCAGTTATTTGTGATATTGATTGTACATGAAGTGGATAGTCCAGCGGTAGAATATTTCTAGATTTGGGTGTTGCATCTACGAAATATAAACTAAGGTTTATATTTCCAACATGCTAATGATGTGATGTCATCACCGACATTTGCTCAATTTCTTTGTGCTTGTGAATTAAGCTATTTTCTAATTTAGTTTTTTTTTTTGCAAAATCACTTTGATAAGCTTCAAATATAACTTAGAATTTATAAATAGGTATTTTTTTCTCTACCAGCATGCTTTTGTATAATAAGTGATGTTGGTGATGACATCACATCATTAGCATATTTGAAATATAAACCTTTATATCTCTTAGACGCAACACCCAAATCAAGAAATATTCTACCGTTGGACTACAATATTCACTTTAACACAAAATTCATATTATATTCATAAATCACTTAGTGGTGATGTTTTTCAGAGGAAGCAAGAATTGCTGTGTTAGAGGACAGAATTGAAATAATGAAAAAGCTTGAAGAAGAACGGGACAAGCTGATAAAAACTGGTCAAATGACACCCTTTGGAAGTTTCATTAATGCTGCAAGCTCATCCACCATTGTTGAAGATGCAATGGTTTGTAAAACAGATGGTAGTGACACAGCTATTGTTAAGCATGCTTCTGCTTTTGATGCACAAGCAAATGATGATCAGGAACGTGAATTGAAAAGAGAACAAGTTGTCACGAAAGATGATCATTTTGAAGCTAATCATTTGAAAGCAACGTTACCAGCATCCAGCGAAGAAGACAATGACAGTGACAATTATGTACCAGAGGAAGATGAATTACGTGATAGTTGGTACGATGGGGAGGACCCTCATGTTGCAAGAAGTGGCACAAAGCAGATTAAAATGTCAACGTCAAAGACAAAAAAGGCCAGACTAAATATCCAGTATGTTGGGGATGATGCTGTTCTGAAGCAAGTAAAAAAGACGAAGAGAAAAGACAAGTTTGACTACAAACCCTTAGATGATGGTGATGATGGTGTGTATTATTGCAGAATAAGGTACAGCTCATTGTTAATCTGTTTTTAAATTGCTATGAAATTCTTACATGTACTATAAACCTAGTGAATGGGCTGAGTATTACTTGGAGTTATGGGCCTGAGGTTAAAACAGTATGGACTGAGTGTACAAATGTAGTGATGTCCTTACCGAAATGAAGGTGGAATGATATTGTTCATGTTATTATATAGCCAAGCTATGATTGGCCAATAGTGGTCGATAACGTCCCATGCAGATCTTTCAGTCTTATTAACCACACTTGCTCAGTCTGTACTGTAAGTTATGGATCCTCATCGCACTTGGGCCCATAAAAAGGGGAACAAAACTCTGTCCATAACTACAGTGTGGACCTCACCCTCGGTTAATAAGATGTATGTATGGTCCTGAGTAAGTATTAGGTTGGAGATTGAAGTTGGAGCTGGAATGGACTATAATTACTAGTAATGTGAATACTTGTTAACAGAGATGTGAGGATCAAAGCACTGCTGAAGAAACAAGGTCTGAGCAATGATGATGATGAGGAGGAGTTACCTGATATGGAGTTTGACAATAAGTTTAAAATCCCAGGATGCATTTGGCACAACTTATACAAGTAAGCCTACAGTAATTAGATTGCTTTATTTCATAAAATATACAGTGCATATGTAATATATAATATGATACATTATACAATGAACAGAGCAAAGTGTGCTCTAATTGGTCAATAGCCATGATCTATTAGAGTACAGATGCAAAGGTGATGTCAAAACGTTGCGTGCATGCTCTATTGATGAAGTTTGCTATTATTATATAAAACAAATATATTTCATTTTGCTGTGGATCCGTCCTCTTATAGATGCATATATGTAGATGACCTCAAAACATGAAGACAACATCAGTTATGCGACTCGGCTGTGTCTCGTGGGACACTTCTTTGTTCTCTTCACTTTGTGACGTTATCTGTGCATCTATAAGAGGACAGATGCACTGCAAAATGACATGTAGCTATTAAATACATAATGTATTAAAAAGATACACATATATATACAGCTGTTACCATTTAGTAATACATATTAATCATGTTCTTGTAGATACCAGCAAACAGGAGTGAAGTGGCTGTGGGAACTTCATTGCCAACAGGCTGGTGGTATTGTAGGAGACGAGATGGGCCTCGGAAAGACGATACTGACAATAGCATTCCTAGCAGGCCTCAAGTATAGTAAAATATCAACCAAGAAATCTAGGTACATGTAAATGGCAGATGAACTTGCCAGGACAAAAAGAGTGTGCGATCAGTGTCATTAGTAAACAGTATATTACATTAATTATCAGTACATTAATTATCATATGGCCCAGTGCACTGCTATTTCCTTTCTCGTCTACTCTTTGCTTGTTGTTTTGCCATTTGAAAGTGGTCGTACAGTGTATATGATAAAAGAACTGATTGACTGTGTTAGGTTGGGCTGGACAGAAATATATTTGGCTCTCTGTCAAATGTACAGACCTACATTGTAGGGCTGATCCATATGTCATGACCTTGAGCCATATGTCATGACCTTGAGCCATATGTCATGACCTTGAGCCATATGTCATGACCTTGAGCCATATATTTCCCCTTCCATCCCTCCCACTCAGTCAATAAGTACATTGTACATTTGTACCTACATGTAGCATTAAATCACTGGTTCACCAAGAATAAAACCATTTTAGAGTAAGTATGCATGACTGTTAAGTCATATTATCACAATAGTCTAGTCTACTAGACACTCTTGGTGTCCTTTTCTTTCTTTTTGCATGAAGATTGATTTTGGGATTTACCCTGGAGCACAGTCGAATTGTGATAGGGACTGGAAATGACTTGACTGCTCACCCAAGAAACTCAAACCCAAGCATGCGGGAGAGATAGCTAACAGGCTAATTAAAGGCAATAGGCTCCACAGTCATATGTAACAGACTATAAAAATATGTTGATTGTTTCCTGTAGGGGAGGTCTTGGCAGGCAATAAGCTAGCTTTGCAGTCGTACATGTAAATACATGTACATGTATGTAACAGACATGTTGGTTGTTTCCTGTAGGGGAGGTCTGGGACCAGCACTAATTGTGTGTCCTGTGACAGTTCTTCACCAGTGGGTGAGGGAATTCCACAAATGGTGGCCAGACTTTCGAGTCGCTGTACTGCATGATACAGGCTCGTTCCAAGGCACCAGGGCAAGTATTGATTAAACACTGTTGTTTATTAAAATAGGTGTTTCAAAACGATTGTATAGCAGATACAACACTCACGCGAATGTTGAAAAATACAACTGTACTTGTGAAATGAAACTACATTTGTATGATTGTGTTAGATACAGAATGAGTGGCTCTGCTTTATCGGATTTACAAACTCGAGCTGAAAGCGAGAGTTTGTAAATCCGATAAAGCATGGACACAAATTCTGAATCTGACTTATCAAATGTCTAGATGTCTAGATACATGTTTTCAGTTATTTTGGCAATACAACATATTTTGGCCAAGAATATCGAAGCAAAATGTTTATGTAAATCGGGGCAAAATCTGTATGAGATTTACAGATCACTCTATAACTCATTGGATTCCTTTCATTTTGCCTCATGAATTATTAATGAGTTTGGTAAATAATGTAAAAATAGATATGAAATTTTGGTGGAAAATGTAAGAAATTGAGTTGAGCTCTATAGTTTATGTCACGGTCATGCACAATATGCACAAAAACTGGTCCCACATTGATTAGACAGTCTCTATGCATCAATATATATACAGACGTTTTACCTTGGCATTTCATGCTACTGGGATAGGGGAAGTCAATGATTGGTTGTGAGACCTCCCCCAACAGACTCGGGTGATCATTGGAAAACCTCGAAAAATACCCTAAAATATACCAAACCATGAACAATTTTCCACCCTAAAATGTACCTCATGGTCTAAAAATCACCCTGAAAAATTGATTTCGCTTGGACAACCCCTAAAAAATACTCAATTGCCGATTTCAGACCCTAAAAAATATGACGATCACCCCTACCAGCCAAATATTGGGGGGAAAAAACCTAACCCTAACCCTAACCCAACCCCCTGGGCCCCGGACACTAGCACAGTGTTTATTGGATACAGAACTGATGATTAAAACATCACTGGTTAGCTCAGTTGTTAGAGCACGGTCTAGAGTGCCGGAGGTCGGGGGTTCACTGGTTAGCTCAGTTGGTAGAGCACGGTCTAGAGTGCGGGAGGTCAGGGGTTCACTGGTTAGCTCAGTTGGTAGAGCACGGTCTAGAGTGCCGGAGGTCGGGGGTTCACTGGTTAGCTCAGTTGGTAGAGCACGGTCTAGAGTGCGGGAGGTCAGGGGTTCACTGGTTAGCTCAGTTGGTAGAGCATGGTCTAGAGTGCGGGAGGTCAGGGGTTCACTGGTTAGCTCAGTTGGTAGAGCACGGTCTAGAGTGCGGGAGGTCAGGGGTTCACTGGTTAGCTCAGTTGGTAGAGCACGGTCTAGAGTGTGGGAGGTTGGGATATGTCGGTAATATGTAAAGCGCCTATTATTATTATTATTATCAGTGATACAGACGTTGATGTCTTATTAATCAGTATTTGTATATCTGATACAACACTGATGTTTTATTAATCAGTTCTGTATCAAACACATGCCAGAAGACTCCTACATGTATGTACACCAATCTTACTGTGTGTCTACTGTAACCACTTTAGTCAATGAGAACCAATCACATCACACAATGAAAACAAAGCATTCAAACGTACGGTTACTTGAGCCAATCGGTGTTGAGTACAAGACAATAGCATTCCTACTACGGTTACTTGAGCCAATCAGTGTTGAGTACAAGACAATAGCATTTCAACTTGTGCAAGGTGTTGTAAGACAAAATTAGTGTGATTGAGATGTGTGTGATAAAGTTCCTTTTTGTCAACATTCCAGGATACCCTTATTAGGAAGATCTGTGACGCTAATGGTGTGCTAGTGACGTCATACTCTGGTGTGCGTATGAACCAAGACCGTCTGTTGGCTCAACGATGGGATTACGTCATTCTAGATGAGGGTCATAAAATAAGGAACCCAGATGCTGAGATCACTCTAGCATGTAAACAGGTTGGTTAACCGCCTCACTGGTTAGCTCAGTTGGTAGAGTGTAGGAGGTTGGCCGGGGTTTGAATCCCAGCCGTGGCCTTGGGCAGGGACGTATAAGTCGTTGGCCTTGTCTCCTTCCTCTTCTAATCTATGCGAGGGGGACGTGAAAGAGCCTGTTGTGTTATTTCGAGAAAGAGTAGGGGCTTGTCTCCCGACACAACAGCCTGGTATTCTGAGGTACTAACAATCACTCATGATTGTAAACTGCACGGCAGCGCATTGCGCCACAATAGCAGTCCGTATCACAAAAATAACCTTGTGAAGCGCATTTGGATATATTCATATAGAATTTGCGCTATATAAATGAATACCTTTACCATTTGTTCATGAAGAGTCGGTGATTTTGTTGGAATTTTATACATACAGTCGACTCTCCAGTAAGCGGACACCCTCGGAAATTAGAAAAAGTGTCCGTAAGTAGAGTTGTCCTGAGTTTTGTCCGCTTACTGGAGCTTCTACTGGTGACTTTCAATGGTACTGACACAAAATGAAACTTGCAATGTCTTAAAATGATTGCTTGTTTTATTTAGTTATTCAAGACTAAAATAACCAAAAACGATTTAATTGATCTTCACCTCTACTCACTTGAGAGGTATAACGCTGACAGATGTTAGCTGATCATGTGTCAGATCTTTTAGCTCTGCGTTCACCAGATCACGATCTAAGCTCTCTCAGCGAAATAACTTCGAAATAATATATTTCACGTTATACCTAAATGTACCTGAAGAAAGTTTTCGACCTCGTTTGTCATTTTTGCTCTAACCACTGTAAACAATGTAACATGATCAGGCGCTCGAGCGTGATCGTTTACTTTATTATCTGGGCATGTTGTAAACCGCGGACTGGACTCAAACTAATATGGACTGGACTGGACTCAGAAAACGCGGACTCAGAAAACGCGGATTCAGAAACGCGGACTCAAACCTCACTTAGTGCTGGAGTTGCTGACAGATATCTGAAGTGGTCAAAATGCCCTGAGCGCGTTTCGCAATGAAATGTCTGAACACCAGACATGTCCCCCCCCCCCCCCCCGGGAATGTCCGCCTACGGGAATGTAGCCTCCTCCGCAGGCATCTCTAATTTTCGAAGAAATCAAAGAGACCATGGACCCTGCGCAGGAGGCTAACGGGAATGTATAAATACAGAGTTTGACTGAGAGTTCAAACAGGTTTTGGAAAGGTGTCCGTAACTGGAGCTGTCCGCTTACGAGAGTGTCCGCACAGAGAGAGTCGACTGTCAACTACTGTAGCTAGCTTGGGTTATAAATAGGACTAATTTATTAGGACAGTAATTCAGCACTTTTCGTATTAACTTCGAACGTAACTGGAAACAGAAAGTGATCAGACCAGGGTCCTGCCATGAAAATATATCAGACATTTTTGCCAAATCATCGGTCATAGTCCACTGTGCGACTACAATGTGAATCACTGAGAATAAACTAAAGCCTGGTTTCCACTAGCAACGGAAGCGGAAGTATAAGGAGCCTTACGTTCTAGTGAAAATAAAGAAATGGACACGTAAGCGTAAGCTCGACGGAATCAGAAGCAGAGGGAACGGAAGGATTCCTTATGTCTTCGCTTCTGCTTCTTTCGCTTCTATTCCAGTGAAAACTAGTCAAACGTAGCGGAAGCAGAAGAATTTAGCCAATCAGAATGCTCATTCTCGGGTCCTCAGCAATGTAAATATAGCATTCAAGCGAGGTTTTTGCTTCTGAAAGAGGATTTTGCGTCCGTCTTGTTCATTTTTACTAGAACTTGAGTTTCTTATGTTTACGCTTCCGTTTCTGCTTCCGTCACTAGTGAAAATCAGGCTTAAGGTATTCATATGGATTTCACTGTTACAGTGAGGGTCTATATAAAGATATGTTGTGAAGGCCGTGGTTTTACAAGGATTCCAGTCAATGCTTATACAAACCAAGGCCCTCATGGTGCAATAAAAGACCCTCACAGTCACTCTCAGTTTATAAAGACTCCAGGTTAGTCTGTACGAAGGCCACCTCCCCTGACCCATGGCAAAATAGCAGGGTCAAACTCCTGTATTGATAGATACCGTCTCACAGCTTCTCCTAACGCTGAAGTACTTTGTGTTTTATTTGCGGCCTCAACATTTACGTGGCCTTTGTACCTCTAGCGGCTTTAGCCTTTCTGTAGACGTGTTGTATACAATTTATAATTTCACAAATAATACTTGTCTATGCATGTAGAAATTAGAACATTTTAGCTATTGTTGTTGTTTTCTTCAGATGCGCACACCCCACCGTTTGATCCTGTCAGGGTCTCCAATGCAGAACAACCTGCGCGAGCTGTGGTCGCTGTTCGACTTCGTGTTTCCCGGCAAGCTTGGCACCCTCCCCGTCTTCTTGACAGAATTCTCAGTACCTATCACAACAGGAGGATACGCAAATGCCTCCAAACTCCAGGTACAACAGGGCTTGAAATTAGAGGAAAATACCACCAGTAATTGTTGCTAGTTGTCACTAATTTGTACTATTATTCATGGTCTGATCCACTAGCAACAGTCATAAAACCACAAATAATTCAGCAAGATTCTACTAGCAACAGTTGCGAGTTGTCATGAGATTTTACTCCCATTTCTAAAAATCTATTTGCATGTTCAGCCATGCATGTGCACGCCCACTATAGTACAGTAGTGCAATTTTACCCAAAATATGTGCTTTATATTTTGATTTTCAATCTGTGCAAAAGCAAATTATCACCGACCAACAGTTTTACCATAGAGCAGGCGTTGTATGAGCGGAAAGAAATACAGCAAGCAAGACAGTACTTGTACTGTAACCGTACTGTAACATTACCGTACGTAACTCTATAATTTGATTGGATGACAAACACAATGAGGAAACCATTTCAATGTCACGCTGTACGGTAACTCATACGACAACCGCTCTAAACCTCTGGGCCTGCGTTTGTTCAAAGCACGGGCAAATCTGTCCGTAGGATAGCGCTAAATCTGTACAGTTTCCATTTAACCCAGGGGCAGTGCTTACCCTTGCTTTGAACGACCCTGTGGCATATGCAACACTTAAATAACTGGGTTTGTACGTCAGCCGTTTTTCGTCCAATCACAGCAGTTTTTGCAGAAAAGCCACTCAAATGTACAAAAGTAGAAGCTATAAAAGAGCTAACGAAAGTTGTTCAAGATTAGTTTTTTCACTTGTGTAGTTCAAATTATTTAAACCGTAGCACTACAGAGAGACGGAACTAGAGGACTTTGAACTGTTCACATACATAGGTACAGACAGCGTACAAGTGCGCATGCGTGCTGAGGGATACCATCAACCCGTATCTACTGAGGAGACTCAAGAAAGACGTGAACATGGAGGTGGAGTTACCCAGCAAGAACGAACAGGTGACGGAAACTAGCCACACGTCATCATACACTACCACTGTGCCACACGTTATGAACGTCATCATTCACTAGCCGCACGTCATGATTCACTAGCCGCACGTCATGATTCACTAGCCGCACGTCATGATTCACTAGCCGCACGTCATGATTCACTAGCCGCACGTCATGATTCACTAGCCGCACGTCATGATTCACTAGCCGCACGTCATGATTCACTAGTCGGACGTCATCATTCACTAGCCGGACGTCATCATTCACTAGCCGCACGTCGTCATTCAAGTTCAAGTTCATTTTATTTTGCACAAATTTTTTTATAAAGATAATTATAGAAAGAAAATAATTGTAGAAAGAAAAAGAGAGATACGGTAATAATAAAATAGTTGTGAATTTCAAGAATGTGCATAGAGGTCAAAGGAGCCATAGGCTTTCTAGTTGACCCCTATCACAAGAAAAATAAATGAGGATATTTGGAGCACAGAAAATACGTAAATATCTATCAGTACAAGTTTGCTTGAGTAGTAAGCGGCTGGAATTAATATTAATAGGAAGAATAATTTATTTACAATATTGATAAATAATTATATGGAAACGTTGACAATATATTTATATATATATATATATATATATATATATATATATGCAAAGAATAAAGATGGTATAAATATATTAATTCGATCTTAGTTATTATTCTATATTTACAATTTTATACAATAATTTAGGCCTGGTTGTCAAGTAAATATAATTTGTATTGGTTTTTTTAACTATTGTGTGGGAGGGATTCTATTTCTAACGGTATTTTTTCCCATAATCGTGATGCAAGAAATTTAAATCTCGATAGACCATAGTTAGTTCTGGAAGCTGGCCTGTATAAGTTTTGGTTGGTAGCATATCTAGTATTATAATAGGCAATATTCGTATTCTCACGGACGAGCTGGAACGAGCACTCAATGGAGGCTCATGCGGGGGAATCTTTTCTAATGCTAAATAGTTTTTAGCGAATTCCCCCGCACGAGCCTCCATTGAGTGTTCGTTCCAGCTCGTCCGTGAGAATACGAATATGCCTATTATGAATATCAGTTGCAGAGGGGACTAATTCACTAACGATACGTCATCATTCACTCACCGTACGTCGTCATTCACTAACCATACGTCGTTATTCACTCACCGTACGTCGTCATTCACTAACCACACGTCATCAATATTAACTCACCGTACGTCGTTATTCACTAACCACACGTCATCATTCACTCACCGTACGTCGTCAGTCACTAACTGTAAGTCACACTCGTCTTTTCCAGGTATTGTTTTGTCGGTTGAGTGAGGAGCAGCGTAAGTTGTACGAGGAGTATCTGGATTCCAGGGAGGTTCAGTCCATCCTGGCCGGCAAGTATAAGGTATTTTTCAGTTTTACTTTAAATGTTATTTACAAAGAACTGAGCCGATTCGAATTTAGTTTTTGGGTGACCCCTGGTGCAAAACAAGACCACACGTGATAGTGTTGTGACATGCTGTTACTTAGTTGCCATGGGAACACTTCACATGTAAAAGTGCCACTACGATCAAATTTTGAGATACATGTAGTGATGTTTTTGCGTATTTGTAAAGAAAGGTTGCTATATTTTTTGTCTACCCACACCGTTTTTTGATATGACAATGGGAAGTCTTTGAGTTTTTATGTCCGCCATTATGCACCAGTCAAAGTAAACCCCCCCCCCCCCACCCCCCAACCCGGGATAGGGTGGGGATTAGTGGGGATTTTGCCTCACAGGGAAAGCAAAAAACAGAAAATGCCCCACCTATTGCGGCAATTGTGGGCAGTAAATGCAGGCAAATGCCCCCACCCCAGGGGACAAATCACTAAAAATAAGTCATTTTTGTTTTACAAACTTCACACATTTTAGCTTGCAGTGGTCTGGGTTGTGTCTTTTATTGCTCAATAGGGTCTTGATCTACATGTACTAATGAGATTGAACACAGAAGAAGCCAAACAACGTGACAGTATTGCTGAAATTCGTCCTGAACTATTCACGGAAGTAGAACAGAGAAGTCTGCAGTGGCCTGGACTGTCTTCTATGAACAATTCCCGCCACATTTTGCCCCACGTTGGCCCCACAGTTCCCCCACACTCCATAGTGGGGCATCAAATAACCGATTTTCCCCCACCCTCTGGGGCACTCTACCGTGTCAAAAGCGATCGCTTGCCCCACATTTGCCGCACCCTGTCCCGGGTTGGGGGGGGGGGGGGGGTGGGGTTTACTTTGACTGGTGCATTACTCGAACCCGTTCCTTGACAGAGCTATGACGGAGCTAATTTCCAGCGGATGTGACGTCATCTTCTCAACACAGCAACATGCGGGGCTACGTTTCACACAAACTTTCGTACGAACTTATAAGTAAAGCACATGTTATACTATTTTATCCAAAAAGGAAACGAAAGAACAAAGTTTGAATGGAAATACGCATTTACAAGAGCGACGCGTTGAGAAGATGACGTCACGACAGCAAACCGCTGGTCGAAAATCTCGAAGTATTTGGAACACACTTAAGTAATGGCGGACGCAATTTCAACGGTAAACTCTCTGCAAAATTCATAGCGGGTTAATTTAGTCCTTTGGTAATATTTTTCAATGATTTGGATATTTTTGACACTGTCGTTTTGGAAGACAAAAAAGTAGAAAATAAAATGGTCGAATTTCGTCGTAGTGGCACTTTAATGAGCGGATGACTTGGTCTAATGACTAAGTGCACATAGAGCAGATTTCGTATGACAAACTACTGCAATTACTACGGCACGGTTACTGTACGGTATGCCGTGACTTTGAAATGGTTTCCCTATTGTTTTGTCCTGCTGATCCAATCAAATCACAGAGTTACGGTACGGCACGGTTACGGTAAGGCTATGGACTTGCCGTCGTTTGGAGCCTGGCAGTCGATTCCCAACCATACAAACCACACTAAAACAATATAACTGCAGTATAATGGTTCCTTTCAGAACACAGGTCTGGAAGTGGTACTGTATTACTCGTAGTGCTCTAGCTGTCCTCACTGCAGTATTTCATTCATTGTATGCTTCTCACAATCCACCATCTCGAGTTCAAAATGTCGCGTGTATTCACCAGCTAATAACTTATGATTTATTCTCCCACATGTAGGTATTCCCCGGTCTGATTATGCTGCGTAAAATCTGTAACCACCCGGATCTGACGTCACAGGCGGGCTCACTCGTCAAGGCCAAACAAGACGAGCTGAATACCGAGATGGGTGTGGCCCAGGCTCCCGACCGCGACGAGGGGTATGGAGACTGGAGACGAGCTGGTAAGATGATTGTGGTAGAGGCGCTGCTGAAGATGTGGAAGGCACAGGGACATCGCGTGCTGTTATTCTCACAGACTCGACAGGTAAGTCTAGCACAGGGACATCGCGTGCTGTTATTCTCACAGACTCGACAGGTAGGTCTAGCACAGGGACATCGCGTGCTGCTATTCTCACAGACTCGACAGGTACGTCTAGCACAGGGACATCGCGTGCTGTTATTCTCACAGACTCGACAGGTACGTCTAGCACAGGGACATCGCGTGCTGTTATTCTCACAGACTCGACAGGTAGGTCTAGCACAGGGACATCGCGTGCTGTTATTCTCACAGACTCGACAGGTAAGTCTAGCACAGGGACATCGCGTGCTGTTATTCTCACAGACTCGGCAGGTAAGTCTAGCACAGGGACATCGCGTGCTGTTTGTTATTCTCACAGACTCGACAGGTAAGTCTAGCACAGGAACATCGCGTACTGTTATTCTCACAGACTCGGCAGGTAAGTCTAGCACAGGGACATCGCGTGCTGTTATTCTCACAGACTCGACAGGTAAGTCTAGCACAGGGACATCGCGTGCTGTTATTCTCACAGACTCGGCAGGTAAGTCTAGCACAGGGACATCGCGTGCTGTTTGTTATTCTCACAGACTCGACAGGTAAGTCTAGCACAGGGACATCGCGTGCTGTTATTCTCACAGACTTGGCAGGTAAGTCTAGCACAGGGACATCGCGTGCTGTTATTCTCACAGACTCGGCAGGTACGTCTAGCACAGGGACATCGCGTGCTGTTATTCTCAGAGACTCGACAGGTAAGTCTAGCACAGGGACATCGCGTGCTGTTATTCTCACAGACTCGACAGGTAGGTCTAGCACAGGGACATCGCGTGCTGTTATTCTCACAGACTCGACAGGTAAGTCTAGCACAGGGACATCGCGTGCTGTTATTCTCACAGACTCGGCAGGTAAGTCTAGCACAGGGACATCGCGTGCTGCTATTCTCACAGACTCGACCGGTAAGTCTAGCACAGGGACATCGCGTGCTGTTATTCTCACAGACTCGACCGGTAAGTCTAGCACAGGGACATCGCGTGCTGTTATTCTCAGACTCGACAGGTAGGTCTAGCACAGGGACATCGCGTGCTGTTATTCTCACAGACTCGACAGGTAAGTCTAGCACAGGGACATCGCGTGCTGTTATTCTCACAGACTCGGCAGGTACGTCTAGCACAGGGACATCGCGTGCTGCTATTCTCACAGACTCGGCAGGTAAGTCTAGCACAGGGACATCGCGTGCTGTTATTCTCACAGACTCGACAGGTATGTCTAGCACAGGGACATCGCGTGCTGTTATTCTCACAGACTCGACAGGTAAGTCTAGCACAGGGACATCGCGTGCTGTTATTCTCACAGACTCGACAGGTACGTCTAGCACAGGGACATCGCGTGCTGTTATTCTCACAGACTCGGCAGGTACGTCTAGCACAGGCCGCAGGTATTCAAAATGCTGCGCATGCCCAGTCAGCAGCTATAAATGGTATGCTTGTTTGAACTGGAAGTGCAGTAACGGTGTTTACAACTGCTGTGGCCTTGACATGTATCCCGGCAACAAATGAATAAAAAGCTTCTCGAAATGCACTTGTAATGTATTGCTCATTGTGGCTAGTAAAATCGGTACATGTAGTGGAAAGCACTAGCCGTAGCCGAATTAAATGATAAACTAAGAATGTCTAACACTGTTGTGTTGTTCATCCACTTCTGGATGGAACAGATTGTTAAACTGGATCAATCACGGTATCTGGGAAACCCCCCCGCTAAACCCCCACGCTAAACCCCCACGCTAAACCCCCACGCTAAACCCCCACGCTAAACCCCCACGCTAAACCCCCACGCTAAACCCCCACGCTAAACCCCCACGCTAAACCCCCACGCTAAACCCCCACGCTAAACCCCCACGCTAAACCCCCCACGCTAAACCCCCACGCTAAACCCCCACGCTAAACCCCCACGCTAACCCCCCACGCTAAACCCCCCACGCTAAACCCCCACGCTAAACCCCCACGCTAAACCCCCACGCTAAACCCCCACGCTAAACCCCCACGCTAAACCCCCACGCTAAACCCCCACGCTAAACCCCCACGCTAAACCCCCACGCTAAACCCCCACGCTAAACCCCCACGCTAAACCCCCACGCTAAACCCCCACGCTAAACCCCCACGCTAAACCCCCACGCTAAACCCCCACGCTAAACCCCCACGCTAAACCCCCACGCTAACCCCCCACGCTAAACCCCCCACGCTAAACCCCCACGCTAAACCCCCACGCTAAACCCCCACGCTAAACCCCCACGCTAAACCCCCCACGCTAAACCCCCCACGCTAAACCCCCACGCTAAACCCCCACGCTAACCCCCCACGCTAAACCCCCCACGCTAAACCCCCACGCTAAACCCCCACGCTAAACCCCCCACGCTAAACCCCCACGCTAAACCCCCACGCTAAACCCCCACGCTAAACCCCCCACGCTAAACCCCCACGCTAAACCCCCACGCTAAACCCCCGCGTTAAACCCCCCACGCTTAAACCCCCACGCTAAACCCCCACGCTAAACCCCCCACGCTAAACCCCCCACGCTAAACCCCCCACGCTAAACCCCCCACGCTAAACCCCCCACGCTAAACCCCCCACGCTAAACCCCCCACGCTAAACCCCCCACGCTAAACCCCCACGCTAAACCCCCACGCTAAACCCCCACGCTAAACCCCCCACGCTAAACCCCCACGCTAAACCCCCACGCTAAACCCCCACGCTAAACCCCCACGCTAAACTTTTAATGGTTAATCATTAATAAAACGAGGCTTATCCAAGGGTGGGTAGTAGTTTCCCAGAAACAGGGATTGAGTGGTTAAATTTGATGCAACCTGCATTTACGATTGTTACTTTATTAATATTGTGACATTCTGCAACTTGTATACTAACTAGCCAATCATAACCGCTGATTATCTGAACTACTGACTGTGCATACGCGTACGCGAGTACTTGGCCACATTATGCGTGCTACTGACACGTCTGCGAAACGATCGCTCAACGTCTGTACGTGTATTGTATTGGATTTCTTGAGAGTGCAGGAAGCAGTTCAACCTACTTTAATTGGCTTGCTGTTGCTCGTACTTAACAAAATATAACACTATGATGCGTAGCCTATGAGTATTATTGCTTCAGATGCTGAATATCCTGGAAGGGTTCGTCAGCTCACGTGGGTACGCGTATAGGCGCATGGATGGCAGCACGTCAATCTCCTCTCGACAGCCGCTCGTCGCCAAGTTTAATCAGGTACCGTAACATCCGGTTAATTATAGGCCCATCAGTCTGGGAACATATAAGCCCACACCCACCCCACCCTTGTTACTGGTACGTTTGTTTTGCGCTGCAGTGTTACAATATTACATTATTTATATGATTTTGTTATACAGAGCTCCATTTTAATCTCTTTGTGTTAAATGTTTTTCATAAATAAATTGATTGTAATGTTTGATAACTCGTGAATAAGCGAAAACCGTGGACGATTATCCTGCTTATAATGTTTTGTGCTTGAATACTAGTAAAGTGAACACTTGTTGTGAACACTAACAATTATTAGCCATGTCGGAGTTAAGGAAGGGACTGGGTCCAAAATTAATCTGATTAAGAAATGAACCGCATCACAAGAATGTATATATTTTTGAAAGCTTCCTGTTCAGTTCGTATTTATCCAAACATTCTCAAACTCGGTAAACTTACTAATGTTAGTGTGCTCTTTCTTGTGATGGAGTTCATTCACTCGGTGCCAGTCCCTTCTTCAACTCCGAAATAATTTTCTTTTGAAGGGAACCTCGGCTGAAAAACAATGTTTGTTCTCAAGTATATGTTATGCATGCCTAAGTTTGCTGTTGTGTATGTCTCCAGTAAATTGTACACGTTGTTGCCCCTATTGTTTTCTGACAATAGGGGCAACACTGTGACGTCATAAAATCCAAGATGGCGGCGCGTAGGAAATTCAAATCAGTTTTATTGACAGGAAAATCGGTGCATAAATACATCTAGTGTACAATTTACTGGAGACAAACACAGAAACAGACATAGGCATGTATAACTATCATTTCAGAGCAAACATTGTTATTCAGCCGAGATTCCCTCGGCATTTCAGAACGTTTTTATTATCTCGGATATAAGCCCCCCAAACTCCTTACGAAGTCGAAGTAGTCCATGGCTTATAAGTGTGATTTTACGATGTTTGTACTCATGATGTGATCTTATTGGGTATGAGCACGAAAGAGATGAGACCTGGTCTAGTTTGGCGAGGTGTGTTTCAGCGAAACAAACTGAATAAATGTTGTGTTTCCGATAACTCGACCGACCTGGATTTTTTTCATGCCGACCCAACTTTTTTTATTGCTATTTTCCAAGTCTTGAAACATATAAAATAAACATTAAATCTGTCTGTTAAATCAACGAGAAGTATTTAAAACAACGACTTCTCACTACATTGTGTCTTTAGTGCAATCTCATGAACATGACAACAACGTATATTAACGTAATCATGCCTATAAAAAGCAAAAATAATTCACCAAATAACATTATTTTAGGACTTATCTACCTGGATTTTATTCAGCTCGTTACCGGAAACACAACATTTATTTTGTTTGGCCTGAAAAGAATCGAAGGGCTGTGTCAACGATGGCGTAAATGACTCCTGATCACATTCTAAATTCTCCTTCAAATTCTTTGCTTTCTAAGCGAGAAGTTAGAACGTGACCAGGAGTTACTTAAACAAGGATCCGCCCTATAAAAGGGCCTCAATCAGGTTAAAACATCTTCAGTTGTCAATCAGCCTTTGTCGAGTGAACATCTCTGTTCAATGCTCCGCTTGAGTGATCTCTGACATTTGGTATCGCGCGAAATTTAAATCGAAATCCTGAAAGTCTAAAAGTTTGTAAACGGTTCTAAAACGCTCTATACAGACAAAACTAAGCAGCTAGCTTCCTGCTCTTTACTTTTTCTTGGCTTATTTTAATTTTAGCTTCAGTAATTTAGTATTCTAACAGGAGAAGACTGATTACTTGCTTGACCGTTCTGAATTTGAAATTCCAATTTAGAATCCCAAAAGGCGAGAACAGGAAAGGTCTTTTTCCTTTAATAGTGTACAGGAATATTGGTTATTTATCGTGATCTCATGTACCATCTTTCAGGACACTTCTATTTTTGTATTTCTGCTGACGACACGCGTAGGGGGCGTGGGGGTGAATCTGACCGGGGCCGACAGAGTGATTATTTATGACCCAGACTGGAACCCAAGCACGGACACGCAAGCACGGGAGCGATCGTGGAGGATTGGGCAGACGAGAGAGGTCACTATCTATAGACTACTGAATACAGGAACCATTGAGGAAAAGATTTACCACAGGTGAGGGAAGGGGTATATGACCTGTGTACCAATGAGTTGTGATCAACAATTAGATGTCTCTTTGTTGAGCTTCTGCCCTCTGATAGATGTTTAGATGAGAGGACAGACACACGGCAAAATGGAATCCATGCGCCACATTTGGGGCGTTCCAGACACGATGTGATTAGTGTGTTCTGAGCTGTCAATTATCGATTTCACAACACATGAACTTGGTGTTGACAACACAAACTTCTGTAGCGAATTTACTGAAAATTATTCACAGACGAGAGGTGGGCGTACCGGTAATAGTGCTCCTGACGATCTTCAACAAACTGAAGTTTCTTTTATTTTTCCGCTAAGTATTTTACCTTCCGGCGCTCTGTACAAAATCGACTTAACTGTGCGAGAACATGAAGTTCATGTGTTTTCAATGCCGAGTTCACGTGTTGTCAACGCCAAGTTCATGTGCCGTGAAACCGTTATTTGATAGCTCAGAACAGACTGAGGCCCTGTCCACACTAATGCGTTTTTGAAAACCTCCGTTTTTGTATCCCCGAAAACGGATAAAAAGCTCTGCATCCACACCAGCGTTTTCACATCGTTTTCAACCGTCCAAACTAGGGGCTGAAAAACCATGATCCAAAGATGCGTTTTCGTCACCAGACTCTGCTCGGACGTTTTTTTCTGTTCAATACGCATACTCCAATAGCGCCAGCGATACTATCGGCTATTCCCGCTCTTTACACTGTAAACAAGCTCGTTTTATTTACGCGCTTACGCGGGAGACTGGGGCTTGCATAATGAGTTATGACGTAAGCGTTTTTGAAAAGCTCCGTTTTTGCCGTCCACACTAAAACGATAGACCTGCGTTTTCAAAAGTCTCCTCTCTGGAAAGCGTTTTCGAAAACCTCCGTTTACATAGATCAGCATCTCCGTTTTTGATCGTTTTAGTGTGGACGATCGGTAAAAACGGATACAAAAATATGCGTTTTCAAACGAAAACGGATTAGTGTGGACGGGGCCTAATACAATAGAAATTTATCTGTGTAAAACATGACGTCATCTGTGACGTCATCTCTACTCGACCAATCAGAGCGTGCGTTTCGCACTTTTATCTCTGATGTAATGCTCGTAATAAGTAATGATAGTATCATGATACAGACAAGTGAAATAACAAGAGAACTTTTCCTAAACCTTCCTACCCAGACAAATCTTCAAACAGTTCCTAACCAACCGTGTCCTGAAAGATCCCAAACAGAGGCGATTCTTCAAGACGAACGACCTCTACGAAC
Organism: Actinernus sp. WN-2022; assembly: GCA_030867875.1. Classification (NCBI taxonomy): domain Eukaryota; kingdom Metazoa; phylum Cnidaria; class Anthozoa; order Actiniaria; family Actinernidae; genus Actinernus; species Actinernus sp. WN-2022. The sequence goes on from JAOWCC010001634.1 coordinate 58,739,398, forward strand.
TGTTTACTCTCGACGACAGCTACAAGAACCAAGGGACGGAGACGAGTGCTATCTTCGCTGGCACAAACTGCGAGGTAAAAGTCTCTGGCGCGCGTAAGAGGAGGAGAGATCCTCGTGTCGAGGCTCGCGCCGTGACGAAAACTAAACGCGATAAAATGCCTGCCACAAAGCACAAGAGAAAGGAACGAGTCCGTGCGCAGAGATCTGTGGTAGAAGATGATGGAGGAGCGTTTAGCATTGATTCAAGAGATATCGAGGAAGTAAAGAAACAGAAGGCAGTTGGAGTGTCGAGTGAAGCTGTGCTGGTAGAAGTTGAGGTGGCATCTGCTGTAAACACAGAGGGTAATTCAAGGCCAAACTCGCAGGAAGGCTCGAGTAATGCTTGTGCTGGTAACACTGGTGCTGATGGGGACCATGACACAAATACCAGTGTTGGCTCCAGTATTGGTAGCAGTGTTGCTGTTGGTTCTGCTGATGTTGGCTCCAATGTTGGCAGCAGTACTGCTGTTGGGTCTGCTGATGTTGGTTCCAATGTTGGTAGCAGTTCTGCTATTGATTCTGCTGATGTTGGCTCCCACCTTGGCTCTGGTGTTGGTAGTAGTATTCAAAAGCAAACACTCCAGACGACATCAGACAGTGAGAAAAGAGAATGCAGTCCCTCTAAACATATCTCAAATGTATCGTTAAGCTCCAGACAAACAAGTGACAGAACTAAACAAGACATTAGAGCAAGATCTGAAACAAGCACTGGGAGTAACTCAATGTCACGTCCTGGCAGTTCTCGTACCAAACATCAATCAAACGAGCCGAAGCATGGAAAGAAGAGGAAATTGTCCTCTCTGACAGACAAAGAACTCAGAAAAAAGCTACGCATCAAAGAGAAAAAGAAACGACGGAAAAGAGAAAGTAAGTTTGATACAATCACGTAAGGTTTTAGGCTTAGATTATTTAGCCTCATCGCTCTATTTATTGGTATTAATTATTATAATTCCAGTTATTGTTATATACTAGCATTATTTAATATAAGTATTATAGTATTTATGTTAAGTGACGACCCCTCAAGCTCCAAGCTTTAAACTTTATCATGGATAAATAAAGGTCATTGATTGATTAATTGATTGGTTGGTTGGTTGTACTTCATTTAATATTTGAAGGCACTAGTACGAGATCGGAAACCTGTTTGTTAAATGCCATTTTCCACCCCCAATCTATTATTGATCTTTCTAAAACTCATTCTCGACCCCAGACCCTTCTCTTATTTCTTACTGCGCATGCTCGACGAAATCGTAAAGCTCTGGGAAACTCCACATATGCAAATGAGGGTTGTAGCCAAAATCTGGCTACAGTCCTCACAGCACATGCTCAAAACTCCAGAAACGAAATGGTGGACAACTCGATGTTTGAACTGGCGTTAGAGTTTGTCATTAGAAAGGCAGGGAAAGACTGTATTTTCAATAGTTAGTATAGGTAATCAAATGGGGACGAGTGAAATTAGGGATAAATTTCACGAATGTTTGTCAAAATCGAAGTAATTTCCCGAGCCGCTTTGGCGAGGGATATTACGTAGATTTTGACAAACACAAGTGAAATTTCTCCCTAATTTCACGAGTCACTATTTGATTACCATTAATATTATGGAGAGCAAATTACGATCCAGAAAAACATTATTTCAAGCGCGCGTAGGCGGCGTTTGAAATTTCACATGTAAAATTGAATATTACGCGTGAAATTTCAAGTTGAAATTAGGGATTAATTTGTCCGCTATGTTATTAATATTGAAATTTGCCGGTTACTTGGCGAAATTATTTGACCTAACTTCAGACACGCTTGTGTTCGTCCGACATTTTGACATTTTGCTTTCTTCCTTTGAAATGCAAATAAATTAATTACGCACGCACGTGCTATGTCTTCATCTGTATTGTTTTATAAAACACCAATCAGGGCTCTCTAAATTCTGGAGTTTCCCAGAGCCTTACGATTTCGTCGAGCAGGCGCAGTAAAAAATAAGAGAAGGGTCTGGGGTCGAGAATGTCTAAAACTGCGTTTTTAACTCGTGGATGCGCGCAAGCGCAGAACGAGTTATTAGGGTTAGTGGGGTCGAGCTAATTTATTCATCGTTTTATGGTATGTATTTCGTTTTTTTCTGTGTACATCGGGTACTCTCCGTTGGCTATCCGAATCAGTAGTGTTCGATTTTTCGAATATATATTGACGGAGTTTTATGGTACGCGTCCAAATTTGGTCATGCTGGAGAAGGTGCCTTCCAATGCCAGACACTTCAAACCTGGACGGACATGGTATTGGGTCCATATCAATCACTTTAATAGTGGTGTTGACGTAACGATGACGTCATCGGTCACGTGATTTTAAGTACATGCCCATATCTCGCTCATTTCTGATGCCAGCATGCTCAAACCTGACAGACATGGTAGTGGGTCCCTATCAAGTACCTAGTGGTGATGACGTACAGATGACGTCATCGGTCACGTGATTTTAAGTACATGCCCATGTCGCCCTCGTTTCTAATGCCAGACAGTTCAGACTTGTACAGGCATGGTATTGGATCCCCACAAATCACGTGCTGGCGATGATGTAACGATGATGCCATTGGTCACGTGATTTTAAGTACATGTCCATATCTCATTAATTTCTAATGCCAGACAGTTCAAACTTGGACAGGCATTGGGTCCCCACAAATCACTTAGTGGCGATGACGTAATGATGACGTCATCTGGCACGTCATATTAAGTACATGCCCATATCGCCCTCATTTCTAATGCCAGATAGTTCAAACTTCGACAGGCACGGTATTGGGTCCCCACAAATCACTTAGTGGCGATGATGTCATCGGTCACGTGATTTTTAGTATATGCCAAAATAGTTTACTGATCTTCCACGAGTTGCCCTTAGGGGCCCTACGTTTCAAGTTTGTTTGCCATTCAGTAAAGCCTTTCCCATGGGATGACGAGCTCAATTCATTGGTTATGTGATATATCAGCATGTGACACGTGCACAAGGTGTATCGAACCAATGTAAGGGCATGCAGCCAATCACAACTGCCTTCCAAAGTCCATATTTCATTCCATCTATTGGTGGCGAACGCGATCTGTTGAATCTGACAGTGTGTTCCTTGTATTCAACAGAGCTCGAGGGTCAAGAGATCGATAATCTTGATTACCACGAGGTTTACAGTGCTGTTTCAAGTACCAATGAAATGGGAGAAGGCAAACACGATGACGCCATCCTAAAGACACTGTTCAAGAAGAGTGGTTAGTTTCTACATTCTCTTCGTACCTATGTGATCAAGTTGTAAGTTACTCACGACGCGGTTCGTCAGCTAAGATTACGAGTTGATTAAGTAAAAATTGTAAAAAGGTTATTTTAAAGAAGTAAGCTAAGAATGTGTTTTGTTTGTGAGAAATTGCCTGCCCGTCTCGATTTAATGGTGAACCACTGAGCTAACTGGCCGGTCGGTCGTGCGGGAGGTCGCGGGTTAAAACCCCGGCCGGACTCCAGGCATAGTGGGTGCTGCCTTTGTGAAACAATCTCGTTCTCGAACTGCAAATGGTTAGACCTTCACGTCTTCTCGGATAAGGACGTAAAATCGTAGGTCCCACGTCGTCCTCGAGTTTACCGAACAGTCTCATTGGACTGTAGTTACCGACGTTAAATAAAGATATTTTACTTTACTTTATACCTTTGACAGGTCAGTTTTTTCGATCACAAAACGTAAGCCTTGACTCATCTATTTCACAATGCTATTCGCCCTATTATTTTCTCCCAGGTGTTCACAGTGCCTTGCAACATGACGTCATCATGGAATCAGGAAACCCCGACTACACATTGGTTGAAAACGAGGCCAACCGAGTGGCCCAGCAGGCAGTGCAGGCCTTGAAAAACTCGCGCCAGCGTTGCCTTAGGGCGGTAAGCGGTATCCCTACATGGACAGGCACGTCGGGTTCCTCAGGGTTATCTGACACACCTCGACCAAGGTAACACATTTCTTTTGTCTCAAGCAAAGGTTTTCTTAGAATTTTGAAAGGTGCTTTGAACCAATAAGTGTGTGGAAAGTGACCGGTTATGTCGACACCGTGATTTGTTTCTTTTCCGCAAAGTTGCCGAAGTGGTTTTAAAATGTCCAATAAGGTTATTAACTAACATCTCTTTACAAACAACACGGTCTTGACTGAAGAAGATTTGCAGCTTATAAGCCAGTGCTAAACGTGCGAACATTCTTGTACAACACAGGCACACACTGTTAGTTCCAACAATGTTAGACTGTCTGGCATCCCATGTTGGACGGTGTTCGCCCGACATTTTTTTAAATCAGAGTTTCGCCCAACAAATAATGTTAGTCCAACATCGTCCAACATGGGATGCTAGGCACTCTATCGTTGTTGGAACTAACATGCAATGTTGGGCCTGTGTTGTACAAGAATGTTCGCATGTTTATCCCCTCCCAAAAGTACTCAACTTTTGTTGTTGTTGTTGCCAGGTTAAGGTTTGGAAAACGTAGTACATCCACCACAGTTATAGCAGTCAGTGAAGAATCAAAGGTGAGAAACAGTCCGCAACACAGGTCAAAAATCGTTTAGTGTATTGCAAATATTGAATTAAACATTTATCGCATTCGCAGAACATTTTGACATATTTTAAAGTTAAGATTCGTACTAGGGAAGGAAATACAGTGCGTTGTTTCCCAGTTGGCCCAACAGGCAAGTTTTGTATTCTCACGGACGAGCTGGCAGCGAGCATGCAGTGGAGGCTAATGCTATTAAATAGCTTTTAGCGAATTCCCCCACATGTGCGTCCATCGAGGGCTCGTTCCAGCTCGTCCGTGAGAATACGAAACCTTTCCCCTCGTTTGCCGATCCAGGCTTAAAGGGAACCTCCACTGAAAAGCAATGCTTGTTATGGATATCTAAATGTAATGCTGTGTTTGTGATGTACTGTTTAATAAACGAGCAGCGGTGTTTTATCAGATTTAAAACACGAGGCCGCAGCCCGAGTATCTGATAAAACACTGCTGCGAGTTTTTAAAAATGACGGCTTAAAAAAACGTATAGACGTTAGAGTCATGTAATTCAGTTATTTTGGCGATACGACCTATTTCGGCGGAGAAAATCCAAGTTAAAGTTTACGTAAATTAGGATGAAATCTTTATCACATTTAAAGATCGCTTATCGGTCAGTGGTTTCCTTTGTTTTTGCTTCATGAATTATTAATGAGTTTGATAAGGATATCTAAATCTAATGCTGTGTTTGTTATGGATACCTAAATCTAATGCTGTGTTTGTTATGCATATCTAAATCCAATGCTGTGTTTGTTATTGGTATCCATAACAAACACAGCATTAGATTTAGGTATCCATAACAAACACAGCATTAGGTTTAGATATGCATAACAAACACAGCATTAGATTTAGGTATCCATAACAAACACAGCATTAGATTTAGGTATCCATAACAAACACAGCATTAGATTTAGATATGCATAACAAACACAGTATTAGATTTAGATATCCATAACAAACACATCATTAGATTTAGATATCCATAACAAACACAGCATTAGGTTTAGATATGCATAACAAACACAGCATTAGATTTAGGTATCCATAACAAACACATCATTAGATTTAGATATCCATAACAAACACAGCATTAGATTTAGATATGCATAACAAACGCAGTATTAGATTTAGATATCCATAACAAACACATCATTAGATTTAGATATCCATAACAAACACAGTATTAGATTTAGATATGCATAACAAACACAGCATTAGATTTAGGTATCCATAACAAACATCATTAGATTTAGATATCCATAACAAACACAGCATTAGATTTAGATATGCATAACAAACACAGTATTAGATTTAGATATCCATAACAAACACATCATTAGATTTAGATATGCATAACAAACACAGCATTAGATTTAGGTATCCATAACAAACACATCATTAGATTTAGATATCCATAACAAACACAGCATTAGATTTAGATATGCATAACAAACACAGTATTAGATTTAGATATCCATAACAAACACATCATTAGATTTAGATATGCATAACAAACACAGTATTAGATTTAGATATCCATAACAAACACATCATTAGATTTAGATATCCATAACAAACACAGTATTAGATTTAGATATCCATAACAAACACAGTATTAGATTTAGATATGCATAACAAACACAGTATTAGATTTAGATATCCATAACAAACACATCATTAGATTTAGATATCCATAACAAACACAGTATTAGATTTAGATATGCATAACAAACACAGCATTAGATTTAGATATGCATAACAAACACAGTATTAGATTTAGATATCCATAACAAACACATCATTAGATTTAGGTATCCATAACAAACACAGTATTAGATTTAGATATCCATAACAAACACAGTATTAGATTTAGATATGCATAACAAACACAGCATTAGATTTAGGTATCCATAACAAACACATCATTAGATTTAGATATCCATAACAAACACAGTATTAGATTTAGATATGCATAACAAACACAGTATTAGATTTAGATATCCATAACAAACACAGCATTAGATTTAGATATGCATAACGAACACAACATTAGATTTAGGTATCCATAACAAACACAGCATTAGATTTAGGTATCCATAACAAACACAGCATTAGATTTAGGTATCCATAACAAACACAGCATTAGATTTAGGTATCCATAACAAACATTTGATAGCAAACATTGTTTTTCAGTGGAGGTTATTATTATTATTATTATTATTATAATTTCTATTGCGCCCTTTCGCATAAAATGATCAAAAGCGCATTACATTACAATTAAGAAAGAAAAAAGAAAAAAGAAAATAAAAATAAATAAAAATAAAAATAAAATAATAATAAAAAAAAATAAAAAGAAAAACAATTACAAGTTAATTAAATACATTAAAATATCTCAATTAAAATTATTATAAAAAGACTATAAATTAAAAGCTAATTTAAAAAGATACGTTTTAAGTGAAGATTTAAAAAGACTAAGCGACTGAATATTGCGCAGATATTGTGGTAGAGCGTTCCATAGAGTCGGAGCCGCCACGCTAAAAGATCTATCACCGAATGAACGCAAAAGCCTCCCACTAGGGATCTTCAGTAGAACACCATTATTTGAGCGTAATTGATAGCGCGGCTGTTTCTTAATCGTAATAAGGTCTCTAATGTACTGTGGAGGTTGCCTTTAACACCCATTTTACACCAGCCTTTTCTTCTATACAGAGTTCAAAGCGTGCTGAAGACAAGCCGTTATTCAGTGGCGCTCTGATGGGCATGCAGTCTGCAGAGGGAGACGACGATTCTGACCCAGTCTCCTCTAACCATCTGCTGGCCAAAATGCGGGCTCGAAATAACATTTTACCAAGTGAAGAGCCGGGTAATAGTACCCAGGCTCCCGAGACCGAGCATGATGAACTGATCGCTGAGATGAGTAATTTTGTGGCCTCGCAGGGTCATGTGCCGGGACAAGTGTCAACCCAGGAGATCGTGGACAGGTTCCGTCACAAGTTACCGCGTGAAAACTCCGCTGTTTTTCGCGCCATGTTGAAGCGGATTTGTGAGTTTTCGCGAGACTCAACTAAAGAAGGAGTATGGCGACTGAAGCCTGAATTTAGTTGACGAGAAAAGAAAAGGATTTTAACAAGGCGTTTATATATACAGTGTATATTACCGTAATTGATGATTATATCACGATTGAAATGTAAATCCAAAGCCCATGACTGCAGATGTGCAGTGAAAATGGGAAATATGCATGCATAAAATAATTACCAACATATCAAGAAAGCCAGAATAAAGTGAGGAGTGCTGTCCAAACTTGTCAGTTTGGTGCAATTTGCGATCCTAGTACAGAACGACTACTTCGCTACTACTTTTAATATATCTCATCTTCCCTTAACTAAATCTAATATCTCATTTTCTCTTACCTAAATCTAATAGATCTCATCTTCTCTTACCTAAATCTAATATATCTCATCTTCCCTTACCTAAATCTGATAGATCTCATATTCCCTTACTTAAATCTGATAGATCTCATTTTCTCTTACCTAAATCCCATATCTAAGTGCTTTCCGTGTTCAAGGGTGCCTGGCGAGACCTTCATATCAGCCATAGTTAATAGAGTGGAATGGTTAGGAAACCCGGCAAACTTCAAAAGGGCTAACAAAGGCGCTGCGATTTAGGTTGGAAGGGGTAAGACAAAAGATTGTGCACGATCATAGTTCATTAGCGTTCCCTGAACGACTGAACTCACACGTTTCTATTGGCTGATTGATTAACATGTTGGAATTTCTATTGTGTTTTGTGCACGGTAGTGGTTGAAAAAAGCTAACAAAGTAGGTCCCTGAGTTTCCTAACCATTCCACTCTATTAACTATGTACCAGCGTAGTAAGTATTCAGTATCATTTGAATATCACAGAATACTAATAGGGCTTATTAGTACTCGGTATCATTTGTTATGAAACTGAAAAACGCGACTCTATATATCTACAATCCTGGTGAAATGTCTTTGGGACACACTACTTCTAACGTAGTGATGACCAATTGCTTACAATATTCGAGTACTCGTCACAATATGCCCCTCTCCCCCATATAATGTTGGAATATTGGGTCATTGAACTTTTCATAGATCAACATTGAATTGGGGGAGTGGCCCAACACTTGACCGCGATTGTCTGAGAAGCTTTTTAATGAAATCAACTGTAGGATATCGAAAAATATGATAATGCTTGCCAAATTTGGCAGGCTATTTTATTGTTGGAATCTACATCTCTTGTATTCTGCTTGAATTCCGCCGCTGCTTGATGACGTCACGATGACGTAATGACGATAAAAACTTGCAGCTTTGAAACTTAAATGTTTTGATACAAGTCGCAAAAAGGCGATTTCTGAAGTATTGGGCTTGTTATAACGGTTACTCAACCGTTTACCACACGGTTCACCCCTATTTGTGACGTCAGAAACGTTATAAGTTGTTCTGATTATCAAACCAATAGCACCACTGGAAAGAGCAGCCAAAATAGATTCAGAATGTCATAACGTACCATATGTGTTAGTGAAAAGATGAAAAATAACTGTTCACCCCCTTTTAACCACTATTATGACATCAGAAATATATAATAATAATAATAAAGTCTTTATTTCATGAGGGTAGCACAAAATAGTTAAAAACTAACAAACCTGTGGCCCTCTATAGCTAATAAAATTATATAAATATAGTTATTATAATAAAATATTAATAGTATAAATACATGGATCATAGATAAAAAACGTTAAAAATATATAATTACGATAAGCAAAACAATTGTTTAAAATTCAAATTGAAACCCTAACAACAACAATAGTACATGATAAAAAGTTGATAAAATCGAATAAAAATGGTCACACTTAAACTAAAAAATGATTTAAAAACTGCTGTTCCTTAAATAACACGTTCCAATAATGGCTTCTAAATGTAGCATAAGAGTTACTATTTCTAATTACTAAAGATAAACTTCCATAATTGGCAAGTTGTTACTGTAAAAGTACGACCACCTTCAGTCTTGCGAGTAAACTTAGGACAAACTAAGTTAAGTTTACTGTACCGAGTGTTACGTGTGTGCTGTTCACTGTTAAGCTTTAGCATGTCCTTGATGTAAATAGGCACTAGGTCGTTTAAACGTTTATATGCTAAACAGCATTTAGCTAATTTAGCTTCTTCATAAAATGGTAACCACTTAAGACTATTAAATAGTTGGACGCTAGGAGCCCGACAGTCAGTGTTCATAATGACTCTCGCTGCCCTTTTCTGCAGCTTCAGAATCCTACCTAAACTTTCTTTATCACAGTTTATCCATATAACGTTCACGTAATTCATTATGGGCCTTATCATTGCATTATAATATAGTAACCTCTGCTTCAGTGGTAAACATGATTTTATCTTTTTTAGAATAGCAATGCGCTGTGATAGTTTTTCGCAGAGCTTATCTACATGAGGATAAAAAGATAGTTCGCTGTCAATTTCAAGACCCAGGAGTTTTACGCTGGATACCAATTCAAGTTCTGTTCTGTTAACCCTTATGGTTGGATTTTCCTCGATCTTAGAAGGAAGGCGCTTACCAGTGACAAGTAAAGCCTTTGTTTTACTCTTGTTGATAGGCAACTTGTTGGCAGTTGCCCAGTTCACAACTTCTGTGAGTGAGTTATTGAGAGACTCTTGTAACAAATTAATTGAGTCATAATTACTTGAAGATGTTAGAGTAGTGTCATCTGCATATAGATCAATGTTAGAGGATCCAACGTATAGAGGTAGATCGTTTATAAACATGATAAACAATAGGGGACCCAGTATTGATCCTTGAGGGACTCCATTGCGAACGAATGTCATAGATGACTGTTTACCGCCAAGTAAGACAAGCTGACGTCTGTCATTTAGATATGACTGAAACCAGTTCGCAGAACTTATAACCATTCCGTAGGCCTGTAGCTTCTCCAGTAGTATTGAGTGATCAACCATGTCAAAGGCCTTGCAATAATCTATCAGAATCATACCGCTGACAAAGTTTTTGTCAAGGTTAAATAGCAAATCATCAATGATCTTTATTAGAGCAGTTTCTGTGCTGTGTTTTTTGCGAAACCCCGACTGTCTCGAGTAGATTAAATTGTTGTTCCATAAATAACTGTACAGGGCATCGTGAACGTGTCTCTCAATTAACTTAGACAATATCGGCAGCACTGAGATTGGGCGGTAATTAGTGACGTTCGACGAATCTCCGCATTTAAAGAGAGGTGTGACTTTCGCGGTTTTCCAGCGTTGAGGAAATACTTCAGATGTAATGGAATAGTTAATCAGCCTAGTAATGGATGGAGCAACTATTGGTGCAGCTATCTTTAGCATCCTAGCACTGATTTTGTCAATTCCAGTCGCTTTATTAGATCCAATTTTCATCAGACTATTTACGATCTTGGTCTTTGTGATCGGTGGAATGGAGAACGAAATACTTTCATCTTTCCTGGACTTGACAAAATTCAGAAGTCTGGAGAGGTCAAACTTCAGCTACGGAAGAAGTGATCTTAATCGATCAGCAATCGTCGAAAAGTGATTATTAAATGCTTCTGCCATTTGTTCTTTGTCATCTAAGACACACTCGCCTACGTTTAAACAATTAACATCGTGTTTTTGTTTGTCGGATCCCACCAATGATTTTATTCTTTTCCACATTCCTCTGGCATTGTTTTTATTGTTCTCAAATGTAGTGCTGTAGAACTTAGTTTTGGCGCTTCTTAACAAACTGACAGCTCTGTTCCGGGCCGCTTTGTATTTAGCCCAATCGTCAGCATTGTTTGAGCGTTTAGCGGTTAACCGTTATAACAAGCCCTAATACTGCAGAAATCGTTGTAACTTGAGTTTTGTACTTTCCCCTGGGTAAGTCATAACCCTTTGAATCTACTTGGGCTGCTCTTCCAATGATGCTATTTGTATCGCAATTAGAGAAAGTTATTACGTCATTCTGACGTCACACAGTGATGAACCTTGTGGGGAACCGTTGTAAACGGTGAAAAAAAGCTCCAATACTGCAAAAATCTTTTCACGTCAATTTTTTTTAAAACGTTTAAGTATTTTACTCTCATTTTCATTCAATTCTGAAAAGGTTATCATTTTTTACGACTTTTTTCTAAACACTTAAGTAATGTTATTATCGTGACGTCATTCAGCAGCGATGGACTTCAAACAGAATACACGAGATGTAGATTCCGACTATTAAAGAGCCTGCCAAGTGTGGCTAGTATTCTCTTAATTCAGTCGAGATCCTACAGCCGATTTTACCTCAAAGACGTTTTTTAGACAATCCTGGTCAAATGTCTTTGGGGAAATACTTCTAACGTAGTGCCTACAGTATTCGAGTAGTTCGTCGTCATGATATCCCCCTCCCCCTCCCCGGACAATGTTGGGATATTAAGTCTCCAAAATTCTCCAAAAAAATAGTAAGTGTCCCAACACTATTGACGACGATTGTAGACGTTTGATAAGCCATGTATCCCTCCCTTGAAATAAGCCCTCAAATGTCCTTTGAACAAATATAAGCCCTGAGATTATTTTCGGAAGATTGACGGTATTATTTTAATGTATAAGCCGGCTACCTAACTGGTCTCGCCGTGTATAGTTATATCAGGTAGCTTGTACCTTTCTTCAGAATTTTTCTTTCACTCCTTTTTAAAGAATTCCTGTAAATACCCTTAATTTAATAAGTAGAATATTGTTTTTAATAAGTAGAATATTGATTTTAATATTTAAACACGTTTTTAAAACACTGTGAGTTCTCTAAGTGACGTGCAGGTGATCCTTGCACAAAAACCGGGGAACCCGTAGAAAAGAAAACAAGGTATAACGGGTGGAATGACAAACTTGGCTCGCGTGTTTTAATTTTATTCTAGCTTATTTGGCAATTCGGAAATTCCCTAACATCCAAAGTTCGGCCATTTTGGATAAAACTGGTTTCAGATGGAACTCAAAGCCATATCACCACAGGGAGCCCAATACCAATTTCTTGGGTTTCTTGTGGTACCCATAATGCTCTATGGGAGTTACATTGCATATGGCGGGCACATCTGAATCCACCGTGGAGAGTAATCCACGAGTTACGGTAAGAACTGAGCTTTCTGATTGCCAAGGGACGTTATAAAGGACATACAGATCTTTTAGTTGCTAGTGATTACCATTTGAGGGAAATTACCCGATATTTATCCTTTAGTTCTTCACAAAATGTGCTCAAAATGATTCGTGTTCCGATTGCGGTATTTTTGAGTTGGAGTTTGACGTTCACTTTTGGGGAGCCGGGGTGCAGGAGGTGCAATGGTTTAAGCACTTCGCCTCTCATCTGTGTGGCCCAGGTTCAATCACCGGACGTCGCACCATATCACATATTATTATGTGAGTTGAGTTTGTTGGTTTTCCTCCCTCCACAAAAACCAACACGCTAAATTCCAACTCGATCTGTGGCCGTTAGCAATTCAGTGTCAGTGTGCTTAATTAGTGCTTTAATGAGTTACTCCTAAATCAGTACAAGACTATACTAGGAGGGCGGTCCTACGATTTTACGTCCTTATCCGAGAAGACGTGAAGGCCTAACCATTTGCAGTTGTTTCACAAAGGCAGCATCTTCTTCTCAGTTATTTTTAAGACCTCAGTTGAGTGTTGGTCCGGCCGGGGTTTGAACCTGCGACCTCCCGCTCAACAGACCGAAGCTCAACCACTGAGCTAACCGGGAGGCGGTTTGTGCTTTGTATACCCTGGGTAGTGCCAGAGGCAGAGGTTCTAACTTCTCGCACTCTCTCTAGTTCTAACCTCTCTTCTAAATCTCTCAACTCGTTTGTAGTAGTTTCTCCTAGCTAGGGTATGCTTTATACTGCAGGCCCGTAGCCAGACCAAATTTTTAACCAAGGCATTTTTCTATATTCAATTTTCTGCGAGATAGAGTTGCTCCAACGTTGGAGTTGATGATTTAGATAAATTTACCTAAATTAGTTAACTATTTAGTTGACATGACTTAAATGAGTGTATTAAACTGCAAGACCAACAGTCACAGCGAAATCAGGGGGGTTGAACATAAACTTCAGGTGAAAATAAACCTGTTGGTCCCATACAAAAGTATACTAGTTGACCTAGTCTAGACGACTCTGTGAGTCAATGTCTCCCGTGGATTTGAAGACTGTTGGCACATGAAACTTTAATTAGGTGTCATCAACTGAATTAACTAGTACTAAGTTTAGTTAATTTAGTTAAACATGGTTAAACTATAAATCATCAACACCGACATTGGAGCGACTCCCATGTATAACCACAGGCTTACCATCCTCCAAATTGGTGTTGGGTTCCCTGTGGCTATGAATTCAAAGATTACTGAGAATGGGCCTTTTGCAGCTCGACATTCACGTGATTGTACAGGAATGTACTGGATGGCACGTGACTGTATTATATCAGCACGTGACTGTATTATATCAGCACGTGACTGTATTGTATCAGCACGGGGCTGTATTGTATCAGCACGGGACTGTATTGTATCAGCACGGGACTGTGTTATATCAGCACTGGACTGTCTTGTATCAGCACTGGACTGTCTTGTATCAGCACGGGACTGTTATATCAGCACGTGACTATTATATCAGCACGTGACTGTATTATATCAGCACGTGACTGTATTATATCAGCACGTGACTGTATTATATCAGCACGTGACTGTATTATATCAGCACGTGACTGTATTATATCAGCATGTGACTATTATATCAGCACGTGACTATTATATCAGCACGTGACTGTATTATATCAGCACGTGAGTATTATATCAGCATGCGACTGTATTGTATCAGCATGCGACTGTATTGTATCAGCACGCGACTGTATTATATCAGCACGCGACTGTATTATATCAGCACGTGACTGTATTATATCAGCACGTGACTGTATTATATCAGCACGCGACTGTATTATATCAGCACGCGACTGTATTATATCAGCACGCGACTGTATTATATCAGCACGCGACTGTATTATATCAGCACGCGACTGTATTATATCAGCACGGGACTATTATATGAGTGTATTATATCAGCACGCGACTGTATTATATCAGCACGCGACTGTATTATATCAGCACGCGACTGTATTATATCAGCACGCGACTGTATTATATCAGCACGCGACTGTATTATATCAGCACGCGACTGTATTATATCAGCATGCGACTGTATTGTATCAGCATGCGACTGTATTGTATCAGCACGCGACTGTATTATATCAGCACGCGACTGTATTATATCAGCACGTGACTGTATTATATCAGCACGTGACTGTATTATATCAGCACGCGACTGTATTATATCAGCACGCGACTGTATTATATCAGCACGCGACTGTATTATATCAGCACGCGACTGTATTATATCAGCACGCGACTGTATTATATCAGCACGGGACTATTATATGAGTGTATTATATCAGCACGCGACTGTATTATATCAGCACGCGACTGTATTATATCAGCACGCGACTGTATTATATCAGCACGCGACTGTATTATATCAGCACGCGACTGTATTATATCAGCACGCGACTGTATTATATCAGCACGCGACTGTATTATATCCGCACGCGACTGTATTATATCAGCACGCGACTGTATTATATCAGCACGTGACTGTATTATATCAGCACGTGACTGTATTATATCAGCACGTGACTGTATTATATCAACACGTGACTGTTAGCTGCAAAAGGCCTATTAGATTTTCATCCCTGGAATGAATCTTTAGTGATACTGTGCTCTAAATATACTTATGAAATAAAGATTAGTAGTTATTGAGTGTTGTGTGGTGATTTTTAGGGGGAAAGTGTTCTGTTTAGCGAAAGAGAATTTCAGGTATACAATGTAGATCACACAGAGGGAAAAAATACAAGGCAGGCAACTCAATGGCAAAATCGCTCAACCAAGACCTGGTTGCTGCTGAAAATTTCAACTTTCCTCAAATCGCTGGCTCAAGAGCTCAGTATGTAATAGAATGATAATCTAGTGATCAATGTTTATGACAAAAGTTGGAATCGTTTCCTACAAAAATGGCCCAGGAAAGTGACTTTGTGGTACGTACAGTAACTTGCCGATCTCCCAATGATCTGTTCAAAATGGTTGCCAAATGGAATTCTAAATATGCATTTTCTGGGCAAATTTCCCTTTCCAGGCCTTTCTGGGAGTGGACAAATATAATTCAGAAAGTCCAGATGGGATTATATTTATCCACTTCGGGGAGGGGCAGGGAAGGGAAATTCAACCAGAGTGCACATATTTAGAATTCCATTTGACAACCATTTTAAACAGATCATAGGGAGATTGCCAAGTTACGTACCAAAGTCGCTTTTCTGGGCCGTTTTAGTAGGAAAAATCTCAACTTTTGTCATAACATCGCTAGATTATCATTCTATTACATACTGAGAGCTCTTGAGCGAGCGATTTGAGGAAAGGTGAAATTTTCGGCAGCAACCAGGTCTTGGTCGTGCAATTTTGCCATTCAGTTGCCTGCCTCCTATTTTTTTTCTCTCTCTACCCAAAATTCTCTTTTGCTTAACTTGCTAAATTAATAATAACACTTTCCCCCAAAAATAACACCACACAACACTTAAATAACTACTAATCTTTATTTTTGAGTGTATTTAGAGCACAGTATCACTAAAGATTAATTCCAGGAGTGAAAATCTAACTCCATATCAAAGTAATCGTTGAATTTGTAGCCACAGAGAACCCAAAACCAATTTTGAGTTATAAACCTGGAGGTTGGTAAGCCTGTGGTATAACTGCCTTATTACATGAATGTTTGCAACTTCTTTGCTATTTTTGGATGGTGATATTTCGTGACCCTATATTTTTGCGATGTTGTGAATTCATAGAAACAAATATTGTAAAAACTGACCAGATTTCCTTGGTCAGAAGCTCACACCGGTTACTTAATTGTGTAAAGACTTCGGCATAGTCCTTGAGTCAAATCTATCTTTCAATGATCATACATCAAGTAATCTGATATTGTCACTACTAGGTTCGCTATGCCAGATACATGTAAGAGTTAAGCACCTATTTTCTAAAGAAGTATTGTTAGTAATTTTAAACTCCCTTGTTTTTAGTAAACTGTTTTACAGTTCCACCATTTGGTCAGGTACTATTAAGCAAAACATTTATTTAATAAGCTTCAGCTAATTTAGAACTTCGCAGCTCATACATTGTATCTTGACAGGCACTAAGAAATTTGAGCATATTACTCCAGTGTTAACCCTTTCAGGCCCAAGTTTTTGGAACCAACTTTTAGCTATTTCTAGACCGAAAAGAACCCTCCCCCCCCCCCCCCCCCTAAGTAAACTACAGTCATTGTTACCATGGAATTTTCAACTGACCTATAATACTGGGGGCTCAAAGTTTTTAGACAGCCATTTTGAAAGCAGTTGTGGATTATTTGACGGAGCTGGCGGGAAGTTTGTTTGGAGGAATACAGAGAATTTCAGGCTTTTTAAAGCCTTTTTCACCATTTATAGAGTGGTGGAGGACATTAAGTCTGATGAGAGCTTCAATCAGCACTTTCTCAAAGAACCGAGTCTGTGCCAGTTTATGGTGATGGGGAAAGAGCCTCATTTCCCACTAGTGAATGGGCCAGGACGTCTTCTGTCACTTTAGCGTGGGCTTTATAGATGGGGGTCTGGAGCCACCTATCATAGCTTTTTGGGAATATTGGACAAGATTTACTTGCCATTGATTCCAATATGAAGGTATTAGGTCGAAATGGCTTTAGACTTCTTCTATATTTTGAAGAATGAAGATGGGGGAAGTGCCATGTCTCTGTTTGGTAGGATTTCCCGGCATGCTTTGCGGTCATAGATGAACTTAGCTTGCTATGAAGTGCTTGTGGACAGAATGGCTTGGTTCTGGGCAAGAGACAGAAAGTGAGGTTACTGCAAACATGAAACTCTAATTGTTATGTCAAATATGCATTTTTGAGAGAAAATGTAGAATCTGAGGAGAAATAATTATTTTTGGAAGTGCTATTTTGGTCTTTTTGTTGTTGACAGAAATGAAATAATGTAACCAGTAATTAACTTATGTAAAGAAAGGAGGATTTAGATGAAATTATTCTTTGTTGACATGCCCTCTGCAGTTCACTAGGATCACATTATGGTTTGTGGGAATCTCAGGGCCTTGCTCTTTAAACTTTGTCAGACTGAAACTCCCAAAACAAGTAACCAGTAAAATACGGAAAATTCCATATGTAGGCGTGAAAGGGTTTAAATACCTTGGTTGGCTCCCTGTGTAGAAACAGTTACAAATAAGGGATGTCGTTATTGTATTTAAATGTTTAAACAATGTAGTGTGTACTATACTTATTTAACCAACAAACTGTCTACTAGATCAGTCTGAAACTCATAACTACCGAACTAGGTATAGTGATCATCTAAACCTTCGCCTCTGCCGTACTACAATAGCCCAGTGCTCCTTTTTCTTTCATGCTGTGAAGTCCCCTATTAATAACACACTTACCTAGCGCACAAACCAAGAACTCAAGAAACATCATTAGTATTCAAGAGAAAAGTAAGAAACAATCTACATGTACTTGTAGTTGTAGGCAAAGAGTAAAACATACTGCCTGCACAATATAGCCAATATTTGCATATTCACATATTTTTATTATTATTGTAATACATAGGTTAGATATTAGGTTTTTATAGTGAACAAGCTGTAAATTTTATTGGTTATGAAAAGCCATTGCTAGATTAACTAATAAAACTATTGTATTGTATTAATGGGAGTCACATTTTTGAACAACATTTGATTTTTGATTTTTTGAAAATTGCTAAATGTACATTGTAAGTGTCACACAAATTACATGCTAATTGAATTCTAACCGAGGCAACTGCCTCATTTGCTTCTAGCTAGCATGTAGTCTGTAGAATAATTAAACATAGTGTCATTGAGTGAAATGTATTATGTTATCACTGATGGTCAGGTGATTCCAGAGACACAGGCTGATGGGCAGGTTGCAGGTCACTGGGCAGTTGGGCAGACTATAATAATCTATGCAGCAGAGGGGAAACCCACCTCAGGTACACAGTATTGTATGGAATAAAGACTTATCAAGTATACTGGTGCATAGTGTAAAGTGAGTTTGATAAAATATTGCATTTGCTACAATGCACTAGAATGGGTTGGTAATGTCAAGTTAATTAGATCAATATAATTCTCAGCAACAACAACAGCACTTATTTTTATTGTATTTGTTTATTATCAACCCAAAGAGTAAATACATTTATAAGTAAGAGTAAATACACATATCACCAGCTTCCCACATGGGGGTAGATTACCAGGGGGATTGTAAAAAGGGTGGAGCAAACTTGATAATTTAATCTGGAGGGGGGGGGGGGGGGGGGGGGTAATAATATTGAATAATAAAGTCTTTATTTCATGAGGGTAGCACAAAATAGTTAAAAACTAAAAAACCTGTGGCCCTCTAGAGCTAATAAAATTATATAAATATACTTATTATAATAAAATATTAATAATATAAATACATGGATCATAGATGAAAAACGTTAAAAAAATATAATTACGATAAGCAAAACAATGTTTAAAATTCAAATTGAAACCCTAACAACAAAATAGTATATGACAAAAAGTTGATAAAATCGAATAAAAATGGTCACACTTAAACTAAGAAATGGTTTTAAAACTGCTGTTCCTTATAACACGTTCCAATAATGGCTTCTAAATGTAGCATAAAAGTTAGTATTTCTAATTTCTAAAGATAAACTGTTGTTACTGTTGTTACTGTAAAAGTACGACCACCTTCAGTCTTGCGAGTAAACTTAGGACAAACTAAGTTAAGTTTACTGTACCGAGTGTTACGTGTGTGCTGTTCACTGTTAAGCTTTAGCATGTCCTTGATGTAAATAGGCACTAGGTCGTTTAAACGTTTATATGCTAAACAGCATTTAGCTAATTTAGCTTATAAATTCATAAAATGGTAACCACTTAAGACTATTAAAAAGTTGGACGCTAGGAGCCCGACAGTCAGTGTTCATAATGACTCTCACTGCCCTTTTCTGCAGCTTCAGAATCCTACCTAAACTTTCTTTATCACAGTTGGTCCATATAACGTTCACCATATAACGTTAACTCTTAAGAGTCCCCTGGGTCACGTTTTCCTTAACAGATAAATCATCCTCATACGAGATTACAGTCTTTCAAATCCCCCTCCCAGCTAGCTTGTGTTTTGTTTTCATGGCAGTTGGGAAACTTGCATACATTGAAGTAGAATAAGCTTTTCATCTTGGAACTTCTGATAAAGTCTAGAATTTTGCCCTATCCATGTGATCCATGTGATCCATGTGATGTGCTTGATATATTCATGTAGAGGTGTAGCCAGGGGTAGGTTCCTGAACCCTCCTCCTCCTCCCCTTTCTGTAAGGAAAAAAAGACTATTTCCAAGCCTGAAGAAAAATGAAATAAAGAAAATAAGAGAAAAAGAAAGCATGAAATAGCATTCTCCATTAGATATCTTTTTGATATTTGTCAAATTGTTAGAGTTGTATATCATGGGTAAAAGTCTGCATCATCATCATCGTGTGTTAAATCTTATTCTTAAAATGCAGGAAATGCCGTTTAAGAGGCCTTCAAAATTTTCCCTCTAAAACAGCTCTCACTTGCAGCTGTCGTTCATGTGCCAGTGGCACTCGTAGTTAGCAACCCTGACCTTACTTCAAACTATGGCCCCTACCATGATGCTTTTCGTATAAGATCCATGTGCTTGATGATCCCTAACATGAACTAAAAAACATACTGGTAAACCATAAACTTCCAGAAAGAATAACCAAAGAAAATGCCCCATCAATAGTGGCTAGTTCTGAAGTCTAATCTCCCACCATAAACCTTATAACTCCCAGTCCCTCGCATGATTATTTTGGCCAGGGAGGGATAGTGGTGAGTACATAGGTAACTAGAAATTATAAAGTGTACTTTTCCTTTGTCAATAGTTATAATTGAAGGGGTCCGTGCAAGAACAACGTAAGTGACTTCTGATCAAATTCCAAATTCTTCTTGATATTCTTTGTTTTCTAAGAGAGAATTTAGAACTTGATCAAAAGTCACTTACGTTGTTCTTGCACGGACCCCTTCAATTGTAAATCAAATAAAGACAATAACATTCCATACATGACTAGAAATTATAAAGTGTACTTTTCCTTTGTCAATAGTTATAATTGTAAATCAAATAAAGACAATAACATTCCATACATGACTAGAAATTATAAAGTGTACTTTTCCTTTGTCAATAGTTATAATTGTAAATCAAATAAAGACAATAACATTCCATACATGACTAGAAATTATAAAGTGTACTTTTCCTTTGTCAATAGTTATAATTGTAAATCAAATAAAGACAATAACATTCCATACATGACTAGAAATTATAAAGTGTACTTTTCCTTTGTCAATAGTTATAATTGTAAATCAAATAAAGACAATAACATTCCATACATGACTAGAAATTATAAAGTGTACTTTTCCTTTGTCAATAGTTATAATTGTAAATCAAATAAAGACAATAACATTCCATACATGACTAGAAATTATAAAGTGTACTTTTCCTTTGTCAATAGTTATAATTGTAAATCAAATAAAGACAATAACATTCCATACATGACTAGAAATTATAAAGTGTACTTTTCCTTTGTCAATAGTTATAATTGTAAATCAAATAAAGACAATAACATTCCATACATGACTAGAAATTATAAAGTGTAGTTTTCCTTTGTCAATAGTTATTGTAAGTCAAATAAAAACAATAACATTCCATACCTCACCAGGTTTTTTGTACATCTATAGATAGGACTTCAAAATAATAATGTTGCTGTTCTCATTTTGTAGCCCAGCCATCAGAACACTACAGGTTTCCTGTGTTACATGAAGTGAGATGCACTGCTGATTTGCAAAGTATCATGACGCGCAAACTCATCAATGAAACCCATGGTAAACAACTTCTTTTTATTACCGTCCTATTACCTGGGTGAAAGTGCCTCTGACCCCAATTTTTTAAATTTCTGTCTACAATTGAAGGGCTGTGTGCAAAAAGGGCGTAAGTGACTCTTGATCACATTCTAAATTCTCCTTCAATTTCTTTGTTTTTTAAGGAGAATTTATAATGTGATCAACAATCACTTACGCCCTTTTTGCACACAGCCCTTCAATTTCTACTAACATTTAGAGTACTTCTGCAAAAAAGGTTTTATTTTTGCATGAGTCCTTGATTGTCTATATTACCTTAGTGTTGAAGTTGGCTAAAAAAGGCAAGTAACTAGCCGGCTTTCTTCATACCCTAGTGGCAGTACACTAATTAGAAGCATTGGTCTAACTTGTACATTGTATGTGAATCCACTTGTAACCAAACTACAACATTGCTAGTGAACAATAAATGAATAATTGCTTTTTGCCAGATCAGCCCTACATGTAGCTTTATACATATACATGCATGTACATCACATTTGACCAAGGCTCCATGCTGCATGGTTGTGAAACAATAATAAATGTCTGGGACTTTAATAATGATGATTTAAAAATCAGTGATTACATGTATACCAATTTCATCTAGACTTTGAAAAGAAATGAAACTAAAATGGGGTTAGGGCCACTAATTTTGAAAGCCAGTGCAAATATGCCGTCACAATTAATTTGAATTAAACATTGATGTTATTTTATTGCAGGGATTTTTTTAGATCTTCAACAACTTCCAGAATCTGGCAGCACTTCAAGAAAGGCCAAGTATGAATAAATGGCTTGCTGAATGTAAAAACAATACATTTTATTATGATTTTACAGGCCTGTCCAGGGTTTTCAATAACATTTGAAGTAAGTGGCAAAACTTGAAGAGTAGGCGGCGAGCATCGAGCGCCATTGGCGCAAATATCTAATTTTTGGGGAATTTTTCAATCAAAGTAGGCGGCGATTTCATGTAAAATACCCGGTGAGATTCGCCGGCTGCCGGCTTCTATTGAAAACCCTGCCTGTCATTAGAAGCCAGCTACTGGCGATTGTAGCCAGCAACTATAATGATGATCACCGGCTAGTACTTAATGTACAACTTATAGGCAGTATTGTACTGTTTAATAGTAGTTTACAAATGTACATGTACAAAAAGACTGGCTATAGTTCTCATAGTTGTCCAGCAACTTAAAAACTTAATGCCAGCTCTTGCTCCCTTGATCCTATACCGACAAATACTTTAAAAGAATCACTAGATGTATTAGTAACTCCAATAACTGATATAATTAACTTATTATCTGAGGGTGTGTTTCCTACACCTCTGGAGGGTCTCATTCGTCCATCTATCAAGAAGCCTTGTCTTGATCAGGAGGTATTCCCCAACTACCGACCTATTACAAACTTAGCCTTTCTAGCAAAGACATTAGAAGGAGTAGCTGCCACACAGACCAAAAACTATCTTCTCTTTAACGGTCTCTATGCCAAATTACAATCGGCCTATCGGGCTTTCCATAGCACAGAAACGGCAATATTACGGGTGTTCAACAACATTCTTCATTCTATCAATATGCGTCATGAGGTGGTTTTGGTGTTGTTGGACTTATCATCTGCTTTCGACACAATTGATCACGCCATCCTGCTGGAAAGGTTACATCATCGTTATGGTATAAGTGGTACTGCGTTGAGATGGTTTCGATCCTACCTTACTGAAAGACCACAGTCAGTTGTTGTCAACAACACCATCTCTAATAGCAAATTATTACAGCATGGTGTTCTCTCTGTCCTAGGCCCATTGCTGTTTTCTCTGTACTTTGCTCCTTTGGAAGATGTAATTACGGCTCATGGCCTCAACTGCATGATGTATGCTGACGACAATCAACTGTATCTAAACATTAACTCTGCATCTGATCGACCTACTGCCCTATCGAAGCTTGAACTATGTGTTAAGGATATTAATTGGTGGACAGGAAATATGCTTATGTGCAACCCTAAGAAAACTGAGATTGTACATCTTTTGTCTCGCTTTATGCAGTGTGGGCCTTTACCAGATATCTCGGTGGATGGAACCGTAATAGTTCCTGTTCCTGCAGCTCGTGATTTGGGAATTGTCCTCGACAGCCATCTGAAGTTGACACCACATGTGAATAATATCTGTCGATCAGCTTCCATGGCCATTCACAACATCAGCAAGATCAGAAAATATTTAAATCAGGCGGACTGTGAAAAACTTGTTCATGCTTTTGTAATAATTATCCAGACTGGATTGTTGCAATAGCATACTGTATGGACTACCATCTACTGAAGTGAATAAGTTACAAAGAATCCAAAACACAGCTGCTAGACTAGTTGTGAGGATAAAGAGAGCAGACCACATCACCCGGGCAGTGTTACATGACCTTCACTGGCTGCCCATCAGAGACAGAATATCTTTCAAGTTACTACTCTTGACATTTAAGGCTCTCCATGGACATTAGCTCCAAAATATGTAACTGAAACATTAGATAGATATAAACCTACTCATACTTTATGCTCATCTTCCTGTAACCTTTTGTCTGTTCCTGTATCTCATACCTCTACTTATGGTGATAGGGCTTTTTCTGTAGCTGCTCCCAAACTTTGGAACTCATTACCCATTCATATTAGATGTCTAGACCGCCTTAGTTCTTTTAAGTCATTACTGAAAACATTTTTTTTCTCACGGCAGCTTTAAAACTTATATTCTGTTTTATTATTGCATTTTCCCATGTTCTAATTAGTCCATCTAGTCAAAGTCGTATAGTCGTAATTTATTTTATTATTATCTTTTGTATAGAATGTAGTCATTAGCATAATTTTTAAATTAACTTATTGCAATCGGTTTTATATTAGCTATATTTTTATTATTATAAAGCTACATTTACATTTTAAGCTATATTTCTGTAAGAGCTTTGAGACATTGTATAATGCTCCAAATACATATTATTATTATTATTTCATCACAATGTTGCTTGACTGTCATTTTCTTTATTATTCATGCATAACCCACAGGCTAGTCACCATCCACTCTGTCTGATGGGTTTTGTGAACACTGGTTATTTGCTTTTTGGTTTTAATTTTTAACTTTAACAATTCAATAAACAACACAATACATGTAAATTCAATAATAAAAAATAAAACCAATTGAATGTTCACCTTTCCTTCTAGCTTGATAACCATCAGCAGGAGATACAGAGCAGTGTTGAGGGCTTGTTTGCTGCAACTGAGAGAACAAGCAGGTAAAATATGCCAAGCCACAAACTGTCATTTACTTTTATTAATATACTTTCGGTAATCAAGATGGTCTCTCGCATCCTTGTTCATGATACAGCTAATTTAAGCACCCTGAACCTTGTGTTGCAGTGGATTAGCAATTATCCTGTTTATCATCCATACAATGTAAGGACTGACTTGTCCTCAAAACATTGTCCCACTGCACTCTTACTGAGCGATTTTCAATATTACGCAGAACTAAATGGCTGACCAACATTTGGTGTTTTTGCTGCCATCAATGATAACTACATACATTTGTACATGTATGACAGTTGCTGAATATTTACAACCGATAGCCGTGGGAAGTGTTTCAACATTGCAGATTCCATAGGAAACTTACAGGCTCGGAGAGCTTCACAGGGCCATCGTTCATAAATATTTGGTGGCTGTCGTAGTTATGATTGACAGCAACATAAAACACAAAACAGTGGTCAACCTTTGAGTTCTCAGTGTGCGTCATATTGAAAAAGAATATCACTAAATACCTATGAAGCAGCAGGTCATGTACACTGTAGGAGTTACACTTAGCATTCTACCAAGTACGGTTATTTCATCCAATCAGCATTGAGTATAAGACAATTATAGCATTTCAACTTGGTCTTGCCTCAATCCAGTAAAGTGCAAATTTGGTGGACTACTTTTGAAGAAAATCATGTGGATACAAAATGTATGTTGTGGTTTCATTTTGTATTTGGTTCAATTGTTTTGTTAAACTGGTTTATTTTTAAAAACTGGTTCAATTACATGTATCAAGATTCTAAAAAGGATTTTTTCTTTTTTTTTAGATTCATAAAAATGGGAGTTTAGTTTTTTTGGGGGAATTTAAAAAGACAAAAATTCCACCCACCCCTCCCCTCTACTTTCTCCCCCTCCCTTCCTATCTCACTTGTTTTCCTTGCCCCCCACATCTTGCTATTCCACTTACCTTCACCGTCACCCATCCACTTAGCTTGCCCGATCGGGCTTAACTTCTGCTACTTGATGATCCAGTTGCCTAACACAATGCACCACGTAAGTGCTTGTTGATTTGATCACCGCCATTTTCTATAAGTGGCGAATTGTCAAACCTTGTCCCTCTTGTTGTGCTAATTTGTTTCCAGTCTCTTAATTTTATTTGCGCATTCACTCTGCTAACAAAATCAGACTTGGAAACGTCTTTCAAAAATATAACACAGAGGATATTAAACATGGATGAAACTGTAACACAGACAAAGTTTCTGTTGACTTTGCACTCTTCGACTTTGCACTCTTTTTGCAACATTAACGAAGCTAAATCCAGAAAAAAACATTGTTTACAGATGATCAGGACGGTGTACTTTACGGCTCCACTCGTACTTTGAAACAAACTGTCAACCGAACCAACTTTAATTTACAGAGCAATCACTGAGCTAAAATAAAGGCAAAAAAAAGCGAATCACCTCTAACATTGTATCTAGAAGAAGACTTCTAAGTGCAGACCTTGAAGTTAAACCTCTCGTACTCGTTAGACTCAGCTTTCCAAATGGAATAAAACACTGTGACTAGAAAAAAATGGAAGTGGCTCAAAAAGATGCTGTATTATATTATTCTCTTGATCTCTTGGTCTCTCTTCAAAGAATTGCCCACAGAGGATGTGAAAAGATGCAAAAATGGAAAAATGATTGAGAACTTACACAGAAATTAAACTTGAACCAAGTCATTATCAACAGTTTTATATTTCACTTTACCATTTCCATGCGGAACAAGGACCAACCCCACTCCAAGCAAACTCATTCCTAATGCTATTATAAATTGATTTAATGGTCTTGTGAACTAATCCAAAGCCTAATCCAATATTTAAACAATAGGAACTACAATATAGCATATAAATGTAATGGTTTATGAATTCTTACAATAAAGCTACAGTGGTCAAACTGACATTGTATTTAACAAATGAGTTCAAACTAGGTAAACAATAAGTTTTCTCTTATCACAGCTAAACAATGTTCAAGGTTATAAGATTAAGATAGAATCACCCAGGTTGAAGAATCAAACCAGTTAAAAGAAATAACAGTTAAAAAATTAACCAGTTTAACTAAAATTAAACCAAATATAAAATTGAACCACAGCAGATATACTAAGATTCATAAGTTGGAATGGTTTATTTTCATTTGCAATGTGTTTAGTTCTCTAAGTGGCCCTGGTTACCATAGTAGGAGCTGATCAAAGTCAGGATCCAGCTAAAACCACAGATCGAATTGGAATTTACATGTACATGTAGCATGTCAATGGATATTCTTACTTTCCTTTTCTTTTAAGATTCCAATGACTTCAGTGAAGGAAACCGAAACATCAACACACAGGTAATGTTGGTCAAGATTTGAATGTATTTTATATTTTATCTATATGTAGAGATGCTTTAAATATTTTAATATATATTCAGTGTTTACCCAATGCATGCTTGATTCTTAAATTAAAATATACCAGCAGTGTAGTTTCTTGGAATGAAATTATTATTTCCACATTTTCCAATTATGTTCCATTTTTCTAGCCTTTGCTCTTTACTTATCACTCATTATTACCTCTAAATAATATTACAGAAACAGCTTCTGACGATGATAGAGCTAGTGTGGCATCTTTGTGAAATCTTGTTCATAGAGACATTGCCAGGTCAGTTTGACAATGTCTATTTGAAGGGCTGTGTGCAATAAGGGCGTAAGTAACTCCTGATCATGTTCTAAATTCTCCCTTAGAAAACAAAGAATTTGAATGAGAATTTAGAATGTGATCAGGAGTCACTTATGCCCTTGTTGCACACAGCCTTTCATTTTAGTATGTCCTTGTTCACTTTATTACGCTCATTCAAAGGAAAATGTTGTAGTCCACCCTGAGTGATTTAATTTACCCTAGCTAATAAATAATATATACATGAGCAAGCCTAGGGGCAGAGCTCCAGTTATATCATCATGGCTAGTGAAAAGGGAAATAAGAGAAGTTAACAATAACAAATAAAACTCCTTTTTGTTACATTGAAATTGGGCTTACAAGCAACTGGCCTGAGTAGGTAAAACAAATAATATGTTATTTTATTTTTCTTGGGAAAAATACCACATTGAGTCAAAAGAAGAGCTAAATAAAATGATATCTGGGGTAAAAAAAAAAAAAGAAGAGAAAACAATGTCTTGGTTCTGTCCTTGAACCCATAACCTTGTAAACTGGGAACTCTTAAGTTGAGAGTGCATGTTGTGGGCGAAGCTGTCACAACACAAATCAATTTCGTTAGGAGAAAAAGTAGAGGTGGGGCAGGCTGTGGTTGGCACGTGGTGGTCAGTAGAACATATATTTTTTAATTGATTGCTATGGGTATGATGCTCTGCTATTAATTTTATTATACATTATTTTCAGGGGGAGCTGTACTTCCCAGGCTTCTAGAGTGGGCAAAGACAGAGCAAACAGAAAAGTACATAGAAGAAGTGCTGCAGTTTTCCCCTCCACATGAAAGTTCTGCCTACTGGCCCGCTGTAAGTACAAAAGAATTCAATCCTGAGTTATGGACTGGATTAGAACTTGAAAATGTTTAGCTTAGACTGTCTGAGGCTTTTGTTTTATTAGATAGAGTGAAGAAATGGCCTATTGCTGGCTTTCACGTGACGTCATAGCCGCCATGGTGGTGCCCTTAAACAATAGATTGGCTTCTTTTGTTGGGGCACCAACATGGCCGCCATGCCCTTTGTCACTTGCATCTCTGGGGATTGAGTGAAAACCAGCAATTTGAGCATTCCTGTTATGTATCCACACAAAAAGTTGCTGGTGGCAAAGCTCAGTTACCTCTTGATGAATCCACATTAATTTTAATCAAAATTTGAAATTGATACAGGATGTTGAATGAAGAGGAGAGAAAGAAAGGCCGGTGTCTGGCATTTCACAACACACTTGTTTTATCATGTATAAAGCATATTTATAATTGTTAAAATTAATTATTTGTGTTATTCACTCATCTACAGATTTACTGTCTTGTACTGAGAGGTCAACTTAACGATGCTTGCGAGTTGCTAGCACAGAATCCTGACAAATGCTCTGGCTCATATGATGTGAGTATGAGCCATGGCTTAATTGTGTTTAGTATATACCACACCAGTGAATATCACTTTTTGCGCACTCTGATTGGCTACTCAAACACCGAATATGATTTCATATTCACCTCTGAGCAAAGCAGCAATCATCTCTCACAAGTTTTCATCCATTTGACAGAAAAGAAAATAACTATTTGGTGCTGGCTATTCACCTGCAGTGTGGTATATACTAAAACAATTATTCACCTCAGTGTCGGTGAATAGTGGTAGATATTTACCACGCCAAAGCGGCTCAGTAAATATCCACCACTATTCACCTCCACTTTGGTGAATAATTGTTAATTATTTGCAGTAAATAAATGTACATGTAATTGATTGAACCCATGTGACAGTGCTGTTTACTAATAAACACTAATAATTCTAACTGTACATCACAGAATCCTTGTATGCCCCTTATTCATATCTCATGTTTGCACAGGAATATTAGTCTACTAACAATATTATGGTATCAGAGCAAGGCCAGTTGTCCCAAAGATTGCAAAAATGGAGTCTGCCAGAAATGTCTTAGTTTCTATCATACCACTCTTTTGTGTCATTAGGAAATTAACATTAATTTCCACCATCGACTGTAGATTTTTCTCTTCCTGTGACAAGCTGGGGCACCTGGCCTTGCTTTGATGTCTTTACGAGTCAGGTCAATGTGTACTGGAGTTGATGTTCTTTTTTTATCTGCAGGCTTTTGAGAAAATGATTGACTTAATGAGAAAAATGCCCACTTACCAGGTACAGTAATACATGTATTACATCAGGAAACCCAAGCTGTGTTTGTTTTTATAGTTATATCAGGTTTTGTATGAATTCTGAACAAGTATTTGGTTTTATCAGTTAGGCCTCAAATTATGAAACATAAGCAATGAAAATGTCCATCAAGTCTTCATAGATCTGTTTTCATTTATCTCTGTATGCAATAGACCCTTCCATGGTTTCTTTGAACTTTTGATATATACATATAACAGCAAAACCATCGATACTGCTGAAAAGAGCACCTCAAAGTTAGTCCAAATCCCAAATTTGAGAGTTATATCTTGAATAGGAGCAAAATTATTGGCCCGCAAACTTGGAAAATTTTGGAACATTAATTTTTACAAATGACTTGTCTGTAAAATTTTCCAAGTTTGCAGGCCAATAACTTTGCTCCTATTCAAGATATAACTCTCAAATTTGGGATTTTGACTAACCTCGAGGTGCTCTTTTCAGCAGTAATGACGGTTTTGCTGTTATACGTATAATTATATCAAAAGTTCAAAGAAACCGTGGAAGGATCTATTTCAGCGAAGTTTACCCCTGGACCTCTCCACCTAAAACAGAAGGCAAGGAAGGTTGCAGCTGCTATTACTCAATCCCTAGCACTCAAATCATTTATTACACAAAAACATGCTGGTAGATTTTAATATCCATGTTATTATAGTTTGTATTGATCAGTAATTGTACCAAATATTTTGATTAAAGCAGAAAATAGTTTCATTTCCAAAGAGAAAGATATAACAGTAAAACCTTCAGTTGGTAGATGTCCAGGCATTTTAATAACTTTTTAGGCAACTGGTGGTCCTGTCGTTAGAGGCGGTGGTTTACCTCGTAAACTTTACTCAACACTTCACAAAAAACACTGATTGTGTAAAGTAGCCGGCAGTAAGAAGCAAAGTAGCCAGAAGTAAATCGCCAGTAGCCGCCTTCCATTGAAACCCCTGGATGTCAGAGTGTATTTGAGTGAAGAAAGTGAGAGTGGGCCATGGGAATGTTTTATAGTGGCAAATAGTAATATTATTAACATGCTGAGCATTTCATTTATGCATCTAACGTATAGATGTTCATGGGACAGACAGCAGCAGAGTTCATCATGAAGTGGAATCACTGGCAACAGGAGTGTAAATATCAACTGGAAAGTGATACCTACATTGCTCACCCACACCTGCAAAAGTTTTGTCAGGTCTGATTACAAAACATTTCTAGCCATTACGTTGTAAACCGGGGGATTGATTTGTTACTTACTTGCCTTTCAAAAGCAAACAGAGGCTCCTTAAATCACTTCTAGTCTCTTAGAATAACTTATCATTAAATTATTTGTAGATGGGTCCTCAAAGTTTTTAAGAATATTGCATTTGGACGATGAATTAAGCCAGCAAACAAGCAGCGTGTTGAGTTTAAAATGTCAGTTTGAAGTCTCAGCCAAGGAAAAATCAATATTTATTTGTTGGAAACTTAAATTGGGGCATATTTGAGTTTGCTTCATTTGTTTTTTCTTCAGTCAGTAGTTACGAAGTACAGTATATTTTCATGCTGACAAATGATATGTTTACTTTTACTTTACTTTAGGTTCTCTCTGGTGATGAAGAAGTATTTAAAAGTCTCAAGTGAGTTTATGGGCAAGATTTGTATTCTCACAGATGAGCTGGAATGAGCACTTGATGGAGTCTATGTACATGTACATGGGGGGTTACAGTGTATGTTAAAAGCTATTTAGCATTAGAAAATAATCCCCTGCATGAGCCTCCATTGAGGACTCCTTCCAGCTTATCCGTGAGAATATGCAGCTTGCATTGCCTATTAATTTTGGTAATCATCTGGCTAATAATGTGCATGAGAATATTATGCAGCTTGCATTACCTATTTAGTAATCATCTGGCTAATAATGTGGACAAGAATACACAGCTTGCATTGCCTATATGGTAATCAACTGGCTAATAATGTGCATGAGAATACACAGCTTGCATTGGGCCATCCTGTACCGCTCGAAACGAGCCACAGCATTGGCTTTCCCAACAATACAAAATGCCCTAAACTTTAGAACGTGAAGTACGAAAACAATAGCTACAGTATAATGGGTGCAATCAGAATACAGGTCTCGAGTGGTACAGGATTACTGCTTGCATTGCCTATTTAGTAATCATCTGGCTAGTAGAGCGGTTTTCAGTTGAGTGTAGTAAAACCAAACACAAATTACCCACAGCCAGCCAATCATAGGAGCGAGTAATCACAAGTAACTCATAAATGGCTTCCCTGTGAGCCAATGACAAAGCAAAACCAAAACCAATTTGCGTTTGGTTTTACTTTGGATTCCGATTGGTTGGTTTACTTTCTTAGCCAATAGGAGAGCTTAGTAAACGCAAAACCAAAACACTTCCAACACTCAATTGAAATCCGCTGTAATGTGCAAATTAAAGTAATGTAAGATTCAATCATTTGCACACTGGAGTACCGGTATTTACATTGTAGCAAAGGAAATTAGGTTTATTAAGTTATACATTTTATACTTGAAGATTAGCATAAGTGAAGTGGCTTTTGATTAAGTTCCAAATTATTTTGTATTATTTATAGTGACATGCATGGTTGTTCAGTATACCTGTAATTAACGGCATAATTATACTGTAAGTGGAACTTAAACAGACTGGACTTACAGTAAATCATGACACACATTGTTCCTAGTTTGTGTGTCATCATAGTATTCTAGTAATTCATGCATGCAGTCGAGTGTTGTCATTAAGTGCCATTAATGCGACACCCTCAGGACCAGACAAAGTGTCCCTTAATGGAGGTGTCCCCGTAAAAGAGGTTGAGGAATTTTTGTTAATAATCAACCATGCACATGTACATAACAATAAATGTATTTTTCACTATGAACAAACTTAAACGTCTTGCATTAGGATTACAGTAGTAGAGAACACAAGTTTTCAAAGTCATGACTGCTTTTTCAGTACAGGCTGTAGCTCACAAGACTAAATATTTTCTCTTTTCCTCTGTTGTCATGCCAAAGGGATACATCAGCTGCCCCCTTATTGGAGGTTGAAACAATGTGGAATTAACACTTTGGGGTGCTGAAAAAGTGTCCCCGTCCCCTGAATAGAGGTCAGAAATACAAAGATAGTGTAGGACATTTTGCCAGGACCCAGGATTGTGTCCCCTTAATAGAGGTGTCCCTTTTAAAAAAGGTGTCCCAAGTAGAGGTTTGACTGTATTCATGCATGCAGTCTAGTGGATGATTTTCTGTGGTGGTGTCTATTAATCATTTGGAGCATGTAATTTAAACTGTCATTTTTTTAACGAGTCAGGGAGTTTTGCCCATCCTGGTACCAGGTATTGGCTGCAAAGCTTCTCTACTGCAATCCAGCCGTCAAACTGTACGACTTACAGTACCACACACAGGTGAATATCAACACTGGTTTATTATGTACCTCACCTGCGAGTAGAACCTTGTTCCCTCTAATAAAAGAGAAAAGTGTAAAGAAGGCTCAGCCTACTGAACTCCTGAAGTTTATTTTTATTTTATAAAAAAAATTACCACATTTGGGCTAGACGCCACTGGAGAAAAGCAATAGGACTTGAGGTCCCCTACACGGCCAAACTCCGTATTTTTATTTTGAGCATGCTCAAGCGTTGTCAATTCACAGCCCCAACTTCTGGGATTTAAAGTAAGTCTGGTTTGCCATTGTCAAAGTGTTTTCTGTTTTACAGTGCATGCATTGACAAGCACAATCTCATTATTTATTGAGGAAGGGGTTGGAAAATGTAAGAAAGGGGATGGAGATATTGAAATATGTTTATTTTAGCCATCATATTTTACCACGATAGCCGCCGCTTACAAATTTATGTGAACCACAGCCATTGTTTTAGATTCCTGTCGGCTTCTATTGAAATCCCTGCAAGGACTCTCAATTTGGCCTTCGATCCAAGCAATTATTATTTTAGGCAGAGCCTTCTTTTCTCTTTTCCCTTTTCTCTTTTAGTGAGCAGAAGGCTCTGCTCTCAAGGTGGCTGTAGCTGTATTGGTATTATATGTAATAATATTCATAGATATATATTGTGATATAAATTACTACTGTACATGTTGAACAGATATAGTTTTTATTTACAAGTCTTCGAGTGAGAGAATTATTACATTTTCAGCAATAAATATTATACAGTCAAGCAATTTAATTGGTCTAAGTAATTTATTACAGGAAATTTAATTGGGCAATAAACCATGAAGTCATAGAGTGGTTTTGAATTGAGTGTTGTTAAACCAAAATCTGAGCCAATCACAAGCAAGTAAAAACATCAATGAACCAATCACGAGCAAGTAAAAACATCAATGAACTAATCACGAGCAAGTAAAAACATCAATGAACTACTTGTAATCACGAACTGAAGTAATTCACGATTGGTTTTACTTCAACCAATCATGAGGCAAAGTAAATGCTAACAGTCAATTGAAAATACAAAGCTTTCAATGCCTAGAATTAATTAAAGTTTGATTGACAGTCTGCAATTTTCCAAATGCTATTTGAAACGGGTTGCAAAGGGTCACACTTCAATAACACAGTAATAATGATATTGTTCAGTAATAATGCTTCATGACCAGGCAGTTGAAAGTTTGACTTCACCTTGATGTAGTACTGATGTGTGGATCTCATTGCAGCCGTGTATCGACATGTTTGGAGGGAATTCCCAGTTGGGACACTTTGATAGGATTGTGTTGTCAGCTTTTGAGTTTGATGTGTATGCTGTGATTAAGGAGAGCAGGTATTTGCTAAGACAGTGGGTGAATAATTAACAATTATTCACCGAAGTGGAGGTGAATAGTGGTGGATATTTACCGAGCCGCTTTGGCGAGGGAAATATCTACCGCTATTCGTTGACACTGAGGTGAATAATTGTTTTAGTATATACCACACTGTAGGTGAATAGCCAGCACCAAATAAAATTATTTAGTTATTTTATTTTCTGTCAAATGGACAAAAACTTGCATGAGGTGATCACTCACAGCTTTGCTCGGAGGTGAATATGAAATCATATTCACTGTTTGAGCCAATCAGAGCGTGCGAAAAGTGATTCACTGGTGTGGTACATACTAATAACCATTATTTTGCTTATCTCAAATTAATATGCTAATTAATGTATTTTGTTGCATTTTATTGTGCTGTAATTCATTACTTGGGCTGCCTCTAGTGGCCTGAGTCTTTTATTCGGCTGTCTTTTTTCATTGTCAACAGAAGTGGGAAATATATACTAGATCCATGGCCAATTCAATAGTTAATATATTATTAGTATTAGCATATTATTATTATAATTCTTGTTTTTCCATTCTTGTTATTGTCAAACCTCAAGTTTGACATAAAATACTAAAGATCAACAGCATGTTTCTTAATACTAGCATATAAGCCCTATAACTTTGTTCTCAGGCTAATATTATTTTGTTTAAGAATATCAATTTTTTTGTGGGTAACTGTCAGCCATTATAGTTCACCATACAATTTTCCCACACTCTCATTGGTCCACCACTTGGCACTATCAAAAATTCTGTGTTGAACAATAAAGACAAGAGTGTGTCTGTCTGTCTGATAGTTTCTCTTAGAGATTTGTTGTTCTTAAAACTAGCATATAAGCCCTCAAACTTCTATTTGTTTAAGAACATCAAATTTCTGCAAGCAACTATCTGCCAATAGAGCCTCAGGCACACTCAAGCTTCCAGTCTAATACATTGTAAATAGTCTGTCATACCATGGAAACAGCTGCTGACATTGCTGGTTTACAAACTGTCAATTTAACACTGTTATGACTTTTGTAATTTACAGTTACAATCATGTATGTTTCATGTTTTTAGTGAGTCATTTGGCAACTGGTGGTTTGTGTCGCACTTGACAGACCTGCTCCATCATTGTGGTCAGCTAGACTCTAACCAAATGAGGTATGATTACTGTGGCGAGTCAATTAGGGTGGCGGAAGTGGTAAGCACTGTGCCTCTGTGACCTGGGTTGAATTCCTGTTGTGGTGTCATTTGTAAGTTGAGCTTGTTGGTATCTCGCCCTTGCTTTGAGGGTTTTTCTTCAGGTTCTCTGGTGCAAATTACCTAAGGGAGTGAAAATTTACCAGGAAATTTGCCCCAGGCATACAAATGTCCTAGAACATTTGCACAGAGGAATGCAAATTTCTTGTGACAATGGTCCTTGCCTTAATTTTTTTTATTGTGTGACATTTTTCAGAGATCACGTAAATTTATGCATGCAATATAGACCTTTATCGTACAGCAGCCATGTTGTGTCCCAGGAAAATAAAACCTTGTTCTTGTACTACCAAACTCAAGGCAGAGACTGCAGGGCTGGAAATGCAAAAGTTATTGCTTGTAGCCAAAACGGCTGCTACATGATAAAGGTCTATAAGGTCACATGTACTCATACGATGCAGGTCTATAAGGTCACATCATAGTTAATAGAGTGGAATGGTTAGGAAACCCGGCAAACTTCAAAAGGGCTAACAAAGGCGCTGCGATTTAGGTTGGAAGGGGTAAGACAAAAGATTGTGCACGATCATAGTTCATTAGCATTCCCTGAATGACTGAACTCACACGTTTCTATTGGCTGATTGATTAACATGTTGGAATTTCTATTGTGTTTTGTGCACGGTGGTGGTTGAAAAAAGCTAACAAAGACATATAACAAAGAAGGTCCCTGAGTTTCCTAACCATTCCACTATATTAACTATGGTCACATGTACACATAGGATAAAGGTCTATAAGGTCACATGTACACATAGGATAAAGGTCTATAAGGTCACATGTACACATAGGATAAAGGTCTGCACCATCACATGATGGAAGCCATGTTGGATGGCAGGAACATCCAAATATATCCAATACTTTCCTTGAATAGAGGGTTTGCACCATCATGTGAAGGAAGCCATGTTGGATGGCAGGAACAATGAAATTTGTTAAACATGTGAAAAATTAAATCTCAAAGGACTGAATGAAACTATATTGTTCCTGCCATCCAACATAGCTTCCATCGCGTGATGGTGCAGACCCCTATATACATTATAGTGTACACAAAAACTGTTTGTTTGTTGCTCATGCCTACTCTACAAGTAATAGATACAGAATGAGTAGACGGGATTTACAAACTCAAGCTGAAAGAAGCGAGAGTATAGAAATCCAATAAAGCATGGACAAGATTTCTGTATCGGACTTATCAAATGTCTTGATATATAGAATAGACTGAGTCATGTTTTTCAGTTATTTTGCAGATATGACCAATTTCGGCTGAGAAATCAAAGCTAAAGTTTATGTAAATCAAGACAAATCTGTATCAGATATACAATCTGATCACCTATTATGCATTCATTTGCTTCGTTTTCCTTCATGAATTATTAATGAGTTTGGTAAGACAGAGTTTCTATAAGCAATTTTCAAAGTCCTTTGAATTCACTCTATCAGTATGTGTCTGTTAGAAACTTAGTGTGGCCACTAATATTACATGTACTTGCCTCAACTTTATCAGTCTTTTAGAAGCCTCTCATGTCTGCACAATACTCTTCCATTCTGTTCTTTCTATAGTTACAGTGTGAATCTGAGAGAGTTCCTTTTGTTGGAATATTCTGCAAGTCTGATGTCACATCACAGGTCTGATTTATGATAATTTATGATAATTTGTTCACAAATGAAATTTTTGTGAATTTCATTTTTATGGATGTAGAATTTTAAAGGCTCTATTGGCACAAGTTATGTAAAAAGAAATGGCAGGATACGTGGAAAATGAAGGAGAAATATTAAATGGAATTTATAGTTCTACATGTAGCTTGATTTGTTCCACAGTTTTAAAGGGGCTATGTCACGGTGTTGGGCATGTATGGAGTCACTGTTAGATTAGTGGCTGTTAATTGGCTACAAACATTTAAAAGTCCCTTTGCTCAATGCTTCATTGAAATGATATACAATATTTTCCTTGAAGATTATGTCTACACACAGTTTATTAGTCATTATTGCATATTTGGTGTGATTTTAACTGTCATCAGTTCAGGTTCGTCAGTTCCTATTATTCCCTCAAGTCCCTGAAACATACAGCAACACTTTGTGGTGATGGTCCAGACCCACAGTATCCGCAATTAGAATTAAGTAATGATCCAGATAAGAACTGTAGTGCTCTATGGCAAGGAATGTTAAAAGGTGTTAATTTTCTATTATTCTTTCTCGTAATTTCATTGGTTGATACTTATAAATTCAATAGAAACCCATTGAAATAATGCATTTTCATTCGATATTTTTTTGTGATTTGAATTTATTTTTGATCAAACTAACTATCATGGTTTAATTTCAAAGAATATTGTGTGTGGGGAAAGTTCTCAAATTTGCGATTGAAAAATCCTTTGTTTTCTCTATATCCAATTGGCTGGATGGTGGCTTCTCTGCATTTTCACAGAAAAAAGAGCCAATAGCATAAAAAATACTTTATTTTCGAGATGTAATTTGGACTGTAGACACCTCCAAAGCACTTAAGGCATATTCAAGCAAAATCGTATGTGGGGGAGTCTCATTGCCGCAGAACAATGGATTCTACAGCTACAGTTCTTATCTGGACCATTATGTAATGTACTATACAAGTCATGAGCGAGACCCACAATGAACTGACTCTGTCTCTTGACAGTTTATATAACCCTAATTATCATAACAACAGCTGTCCAGGCCCTCTCGTCCACATAGGAACTTATTTCTCTTTGCTCTACCAATTCATACATTCATTGTCCGTCACAAGAGAAATACATTTCCTATGATAATCACTTAAAATATCTGTGTCCGTACTGCGAATATAAAGACTATTCGCCATGACAGAGGCCCATTAATGAAACTGTAACTAGGAGCCAAAATTCACTGCATTGACATAATACTTGATTTTGCTATAATATTTTTTCTAGTTTATGGCGAATTGCTGTAGATTATCTCAAGCAGTGTCAACAGTATGGAAGGTATGTGTTGATATAAGTCACTAAAATGCATTTCCCAGTCCTTAGATGGATAGTTTGGCCAGCGATTCCAAGACAGGCCAGGTTATAGCTGAGGAGGAGGTGCTCATTTGCAAGGCAACCTCAATCTTGTACTGCAACTGGTTGGGGGAGCTGGGGTAACACAAGTGGTTTGCACTTTCCCTCTCACCACTGTGGCCAGGGTTCAAGCCCAGTTACATGTGAGTTGAGTTTGTTGGTATCTCGCCCTTGCTGCAAGTTTTTCTGCACTTTTCCTCCCTCCACAAAAACCAACAATGCTAAATTCCAATTCGATCTGTGGTTTAGCCAGGCCCTGACTTTGATCAGCTCCTATGGTGGTTTCAGGTTGCATTAAAATTCAGTGTTTTCTATCGTTCCATCCAGAGGACACCACAAAGGGAACAATGCAAGGAAAAGAAAGCTAGAACGGAACGAAAGAGGAAGGACTTGCTCATTATACTGAATTGTTTTTTTCATTGTCTTTCATGTAGGGTCCACCTGGAGGAGTACATTGAACACCTCCCTCTAGAAACAGAAAAGAAAGCGATGAAAGTGTTAAGGTTGTGTGAGGACATGGACATGCCCTTCCAAGGTACCCTCCTTGTACATTCCATAGTCCAAAATCTTGCAACACAAATAAATAGTTTATCCTGTTCCTGTCCTTTCCATTCCATTCCGTTCCATTCCGTTCCATTCCATTCTATTCCGTTCTATTCCGTTCTATTCCGTTCTATTCCGTTCTATTCCGTTCTATTCCGTTCTATTCCGTTCTATTCCGTTCTATTCCGTTCTATTCCGTTCTATTCCGTTCTATTCCGTTCTATTCCGTTCTATTCCATTCTATTCCCTTCCTTAACATTCCTTCCCTACCTTAACATTCCCTTCCCTACCTTAACATTCCCTACCTTAACATTCCCTTCCCTTCCTTAACATTCCCTACCTTAACATTCCCTTCCCTTCCTTAACATTCCCCTCCCTTCCTTAACATTCCCTTCCCTTCCTTAACATTCCCTTCCTTAACATTCCCTTCCCTTCCTTAACATTCCCTTCCCTTCCTTAACATTCCCTTCCCTTCCTTAACATTCCCTTCCTTAACATTCCCCTCCCTTCCTTAACATTTCCCTCCCTTCCTTAACATTCCCTTCCCTTCCTTAACATTCCCTTCCCTTCCTTAACATTCCCTTCCCTTCCTTAACATTCCCTTCCCTTGCTTAACATTACCTTCCCTTCCTTAACATTCCCTTCCCTTGCTTAACATTCCCTTCCCTTCCTTAACATTCCCTTCCCTTCCTTAACATTCCCTTCCCTTCCTTAACATTCCCTTCCCTACCTTAACATTCCCTTCCCTTCCTTAACATTCCCTTCCCTTCTTTAACATTCCCTTCCCTACCTTAACATTCCCCTCCCTTCCTTAACATTCCCTTCCCTTCCTTAACATTCCCTTCCTTAACATTCCCTTCCCTTCCTTAACATTCCCTTCCTTGACATTCCCTTCCCTTCCTTAACATTCCCTTCCTGGAATATTAAGACACAAACTTGGTGCCTACAATAACGGCTCTTGTAAACAGTCCATGTTATTCAAGTTTTTGAAGTCAAAGACAAGTTTTTTCGGAACAATTTGCTCGAGAGGTTTTTTCCCGAGAAGGGATGTCAGATATATTTGAAGTTTATATTTCGAATTCAATTTATTTTTTGTGAGCACTATACAACAACCACCAAGACCAGAAAGGTGTGCAGGGGCTTCTTATGTTCTGTGACCGGTTAGGGTTTTGTTAATTATCGGGTAAGCTGTTGCTTGTTCAGTGACCAGTTAGTTTTTTTTATTATTGGGTAAGCTGTTGTTTATCAGAATACAACAGCTTACCCGATAATTTAAAAAACCTACCCAGTCACTGAACATATGACCCTCCCTTTCTGCTCTCAATGGTTGTTATATAGTGCTCACCATTTATTTTATGTCTTGTTGCGTCGCCTGACCTGGGCGCCTGACAATGTAGCCACAATGTTCTCTAAAACAAAGCTATTTTAGCACTAGAATATCAAGCAATACAGGACATATAACTAATAGGAAAAGAAGCCAATATGTAAATAATTTATTTTGATATTATTTTTATCGATATTTCTGAATGAACATCGTAATGTGATACAGGTAATTGAACATGCATAAATCTCCATAAATTACTCTGAACACTATCACAGATGCTCTCTCCCAATTTGTTTGAGTGAACAGTGGCTGTACACAGGTTATTACATTCCATTCCATTCCTTTCGTAGCAACACTGAGAGGTGAGAAAACAATAAGACAAAGTCCCTTACAAAGTTTTGCACTCCTGTCCCAAAACAATGTAACTGGGTGAAGGTTCGCGAGGATTGGAAAGGGTGCCTTTTCTTGTAAAACGTTAAGTTCTCAGTAGTGTACTTCAGTCGCAGTTCCCATTGTCTCTGTTAAGTAGGTGAGATGACTATCTGAATGTTAAACATCTAGTACCACTCCTGGGTCCAGTTGTTCGAAGCAAGGGTAACTTTATCCCTAGGATAGTGCTAAATCTGTAATTGAAGTCTGTACAGTTAGCGATTTAACCTTGGGGTAGCGGTTAACCTTGCTTCGAACAACCAGGCCCTGGATATTTAGCTTTGCCTGTTCTGATAGTTTTACTGTTGTTATTTACAGCACAGAGTATCTGTAAGACGATGAGCATGCAATCTCTGAAAAATAACCGACTGGGCTCTGCGTTAGCATGGTGCCTACGAGCCAAGGTATCCTTCTATATGATGTTCTGCAGTTATACAATAAACTGCATCTCATAGCATATTTCTTTGTTCTCTTCACATTGTGACGTCATATGTGCATATATAATACGACAGCCACACAGCGAAAGGACATTTTTTTTTTTTATATTTCAATATTTGTACACAATAATAAAAAGCTTGGTTCACCTTTCCCTTGGTCCTTTGTGCTATCTCTGATCCTTCCCGTGGTCCTTTCAGAAAAGCATCTGGGTCCAAGGCAGTTCATTTCCATAACTTATCGTGCCTGGGTCCGACGCAGCCATTTCCATGTCTCGGCATTCCTCGGTCGGAGGCAGCCATTTCCATATCTTATCGTGCTTGGGTGCGAGCTAGTTCATTTCCATGTCGCATCGTGCCTGGGTCCGAGGCAGCCATTTCCATATCTCATCGTCCAATGTTTTCCTATATCTGTTTTTTCAGGATTCAGCTTTTGCTGCCTTCATTTCAGACAGGTGAGTGTCATTGAGACAAGTTGATCATCATGCCTGAAACTTATGTCATTCTGTTTGCAATGGAGATCAGGGTTTGCACTATTCCTGGAATTGTATAATTTTGGAAAATTATTTGTTCTCCATCTACTCCTGGAATTTTATAGACATTAGTTGAATGTATATAACATGATAGGGGTTGTTACTTTATAGACATGTTAGGTGAATGTATATAACATGGCATACAATAGGGGTTGTTACTTTATAGACATATTAGGTGAATGTATATAACATGGCATACAATAGGGGTTGTTACTTTATAGACATATTAGGTGAATGTATATAACATGGCATACAATATTTTTTTTACATTATATACATATTAGGTGAATGTATATAACATGGCATACAACAGGGGTTGTTACTTTATATACATATTAGGTGAATGTATATAACATGGCATACAATAGGGGTTGTTACTTTATAGACATATTAGGTGAATGTATATAACATGGCATACAATATTTTTTTTTACATTATATACATATTAGGTGAATGTATATAACATTGAATACAACAGGGGTTGTTACTTTATAGACATATTAGGTGAATGTATATAACATGGCATACAATATATTTTTTTACATTATATACATATTAGGTGAATGTATATAACATGGCATACAACAGGGGTTGTTACTTTATATACATATTAGGTGAATGCACATAACATGGCATACAATAGGGGTTGTTACTTTATAGACATATTAGGTGAATGTATATAGCATGTACGTTATACAATAGGGGTTGTTACTTTATAGACATATGAGGTAAATGTATATACATGTAACATGGCATACAATAGGGGTTGTTACTTTATAGACATATAAGGTGAATGTATATAACATAGTATACAATAGGGGTTGTTCCTTTATAGACATATTAAGTGAATGTATATAACATGGCATACAATAGGGGTTGATACTTTTTTCGTGAATTCTCGTAGTTCAGGGTTCTTGAAATTTTCTTTTGGTCCCTGAAAACTCCTGGAATGCCATCATCTCAATGCAGTACGACTCCCTGGTCTGGGTTTATTCATTCTTAAATTACTTTAAAATAGTAGAGCTCTTACGATCATATATACATGTTGGTGTAATTATTTCCTGATTTTGAAAGTAGGCGTAAAAGGTATTGAAAATATACAAGTACTGCACCACCTGGGATGGGATCTAATCATCTGTTTAATCAGCCTTGCATCTCTTATTTGTAAAATGCATTGAAAGTTCCCATCAACACACTATAAAGGTAAAGTGCAACGAAGGAGGTGCGTTACATTTACCTTGGCGGGTTTCTCACTGGCGTTGCGAACTTAGAAAATCTTATATGTGATCTTGTTTTTCGTACAGATTCTTAGAGGAATACTGCAAAAGTGGTGGCTTCACCAACCTCGATCTAATCGACAGTTTAGGGTCAGCCATGCTCCTGAGCGATCGATTAACCTTTTTAGGTATGTACAGGCGGTATTATAATGGTTTCATTTATATTCCCTTCACGAATAAGCAAATTTGTAATGTTAGTCACAGAGGTTTTATTGTACGTACAGTTTTTTTGAAAAACGTATTTTTTTTCTAGACTGCAAACTAAGAGGGCGATCAGTTTGAAGCATTGTGACAATTTGTTTCGTCTAACGCGCATCACAGTCTAGGGCTGGATAAGACCCATTTCTAATCTCCTTGTTATGCAATATTGGGCCTTGCTCACGTGGGATTTTTCTATGTTTTGAATTCGGGGGGGGGGGGGGGGGTCTCGGTACTGATTGGGAATGCTCGTACCTTTTAGGGGTTTAAATGTGTAGTTCGTTAACACTTAGGGTGTTTAATTTAAAACGCCCACTTCTCGTGGTACCTTTAGGGTATTCAAAGTAAGATAAGGACTCAGTACTAATCAGAAAATATAATGATCGTTTAATGATCTCTTGGCCTGGCTTCGCATCTTGATATTTTCACAGTCAATAATGTTGCAGTTGGATCAAATATCAGTTAATTTTGGGATTGGTACCCCTTAGGGGTAAAAACAAATTTGAGCCACACCCACATAACGAGATAGTAGTACCTTTTAAAATTTCC
This sequence comes from Actinernus sp. WN-2022, assembly GCA_030867875.1. Lineage (NCBI taxonomy): Eukaryota > Metazoa > Cnidaria > Anthozoa > Actiniaria > Actinernidae > Actinernus > Actinernus sp. WN-2022. The sequence continues at coordinate 58,783,445 of JAOWCC010001634.1, forward strand.
GCCGAGCATTCACTCGGGGGGGGGGGGGGGGGGGAGAGGTGGGGGGGTTTAACTCCATAGAGCCAGGTAATTTATAAGTCCAGTTGAGACAATTGCCATGTCAATAACATCCATTTATTTCAGTAATAGATTTAGTACTTATCTGACGTAGGGAAATATCGTGAATTCCATAAGATGTACGAGGAGGGCCACTTCCCTGACGCCGCTGGTCTGTTGGTATCACTGCTGACGTCGAAACTGGCACCTAAAAGGTAACAAACACCACATGGTTATGCCGTATAGGATAAGGTAGAGCTCGTTACATGACTATGAAGTTACTTCAGTGAGAGTCGTGCGAGACTGATCAATCTCAGGCTGGCGGTCTAACTTCCTTATCGAAGAATACGTTTGATCTCAAGAACATATATCGAAAGTGGGCTATTCTGACTCATTACGAGGATATGCTTACTTGAGACTACGTTCAATTACACAATTCGGGTTGCAGGGCTGATTGCCCGCTACAACCATGGCCAATACACAACTATGGCCAATATACAACCATGGTCAGTACAACCACGGTCAGTACAACCACGGCCAGTACAACCACGGCAAGTACAACCACGGCAAGTACAACCACGGCCAGTACAACCACGGCCAGTACAACCACGGCCAGTACAACCACGGCCAGTACAACCACGGCCAGTACAACCACGGCCAGTACAACCACGACCAGTACAACCACGGCCAGTACAACCACGGCCAGTACAGCCACGGCCAGTACAGCCACGGCCAGTACAGCCACGGCCAGTACAACCACGGCCAGTACAACCACGGCCAGTACAACCACGGCCAATACAACCACGGCCAGTACAACCACGGCCAGTACAACCACGGCCAGTACAACCACGGCCAGTACAACCACGGCCGGTACAACCACGGCCAGTACAACCACGGCCAGTACAACCACGGCCAGTACAACCACGGCCAGTACAACCACGGCCAGTACAACCACGGCCAGTACAACCACGGCCAGTACAACCACGGCCAGTACAACCACGGCCAGTACAACCACGGCCAGTACAACCACGGCCAGTACAACCACGGCCAGTACAACCACGGCCAGTACAACCACGGCCAGTACAACCACGGCCAATACTTGATAGAACCATCACATAAATGGCGTCTAATTTAATAGGTATTGTCCTGGAGACTTTAGCCTCGTGTTCACGTTGCCACACAAAAGCGTTTTCACATGAATGTGAGACTAAAGATTCCTAAACAATGGTTACTCAAATTGGACGCCATTTCTGCAATACTATGCATGAGGTCTATGCGACACCGAGACTCATGTCACTATCCTCTCCTCCTTGCGAGAGTTTGCTTTCCCCGTTTGGTTGCTTGGCAACATTGAGACGTGGGAAGGGGGTCGTTTGGTTGTAGCAAACTGAGCGAGCGCGCTCCTCGTGGCATCTAACAAACCATGTGATATTCCTCGACAGTTTCTGGCTGACTCTGCTCACAGATGCTCTACCACTCTTGGAAAGTGATGAGGTAAGCTAAATGAAATCAGTATCAAGTCCAGATTGTGGAGCTTACGTTGTATTTGTGTTCAGCAGTTGTACGGCATCGTTGACAGCCAATACCAGTTACTCTCGAAAAGACAATTGAGTTAATTGCAAAATACAATACTACACTTGAAAATGCAAGCAGTCGCACAGGCCGTTGCATGAAAAACTACACAACGTGAAAACTAAACTACACGTGAAAACTAAGCTACACAACGTGAAAACTAAACTACGCAACGTGAAAACTAAACTACACAACGTGAAAACTAAACTACACAACGTGAAAACTAAACCACACAACGTGAAAACTAAACTACACAACGTGAAAACTAAACCACACCACGTGAAAACTAAACCACACAACGTGAAAACTAAACTACACAACGTGAAAACTAAACTACACAACGTGAAAACTAAACTACACAACGTGAAAACTAAACTACACAACGTGAAAACTAAACTACACAACGTGAAAACTAAACTACACAATGTGAAAACTAAACCACACCACGTGAAAACTAAACCACACAACGTGAAAACTAAACCACACAACGTGAAAACTAAAGGCTGAAAGGTGATGTTGCAGGGAACGATTTTTTGTCCCAAGGTTGTAACGCGAAAAATCAACATAGTGTAACATCTCCCGCTGGACGGGCTGATGAGAAGCAACCTCTTTCCTCTGCGTTTTCGCGGCTCCTCGTCCTCTATACTATCTGCTAGAACAAGTAATTCTACGATTTTTCGCTTACTTAAAGTCAAGTCATTCATGGTTTCATTCCTATCGTGTGACGTAAGCTATTGCGATGTCGTGACAATCGTCCCGTGTAACACCCCCTGTTGCCACGGTAACATCGTCTGTTGCCACGGTAACATCACCTGTTGCCACGGTAACATCACGGCAACCGCCTCCCGGTTAGCTCGGTAGTTAAGCGCCGGTCTGTTGTGCGGGTTCAAACCCCGGCCGGACCAACACTCAGGGTCTTAAAATAACTGAGTAGAAGGTGCTGCCTTTGTGAAACAATGGTTCACGAGCTGCAAATGGTTAGACCTTACGTCTTCTCGGATAGGGACGTTAAATCGTAGGCCCATCAGTGGAAATGTCACTGATTAATCCGTTATTATTATTACCTGTTGCCACGGTAGATCCGGAGTCCTGGGTAACATCACCTTGAAAATAAATCTCTGTTTTTCGTTCGGCTTCAACGGAACTCTGTGTTTGTCCTTTTTATTAGAAAACCCGAGTAAGAAAAGCAATGAAAGGCGAATAAAAAAGAAACAATAAATACAGGATTTGACGAGAGAAAACCTTTTCATGTCACGTCTTCACTAGCCGGAAGAAAATGCAGCCGTCTCTATTCGAATAGAGGCAGTTAATTACCCCTCCCACTTTGTATTATTGACAGTTAATTACCCCTCCCAGTTTGTATTATTGACAGTTAATTACCCCTCCCACTTTGTATTATTGACAGTTAATTACCCCTCCCACTTTGTATGATTGACAGTTAATTACCCCTCCCACTTTGTATGATTGACAGTTAATTACCCCTCCCACTTTGTATTATTGACAGTTAATTACCCCTCCCAGTTTGTATTATTGACAGTTAATTACCCCTCCCACTTTGTATTATTGACAGTTAATTACCCCTCCCACTTTGTATGATTGACAGTTAATTACCCCTCCCACTTTGTATGATTGACAGTTAATTACCCCTCCCACTTTGTATTATTGACAGTTAATTACCCCTCCCACTTTGTATGATTGACAGTTAATTACCCCTCCCACTTTGTATGATTGACAGTTAATTACCCCTCCCACTTTGTATGATTGACAGTTAATTACCCCTCCCACTTTGTATGATTGACAGTTAATTACCCCTCCCACTTTGTATGATTGTGTGCTCCAAAATTGGTCTGCCCCTTGTTATTAGGGTGTTTAAACAAAACTAATTAGATGACGAAGAACACTTGTCTTTGTTCAGGAACTCATAAGCCACACAAACCTCAGAGGCTCTTATGCTTCACTCAAGGCTTTACATGAAGTTGTCAAGTAGGACGGCCGCATGTTCTTCATTATAGCCGGAGAAGATCTTTCAAAGCATAAGAGATTCATATTTTTGTTGGGAAAAACAGTCGACTAAAATAACCACAAGAGACAGTGAATTTCGCCGACTTGTGTCAAGTTCCTCTAACTTTTTTTAATGCTCATCCACATCGATTCTACATCCAGTGAATAGTTTTAGATTTGAGTGTTGCGTATACGAGTTGAGAGGTTTATATCTCCAATATGCTATTATAAAATAGTTTCGATAGTACGCGCGCTCTGATTGGCTGTAAGCCGTGTTTCTATAACTCTATAGAAACATAGTCAGTTGAGTGCGCGCTTGAGCTAGTTGTGAGAATTTACGTTTTGGTTATCAAATTAAGCAAGCGTTTCCGTGCTTTTATTCGTTTATTTTATAAAGGAAATAGAAAACATTTTCCCCTTGTTTCTATAGAGTTATAGAAACACTTGTGGAAGTTTGGAAGAACTCGAAATAGCTGTGGAAACACTCGCCCGAACTCTATAGAAACACGGGAAATGTTTTCTATTTCTTAAATGTATGATGTCTACCCCCGGGATAATTTATTATACAAAAACAAGCTGGTAGAGATAAATGACATGTTATAAACATCCATGTTATACTTGAAGCTTATATATCAGTGATTTTACCAAATATTTTAACTAAATCAGAAAATAGTTCCATTCACAAGGAGAAATAAATTGCAGAACGTTTCCTGGCTTACGTCACATTAGCATATTCGAAATATAAACCTTTATAACTCTTAGACACAACACTCAAATCGAAAAATATTTTATTGTTCAACTATTCACTTGATGTAGAATCGATATTAATAATAACAAAAATAAGCGTTAGAGGTACTTTAAGATCATCTTTTCGGTCATTTAAAAAAAGAAATGAGCATTAGTGTCCCCCCCCCCCCCCCCCCCCCACACACACACCCCGGCATATGCCACGTTCTGAGTGACACTGGTGACATTGTGTTCAGGTGATCTTCTCCAGTAATCAGACGTACGAACTGATGCACTGCCTGGAGGAAATCCACCTCTCGTTCAGATCTGCCGAGTATCTGGACATACCAGCGCGTGAACAGGCACCGCGACTAGAAAGAAAAGGCAAGGGAAAGGCCGCCAAGATAACCAAGGTACCAGTCAATGTCTAGCTAGTGGATTGCTGTAACTGTGTACCAAGGTACCATCAATGTCTAGCTAGTGGATTGCTGTAACTGTGTACCAAGGTACCAGTCAATGTCTAGCTAGTGGATTGCTGTAACTGTGTACCGTTAGCGTAGTTAGCTCAAGGCTGGTGTACACTAGTGACATAACATTGACCAACATACGCAGACGTATAGTAATGCATTGATCATTAGCGACGTAACCACCAACACAATAAGTGCATTGATAATTATCTCACACCTGTTAGTAGAACAAGTACTGCTTTTGATCAATTCATTACTGCCTCTGCCGTTGTTACCAATGTTAATAGTCATAAAAAAGGTACGACACGACACAGTCTAGAACCTCGCCTTCCTCTCGTGTTTGATATATTGCGGCCAGTTCGACCGAAATGCGATGTATATATATGTGCCGGTTCAATCGTATGGCTAAACAAAACACAAGAATACGCACTACGATACGCACATAGAAGCTAATACAAAGGTGCGCACACATGCACACGAACACCAATACACGACACACACACTAACTTAACACCACCCACACCGTCGGATTTCAACACCTATTTACGATGCACCAAACACACATTGCACAATCAACACAGAAGTCATTGCGCACATTTACTAGAGTTGAACGCTGATGCACACACTGATGCACGAGCTCACACGATTCAAACGGCTATACTGTGCCAGTTATCATCCTGACTTTAAATACAAGTAAAAGACTAAGGGCGGTTTCCATTTATGCGAACTGACTGGTTTGACCGGCCAGTTCTTAAATGGAACGTGTCAGTTCTGAGAACTGGTCCAGTCAGTTCCTAGTTCTGTTCCTAGAACTGACGTGTTCCATTTAAGAACTGGCCAATCCAGACCAGTCAGTTCTCGTAAATGAAAGCGCGCTAACACTCATAAAGCGACGCGTTATTCAGTTGGTTTTATTGCTTTCTGGTTAACTCACTTTACGCGGCGAATGATTCCTGTAGCTTTTGAATATTGTACAGTCGTGTTTTTATCAGAGTAATCCTGTAGTAAATCGCCGGTCAGACGAGTGGGAGGGTTTAATTCGCATCCAGACCAAGACTCAAGGTCTTAAAACAACTGAGATGAATTGCTGTGTGTGTGAATCAATCTCATTAAATTGTATACCCCCATACTGATTGTCCTCCACTAATTTTGTGCCCTACCACAAGCAACCGTTGCTAGTTGTCACTAATGTGTACTAGCAACATTGGCTGATCCACTTGCAACAACGAACAATTCAGCAAGATTCTAGCAAGTTGCTAGTTGTCATGATATTTTACTCGCGCAAGCCTATTTCGAACCGCTAAACGTTGACCCTCACACACGAGTTAGGAACGTCAAATATATAATTTTAATCTATTCCCTCGGTATTTGTGCAATGTCGAGTTGAAACGTTTAGAAATCCATTCTAAAGGGTGTTATCTTTCGTAACTACTACAGCCGCTCGAAAAGGGTTAAAACTTTCTTTTTAACTTGTTTTTATCCTTTAGTTGTATTATTTTTCAATTAATATCACTGACAAGTAGCCAATGAATAACCGATTATGTCCGTCGGTTTTTTTTGGTGGACGTTAAAGCCGAGCACACTGGACTAACGACACGATACTGCACCTCGTCTCGTTTTCTTGGCTATTTTTCTTGGCTATTTTGTCAACGCGCCACTGGACGAACGACACGATACTGCACCTCGTCTCGTTTTCTTGGCTATTTTTCTTGGCTGTTTTGTCAACGCGCCACTGGACCAACGACACGATACTGCACCTCGTCTCGTTTTCTTGGCTATTTTTCTTGGCTATTTTGTCAACGCGCCACTGGACGAACGACACGATACTGCACCTCGTCTCGTTTTCTTGGCTATTTTTCTTGGCTATTTTGTCAACGCGCCTTTGAATGCATCATGTGGTAGTTAAGGGTTAGAGACTAACGTGCGTCTTGTATTGGCAAATACAGACGCGCGCTGACTGAACAATGAACCAAAAATAATGAATACTGCATGAGGCCGAATGCAATATGAAGAAATGTCGACTGGTTATTTGTTAAAAAAAAATACAAAAAAGTGTCTGTACTTGTCAATAAAACACAAACATAGTATGTAACTTTTAATATTCCAACTGAGGACACATCGTGATGTGGTCATCAATTAAGCAATCGATCTCATGCTTGGATTTTGTACTTTGGACGAAGTTGAATACCGTTATTTTTGTTGCGATATTAAACAGGTTACTGTTACCGGCCGAAAATGTTATTTCTGACGATAAAGCGACGGAGCGATTAAGCCGTCAGAAATTAATATTCCGCGGCATGCATGATGACGAGGTTTTTGGTATTAGCTGGGCATTGTGGATAATTATATGGATATATGTGTGTTAAAGCCAATCGCTAAGGTTTAGATCTAGTTTATATGATTACTCATTTTTGTGGCCGATTGGTACACATACTAAATAAGCTATTATCTTACGAAAGTCTCTCTGTTAGTGTTGTCAGAATCGTCCGTATAAAAACCTAGCAATTAGAAAAGCTACTCTGATAGTCTGATTGGAACCCGTCTCGAAGGAAATCAGTCGGCTTTCCCAGCTATGGGAAATCAAAAACTTCAACAGCAGAAACTGATCATGTTTGTTAGTATTTTTCTGTATCTACAGTAACTGTATTGATATAAGTGACGTGTGTAAAAAGAGTTTATCTCGCATGGCGATGTACTGTAAAATGTGAATGATGATGCTACCACATTTCTTTTTTCGTTTCTTTCCCCGATGTACAGCTAAGTAAAGACGGAAATAATACGAATTATTAGTAGCAGCTCCGGATCCTCATTATATAGTAACTAACTTGTATAGTTTACGTTAACTTTAGTAAAATCAAATAAGACTTTCCCTAGACATCGTTCTCCAACCTACATTAATGCCAAACCTTATCTTTTATCATTCATTTTATAGTATATACTAAAGAAAAGGTGTTGTCCTTTGTTCTGGCATATTCTCATTTGTCTTTAACGTTTCTGTACAGTAGAGAGGGAAACCTTGCCAATAAAACAAATTAGCAAAAACAAAGGATGAGAGAGAAAGACCGCTTATAGCTACTTGTTTTCCAGACAAATTACCAGTTAAGAAATTGAAAACAACTAACGCGGCGACCTTTGAAGAAACTGTCCAGTGACGTCAGTAACGCTTATCCTTTCCATGTGGTTTGCATCATTGAATACCGTTTTCGTTTTTTCCCCTTGCGATATTGATTTTCATAGTTCAACTCACGTCTTGGTTAAAAGATGCCTTAATTGGAAACTGAGAAAAGAGAAACCTCGCTTCCATTTATCATGTGGTAGTATTTAAAAGTAATTAGAAAGCGGTCTTTTACAATGTAAAGCCGTAGAGAATATTAAAATGAAAGTTATTAGTGTGCCATGTTTTTGGCGGCCGACTTTGTCACATTTAATGATCGTATTCAGCAAAGTTACCGCCACAGAGGGCGCGCGAGGAAATTATATTTTATAACTGAACAATAGAACGGCGAGGAAAAACAACAAATAATACACGAAATAGAGTGGTGTTTGTAAAACTCCCCCTCAAAATTTCTTCAGATTTTTTCATGAAATTTATACTGTACCAAATGTTCGGTTTGAGCGCGTAAGTAAAATGCGTTGTAGTTTTGTTTACTGTTCGTGTAATCCACATCAACCTCAGCGTTCTTCGTTACTTTTTAACCCGTTTGGCTTATGATGTATTTTTAAGTTATCTTGCTCGTGTTCCACCAAAATGTTCTGGTTCTAGCCCGCTTTTCTCTTCGGTCCTTGTAATCTTTATATATTTTTCACGTTTCCTTGAGTTAGATTGTATTGTCTGTACGTAATGTGTGGTGTTAACCCTTTCTAGTCGTAATATTTTCATTAAAAGAGCCGGATAAGCAGAGACTCGTGTACGGGCCACTTCTTGTTCGAAGCTCGACCATGGTGCATCTGTATGTAGTACAACTACTCTTCTCTCGAGTAATACCGACTTACTTTAGTAGAGTAATGCAATCATTAAACCGTCTTGGCAGTGATATGAGGTTCTAATATTATTGCGTACTTCTCAGTACTGTGGGCTTCTAACAATCCGGCTAAAAACGCTGGCGTTTTAACGATTTTAAGCCTAAATATTAGCTTGGCAACACCTTAAATTTGAAACGTAGGTCAACCAGTAACCTTTTCAGGATTTTTATTCGCAATTAAAAACACTATGTTGAAGAAATAATTAAAGACATTTTAGTGTGTGTGTTTGAGTCCTGTGCCAAAGTTATGATAATTAGATCTACTGTAGATATTAAGTATTCAGTTAATGGATCTGTAAGGTAGCTGCAAAAGCCAGGATTATCCATTAAGCGGCATTGTTTGGTATCTTTGAGGTTGCCATCATGTTTACTTAGTTCGTGCAATCGAAGTGTGTAAAGCACCTTCAAGCAGACATACTTTCCCAAAAATATCAATAGTTCTCAATAGAGTTATTGTAAACGTGCAAGCTGAAAAAGCTAGAAGCCGTGTTTTAAGATGTGTTTTGAAGTGCGAAAGTAGAATGATTGATTGTAAAAGTAGCTTCATTGTTAAGACACTTTACTGTAAAAGCCGCTTACGTTGATGCACTTTGGTTCCAAGCTTTTTGCAAACATCTTGATAAAACATTTTGTTTATGTTGATGGTCTACACGATGGTCCTAAAGAAACAAAAAAATCGCGCTAAAACATGAGCGGCCTCGGTGAGGTTTTCCCGCCGTTTTTTCTCCCGAAAGTTGCTAACGCGTATGGTGCGTCCATTTTACAGTCTATTTATTTTATTTTGTTGTATTTACCTTTACAGTTTATATGTGGAAACGCTTTTTATTTTCTTGATCGTTATCAGTCTCTCCTACACACAATAACCCCGGGAAAGCCACCTTTCTGGTAAAATGATTCCCTTTATTTGCTGATTTTCTGCAGCGGTGGTGGCCACAAAATGAACTGGTTTTGGTTTCTTGTAAGCGCGGACGAAACATCAGTAACTATTCGCGATACATTACTTGTCGAAAACTGCCGCTTGCAAAGAAACGAAGAGCTACGAGAATTTGGACAACTGGCTGCAAGGCAGTGGTGCCGGGTGGTGACGGGCAGTTTGTCGCTGAAGATCCTCACACAGAAAATATGTCAAAAACGCTATCGATTCCCTCCCAAATCTGTATAGTAAAATTTTCTAACAGCCCTCTTGAAGCCTACAGCCCCTCCCTCCTTCCAATAAAGCCAAAACCTCCAAGAATAAAGTCAGCCGCCAGTTTATTTGACTTAATGGATCGGTTAAATGGTGGATTAAATTTAACCCATGGATTGATCTTGGATTGGCGCTAATCGGCCTTTGAGAAACAGGTATTAATCTCGAGTTAAATGTTAATCCTGGGTTAGCTTTAATCGCACTACTATTTTCAACCAGACTAGGGCTTATTAACTCAGGTGCATTGTTGGTACTATTTTCAACCAGGCTTGGGCCACACAGCGGTCAAACGTCTGCGCATGTGTCAAAAGTCTTGCAACAACAACCTATTCCAAAACAAATTCAAAGCGAGCCGGCGGCCGTCACTGTTCACAAACCCGCTTTCAAACCTTGAGAACTTCTTTGGTAAATTATGAAACAATTTGGTAAACTCACAGTTTGAAGTTTGTTCAATTTCCCGTCGACTGTGAAAATAAAAAGCTTAACTTTCACGTATTTTTCTTAACTTTTGGGGGTAGAAGTTCACTGTAATACGTTTTCAGGCCATCCCTTCATGTAGGACGACACGAATTGCTACCAAATTGTAGTGTATTGTATTGTATTGTGTTGCGTTCTATTGTTGTATTGAATTGTATTGTGTTGTATTCTATTGTATTTTTGGTAAAAATTCGTGTCGTCCTACATAAAGGGATTGCCCGTTTTAAGGTAATTTTGCGCGGGAAATCTGACCGTAATACGCACGCGCAGACGTTTGACCGCTGTGTGGGCTAGGGCTTATTAACTCAGGTGCATTGTTGGTACTATTTTCAACCCGGGCTAGGGCTTATTAACTCAGGTGCATTGTTGATACTATTTTCAACCACTAGGGCTTATTAACTCGAGTGCATTGTTGGTACCATTTCTGACTTGAAATAAGTCTCTTTCCAGCAAATTAACTATGTTGCCGTACCTTGTTAAAGAAAACCCTTACGATATATCCTGTTATCGTTAATATTGTTGTTGTTGTTATCTTTTGATAATGTTTGGTAACCCTTGACACCAAGTAAACCTCAAAGTGAACTTTAACTTGTACTAAACACTCGTTGCAGTATAAAGGCACACGCTCCATTTAAAAGTACTTAATTTTGTTTTTTCCCAAAAAAATGGCTTTACAGCGAAGCAATGAAGTTGTTAAAAGCGAATTCAATTTGCCAGAATTACCAGTGGGCTCTAGGACTTAATTGAGGATATTTTCTTTGTTTGTTTTGCGTTTCTTAGAAGGCCATTTCCTCTCGATCTCCGGTGACTCTTTTGAAGCACACGGACTCCGTGTGACCCAGCAGCTTAAGCGATTATTCGTAAGAAAATCTCCCCGACAAACGCTATGTTTTGGCAACAACAAAAATAGAAGAACCGATGAATCACAGGATTACTGATGAACAGAAACGGGAAATGATGGAGGCGGCGGCATAAGGGACATGTTTCGTGAGATATCGTTATCAGGCGGTCGTCTTTGATCAATAATTCACCGATGGTGTAGGAATACCTGTTGCCATTATCTCAACATGAGAACAGATCAAAGAGACCGATACTAAAGAGCCGATAGAGATCCAGCGATGATGGATAGCTCATTTTCAAGTGGATCATTAAATCGGATTTCAGTTCGGTTTCGGCGCCTGTGCTTTGATGACTAATTGTTCCTGGCAGGTTTTCATAGATATACCAGTTTTGGTGGGTAGGAGGATTTATTACTGATTTAAATATGGATGAACATTTATTAAGAACCTTTCGCCTTTTGGTACTAGATAAGCGTACTGAATTTTACCATATAATTGGCTTTCAATCTTATTTTTGAAAATTTCGAGGACGAGAAGTAACTGTATACTCGAGAGTAAAGGCCAGAAAGCCAAACAGCTTTAGAAACAACACGTGTACATGTATTTGTGGCGGTAAAAAAAAACTTAGTTATGTTTTCTGTCAGCGTTTTTTGTACCAAACATAAAAATAAAAAAACATTAAAAGCGTGATTGATACTCATGTATAGCGACAACTATACATGTGTTTTAGTTGTCATGCCTTTTAATATTGGACGGCCAAACGGGTTGTGTAATGGGTTCTTTTGGAGTGTATCTCCATTGCCCCCTAAATGGGCAACATTTACCAACAATTTGTCTCCAAGAGAAAGAAAATTTATAAGTACTGAAACATTTATCAAACTGAGACATGTCTCCGCGTACGACTATTAGTATAAAAAGGCTTTGGTTAAAACTGATGACATGTGTGTGATTATAATTTTTCCAGTGAGATGACTCGGGTTTTATCGAATGTGGAATCGGAATGAGTCAGCGTTCTGTCTTGTAAAATCCTTTGGAGTGGAAATTATTTGATTCTTTGACGGTACCTGACACTGATTCGCGATTAATATAGATATAAATCTGAACGAGCATTTTATCTCTTCTGAAGTACTTAAAACATATCTATCTTATGTAAGTTATAAAAGTAGGGAAAGTTATAAAAATGGTTTTAAGTTCGACTTATAATCCAGTAACGTGACGCGTGACACGACTCACGCAACCCGTTTGTGACTTTCGTGAGATGTACGTGACGGACTCACAAATATGCTAATGATGGTTTTAGGCTGATCGTGGCTCTTTCGTGTAGTTTAAGTATGATAGGCTTATGTTGTTAACCTTCAGTGAGCGCCCTTGTGAATCCTTTTGGCATTTCCTGTCGCGTTATAACTGCAGTCAACTCTCGTTATAGCGGACACCCTCGGGACCGTGATAATAGCGAGAGTCCGCAATAGCGAGAGTCCGCAATAGCGGGGTGCGAGAAAACAAACGTGGTCACAGCGTGAAAATGTTTATTTACGCACACGTAGTGGATAACACTATTAACTGACCAATTTTTCACAATCTTACGAGTCTTGAGAGGTATTTATAACAAAGTAATGATCACTTGCGTGTTCTTGAACTGTAACTTTCTGTACTGTATTGAGATTGATTTAGTTTAAACGCTCAGTTATCGTTTCGCACAAACACGGCTCTAAGGATCTATGAAAGCGCTGACAACGCATACGTTCCGTGTAACCTGCGTTCAGTCAGTCAGACCGAGATATCCAACTCATTCTTTCACAAAAAAAGCGTCCGATGCTGCTCTGTGACTTTCTGCTTTTGGCAGCAGTTTCACTAATTTTCTCCCCAAGCCTGTTAAACTCGCTTGCGAGTGCAAATTGACCGCGCTCTAGAATAAAAACTCCACGTTCCCAATGGAGCGTTTATAGAAGACATTGTTTATGAAGCTAGACATTACGGCATAAACTAATTGTAGCTGAGATTGTTCATTTCACTTCCAGAGACTGTGGGAAGGTTTGGAAGGACACATGTCCGGCCAAGTAAGAAAAGAAAAATTATTTTAAACCCTGGGTGTCCGCTATAACGAGAGCCGAAACAATAAAACTGTTACGTTGGGACCGCGTGAAGTGTCCGCATTTCTGTAATAGCGAGAGTCCGCAATAGCGGGAGTTATTCTCTGTCAAACCTCTGTAGTTTTCGCCGGGGATCTGTCTGCTGTCCGTAATAGCGGGGTGTCCGCAAGGCGAGAGCTCACTGTAATGACCAGATCCGTGTTACTCTCATTGGTTCTCGTTGTTGTGTCGTGTTAGAGTGTTCGATAACTCGCAAGCCACGAACAACAACAACAACTTTGTTATTTGTACCAGAGTTAAGACAGATTTACATGAATGAAATAAAATTAGCTAATTAGGGTACAGGTTACCTGGAATAACCATAAGGGTTAACCAAGCCAGGCAACCCGAATGGAGGCAACAGGTTGTAAAGACTATTGGACAAAAGCTTTAAGATGCATTTGTCATCGAGAGGAGTGGGTGTCTTTGCAAGGAAGAAAATTGGAAAGATGAAGACTGCAATCTAATTGTATCACAACTAAGTACTTGAACCAGGCAACAACAAGTTCACTCAAAATGTTAAAAAAGGATTTTTCATCAGGAATTTTACGAAATAGTCATTGAACCCGATTATTGTCGTTGCTTTTCCTCCTTTTGTGCGAGTTGTTAGATTGGTGCAATAAACCCCTGTCGCTCTAATTTTAAAATGCAGCATTATAAATTCTAAAACGTTTAAAACAAATGGAAGCTGTATAAAGTTACCACGATACCATTCATATCAGCTTGTGTTTTTTTTTAAGACTCTTGCTATGTGAAAATATAGACCATAAATTTAAGCCTTTGTTGGTGGTCAGTATAATAATAATAATAATAATATAATACTCGCATCAAGAGTGCTTTGGCAAGTTGTAATTTTCACCCTTAACATTCCTTACATGGTTGTCACTAAAACCGCGGATCTGAAACACCCCACTGAATACTGATTCCTTGGGGCACTGGACACGTTGGAACAGTTAGTGGTTTAATTCGAGCTGGCAGTCGGTCAAAATTTAGTACAAGATTTATCATTTGTATGGTTCTCCAACTTTTTCGCAAGAGCCTTGGTGTCATCAGGCGAATACCACCAAAGGGAATGTTGTTGAAAATAAATATTGACAATCTGTAAATTACCAGTTTTAAGATCACAAACCAGCACCTGCTTGACAAATAAGGGTCATTAAAACTATTGTTACTGTCCGCGGTCCAAGTGTTTAGCATTAATAATAAATCATCTCTGAAAAGGAAGCTTTCAAAATATCTCTCTTACTTGAAGAGAAGGATTTTGCTATCAAGACATGTGTACATGCGCTGTCAATAAGACACATCAGGCAGGTTCTTACACGAGGTACCCGTGTTCAACCGTCAAACTGTATTAAACTAAACGTGATAGTCATAGATGAAATAAAAACTCTCATATCAAATTATCATATCAAAGATCATATTTAAAGAAGTGTCATAGCTCTTGTGCTTGAGTGTGAGTCGTAATTTGATTGCGTGCATCTCGAGGCATTTTCACATGTTATACCAGCATAGTTTAGATACATACAGGTAGTGTTTTGGCGTAATTTGTAGTTTACAAGTATCAGTAACGCGGTGCTCCTTTTAAGAGGACGAACTACCTGTCCCTCACTGCTGTTCACATGTTTCACTCTTTTTTCACCACCTTGAAACCAACACAGTGAGACTAGCGTCGCTCAGCTAGTTCAGATATTGTACTGGTGACAAGCCTATTAATGGTTTAGCTAATGTCTATTTTACTAATGTTGTAAATTAAAACTGATCAAGTATTTTGCAGCATTTTTCCTTTGATCGAGGCAACACTTTATTGGCTTCCGCGTAAAAGCTGCTGTGTGATTGGATGACAAGCTGCGTACGTGCGGAACCCAGTCAAGTGCTGCCATGCTATATTTGGCATCGGAAAAGCCCTTATTTAGACCCGCTAAATCAGTAGGATAGAGTGTTCATGGGATGGAAAAGGATAACAAGAGTAAACGTTTGAACATTCCAGATCGTCGAGCATGTGGAATAATATGTAGTGTTAAAAATACGACAATATATTATCTAAAATACTAATTTCGTACAAACTAATTGTATTCAAGGCTTTGAATTCTGGTTGGGATATTTTTCCAGAGGATTGCTCCCCAGGAGTGGAACTCTGGGTTTTATGTGATAGTTCAGGGACTGTAGCCTCGAGAATTTTTTGTTACTAGCCCAGTCATTAAAACAAACGTGTGTCATTTTCCTTGCTGGTGGTCGAGCGGTGGTTCTGTCATACTTGTGGTACAGCATTCCCGCTGCTAGCGTTTCTTTATGGCTCATCTGTTTTCAAGCGCTTTAAAGTTGACATAAAATTATTGAAAATATTATTGGCTGTTATTTCCATGACACTCAGGTTGTCAGGCACAGGTTGTTAGACGCTAACAGGCTTCTTCTAGTGCACGGCTGATTATTGTGACATCGCGGCTTCGGTTTAGCCCACTCCACGCCGCGAAAATTTTGACCGCCATTTTGTAAAGAAAAGAAACGCTTTGCATGATGGGACGACTGAGTAGAAGCCTGGGGACTAGGCTAATCTTGCAATACATCCGGGACCATAGCCTGTACTGCACGTGACCATCGCCTTATGACACGCTGTGCGACCTTGTGGGCACCACATCCTGGAGCAAGTTATGCATGAATCAATGTTAAGCCGCAGGGGGGGGGGGGGGGGGGGGCAGATGTGCGGCATTTGATCAATCTTCGCGTGCCCACCCTGGGGAATTTGATTACAAGCTTTGCCCTAGGGTGTGGACATTTGAATTAGACCGCTTGAGGACTGTGTCCTAGTCTCTTGTTTCCCGAGTCGCCATCTTGGATCAGTTGGAAGGTATGAATTTCCAAAATGCTTTTTCATCTGTTTTCATTGAGTTAAAAAGAACGCTTCAAATTTTTTTGGGATCACCTCCAGTTCCCCCATTGTCTCAGCTGTATATATATATAGTTTAAGGAGGAATTTCGTTGCCCCAGGTGGGGCAATTTGATCACAATTGACCATTTTTTCTTTCCCCGGGGTGGGGAATTTGACCAAAAATTCTCGAAAAAAGTCAAATGCCGCACATCCACATATATAAATAAAACGATAAAATGCTAGAAAATAATGAGGACAACTGCTCATTCCAGTTTTTTTAAACTGCGAAACAAACATTGTGTTTTTACGGATTGTAAATACAACGTTCCAGTACTTTAGCGACTATGCACATCAAGGAAATGGGTCTGTAGTTTTCTACATAACTCTTATTTCCTTTCTTGTGGAGAGGGGTGATGTTGGCAAGTTTCCATTCAGTAGGGAGATCTTTACAACACGGCTCAAAGAAAGTCATAAAATTAAGAGAACTGTCTTCGACTATAGGCGAGGAGACTTTGAGGGAATGAATCGTGCTATCGAGTCGCTTGATCTTGACTGGATGATTTCAGATTCTCCATCTGATATCAACGATGATTGGAATTCATGGAGAGATAGCTTCCTTGCCGCAGCCAATGATTTTATCCCTATCAAGACCATAAAGGGGCGTCATACCTTACCCTGGTTAAATAGCAGTATTTTACATCTACTTAAGCAGAAAGAAACCCTGCGTCGGAAGCTTCAGGATATCAATTCTGATGCTTTACGCGAAAAGTACAGACATCTGCGTTCATGTGCAAAGAAACTAATAAAAGCCAGCAGGGACCAATTTTTGGGTTCATTGAGCTCTACCCTGCAATCAAATCCTAAGCGTTTCTGGTCGTTCTTCAAGACATCAACGAAGTCTAGTAGCGTCCCTCAAGAAGTCACGATAGCTTCCACCAACGCAGATTCAGTTCGTGTCGGTGCCAGTACTCCCAAAAATGTAGCCTGTCTTTTCAATCGCTATTTCAACTCCGTGTATTCCAAAACTACCAATGACGAATGGACGCCTGACTCACCTATAACTAATGTGACTGTCTCGGAGATAATCTTACTACCCAGTGAAGTATCTAAAGTGTTGAAGTCTCTAAATCCAAACAAAGCTATGGGACCTGATAACATATCTGCCCGCCTACTAAAGGAATGCGCGTCAAATATTTCATACTCCCTCGCTCACCTGTTTAACAAGTCACTCAAGCTTGGAACTCTCCCTACTGAATGGAAACTTGCCAACATCACCCCTCTCCACAAGAAAGGAAATAAGAGTTATGTAGAAAACTACAGACCCATTTCCTTGATGTGCATAGTCGCTAAAGTACTGGAACGTTGTATTTACAATCGTCTGATAGACCACCTTCAAAATATGATCTCTGAAGCTCAGTACGGCTTCCTTAAAGGCAAATCCTGTACCGCTCAGCTACTGACAGTCCTCCATCGCATTGGTCAAAACCTGGACTTGGGCAAACAAACCGACGTCCTTTACTTCGACATCTCTAAAGCCTTTGACACAGTTGACCACAAACTACTCTTGCGCAAACTTAGCCGATTTGGTATCACAGGTGGAGTGCTAGACTGGTTCAAGAACTACCTCTCTGGCCGCCAGCAGCGTGTAACAGTTCATGGCGCCATGTCGAACATGCTTCCAGTCACTTCCGGTGTTCTTCAAGGGTCTATTCTGGGACCCCTTTTGTTCTTGATCTATGTCAACGACCTCCCATTATCGATCATCTCGTCCTCCGTCGAGGTGACAATGTTTGCTGACGATACCAAATGCTTCTCGGTAGTGGAATCTGCAGCAGACATCTCCATTCTTCAGGGTGAGGTATTTAATTTGGCGACCTGGGCACGCTCTTGGCGGCTGAAGTTCAATGCGAAGAAATGTAAAGTTTTAACCATCACCAGGAAACGCAGTCCCCTATTGGCTAACTATACCATTGATGGTCAAGTTTTGGACCATGTTCCTAGCGAAAAAGACCTAGGCGTGACCGTTAGTACCGACCTTACATGGTCCATTCACATTCGTCAACAGATCACCAAGGCGAACCAGTTGCTTGGCCTACTCAGACGCTCTGCCGTCAAAGTCCGAAGTACTAGCGCCCGTCGATGTCTGTACTTGTCCCTGGTTAGGTCGAACCTTGCCTATGCCTCACAAGTATGGAGCCCACAAACTGTCGATCTGACGCAGGATATAGAAAGAACACAAAGGAGGGCTACTAAGTTTATTTTCCTGTTGCCCTTCCAAACAGACATCTCCTACAAATCTAGACTGTTAACTCTAAAGCTTTTACCTTTATGTTACTGGTATGAATACCTTGACATCATCTTCTTGTATAAGGCAAAACACGGTTTAGTAACCTTAGCTCCAGATGTTTTGCCAAAGCTTGTAAACAGGGTGAATTTAAGCATCTCTCTACGTTCGATGGATAACTCACTTAATCTTATTACTTATCAGATTCCTAATGTCAAGACCCTGTGTTACCAAAATAGTTATTTTATAAGAGCTTCCCGAACTTGGAATACACTTCCACACGAACTGCGTAAATCAGATATCTCTTTACCTAAGTTTAGATCATTACTATTTAAATATTACGTGTCTGCCATCACTTCTGTATTTGACATCGAGAACCCTAAGTCTTGGAAGTCTGTATGTCTGAAATGTCACCAGGCAAGACAGTTAACCGCACCTCTCAAATGCTGCTTTTAGGTTGAAATAAGTATTGTAATTAGATCATTTATTGTAATTATATTTTTCATAGGAAACCAACGTAATTGGCTAACGCTGTGTTGGTTCTCCTGGCCTCTATGTTCTGTTTGTTGTATATTTTACTTTATTCTATTTTGTATCTTCTATTATGGCCGAAGTAAGTAAATAAAATAAAAATAAGCTCACGATTTGTGGCTCTTACAAATCCTACGGTAGATTACGTGATCACTCGCGCAAGATCGATTGCGTGATAGCGCGCGCTAGAGTCACCGTTTTCTCCAGAAATTTTCCTTGTCATCTCACTAATAGAGTTTGCATTGATTTCTTATCGTGGTAAAATAAAGGTAATGAAATAACATTTTGCAATAAATGTACCTCGAGTGTCCCTTTCTTATGTCCTTGGGTATTCTCTGCTATTTTGGGCTAGTTTGGATCGGTTTTAGAGAGCTTTTGATTTTTGAGATCTCTCTCTATAATGAAATGACAAGACTGCACAGTCCGTTGAGCACATCAAATCACTCGAAGGGCAATAAAGCACTCTAAAATCACTTCAATCCTCGCCAGACTCCACAAAAGGACGTACCGAATGTCTGTCTACGTTTATTTCGGGGTGGAATTGCAAAATTGTACATTTTAGCCCTCATAAACGACATATTTGTGGTATCAAAAACCGCTATTTCAAAACCCTCTGATGCTGGTAACTTAGTCCCGAGACAGCGGGACGTCCCGTGGATGGCAGATGTACGCTGATTGGTTGGTCATCGTCACGTGGTGGAGTCTAACAAACTCTACGTGCACGTGACGACAACCAACCAATCAGATCGCATTTGCCATCCGCGGGACGTCCCGCTGTCTCGGGACTAAGTTACCAGCATCCGAGGGTTTGAAATAGCGGTTTTTGAAACAACAAATATGTCGTTTATGAGAGCTAAAATGTAAAATCCGAAATAAACGTAGACAGACATTCGGTACGTCCTTTTGTGGAGTCTGGCGAGGATTGAAGTGATTTTAGAGTGCTTTATTGCCCTTCGAGTGATTTGATGTGATCAACGGACTGTGCAGCATTGTCATTTCATTATAGAGACATGGCCAAAAGATCGCGGGCTCTGGGAACGAGATTGTTATAGAGAGAGATCTTAAAAACAAAAGCTCTCTAAAACCGATCCAAACTAGCCCAAAATAGCAGAGAATACCCAAGGACACAAGAAAAGGACACTCGAGGTACATTTATTGCAAAATGTTATTTCGTTACCTTTATTTTACCGCGATAAGAAATCAATGCAAACTCTATTTAGTGAGATGACAAGGAAAATTTCTGGAGAAAACGGTGACTCTAGCGCGCTATGACGCAATCAATCTTGCGCGAGTGATCACGTAATCTACCGTAGGATTTGTAAGAGCCACAAATCGTGAGCTTGGGCTACCTGTGCTTTAAGAGCATCAAATTTCCAAGGGAAACTATTTAACAATTACTGGTATGTAATCAACTAAAGTCGATTGAGGTATGCTAACCGCCGTGGAAAGCGAGTAGCAGCTGACGTTTCGAGCGCTAGCCCTTCGTCAGAGCAAAAGTGTGTCCTTGTGTCCTTTTGCTCTGACGAAGGGCTAGCGCTCGAAACGTCAGCTGCTACTCGCTTTCCACGGCGGTTAGCATACCTCAATCGACTTTAGTTGATTACATACCAGTGTTTATCTTCCCCGCCGACGCAGACCAAAACTAGTTTTTACAGGAACTAGTTGCCTATCATATTTAACAATTAGACTGCGATCTCGAGGTTTCTGTCAGCAGTTAGTTTGTGAGGGGTGCAGCCACGAGTTAACTATCAAAGTCGATAGAAACCAAGTGCAAGAAGTCTAATAGCATAACCAAACCACCGTCTATCAACTTAGCGTTCAAGAAAACTGTAAAAAGACTCGCAATATTATTTTCTAAGATATTTTTTTCTGCAGAGCGCACGGTCGACTATCGATCGATAGACAGCACCTGGCTAGCCAATGAGATGGAGAGTGTTCCAATAGACGCTAACAGCCGATAGTCACGAGACAGAAATACTCAATTTTGTCTTCGTTGTTCAACATACACAACATTTTGTTGATTACGTTAGCACTTGGCCAATGCGCGCGCGCCGTGTGTATAATTAACAATTAGACCCACAGCCCGAATGGGCTACGAGTGAATAGCCCACGAGGCGCAGCCGAATTAACTCGTAGCCCATGAGGGCGAGAGGTCTAATTGTTTTAGTATAAACTAATTAGTCGGACAGTAGAAAATAATAGAAAGAAACAAATTGAAGTTGAAGTTGAAAAAATGTTATTATTTCGTGAAAATGCGTGCGGTTTTTCTCTACCATGGGCTATCACAAATATACCTATAGTAGGGTAGCCAATCAGAATGTAGGATTTGTCCACTAGTTGGTTTATACTAACGTGTGATAGAAACTTCAAGCTCGTTGTCTGATTGTTAACTTTAGAAAAGATGCTCCCGTTAGCCTCCATTCAGAGGATGATTGCTTGTATCGGTTCAATGGGTACGTTCCGCGTTGTAATCATATGAATTGCTGTTTAATCAATTCAGCACGGCGCAGGAATGTTCGAGGAACTCGTGCAATTATATGTACGATGACGTCGCAATCTGCGTCAATATCGAGAGACGCTAATTGAGGGTCATTTCCGCTTTCATTCAAAATTTATTCTAAAAAAAACATAAGTCTTTTATCAGCCTCAAATTCCGGTTTAACTGCAGCTGAGGTTGTGAATGCGTCTATGATTTCTTTTAAATTATGTCCTAATTACCCGCAAGAGAAAATGAGCTAACCTCATCTTTTTTGTCGCCCAAGACCAGAACAGTTGAGTAGGCAAATTTTCGCAAAACGGTAACATTTTAATTCACATTAAATATGCAGAAGTTTCTAATGCGATCCTCCTCCTAAGTGGATGGTTTTCTTGGTAAGCATCTCAGATCGGTACCGTTGGAATTTCCCTTCAAATCAAGAAAATATGTTGATCTGTTGCCAGTAGTCTCGACACAGCTTCTTGATTGCTCTCATTCACTGTTAATGGGTTTTCCAACTGATCGAAACTTGGTTAGGAATTCATACTTCTACACCTGTCGGTAAGCAAGTCAGTTTCGTATTCTCACGGACGATCTGGTGGAGCCGCTAAAACGGGGGCATCTAAATAACATGATGCAGGTTGGCGTAGTGGTACACCACTCTCCTCGCCTCTGCGGTTCCGGGTTCGATTCCCGGCTCGGGCACCGTACGTGAGTTAGGTTTGTTGTGATTTTTTACTCCGCTTTTCCTCCCTCCGTAAAGATCAACATGTGAGTTGAGTGTTGTGTGCTGACATCAGCTGTAAGCTGCCGTAATAATAAGCCTGCTGTAACAAATAAAAGATTATTATTATTATCGTCGTCGTCGTCGACTTGCCCCACGTGAGCCTCCATTGAGTGCTCGTTCCAGCTCGTCGTGACAATACAAAACATTCCTATTAAGAAACATTTCTGACCAATCAGAACGCAGCAACGATCCCCCGGGACAATACGGCCTTCCGGTTATCTCAGTCCCGGGTTAAGTGCCGGTCTGTCGCGCGGGAGGCCGCGGATTCAAACTTAAGCCGGACCAACACTCGGCTCCATGTGTGACACAATCTCGTTCTCGAATTGCAAATGGTTAAGTTAATCAGTCTCACTAGACAGTCACGCGTTACAGACGTCAAACAAGGTCGCTTTACGTTTATCTTGGCCCACAAGGTTTTCCGAAGGAGATGAAAAAAAATTCTTCCCAAATATTAAACAAATTCAGCGAAAGGGAGGAAAGCGATAACTTGTTCAGAATGTTACGAAGACTGTCGCCGAACTTGGCCTTTTTCGTCATGTTTGTCATTCGTCGTGTTTATTTCGCCATGTTTGTTTCGTCATGTTTCTCGGTTAAAGTGTATGGCTTGTGGAACATAGCTACAGTAACTAAGGATTATATGAAGACTGCTGTTCGGATGGCAGTACGTACGATGTTATTTATTGTATTTCGTTTCGGCTGAACGAACCTTCAGAGGTTATAAAAGCCCTAAAGAAGATCCTGGTCTCCACAGATCCGGCAATACTTGTTTGTCTTAGTCAAATCACTGTATTTGTAATCTCTGGTCCTTGCAGCTTTTTTGCCGGGGCTTATTATGTATGTATGCATAGCTCGTCTTCATTTGTTCACTAAATACGTACTGCGCATGTGCTACATTTTTAAGACAGAATTTTTTTGAATTTTCCTAGAAATTTGTTCCACATTACGAACCCAGGTTGATCTGACTCGAATGACGCCTACATGTTGAGTTAGTCGTAGCTTCACACACACCTCTGACCGCCAATAATATACATGCAGCTAACTACTAGGTATGTTTGATTTCTTATGAACTAAGAAAAGCGTTGTTTGTTGTATAAATAAAGTTGTTGTTGTCTTCGCACATCGTCATTTTGTTCGCCGTCATTTATCTAAAATCATAACATTTTGTATTACCGGGGCGTCGGGCGATGCAGTTGTTAAGTGTTTGCCTCTCACTTTGGCCCAAGTTCGATTCCCGCATCACGGCGCCACGTACGAGTTGAGTTTGTTGCTATCTCTTCCTTGCTCCCGGCGAGTGTATTTCTGCGTCCGATTTCTGTAGCCGGTTTACTTCTCAAAAATCAACCCAAATTCGACCGAGGAATTCGTGTCCCCGAGTACTAGACACTTTCCAGGGTCAGCTAGAAAACTAGACACGTAAATAAAGTTGTTTATATTTATTTATTTTGTTAACTTATCGGGCCTAAGCGTCACTTGGACACTTCACGACAACAAACTGAATTCATGAGAAAGCGAGACAATACTGGAAACTTGGTAACGCTGTAAATACCCAAAATTATGATCATTAGTGCCAGGAACTAAGGCATTTTTTTAGCCCAAGGGAGTGGCTTGTCCAGTACTAACCACACATGTTTTGGCGTGTTCTTACCGAACCACACCTAGATATTTCACCATATGTAATATTTTGACCATTTGTAGTATTCGCTTCAGTGGCGGCTACATGCATTGTACATGTTACTTTCTTCTCGATTTCCCTCCTAGTACACATGCACATCAGATAACACGATCATCAAAAGATCACACTACGATTACATTCATTACATTAAATTACAAGGCGCGTGTGCTGCAATTTGCAGACGCGCTTAACGATGTCTTCTTCCCGTGAGGTGACCAGTGTTATTCTCGTCTGTTACAGGCCCAGGGAGATGAAGAGCAAGACAAAGTGGATTTACTACGTCTAGCAATGTCTAGGAATCTGGCACGCGCTATACTAAAGGAAGGCCAGCTCGTTTGATAGCATTTACCCAATTGTGGTAAATCTCAATCCATCCGATGAGGTAGTCGAGGCAGGAGTCTGGCGCCGTGAAGTACGTTTCAGACAGACCATGTGGCTGTCGAAAGTAGCCTACGAGTGATCTAAGGTTAGTTTATGAGGTGACTGGAAGACAGAGAGGCGCGAGGGAACGGAGATGGACGTAAACGGATGACAAACGGATACATCAAAGATAGAGTAACTACATTAGCGCGACGTCGGCTCGGATAACTTGCTGAAATGGATCGGGCCGAGCCACCGGACAAACACGAACAGTATCGTATAGGAAAAGTTCCTTGAATTCAACTGCGTAAAGGATATACATCAAAGAAACTCCGCGGTTTTGTCTCGCAATTAACTGTTTGACGGACTTTGTTACCGATTGTAGAGCTAAAAGTGGAGAAAATATGGAGAAACTGTGTGATAACGTGTTGAAATGTTTCTGATAATGGTTCAGTCGTGCTTATAGCCATCGAGTTAGTTCTGCCTTCCTTCTGATAATGGTTCAGTCGTGCTTATAGCCATCGAGTTAGTTCTGCCTTCCTTCTGATAATGGTTCAGTCGTGCTTATAGCCATCGAGTTAGTTCTGCCTTCCTTCATTAATCTGTTCATGTATCGTGTTCATGCTCATTACAAATGTGCGACGAGTAGTTCCACCAGTCTTGTACCCACTCTCTTCTTCACGCCTGCGTAGTAGGACTCTTAGTGCTAGAGGTGGGAAGAGTAAGACTGGAGACAAGTCGCGTTTCCACTGACTTTTTTGATGGAAACCCACATCGACTGAACACGAAAACGCAGACGAATTTTAACGGGGTAACAAAAGGATTATTTTGATGTGTCATATGAAGTATATTTAGTGTTGTTTCCATCACTGGTCATTGGCCAATTTCTAACATATTCAAAAGAGCTTTAATAAAAACGACGAGTAATATATAATGGTCTCGGAGGCACTTTACTCCAGAATGTTCTAAGCTCTCTCACCGCCGTGTTCAGTGTTGGTCAATTGATTCGGTTCAAAGAACTGAATATCTTTAAAAAGCAGACCTTTGTTGTTTCTGGCCTTGAAGCTCAGTAGAGTTAGCACAACATTTCAACGGAGAGTGATACTCCTGAATGCTAGAAAGTGTTCATTGACTGCATGCATTAGAGTTGGTGGCGGTGTGTTTGGACGAGGTCTCAGGTGAAGATAAAACTAAACTATAAACAACTCTGCCTATTGAAGCAGGTGATTCAATTATCTTGGTTTGTTTCTGAATTTTGAAATCTGTAAAAAGACAAAAAAAAGCTTGAAATGATAAATGGCAGAGACTTCATCGGGGAAGCGACACTCTACTGAGATGCCACCGATGTTATGGCACATGAAACGTAGCAATGATGTTCTGCCACTTTCGAAACGACGGAATACCAAAATTGCGGTTTGTTCAAAGAATTTAAAAGAAGTGGAACACTTGAATTCAAGAGCCACGTATATCCTGTAGGAGTTCGACAAGATCCCTTATTCAGTTTTACATTATAAAAAGAAGACTTTCGCCGTGTTTATGTTGAGTGTGTTGTAGATCACATGTGACGTACACGCCAGTACTTTTCATGTCAATAAAAAAATTCAACAAAACCTGGAGAGTTCTTTTGTTCCCACTTGTTAACCAGTTCTTCTAGTATCGTGAAATGTTAACCTTCAAATATGTCAAACATTGTTTGACAGGAAGAGCAAAGAAAACATTTTGCGTCACCAAACCCCTTACATGTGGTGATGTCTGGTTCCTGTAGAACGGCCGATTGCCTTGTCATTCGCCGTTCAGTACTGTTTTCAAATAGACTGGCATTGTTTGACAGGAACGGCTCTCGCCTAAGAAAAGGCAAGCATGTGGAAAGCCTGGTTCCCGAGCATATATTGTTAACTTTGTAGTGACCGCTTTCTTTGAACATTCATTGTCGGTCAAACACTGCTGGGATGAACTTCAACGTTGTCATAGAAAAATTGTTGGCCCACGAGTTGGTGGCGTGCTTTCCAGATTATGCACGAGTGAGGTAAGGATAAGAGGGTTATAAGATTTTTTTAAAACTTAGTCTGTAAAGTGTATAGGCGATATCTGAAAAACCATTAACTATCAGCCTTCTATAATTAACAATTGAATATTGGTTATTTTCACGGCAAGGTAAAGTTAAAGCAAACCGTTTTTTCCCTCCCATTAGAACGTGTAGATGTGAGCTAGATAGCTATGTCCTGGTTTCAGTTGCTCCTCTGGTCGACAGTTTCCCCATCAAAACCCCCCTCCCCCCCAAGATGTATTCAAAGTTAATTCCCGGTATTCCTATCGGGCGGATAGTCTCGACACACTGATCAGAAAGTGAAGGAGAGAATTTCTCACCAATGCGGTGAAGCGCGTCAGTGTATTGTTTCACATTGTATTCATTTGAACAGCAATAACTAATCGTTCTGATGAGCTAATTGTTGTCCGAGGCGACTAGGCTTTTCCTTTTGTTGTCCTCGCTGATTATGCCATTAAGTCATAATATTACTTTTCTCTTTCTTCACCCGATAAAAAGACGGAAATAGGTATATTTAAGTTGTCTTTGAATTAAAACAGCCCTCCCTTCTAATAAACAATCGACGCAACTTTCTAAATCTAACTGCGCCTCGCCGGGTTAGAACAGATTTCGTATGAGTGGGACAAACTACAGCACTGACTGCAGCACGGTTACTGTACGGCATGCCGTGACATTGAAATGACTTAGAGTGGGACAAACTACAGCACTGACTGCAGCACGGTTACTGTACGGCATGCCGTGACATTGAAATGGTTGATACGATAGAGTATGTTACAATACGATACAGCGTTTTCTAGACCGCTGTCATAAGAGAATTCTAAAATACAACATGTACACGATCTCCTGGAAAAGTGCGACAGAAAATTATTTCACAAGATAACTCATTCTATACTACCAGTCAAAAAGCCGGTCATATACAACTTAAGACGTCATCGCAGTCAGAAGCCTAAACTTAATACTGAACGATTTAAGAATAGTTTCATTAACAGAATAACCTTTAGATACAACCATTGATACAATATAGTTTATTTTCCAAGTATGCTTATAATACATTTTTGTAAAATAACAATTAGTTAATCTTGAAGTCATACATACTTGAATGGAGGCCAGATAAACCAAGAAGGCTTGGAAATCTGGATTTTGGAGCTATTCTTCTCGTAAAACCGGGTACCATTTAGTCCGTAACCGTACTACTACTAATAATAATAGTTTTTATTCGTCCAATAAAATACATACTGAACGTTACAATATGGTTAAAAATATACATACTAGAAGGTATAAAAATCGATAAAAAGTTGGTATAACACTAAAAACTATTAAGTGAATCAATAATCTAATTAAAAGCTAGGTTGGATTGTTTTCTGACCAAAATTAGATGATATTTCGTTAATAACCCACATATTTTTTTATGAAAAACCAGGACAAAAACAATAAGGAAACCGTGCTGTAACCGTGCTGTAACCGTGCTGTACCGTAACTCTGTAATTTGATTGGATCAACAGGACAAAAACAATAGGGAAACCATTTCAATGTCACGGCATGCCGTACAGTCAGTACCGCAGTTTGTCCGACTCGTGCGATAGCTGCTCTATGCTAATCTATATATACACATGTATATACCGCTCACTTTATATACTTTGTACACTTCAATTTGTTCTACCAACGAATATAAAGGCCGGTACACACGAAGGGACAAGTTCCAGGGACATGTAACGGGGACAAATCCCTTGTTGTGTTCAGATGAGGGGACTTGTTGCAGGGACATTGTGATTGTATCAGCCGCCATCTTGAAATAGAGTTTGTAAGGGCTTATGGGAAAGTAAAGTATCGCTTTGCGATTGGTTTATTTTAATTTTGTTGCATGAACAGTTCACAATCATATTTTGTCCCCAGAACTTGTTCCCTCAATTGACCTATATCATTATGACGTCATGGCTTGTTTATGAGGGGGACAGAATCGACATGAACAATAGAATTTTGAACTAAATCTGCTTTGCTGAGGAAAATTTAACTTCGAATTGTCTTGTTTCCAGATATCAGCTGTATCAATGTTTATCCCACAATATTTACCGTATTTGGTGGCTGTTACCGCTATTCTACGTTCCACAAAATGCATTTGATAGCGATTTCCTTTGTGTTGCTGTTTTGTCCCCCTCCCACGACCGTGATCCTTAGCGTTTAAACAATAGATTGTTTTGATTTGACGTCATAATGATATAGGGCAATTCAAACCAGTTTTAATCGAAGGGACAAGTGCCCCCGCGAGAAGATTTTCATGAAAATTGAGTCATTCACGCGAGGGGATTTGTCCCAGGGACTTGTGCCCCGGGCTTGTCCCTTCGTGTGTACCTACCTTAATGTTAATAGGCGACTGGCTTGGTCCTGGCCGTTATTTCCGGCTATTAAGCAATTATTGGATGAGGTTGAGCATGATAGCGAAAATTATCAAGACAGAGGTCTGTATTATCTGCCGAAGTCGAAGGCTGAGGCTGATAACACAGACCGAGGTCTTGATAATTTTCGCTATCATGCTAAAACCGAATTAAATAATTGTTTTATTATACATTTTAAGCTCCAGTTTTAGCAAAAGAGAAAGCTGTCGTAAACGAAGCTAAATGAAACTCGCATAAAATTGGTTTGTTTACGATTGGATTTCTGATTCAATATTATGTTTTCTTAAGGCATATTCGAGCTAAAAATTGCATTTATTTTATGAGTTTAGGAGAAAAGAATAACTAGAAACATAGCTGAGCGCTAAAGTGGCTCAAAATAACGAAATAAGTGCCCTGCTTTGTAGCGTAAAATTCTCCTATTTGCTTACCATCGATGGAGCGCTAAATATTATCACAAATTACTTAGATGTTGTACGCATGCGCACTTAGTGCTGTAGCTATGGATAATTCGTTTCGTGTTCTCAGCCAATCAGAATCGAGATGTGAGTAAAACGTATAATAAAACCAGTTATATATAGCAGTTGATACCTGATTGGTCAGAAGAGCACTAAATGGGCTTCCTAGGGGCGAACCGTATGGGTGAATCCGTTTAATTTGCTAACAGGATAAAGCCGGATCGCTTTATACCAAACAACAACTGAATCCGTGATTCTTGATCATGATTTGTCGAACCTTCTCCTGGCAGGGACACACCCAGAACACAAACACATAGCAGTGGTAGTACTCAATATACACAAACTATCACTGGGGATCAAGCCGCTCATGGCTACTGATGAGTTTAGGATGTTGTTTTTATGACCTAATGGTATTGATATGGGTGGTCTAATAACTTTAGTTATATTTGGAACAATCCCCCTACGCTACATGAAGTCAGTTGTATTTGCTCCAGAAGACCTTATATAGCCGAGTTCGCTAAAGGATTTTAAAGTATCTTCACTTGCCTGGTTGCAACACGCTACGCAGAAAAATAACGCCGCTATTCTGCATATTCTCCACCCACCCGCCTTCATTAAAACTTTAAAATAAATTTCAGTTTAACTTTAGACCGAAGTCTGCTTACTCGTGCTTTTCCTGCTTATATAACTTTCTTGCCGCAATCTCATTCCAGGACCTGTTTTGCTCGAAGTATCCCACTTTCCTTGTTCCCTTTTATCTAGTGTCATTAGTACTCATCTCGGATTGATCATTCAAAGAAGTGAGTTGTTAAACTTTTTCCTGAACGGCTGAGCGGACGACTTCGTACCGTCTGAAAATCAGGCTACTGAGCGGGCAAACGAATTGATTTGGTGAGTACAAATATGATGGCGGATGTAAAATGTATTCAACGTTACAGAGCACGGAGCAGTAATTCTGGTATCAAAAGAATGGTTGCCTGGATAAAACGGAAGGGTATTATATCCTAATCAACCAAAAACAAATTACGGAAAACAACAATTTAGCTTTAAGCTCCAAAAAGCCCCCTTTTTACCACTGTGATATGATATAAGCGATGCCGATTTTTACAGACTATTATTTCCGATATAGCGCAAAAACGTGTTTATAGCTGAATCTGGAGGGCGGCAGTTTCGGAGCTTATTTGGAGGCAGAACAATGCTATATTAAGCTGAATGTACTATTTCGAGCATTAATTTGGAAGTATTTAATCTATGCAGGAATTCGTGTGGTTTCAGTTTTAGTGTTCATTCCTATTTTTGTATCAGCTAGGATTAAGTCTAAAAAACGAAAGAAAGAAAAGGAGAAAGAAAAGGAAAAAGAAAATGCATCATAAGTGAAATTACTTATCGCGGCGGTGATTTTTTCATTGGCAATTAATTCATTTATTTTGTGCAGCCCACCCTGTAAAATGTCCAACCTTGAAAGCTACATAACTCTTTTATATCCAGCGGAGTAAAACCAGAGGATTCTTAGTTAATCCTTGCATTACACATCCCCTTATTTATATACTTTGACAGCTGGCTTTAGAAAAAGTCCGTATGGGATTTGAGGCTTCCGCTCATTCTAGAATAATCAATCTTAGCTGTTTTTTTTTTTCTGAACTGCGAACTAAACCACTTTTTGGCGTAACTGGATTTTATATTCTCATTTAATTTGTTTGAAGTTTTGTCAACGGGAATGCTAACACGAAACCAGCTTTCTGAACTATGGAGCCTGAACTATTCTACGATGAATTAAAATAAGCTCCCGGTATCCCACAGCCCACTAATCCAAACAACGGTATTTCAAACGGACCTCGGCGCTGGTGGAAACCAATAAAGAAAATCCCGATAAAAGTTCTCGGCGCTCGCAGTTTCATCTGCGATTGTAACTGAGACTTCAGAGAAACACCTGAAAGGTATTAAGAAACAAACGACGGACCCATTGGCACTACTGCATAGTGTAATGGGTGAATTACCATATCTCTGAAGTAAGATTTGCGCAGTCTAATATTGTTTTTATAATTTCATGAGTTATCACTGTTACGCTTTCGTGTCCCATGGTTTGATCGATAATTCTTGATCGACAACAAAGCAGGCCGCGAAGACTGTAAGCTTTTGAAGTTTAACACCACCTAAACATTAATGTCGGTTCGTTTCTGATCGGTCTGACCCCTGGAAGGACATCTCTAAACTGAACCAAACATCATCTTTCTAAACATTCTTAAAAGCGCCCCTCCCCTCCCCTATCCAGCACTTGACCCTGCACAGGACAATCACTAGAAATGCTTTGCGGCGCGCTGGTAAAAAGGAGAAAAAGAGAGATCAAAATGGACATCAAACTCACTCAATTTAAAATAAAATCATGAGAGTATTTGTCCCAAACGCCGCAGCAAGATCGTTAAACTTTCATATCAAATTTCCAAGTAAATTTCCATCTGTTTTCCTTCGAAACGCCACAGACAAATATAGTTCGGTACTTCTTTGATTGCATTTTTCCTTTGTAATCGGTCCGCGCCTTGTCCTTTTTAAAAGCCTCATAATCATCGTATACCCGACATTAGATATTGTTGTGGCGTCTGATTATCTTATTCCTTTAACAAGAATCCGAAATGTTGAATCTGCTTTTGCGCCACCCACAACATTGATCGAGCCGCCTCGAGCTCCGCATCTTACACGTCGATGGAAAAAAGGCATGCAATGAGCGATGGGTTAGGGTTAGGTTTTTGGTCATTTTTTTGAGGACTTACTTTGGTTTCCTTGCCTCTGCTATGTCATTTTATACCAATAAGGCTTTGCCTTCAACAAAGAAAGTCCAAACTGATCAACGTTCAAAAATGTGGCTTCGAGAATTTTCTCACTTCCGGTTTCGAAGTATGCGTTTCCGGTTAAAAACTTAGCAAAGAGTTCACTTTTAAAGAGCTTTTTAATAGCTTTAACTAGATCTCAGGGAAAAGCCACTGCAATTTTGCGTAGGGGTCTCACTATTTTCTCTGTATTTAGTTCAATAAAACCATTTTTTTATTGAAGCCAATATAAAACTTTCATACTATCTAGACGAGTAATTGGCACTTTTCAAACCTGAAGTGGCAAAACCAGCGAAAAGCCGGCAAACACCGACCGTGAAAACGGCGCGAAATGCTAAGCTGCGCTAATAGATTTATGAACGAGGTAATCCTTTGGCAGAGAATAGCGGCGGACACCTTTTTCTATAGTCTTAATTGTGCGAGCCCCACTTCGGTCCTTTTGGTCTCAGAAATAGTCTATGACCAACAGACGTGAGCCGAAAAGCGGAAAAAGCAGCTCACACTTGGTACTATCAGTTGCAATTCAGACATCATTTGTCATGCACCGCCAATCGCCTTTTGTTTTATATTCTAGCACTGAAATAGCGCAAACCATAGCAGGACAAGGACATTTTACTCAGCTTCTTACTTCTCGGCAGTTGTGTTCAGTCTCGATTCAATAGCACTAGCCGGCAAATTATTTCTTTTTTCGTGCCACTCTCGCCGTTGGTAGCTGGATTTCTTTGTTTTCGTAGTTTTTAACCCGAGAGGTCGAAAGAGCTGTGGCAGTTAGACTAGGTTTTTTAGATGTAAATATTGAGCCTCCCTTTTGAAACCTTCTATAGGCTGAAGTGAAAATCAACAACGAAACAACCGACCGCGGGATGTCGATAAATAACACAGGACTTTTTCTCATCAAAATCAACCCTGCCACATAAAAGGCACCGCTCGGCGAGAGCGCTGGGCAGGGAGATATTTCAATCTGTGTCTGCCCGTTACTCTGTGGGTCTAATCGATCTGTGTAGGCTCATTATAATGCGGTTTACGTTGTTCGGCTTTGAAAATACATTCTAAAGCGTTCTATGGCCAGCCGTTATCATCAAGTTTTTCTCTCAAATTGCCGTCGTAAACAATCCCATCAGTAACAAAGCGTTAGCCGAACACCGAATAATTAGGGCTCGCAAAGGCGCATACAATTTGATGACATTCCACACTCAATTTTGAGTAAGCCACGTCGTTAAAGGAGCCGCTTCGATCGAAGTGGAGCACGAGTGATGGAAAACTGTGAAATACACCCAGCAATGTGTTAAGTGTACCCCTGCGACCGCCACTTCGTCAAATAAAAAAAAATCATTAGGCAGCGGCGAGAAAGCCGGTTCACCGACCATAGTCTTCACGAGCGGCTGGCCGAAGGGCTAATAAAAAATGAAAGCGCCCGGTAGAACTACCAATTTGTTGGTAATACAGGGAGATGGAATCATTAAAGCGATGAAGCACAGGCTGATTACAAATTGCAAACAAATTTGCCCGCCATGCAAACAATCGACCATCCAGGGCCTGTCAGAAGTGATTGACACCGATATCCTTTTGCACTTTCCGCTCTTTTCCTTATCCGCGATTGGTAATGAGTGTTTTTAATTCGCTCTGTGGTTTAGGTGATTCTCGACTCTAAATCCTCATTTAGCACGAAATACAATTGACATAAGTTAAGATGCTACTACCACCGAGGCCTTGGCGGGAATAAAATCACTGATTTTACCCTCTCCGTCGCTCGAAACGATGTTTTTCGAAGTCTACTCGGCTAAAGCAATCACTTTCATGTCGACCAGCTGCACTTAATTAAAGCCACCGTCAACATGTGTAAAGTTGCCAGTTCGCACGTGCTATCACCCGGGGCAGACGAACAACCGTTCTGATTGGAGCGGTTTCTTGTACTCTAGTGACGTAATCTCCCGAGGGATTGATCGCTAGAGCACCGCCTCGAATGCGGCTCCGTTTGAAGTACGGTTTGCAGTCTTTGCCGCACTCAATAACACTCTGAACACAAATGCGAAGCGCCGACGACAATTTTTTTCTCAAACCAGAAATACTCGATCGCAAACCAGCACTAAATCCAGTAGATGTCTTAGTACAATTGCTCCGATGATCCAACATCTATCCGAACCGAAACACATTCTGAGAGGTTCACCGGAGCAATAAACTGATATGTGTATTTGAATAGTATTTGCTTTGGGCCTAGTGCGGCCTGCGTTTGATCTCTCCGATCCATTCTACTAGTGCATAGATTCTTCGAAACAACTGCAGAGCGGGTTAAGAGTTTCGTGTTGACTGCATGCCGTCAGCTCCTATTCCTTGGCCATGGATAAGCACCAGGGCGATTTAAATGATTCACATAACCTGTACAGTTCCCGTGCAACACAAGAACTAAAATCGACACGTGAAATTGAGGCCGCCAGTAGTGATATGTGTACTATGAAGCGGCCTGCTCCAACTGGCCAAGATTCGACCGAAAGCGATCGGCCCAAAGAAACCCTTGGACCGTCTAAGGGTGAATGTTATGGATCTTCTTTTCCTCAACTGACTCCAAGAAGATTCACTTCTAAGGAATTGCCGGTGAATCACGAAATTCTCCATACTTGTGATGAGGATACGTTAGCGCCGCTCGGATTTGAACCTGAAGGCAGAGCCGTTTCATCGCCGACTTTTTATGAACGCTGGACTTCGAGTTTTACAGATATGCTGAGCGATTGTGAAGGCCATAATTTGTTTCACCAGTACCTACGCCGTGAAGGAGTTGACGTTCTTTTGGACTTCTATCGGGAATGTGATGGGTTTCGGCGGATGGCGCCTACTTCGTCTCAGATGCGTTCCACGGCTAAAACGCTTTTCCAGAAATTTATTTACCCGCGCGAGTCGTGTGATGATTTAGGGATAAAACATACCACGAGAACTGAAATAGCTCATCATGTCAGCGATCAGCCTGCTGATCCGAGTCTCTTTGATACGGCTTTTTCCGAAGTTTTGGCGAATATGAAGAACTGTCATTACAATGCATTTCTGAACTCGAATCTTTACAAGGAGTACACACAAACTGCCTCCCCTCAAGAACCCATTGAGAAACCTGCCCAGTATATCAGCAGGTTCCATGGAGGCTACCTCCCTACACTACCTGAGGAAAAGGTGTTGGGTTTTGGCGATGAAATTGGGGAAGAGCAATTTGAATTAGAGCAGCAATGCAAAAATGCGACAGGATTGTCTTACGGTGGTCAGAGATCGGTCACCGACGAGCACGATGCACGGTAAGTAAGACTCAAAACATAATGTCTATCAATGTTCCTCGACTGAGGAACTCTTGGTTTCAGAAGACTTAAAACTACAGCTAGCTGTGGCGTGTGTAGCTATGAGGATATTGTTTTGCGATGGTGTGATAGGGCAGTCGTTAAGCTATGTTATTGCAGTTTAGCAGTGTTGTTTTCGAATGTTTATCTCTCGGGTACCTAATCAAGCTTTCGGGAAGCTTGTCCTGGTCTATTGGGCCTTGTACGAGCCTCTACCAGATAATAATAGCTTATTTATAGAGCCGATATTATTCCGTTTTTGTTCGAATCTCAGTTTCAAGAGGCCACTAATTCATAGTCTAGGTTTGCCAACTCGTATGATGCGTTTGAAATGTAAATTAGTTACACATCGCTTGCCTTAATTGACCTCGTTTTTAATTTTCATCGAGGGGTATAAGGGCTCTTTTGTCGGAAGACTTGCGATCCGATTAGAGCATAGAACACTTTAGCCGTGAAATTATATGAGATTTTGTTGGGGCTGGATGCGATTCTGAGGCGCCTCTTATTGAAGCTGAAATGTGTTTTTGATAATGAACTAGTCGATTGACCAGCGTGGAAAATTAGGCTCTTCAGGATTGTCACACTTAAGTGAAAGCCATTGTTATTTGGCGTAGGCCGAGTGTTTTCCCTGTTGCTTTCCTCCCGCTATGAGATGTAACGTTTCAATAATCCAGTCAACAAGTTTCGAATTATTTACTGCGAGCTCCCAGGGCGTTACATGTTATCCAATCCGAACTGAGGTAGCCGTGAACTAGCAATCCGATGCTTGGTGAATGACTATTTTCACGCAGTGTGATGGTATTGATTTCGGTCTACTCTCTGCTGCAAATCGGAGGTCCTAAAGTTATTTAACGAACACTTCAGCGGGTAAAACTTGTGCGTATGTAATTGTTGTGGTAAACATGTCTGCTGTATTGCGCTTTTGTGTTGTTGGTCAAAAGTACTTGTAAATGAAGAGAGGGTGAAAATTATGTTTCTGTCCCAGCAGCGATATTCGAGACGGCATATCGGGTTAACGAGACGGGCACAAGCATGGGTTTCGTGTCTCCATTGCCTCTAAATGGATTCCTTGCAGTTACCAAGTTCCTTTATT
This sequence comes from Actinernus sp. WN-2022, assembly GCA_030867875.1. Classification (NCBI taxonomy): domain Eukaryota; kingdom Metazoa; phylum Cnidaria; class Anthozoa; order Actiniaria; family Actinernidae; genus Actinernus; species Actinernus sp. WN-2022. Next base: position 58,820,006 of record JAOWCC010001634.1, read on the forward strand.
ATTGTTCTCGTTTTTGAATTCCTCAGTGAAAGGCTCAGCTAAAAGCTCCCTCAATATGCTAATTTATACAAACATGACATAAAATCGTTTCATTCACAGCAAACAAACTACATGAGATCCCGCTTAGATGTCAGTTTGAAATAACAAAACAGTAGCCGCTTATGTGATTTGACTTGTTTTCCAATTCGACTATTTGGTTGATATTTCAAATCTTTGATTGCGAATATCCGAAAAGTCAAAATTGAAGTAGATTCGTTATTAATACACCTATGCATACCGAAACCTCCTCATCTCAAAATTAGAATCCCGAGGTCGAAATGTTTACCAGGGAATTTGGACCAGAAGGTCGTGCTTTTCGTATTGAAATCAAACAAATCCGACTCTCGATTTTGTTTTTATTGGTTAAGTTGGGTAAAATCTATTGAGCAATTCTCTTGAACCAGTACTCTATAAAACATGAGGTCAAATTGCTGTACATGGGTTGTCTGTTTTCTTTGTCAAGTGCTTTCGTAAGGTACCTCTTGAGGGGTTACTGTGTATTAAAGTTTGGATGAGCGCTGTTGCTCGATTCGTCCTTGTAGATCGTCGCCGGCTGCACAGCGTCATCTTGTGCAGCCAATACCTAATAATGAGCATAATTCCCTATCGCATGCTGTGAACCGTCGGCTGATTCAAGAGAATTCTCAATAAGCGTGGTCCGTTCTTGGCTCGACTACCACCAACCACAACTTTTGATTTATACATTGTAACCTTACTCCGATCCAAGCTCTAAATTTCTTTACGGTGTAAACTGTTCTCTTTTGGTTTTTCTGTGGAGTTTTTGAAAAAAAATCACATATGTATAATCACTTAGTTGGCCGATGTTTGGTCAGCTTTGGGGGAGGCATAGTGCTGTGGTTAGCAATTCAGTAGTTCAGTCATAAATATTGAACAAATAGTTCTAGAACAAAATACATCGGGTTGTGTTTATGTGATAAGCTCAGTCTACTGTCCCAGAGGTCAACATGCACTAGCTACCAATCTATTTCCCCCTTTATTGTTCAGTCAGACAGTAGTCTAAACCTTTATCACATGCTTATGGAATACAAATGTTGCCAATTAATTAAGAGTGTTGGTAGCTTCTAAAAACCTTTAGCATGACGAAAGGATTTACAGTTTAGATAAAATTTGAAGGTTATATTAATAATTGCAATTTATGAATGTACACAAGCAGACATTTAAATCTCTTGAGTAATGTAATTTGCAAAAGGGTTTTCACATGTTCAAACTTTGATTAAGGTTTCAATCTAAAACTCATAGGTAACTGATCATAGAATGGCTTTGTTGTAATGAATTCAACATGGAATTCACATATTCATCAATATCTCTGTTATAATTGCCTTCAAAGGATGCATGAATATTACTTCTATCTGCTACATGCACTTGTCTGACCTATTCAGAGATCCCACTGGCCTCGCCTCTTCTTCCAATACACATTTTATAGGGGTACAGATCGAACCTCATGAAATAAACAGCAGGCTCTTTTTTTTTTTTCAGGTACAATTTACAAATTTTTATCAGTTACAACTAGCATATGCTAGGGAGATCTCTGATTGCTTTCATTTTGATAATAAGTGTACATTGCATAGAAATCAGAGTTAAGTGCAGAAAGAATCAATATGAAGCTAAGTTATTTTTCTATTACTTTTCCATCCACAGGAAATGAAAGAATTTACTTGGCAACCAAGATATCTAAAAGGAAATTAATAGAAGAATTTAAACAAAAGAATTTGAATGGGCTTTTGGGAAAAGGTTATGAGGTTAACCCTTTAGGATTTTTGCTTTATAGAAAACTGCTCCATGTTCCTGTGAAAGACATGCTATCGCCGTATTACTATCCAACTGCTCCACTTGCCTCCAGAACAGAGTCCGAAAACCAGAGCCTTTCAAGTGATGCCTTGACGGATGACACCTTATCTGTCACAACTGATGGGGGAATGACAGAGTAAGTTGATAGTGCATGTATGATTGCTGTTTCTAGTGTTCCCAACAGACACTTGAGTTTGACATATTGAAGTATTATGACTAATGAGATGAAAAGAAAACAATGTTTTATGCACAAGTAGATGGACCTCTAACAATCCTGATTATTTACAATCAAAAATTAGTTCCCTTAGTGGCTGGAGTGTCTTCTTTTCATTATGGCATTGTTATTACTTATCAGATCATGATACAGATCATTATGAAATAATTATCATACAGAAATCTTTTTAATCAAAGTTACTGCAACAGTGAGTTTAGGAATGTAGTTTCCACTAGAGCTACTTGACTGTTATCACAGGGAATAGAAAAATGCTAAAAATGTTTTCAAATTATATAAACATTCAAAAGAACCTTACTAAGTTACTTTAAACTGAAAAAATATATATATTGGCAAGCTTATGAGCATAGCTCCCAATAATCAAATACGAAGAGATGCATGCTCATACATGTAATGGAAATTAATTTACAGAAATAAATAGTGCACATGCAGTTGAGTTGCACATGCATATGTAACAGGAAACGTAATGAGTGCTTGCAGACTTAATTACCGGAAAAAAACACTGCACATGCATATCAGTTGCACGCGCATATGTAACAGAAAAAGTGATGGCATACAACAGAAAGAACATGACACATATTTTATGCATTAACAGCAAAAAAATTTATACTGATCATTGAGATATTTAGAAAATTGTAAAATCCCATAAATGGAGGATTGAAAGCAAAGGACAGGATGGCATTAAATAGCAAAACAAAATCGAGCACCCGATTCAGGACTCAGGCAGTCGATTGTTTAGAAGACAAAACAGTGCTGTTTTAATACACTATTTCAGGAGCCCATTACCATGAGCATCCAGATAATATATACTAATCTGAGAGTTGGCATATGACCAGATTGAGCTATTTTTAGAATATGTTTCCCTTCTGACTCCGCTGCTGTCCGTGTACACTTGGTTATTTGAGATGATTTACTAACACTGCATTGTCCTGACTATATGGTTTGATTGGATTCTTAAAGTGAGGGCACAATAACTCCTGCAATATCTGTTCTAAATATAGCTCAATCTCGTCATACACTGACTCGTATATTTAGTATGGGAGAAGGATGCTCCTGGCAATGGGCTCCTGACTATTTCTCACTGGATTTAGTTCCAAAATGAAATATACTTACATAATCAATCATTTTTCTCACAGTACCAGTGATGGTAATCACAGGTGTAGTGGGAGAAGAAGAGCTGCTTCGCACAGGAGTAGGAACAGCAGCAACGGTGCATTGCCACACTTTCCATTTGTACCTGTAAGTATACATTTTTGTCTTTATATTACAGGCCAATCATGGCTAGATAGTGTTCCATGTGGGATGGGCCTTTTGCAGGAATTCAATGACATAGTTGTACTGGACAGCAAAGAATTCGGACTTCGTTTATTTAAATGCACTTGAACGAGGTTGGTAGTGTTATTAGCAAAACCTGTTTGTAAATGCTATTTTCCACCTCCAATCGATTGTCGATCTTTCTAAAACAGTGTTTTTAAAGATAGCTTGCTGTCCAGCATCCATGGCAACGCCTTTCCCATGGGGATCACGAGCTCAATTCATTTGTTAACGAAGTATTATATCAGCACGTGGCTGTTTCCTGCAAAAGGCCTATTGATTTGAGAAAAGGGAGAAGTTTGGTATACATTCACTGTAGCATCCATCTCCCATACAGTAAAAACCCGCGTGTAAGAACCTACAATTTTCTAAGTTTGGCAAAATAGGTTCTTGTATTTGGGGGTAGTTATTGGTAATTTAGGCTAAGTAGGTTCTTAATAAGGTTCTTAATTTCTAAGGAGGAGCCATAGTTTTTGATTGTACGAGAAGAAAAAAAATGGGTTTGGTCCTTCCAAAGAAGACAATTACAGTCTATGTGAATCTGTCTTTTCTTTATGTAATAGTTCAAAGCCTCCAATTCGGACTGGACGGGATTTCAAGTCCGCGCAATTAGTTCCAGTCGCAGCCTCGGACTGGAACTAATTGCAAGGACTTGAAATCCTGTCCAGTCCGAATTGGAGGCTTTGAAATGACATCTCATTGTCATTAATTATTCGGGAGGGACGTTGTTTTTATTTCGGGTACAGGTTGACAATTGATTTTTTTCATCATAATTATAGACTACAAGGGTTGTGATTGTTATTTTGTCACGGTCATTTCAACAAACGGTCTGATATCGTAGTGGACAAGACAGCGGACTAGTAGTCAAGAGCAGCCATGCGGATGATGGTTCGAGTCACACTCTGGACACCGATTTTTATTTCCGTCTTCTCCTTCACTTCTCCATGTAAAGTCATACTTATGCTGTAATCCTGGTAGCTTAATTAGGCCCAACACATGCATGAATGATACCCAATGAGAACACAGATGAACATCACTAGTGATTTGGATCAAAATTAATTCAGTCCTTGGACTGGAAAAAATGGTTGAATGTAGTTCTGGGAGTACTTTCCGGGATTTCAAGGATCGTCATGTGATCGAATTGTGGGCACATGGTTGGTTGGTTACCTCATGAATAATTAATGAGGATGAGATTTGTAAATACAGTTTGGGATGTTCTGTTAACATAAAGTTTGCCATTTCAAAGTCTCAAAGTCAAACTTCTTGGTTAAAAATGTTCATAAAAATGTTCTATAACCCACATATAAGAACCTGCTGAAATTTGCTTGGCTAAACAGGTTCTTATATTTTGGGGTATTAAAATGGCAAATTTCTGCCAGCAGGTTCTTAAACCACTAGGTTCTTACACGTGGGTTTTTACTGTACTAAGTCTGTGAGCCAGTGTATGACAGGATTGAGCTATATTTAGAACAGATCTCTCATGAGTTCTCATAGTCAGGACAATGCAGTGTTAGTAAAATTTTATCACCTCAAAGAACCACAAATCATTCTCAATCAATAATGGTGGCAAACATGTACAGATTGCAGTTGAGTTAGAAGACAGTTACCTGGGAAACATTCTAAAATAGCTCAATGCAGTCATTCCCTGATTCACGGATATAGTATATATGGACACTCCTGGTAATGGGCTCCTGATGGAAGTGAACACTAGATGGGAAATGTACTGGGGTACTGTTACTGTTTTACATTTCCATCAAGATCTTTATTGTTGGCATGATTCCTTGGTGTGCTGTGGTACAGGAATCTTTTTTATGTATTAAAATACTCACCAATTTATTATTTATATTACAGCGGTCACACAGAATGCCTAAAGAGGCGAAGAATCCATTGCAACCTGAAGAGTTTGCTAAAATTCTAATTCAAAAGCTTGAAAAGGTCCAGATGGAAAGAGAAATCCAGGAACGGGAGGCATCCAACCTTTCCAGTCTATTGGAGGTAAGTGCATTCATTGTGATGTTTACCAAGGTTAAAGTACTGTATTGCCTAAGTAAGCCACACCTTTTTGACCTTTCAGATTTTGAAAGTAACACAAAATTGCCTCAAATTTGCGGGTACAGCTTATAAGTCAGTGTTTTCAAAAAACTTTCTCTGCAATGACCATAAACAAAGCCATATAAATAAGAGTAATGGACAGAGAACAAGTGTCTACAATTTCTGTCTGTTTGCTTGTCATTTTCTCTGCTAAAGTTAGGGGTAAGGTTTATATGTGAGGTGTGGCTTATACATGAGGAAATAATTATGGTACCATACAAAAAGAGCTGTTAGAAATTATGTATCACTGTCAATAAATCTGTTTTAAAATAATCTGCTCAACAGTTAGACATATCATTACTGTATTCTTTAAATAAAATGAGAATATCTCATAATGTGAAGTTAATGCCTGTATTTGTGTTGTTGCTATAGAACGAACCTGGGACGCCTTTTCAGTCAAAGAAATCAATCCTGCAGGAAGCTATAGAAAATAAACAGCGACGTGAGAAAATCCCAATAAGTACAATGGCCATGACGGCACTTCCACCAGTACAGGATGATACCTCATCAGTGAGCACATCAAATAATGGATCATCATCATCTAAGAACACTAGCGCTCATGCAACTGCTGGGTCTACTTTGCGGGACAGCAGTAGCAATGGAAGCACACATCGGCGTGGTCGTCACAATCATCCATCGTCTAAACCTTCAAAGCATGAGAATGAAACGGTCGATACCAAGTCATCTGTCGTTGAACCACAACACAAAGACTCAATTAAAAATATCCGAAAGGATGCTAATTATATGAAACCACCTGAGGACCAGATTCCATTATTGACTCTGAATCATCAGCGGATTCTTAAATGGATGGAGACCGGAGAGGAGGAGTTGCGACAACAGACAGTTCACAAAGTGCGGCATTCCTCGCCTTCCCCATCATCAAAGGGGAGTTACAAAAGTCAGCAGTCATCTTCTAGCAGAGGCTCAGAACATTATTCTAATCGTCATCTTCCTAATCAGCCTATTGCTCAGGATCCATTAATGCCACCACTTCCACAACCTGAGGCAACTACAGTTTTAGGTGAGGTGAGAAGAAGACTTATAGAGAGTAAGGAGCATGACAAGAAGACTAAGCATCATCAAAAGCACAGGTTAGTGGTGGTGCCTGTATATGCATCAGTCATACTGCAAGGCGACTATGACTTGAACAATGAACACCAATCACATTGCAGAATGAAAACAAAGCATTGCAACTTACTGTTATTTGAGCAAATCAGTGTCGAGTATAAGACTAGCATTTCAACTTGCTTGAGCTTTAATCAACTGTGGGCATCGGCTAATAAACTTCCCTTAATGAGGATCAAACGAAAGCCTTGTTGATTACCGGTAAACGGCTTGCCTCTAGGAGTGAAGAACATCCGAATATTTCAGTTAATGGAAAGAAGCTTGCAAACGTTACTAGTGCTATACCCTATTGGGTCTCAGTGGTGATTGATAGTCATTTGTCATTTAACGATCACATAGACAAACTCTGTAAGAAACTTTCCCAATGCATATCATTACTAAGAAAAATAAGGTCATATTTACCTTTGCCACAAATAATTATTTTTTATAACAGCATGATCCGACCAGTAATGAATTATGTAAGCGTCATATGGGCAGCTTGTGATAAAGAGTGTTTAGGCAGAGTACTGAAATTACAGAAAAGAACTGCAAGAGTAATTTTATTTGCAGATCGACTTTCACCATCGGTGCAGCTGTTTAATAAACTGCGCTAAAGTGCCTATATTTTGGGGGGAAATATTTAGAACTTGCACAGCTTATATTTCCTATCAAATTTGTCCAAAAAGTGGCTGGGATGTATGGAAGAGTCAAAAATAAGTAAATGCTCTATTGTATATAAGCATATCCATGGCAACCTTCCATCCTACTTGATGGAGCAAACCAAGCTTAACAATCAATTACATGCCCGTAACACAAGATACTCTGGTATTAATGTGATTTGCCCCCATTACTCTAGAGAAACTGAAGGAGGTAGAACATTTGCTGTAACAAGTTGTAAATTATGGAACTCTCTACCATTAGATTTAAGGAAGCAAGACTCTTTACATTCTTTTAGACGTAACATGTGGAATAGAATATTTAGTGAGCAGAAATTTATACATCATTTTGTTATTTAATTCAATTTTATCCGTTTTCTTTTCCTGATGTCAATTTTTTATGCCTAGTCTAGTTTTATATATTCTTGCATTTTTATACTTAAATTTAGCTAGTTATAGATTAGTATTTTTTTAGATTTTAATATTGTATATGTAGGACGTAGAGTTTTTTATCACTGTTTGAGGGCCACAAGTTTATTAGCGTTGCTATTATGTGTTACCCTCGCTAAATAGAGTCTTTATTATTATTATATATTATTATATTATAATTATAATCAGTAAAGCAAAATTTGGTGGACGAGTTTTATAGTCTTTTGAATGAAGAAAATTGAGTGGATATGCTAGAATTTGTAATTTGGAGTGCTTTAATTTCGTTTTTCAATGTTTTTAAGCTCTTGTTGTCTAAGTGGCCCTGGTTACAGTAGTCACACTGTTGAGGTAGTGCCAGTAATTCATAGCTCAATGGATAGTTCAGGTTTACCCTTTGTGTTCTTGTAAAGAAAACTCTCCTAGAGTTTGTACGTGATCTACATGTACTGTAGATGATTGTAATAAAGTGTTGATGAGCTATTTGTGCAGTGTTTTCTAATATATGTCATGTACTCCTGTTATAGGTCCAGAAGGAGTGTTGACGATACAAGTGACAGCATCTCTTCATTTCAAGAGAAAGGAAGTTCCTCATCGTGTTGCTGCTCTGCAACTGATTGCTCAAGCTGTGCACAGTCTTTGTTATCTTATGACCTTCACCGACCTCCGCCATCTTGTATGGCATCATCAACGTTATCGTCAATTCCATCATCTGCATCTAATAATCCCAGTGACACTAAGAGTAAATCAGACAGTGGAATAAGTGGTACAACAAGAAAGAAAGAGAAACATAATGCAACTGTTATTATTTACTGGTTATGGGGTGAACCTATTGCATATCGCACTTCGTTACCTGGAAAACATATAAACTTGGGACAATTCAAGACGCTGATCATGAGAAAGGGGGAATTCAGGTATGTGCACTAAGTTTATTATCTAGCCATCATCTTCAGTGTGAAGGGATTTTTTGTACAAAACATTGACCAAGAAAAAAAGTAGTTCATTATTGATTTACTGTCATGGGGTACAGAAATTTATTTTCAAGACTTTTTCATAGCAGCAAAGTATCTAAAGAAGTATTGTAGAGGTACTGTAGAATTCCAACAGTAATGGCCCCCTGAAAGTAACATTAATTTTAGGAACTTTTCTATTAATTTCCAAAAGTAATGGCCCTTGATCCTTGAAAATAACTAGTCCAAAACGACAAAAGGTAGTGTGCATTACAATATGAAGTTTTATAATTACCATTTTTACAAAACACAATCAAAAATACAGTTTAGGAAATAACTCGAATACAGTGATTCAATTATAGTACCATAATTATGGTATTTCAGAGTCATGATTTTCCCTCATTCAGTGAGTTTCTTGGAATGGATTGCTAACATATTTGACCTGTCTGAAAGTAATTTGCTACCTGAAAGCCCCTTAGGACTGTAATTCCAAAAGTAACAGTCTTAAAGACCTTGTGTCCGAGCCCATGGTGCTTTGCGCCAATGTTATGATTAGTTTGTTTATCAACGGCCAGCTTTTAGGCTTTGTATTTCCAACGAAGCCCGCCGGTCCCTCGGTGCAGCAAATCCCCATGAAACTCGCGTAGTAGTCCTTTTGATCCACAAGTGTTCTCTTGTAGACCTAGAGAAAGTAAAATGTGGACTGCTGAAGGATTATTTGTCGAGTTGCTTCGCCGTCTGTTCTTTCTTCAGCATTCTTCTACTCGCCACTCTAGACCGGGATTCGAAGAAATATTTGACTAAAGTTTCATTTTAAAAGGTATATATACAAAAGTTAAGATAAAAGAAAGTCAGTTAAGCATAATTACACGATGGCCCAAACTAAAGATGGATTTCGAAAGATTTGAGAGTCCCATAATAACAACGATCTTTCGGATTTTCGTAGCCTACGAAAAAAAATTGCGCGTGCAAAGCACCATGGGATCGGACACAGGGTCTTTAAAGTAACGGAGGCCGTTACTTTTGGAATTCTGTGGTATTCTGATAGACCTTGATTTAACTGACATGTTCTATTTTGATGGGAGGGATAAGAATAGCATAAGATCATAATAGAGTGGACTACTGTGTCTTTCCTCTGCTGTGTATCATTCACCAAGAGGGCTGAGAACCATTCAGCTGAATTTTTGTTTGCTCATTTTATTGTAAACAGAATTCAATGGACTCTTACCAAAAACAGCTCTGTAAATAGACTATGTTGACATCAGATGATTAGACAATGAGCTATGTATCACTGCTCTTTTCATATTAATGGGTTCAGGGAGGTGGGAGGGAATGGAGAGGCAACTTTCATGCTACTGCATGAGATAATAGCTTGTTGTGATTGGTAAAAATCTGATAGAGCAAAAAAACAATCTTTGTTTCCTCTGGCAATAATATTGATCTATTGAACTCTTTGGCCCCAAGTTAAGGGAGACAGATTAACAACTTAGCTTTGAATGTTTTACTCTCTTCTCATCTGATCATGACAATTTTATATCTTAGAGGACCTCCATCTTTTATGTACCAGTATGTATTAACTATCTACTCTTCATAGTTTAACATTGACTGCTTTGGATAGAAATGTTGATGACAATGTTCAACCTTCCTGTTTCAACATATTTACTTTCGCTCACAGTGAGTGGGTAAAATGGCTTTTGAAAGTCGCAAACTGGTTGAACTTATGAATAAATGTGTTCTGCTTTTGGGTAATTTATCTTGAGCCAATGTGGTAGCCACCAGTGTAAAACAGGGATAGCAGTTCATTAGCATAAGAGTTGCATCTCCATCCCCTCCCACCAGTTCAAGGGCATGATGAGCCAATGAAAAGAGCTTTCCTAACCTGACCTACATCAAACCAAGGACTCTTGTTAGAACCTGCAAGAAAAGATATTCGAACAAGGATGTGTCACATACTATTTTCTAAGAGAGAGAACTGGATTAAGTATCCCAATAGGTTTTCAATTATCCTGTATATATAGACTGTGAACTTTACATACGGAATGGCATTGCAGCTGCACTAACTACTCGCAATTCAAGTAGTGCAACTGTTTGGGTTGAAGACAATGTTTTTGAACTAATGGGATATACATTTAGTATACCTTTGTCAATGAAATTTGTTTTGTATCCCTGTAAACTAGACCAGTAGCTGCTGTTTGTTATTTCACAGAAGCAAAACTGGTGAATGTTAGTATATATAATCACAGTTTGGTTTTAGCTTTTGAAACAAAGACCTCCTTCGGCTATTTTAAAAGATCTTCAACAAACATATTTGCTTTGTAAGTCATTCTTTGTCAAAAGATTTTAAGCAATGCTTGTTTAGCTGCCATACAAGCTAAGGGTTGTTAATGGAAGTCTGTGACTATGGGTTTTCAATTACTATTATCACAACAGCTAGATGATTATGAAACTTCTATACTTTTATACTTCTTCAACCAGTTCTCAAATAGCTATAATAATTACATTATAATTATTATAGATATTTCAGAACTGGTTGTTTATTGTACACAACCAGACTGAAAGGGAGCATCGAGTAGAAGGTCGTCATTTGCCATCTAATAAAACAGGAAATCATAAAAATGGATACATGTGTACATTTTACGTCAAGCAAGCAAGAACATAACAGATGGCAGGGTTTCACTTCACGATTTCTGAATTTAAATGTGCCATCCTATTCCCATACTGCCTTTCGTTCTGGTTATGTAGACTGTCTAGAATCAAATTGAATACATGTACAACTAATTGTATCTCTTCAATTCTGTAACCCAGTGTTTACTTTATTCGGTAGAGAGCAATAACATTTTTATTGTTTTGTCATTCTAAACCCCATCTTGCTCTTCCTTTACAGATACTTCTTCAAAACCAAAACAGAAGACAGAGACTGTGAAGTAGTTTATGAAGAAGTTAAGGATGATCAAACTGAACTCCCCACATATGAAGGAAAAATTGTTGGCAAAGTAGAGAAAGTGGACTCCTGATAGAATCTTTTGTAAAGATATGTACTTTTATTACTGGAATATTTTATCTCCAGAGAGGCTTTTTAAATATTATTATTATTAACAAATCCAGGGTTGACAGACCCTATGTGCCAGAGAATTGGCTCTGTAAATATACAGACCTATAATATATTTGTATATGATATGTTAATGTTGTATAATTTTCAGGTTACTTCAAATTAAAATATTTTACATAATTATTTGGTGTCGTCTGTTTATGGCAGCCCAAGGCTTTGCTTACAGCACAACTGTATGACCCCTTAGCCATGTGATTATACAATCACATACAAGTGGTTTTGTTTGTTTATTTGATAAGCTGCTTTTGTAAATCATGTGCATGAAAGTATGCAAATACTTGAAAAGTGGTCATCCATTTGAGAGTAGCACTGTATAACTTAACAATAGGCCCATTTGGCATTTAAAAAAAAACTGCGTAGACTATATCGCAACTCCGCCGTCGCAGTGCACTCTGGGATGGATATCTCGGTTTTCCATTGTTGTCGTGCGGCCATCTTGGATTTAACAATGGCAACAGATATCCATCCCAGAGTGCACTGCGACGGCGGAGTTGCGATATAGTCTATGTCTGTAATGACTACAGATGTGTCAAAATCAAGATATCACTACTGTTCGTCAATCCCATGAAAATGCAAGTATGTCAATGAAAACACCATGAATGTTGCATTCTAGTGAAACATTCACGAAAATCCCATGAAAAGACTAGAAATTGGTTAGGATAACCCCATGAAATTTTAACTACTGCTTTATTGGTGTTAAGTGTCAGACTCCTTGTCTTGCCAGCAATGTACTACACTTTACTTTTGTAGAACATGAAATCCTAATCTCAATTATATTAGCTTTAAAAGATATGTCGTAAGAGAGAATAGTCTAAAATGCTGCACTGTCATAACTTACAATCGGTTTAAGGGCATTTTTGGTATCCTGGAAATTAGAAAGATGTAAAATCCAGAGGTATCTCCATATCAGTAATATATATATATATATATATATATATATAGGCAAGCCTATAAGCGGGGCTCCCAATAATAAAATACGAAGTGAGAACGCGCATGTATGTAATGGAATATAATTAGTGCATGTGTAGTCGAGTTGCACGCGCATATGTAACTAAAAGGTGACTGCATACAACAGAAAGGACATGACGCGTGTGCGTGCACGACGAGATTTTACTGAAATTAAAGTTGGAAATTGAATATTTTACGCAATACGCAAACAAATTACACTGATCATCGAGATAATTTAGAAGTCATAAATTGCCATAAACGGAAGATTGAATGTAAAGGACAGGACGGCGTTAAAAGCCATAGATTCAGGATTCGAAAAAATAACTTGTTGCGCAGGCGGGTGGGCAAGAACATGTCGCTAAAATTTCATTCGTACTATATGTATAGTGCTCCGCTAACAACTTTATGTACTAATTAAAAATCGTCTCTATAAAAGGCTTCACCTGATTGGTTAATAATGTTGAGAGAAACTCGATAAGGGTTTGCAGATTTTACTGGAATCATTCAATTGCGTATGTTACGAATAAATTAATTAGCGTTTTAATGTAAAATCTTGGGACTCGATCAATTTTCATTCACACGAGAAGTATTTAGTCAGGAAGCAAGCGTAACCCTGATGCTGAGGGGGCTTCCCATTTACACGAACTGACTGGGCTGACCGGCCAGTTATTAAATGGAACGAGTCTGTTCTAGGAACGGACTGGACCAGTTCTCGTAACTGACACATTCCATTTAAGAACTGGCCGGTCAGACCAGTCAGTTCGTGTAAATGGAAAGCGCCCTTAGCAGCTGAACTGGCCCAGCCTTCAACAGCGTAGATAGCCTGCTTACTAGCCTGATTTTCAGACGGCTGAAAATCAGGCTACCTGCTTACAGGCTCTCAGGTTTTTTCGGAAGTATTAGTTTTCGGGTTGGGTGGAAATGTTGGGTTACCTGTGGGCCGAGCGAGGGCCGGACCCGAGCGAGGCGGAGGCTTCGCTCGACCCACAGCTTTATGATCCATGCCCACAGGTAACCGAAGCCCGACCCGAAAACTAACATTTCCGGGGGGAAACGAGAGCCTGAAAGCAGGTTACAGCGTAGAGAACAACACAGACTGACCATGATCAGTACAAAGTTGTACATGGTTTAATTGACCTATATCACTGACGTCATATCAAAACAATCGGAGGGGGACAAAACAGGGACAAAACAGCAACCACAACAAAGGAAATCGCTATCAAATGCATTTTGAAGAACGTAGAATAGCGGTAACAGCCACCAAATACGGTAAATATTGTGGGATAAACATTGATACAGCTGATATCTGGAAACCAGACAATTCGAAGTTAAATTTTCCTCAGCAGAGCAGATTTAGTTCAAAATTCTATTGTTCAAGTCGATTCTGTCCCCCTCATGAACAAGTCGTGACGTCATAATGATATAGGGTAATTGAAATTCCCAAAGATCAATTTCTTAAAGAATGCCAATCAGGATTAATGCTTTGCGAGCTTGAACAATAGAAAACCGTTACAATCGCCCAGTACGAAAATGGCGATTGTAACGGTTTTCTATTGTTCAAATGTAAACACGGGCTCGCAAAGCATTAATCCTGATTGGCATTCTTTAAGCCTGCGTATAAGCATACAAGGCATAGCAATTTTATTTTTTCTAAAGACTTAAATATTTTTTCCCAGGACTATCAAGCAGTGGAAAAAAAGCATAAACCTTTATCTTGAAATCAAATATCTGTAAAGTAACTTCGCCTGATCCTGACTATCCCAGCCATACAATACAATATTCTTTATTTACAGAGGGAAGACACATTAACCTTGCATAGTTATCTAACATGCGGCCCTCTGTGTTACAAATAAAACGTAACTGGAAAGGAAAGAAAATATGGAAAAAAATTAACGGACGAGCTACAACATTACAAGATATAATGAGTAATTGGAATCAATATAAAGAGAATATGAAATAAAATCAAAAACAAATATACTTACTTGAAGACTATGCGCAATGGAAGGGGCTATGCCATGGACGCGGCGCCAGAAATGCAGCAGCAGTGAAGCAAGGAGCGACAGTTATAGCAGAGGAGCTTCTCTAGATGGTTAACAGAGGAGATGTGCGGAAGAAAAACGTTATGAAGCTTGTGCTTAATAGAAGCCAGCCTGGTAGGCAAAGTATTAGAAGAGAGCGTGGTAGTAGATGTTGCAAGCTGCTTGAAGTCAGGATACAAGGAATTGAAAAGAATAGCAGCGCTATAAGCCAGAGTGCGCTTGCCAGAATTACTGCGAGGGTAAGGTACGGCGAGGTTATGCATGCTGGCTCTGGTGCAGCAGCCAGAAGCTCTACGAGTAGTAGAGAGGAAATGGAACATGTTCTTAAAACATGTAGGTTCATCAGGATTAAGAAATGTGCCGAAGAGAAGTAGAAGTTTCCTACATTTATAATAATTAGGTCGGTGATCGGAATCCACTGAAGCTGGGAGAACAGATGAACAGAGGGTTGACGGAAGTCGGCATCCAAGAGTATGCGGGAAGCGCGTTTTTGAAGGCGAAGAAGCCGCAGCATGTGGAGGTGCGAGCAGTTGCCCCAAGCAGCAGAACAATAGATGAAATGGTTATGGATGCATGAATTATAGAAGCGCAATGCACATTCATAGGTAAGGAAAGGCTTAATGCGACGGAAAAGAGACAGTCTACTGCTGATGATGGCGCTGATGATGGCGCAGATGTTGTCGACGTGGTGTTCCCATAACATGAACCTGTCTAAAGTGACTCCTAGCATCTTGGCGTGGTCGACCTGCTCGATACTGTTACCGTCGACTACTACATTTAATGCAGAGCAAGGTAGCGTACGGAATTTCTGAGAGGAAGTTACAAGTAGAGTCTTGGTATTAGATATGTTGAGTTCCATTTTGTTTTGCCTTGTCCATGAAGACACAGCTAAGGCGACTTCATTCAATTGAGAACTGACAGTGGAGATAGTGGCCAGAAGTGAGTATATATATAGTAGTGTCGTCGGCAAACATTGTCTGATAGGTGTTAGAGGATAGCTGCAAAGGTAGGTCATTAATAAATATAAGAAAGAAAAGCGGCCCGAGGATGGTACACCTACAGACACTGGAAGTGCGTCCGACAGAGTGCCCCGGAATAGGGTTCTCTGGGTACGCCCTGACAGATAGGAACAGAACCACACGATAGTCGAGGGGGGAACAGCCATAGACACGTAGCTTGTAGAGTAGTGTATTGTGATCGACTAGGTCAAATGCCTTTTTCAGATCGATGAGGAGAAGTCCATTTAAGAGTTTGTTATCTATATTGCTCAGTATCCTGTCCGAGAGATCAGCGATGGCCAGCTCACATGAACGGAACCTTCTAAAGCCGAACTGTGAGTCTGTTAGGAGCTCGTGCTGAGCAAGAAAGTCGTAAAAAGATAAATGTACGTGGCGCTCTAGGACTTGAGAGACCACGGCGAGGATGGATATTGGACGAAAATTGGAACGGTCAAAGAGCGAGCCGTCTTTATACATTGGCGAGACTTTAGCAATTTTCCACAGGTCTGGGAAAATACCAGATGAAATGCTCAGATTAAAAATTGCCGTCAGTGAAGGGAAATTGAGGAAGCGGCAATTTTCAGAAAATAGCTGTTAAGACCGTCCAAACCGGCGGCCTTGCCAGTGGACAAGCGCTGAAGACTTGAGGAGACGAATTCCTCAGAAACAGGTGGAATGTCGAATGAAACACCAGATGGTAGCTTGGAGAAGACAAACTCGTTAAGGTGGTCCCAATTGGGACTACCAGGAGGGCTGCTGAGTTTAACAGTAGATGTAATATTAGCAAGGTGATCATTGAGTAAGTTAGCAATGTCAAAATTATTGTGATAGTTCTTGCCATCAATGGTCAGGTGGCTAGGCAGATTAGAGCATTTAGAGGGAGCCATATTACGAATAATGCGCCATAGATTTTTTGGATTATCCAGGTTGCGGTTGATAGATTCGTGATAAAATGCGCGCTTTGCGTTTCTAATAAGATGCACTACTGTATTACGCGCCGCGCGGTACTCGCGCCAACAGGATTCATTGTTTTCCAAAATAGCTTTCTTATGCCAATTATTGCGCCTTTTAATTGCCGTACCTATCTCAGCGGAAAACCACTCGGGCTGAAACTGCCTTTTAACTCGTCGTTTCCTAAAAGGTACGTGCGAGTCAATTACGCTGTTAAATAAATTGTACCAGTGCCCTAAGGCATCGTTAAGGTCTGTAAACATATCCATTGTACTCCATGGAATGTAGTCCATGTCGGCTAAAAACTATCAACAGAGAAATTCTTTAGCGAGCGAAAAACTATAAGTTTATGCCCTGCTGCTTTGATCTTAATGCTCCTGGATTTCCAGGAAGCAAATACAGGTAGATGATCACTAAGGGAGATCGGTAAAGTACCTTATTTAAGAACATGATCCTTATGAGAGACAAAAATATTGTCTAAAAGCGACCCAGATATCGGCCTAGTTGGTTCAGTTATAAGCTGTTGAAGATATATTATATGACTGCATTAAATTCAGGAAACGATTTGTTACATGTGTTCTGGATAGTAAGTCAAAATTAAAGTCCCCTAAAATTAATGTCTGGTTACCCTGAAAATCAGCTTTGGTCAACATAGCATCTAAAAGTTCCAGATACGAAGCATCAGAGGATGGAGGCCGGTAAATCAATGAAACCAAACATGGCTTCGAGCGAGGGAATTTCAGTTCAAGCCAGATGCATTCAATCCCCTGCATTTCGAGATCACATCTCCTTCTTCCCGGTAGATGAGCTGGTACGTAAATTAGCAATCCTCCACCCTTTTTTCCTCTTCTATCAGCGCGGAATATGGAGTAGTTATCCGCGGCCAGGGAAGCATCAGACCAGGAATCATCGAGGAATGTTTCTGAGATTCCAAGCACTAGATTTGGCTTACCACTAGTGCTATCGGAGACGGTGACATCAGAAGTTTGATTCCACCACCTTGTTGGTGAGAGAGCAAATATTATAATGGCAGAAGTTCAAGCATTTGTTGGGGAACTCAAGTAATATCGTGTCATGGCACGCCGTAAGCGAAGATGACTGATCTGCGCCTCCGTATAATACTCCATTGGATGAGCGGAGTATAAATTAGAATTGGAGTTTCGCATGAAAGTGAGATTGGTATATAGCGTTGAACCAGAGGCTCTCCTAGCCTCCTCCGCAGGCAACTCTTAAAGGGGCTGGGTCAGCGCTCATTCGTTACCAGGCTATCGCACGGCCAAAGGCAAACTTTGATTTCCGACTCTGGCCTCTGGCGGTGGGCGGTACGAAATCAAACCTCAACCTCGTCCCCAGGGTCTTCTCGGTCAGACCCAAAATGGCGGCTACTCCGAGAGAAGACCCTGGTAAAGGCTGAACTGTCACGTATTCTGATTGGCTCTTTGATTATGACGCAAGGGTTGTCCTAACAATGCTTTTTATTGGCCAAACGGACTGAGTCCCGAGAGATGAACTTGTATATAGATTAAATGATTTTAAATAACCTTAAAACCCGTTGGGTAGATAGAGAAATAGATGAAGTGTATTACTGGGGAGTTTCATCAGTGGGAAAGCCAGGAGAAGCCGTTAAGCCTGAACATGTGCTATCGATCGCTTCGCTTCAACGCTAACGGAAAATGAACGGCTTTTTAGGATTCTCTTCTAGCTTAGATACATCCTGGTAGCTTTGTGATACCTTTCCACTGTTTCTTTATCCAAGTAAACTCCATTTCGAGCCATTTAGTAGACCTGTTTTCACTTCATCGTTCGCCGCGTGTTAATCGATTCTCGCTTACTCCGGATCATATCAAACAATTTATTGAGAAAAGTGTCGTTCCTGAGAGCTTCCTGTGATATTCCATATATGGTCAATGTATTCCATATTTGGAAAGCAGGACGGATCGTCGAATACTAGAACACGTTCAAGAAGTGTAGCGAGCCGGCAGAAGAGAGGCGGGTACAACGTAGTATACAGGAAGTGCTGTTAAAAAAATCGATAGCGAAATTTGAAAAGGATGAGCGTACGTATGCCTCACTAGCGTCTATTCAGGCCCAAATATTACTCTGAACAACAACAATTGTTTGATATGTGTGATACCTATGGTTTGTACACGTCATAAACTATTCCCATATTTAGCTTGGCCGCCATCTTAGATTGCCAAATCACGTGACAAAATACTCCCAAAATCTGGGAGTATTTGATCACGTGATCCAGCCTTTACCAGGGTCTTCTCTCGGAGTAGCCGCCATCTTGGATCTGACCGAGAAGACCCTGGGGACGAGCCTCCGAAGACACCTTCCAGGAATCCATTTCCATCACTCTTATTTCGAACCTATAAAACATATTTTTTTGCAGGAAAATTTTGTTTAGCATTCATTCTAAATGTGGTGTATTTCATTTTTACATTTTTTGTTCGAAATTGCGATGAATGAAGGCTCTGGAGGAAGGGGAGGTAAACGAATCGGGGCACGAAGAAATAAATCGCCTGCCTTGCGGCAATTGAAAAAAAAAAAATGACCGACACTGGAAAAGCCAACATGCAGCTATATACTTAAGCAAACAAATATTCAAAACCTGGCGGGAGCTTAAAGGCCAAGGAACTTTTAGTAGTGACTCGGCCTTCGCGGCTTTTCTCCTTGGGCTGGAGATGAAACGAAGACGGTCTCTGATGTCCGTTTGAAATTTTGCTTGCTCTTTAGAGTAGCTTACGTTGTCACCAAAAACACTGAAACGATCTTCTATTATCTTGGTAAAATTTTACAAACTATAACTATAAGGATCAAACGTAGATGGGACGGTCCCGCCGCCAACTGCTCGGGTGCTGAGAAACGGGCAAGTAGATTCACCATGCACGATTTGAACGGTAAGTCATTCTTCACTACATTGGTTTCAGATAAGTCAATAATAATGGTTTATCTATTATATGGCAAGCTGGATTCATGGCAAATGGAGAAATTAATCTGATTGGTTCTTCAACGGTCCGGTAAATCGCCGTACGACCGGTCGGTATGGTTTTGGACCGCTGCGAGCTAGAGTATAGTTGATTGAGATTGTTTCCACACGAAACGTTTTGTGAAAAAAGACGTGTTTGACTCAACGTATAACAAAAAGTAACGTCAGAAGATAAATAACATTGCCGAAAACCTTTTGCCAAAAAGCAATGTTTTATAAAACGGACAAAAGGAAAGAAAATAAAGTTTATTTTGCGACTTTTCTGAGCACCAGCCAAAACACACCAAAGCCAAGACAAAGGACAACCCAAACTCACCTAAAAAAAAAAAACACCAAAGCCAAGACAAACTCACCAGCCAAAACACACCAAAGCCAAGACAAAGGACAACCCAAACTCACCTGAAATCGTTTTCCAGAATCAAAACAAGCTAATAAAACATACCTGAAATTTTTGCTGAACCTGCTACTTTGTCGGCTCTTCAAAAATAATTATTTAGGAAACGGCGAAGTTCGAGCCAAGCTATCTCACTGACTTTATTCCAGCGAATCATTTATAAACACTTCACGAACCAAGGCTTCACAACAATTATCATGAAAGGAGGCGAATTCCAACTCTCTTTACAAGTCTTTAGAACTCCAAACGATGGGAGTTTTCCGTTCAGTAAGGCAAGGAACGACGACTAAATTTGAAAACCGTCCGTTCAGCATTCAAGTCAACACGGGACCAAAACCATGTTTCGCAAAATGTTGAAGATTTTCACAAGAAATGGCGCCAGATTGTCCTAAGCGATGACGATGACAAGTAAACAATCCCTAGTATTACATTTGATGAATTGAAGAGTTTTTGTACACATTTAGCCGGATTTCCATTGCTGTTTTTCGGATAAATCGAGGTGAACTTTTACTTTCTTAATACACAAAATCTACCTAACATTGAAAGGGTTTCAATCTTACCCTTAGCCAATCAGAAATGACCTCTCATTGAACTGACCAATCAGACACAATGCTACTGTTGCTTGTGAAAGAAACCATTGCGCAGATCGCGGAAGAATTTTGAACGGTTTGAATATTTATGATATGCTAATTACCTCAAGAGCATACTTACTGCGCACGGGCACCAGGTGCAGCCTATTGGGCTTTACGCGCCTAATCAAAGATGGCGTCGAAAGTACCCCTGGTACAGGCTGGTGGGATTCGGCCACTGATTGGCTAGACATTTTGCGCGCGCTGATTGGAGAATTTCGAATAGCGCGTGCATTTTTGATTTGAAAAATGAACTGGTGATGTCGTCTTTCGCATTGCGCGTTCAAAATTCGTTGAAAACAGATAGAAATTCATCAGGGCCCGGTTCCTGAAAGCCCGATTAGCGCTAATCCTGGATTAACTCTCAACAAAACATATTAGTTGTCATGGTAATTAACTCTGGATTAGCGCTAATCGGGCTTTCAGGAACCGGGCCCAGAACTTAGCGTTTTTGCCTTTTTTAATATTCACTTCGCAACTGGGTACAAGTCGAATAATGTACGGTTGGAATTCATTCGGATCACACTTCAACTGCTAAATATGGGAATAGTTCATGACGTGTAGAAACCATAGGTATCCCAATCCGGTATTTCCACGCGGCGAACGATGCAGTGAAAACAGGTCTACTAAATGGCTCGAAATGGAGTTTACTTGGATAAAGAACCAGTGGAAAGGTATCACAAAGCTACCAGGATGTATCTAAGCTAGAAGAGAATCCTAAAAAGCCGTTCAATTTCCGTTAGCGCTGAAGCGAAGCGATCGATAGCACATGTTCAGGTGTGACGGCTTCTCCTGGCTTTCCGGCCCACTGATGAACCTTACCAGAAAACTACCCAGTAATGCACTTCATCTATTGCTCTATCTACACAACGTGTTTTAAGGTTATTTAAAATCGTTTTATTGATAAAATTTGAGCAATCTAAACTATATACAAGTTCATCTCTCTGGACTCAGTCCGTTTGGCCAATACTTCTCTCTGAGTAGCCGCCATCTTGGATCTGACCGAGAAGACCCTGGGGACGAGGTTGCCGGGATTCCTGTGGTGGAAGGATCTGAGCGGGCTTCCTGTTCCGCACAGGAATCCTATTTTATCGGGAGTTGTCTCACTTGTCTGCGGAGGAGGCCAAGGCTCCCTTGGTCCCATCTGATCTTCAGTGGGCGTGTCTCTAGGGAGTAGTAGTAGTTTATTTCAACACGTTTCACAGAATGTTTAAATGTGTACATGCATTAGCCTGGGAAACCAGCCGACTCTTACCGCTCCCCACTCGCGAAAGAGACGTCTGGGTAGCGAGGCAGAAAATTCCATACTGATGACGTAGCAGATAGCCGTTTCACGATGCATAAATTAGTTGCAAATGCGAACAACGGAGATATAACCACCGAGGCTGCTCGTTTGCTTGGCAGTGGATCACCGTCACGAACAACCATGAAATTCAAGCCTATTTAGCGTGTGACGGTGCTGTTGTTGGCTCCTTTGCATGCTGAGTTCTTTCAGCGGCTAGTAAAGCGAAATGTCGTACTGTCAAAACATTTACAAAAAGGTACTGTCATAGTTGTTTATAATTTCATATCAGTAAACCTACATACACTCCCGGGATACACTGAGCTATCACAGAACACTGGATGAGTTGTTGTTGCCGGATAAATCGTTCAGACAGTGAATCTGGGCTATGAATAAACAATTACATGTAAATGCGCTATGAATCAAGAACGTGATGGCCGTTCACCCAAGCAAACGGGCAGCCTCGGTAGTATACCTGAAAATAACCGCTGCATTCTGTAGCTAACCTCTTCGACTACTGACCTGGCAAAAGAGAGGGTCTGAATGGGGTTAACTAACTACTGACAAACGGCCTTCAAAATAACTGACAACTGACAACTGACGATTTTTTTACTGACAACTGACAACCGAAACATAACTGACAACTGACAAATTTGGTTTTTGTGGGTCAAACATAGTAAATTTTCTCTAGTAATGATTAACTAGGCGTAACTGACACCTGACAAATGGCCAAAAATTTAACTGACAACTGACATGTAGACCCCCCCATTCAGACCCTCAAAAGAGCTGGCTTGAAAAGTGGCCTGCTGTGCTGTGTGTAGGTTTTGAAATTATAAACAACTATCATGTTTTGACAGTTGTAGGACAAATTCTCTTGATCGGGCCGAGCCGCTGAAAGAACGAAGCAAACGAGCTACCAACACACGCTAAATATATAGACTTAAATTTCATGGTTGTTCATGACGGTGATCCACTGCCAAGCAAACGAGCAGCCTCGGTAGTTATATTCCTTGAAAAGAACTCTGTTGTTCGCATTCGCGGCTTCTGAGAATTGCAACTAATTCAGTTATGCATCGTGAAACGGCTATCTGCTACGTCATCAGTATGGAATTTTCTGCCTCGCTCCCCAGACGTCTCTTTCGCGAGTGGGGAGCGATAAGAGTCGGCTGGTTTCCCAGGCTATACATGCATAAATTACAGAGTAAGGAATAAGTATAAAACAAGAGGCCCTGAGTGGCCTTAACTCGGGCCATCATAGCGTGTACTGCATGGAGTTCTAGAATAGTTTTGTGTCAACATGGTTTGTGCTAGAGTAGCCAGAGAATTGGTTCTCTACTGATGCTCTTGTCTGTCAAATGTCAATGTGCAAATGCCCCACGTATTCCGGGGGGGTGGGTTAGGTTAGGGATGCCTGGGGGGGGGGGGGATGATAGACAAATTTGATGGATTGTAATTATATCAGGTGCAGTACAACTATGAGAAATCAAGCAATTTAGAACAACAAATTCCACATAATGTTGCTATTCATTGTGAACAGTTAGGTAATGTCATTCTACATGTGAAATAAAGTAATCTATTTGTAATTCTCAATTATTAACAAACCAGTGGAGACGGCTGACATTCAGGCTAAAGTCTCAATACAATATTTTCGATTGAGTTCGTAAACTACAGACCACCAAATGTTTTCTAGTATTAGTGAGCTGCCACTGTGCTAGTGCTCATTTTCTACATCTTGAAGGAGACTGAAACTTATAATGGCAGGCCACAAATAAACATGCAATGTCCACTCTTTTTATATCATTGGGGTCGCAGCAAGATTAATTTTCATTCCCAAATAATTCGTAAAAGTACTCGTACTCCTGATCATGACCGAGTGAAAGTGACGATGCTGACGTCAAGAACTGAAGAACAACAACAACAATTACATTTATTTTCTCATAAGATGATGGAAATGTATACGAGTAATAAGGCATAATAAGAAATACAATGATGAGAAGGTAGGTCCTTAAAGGAGAACTAAACCCTAAAATCAACCCAACGTCTTTACAAAGATGTCTTCTAAAGAAATAAGTTCTGCTATTTTATTTTTCTGTGTTGCGCGTCTATGAGGAGAAAATTAGTCTCCAAGTTCGATTTTCCGCTGAAAAATCTATATTGTGTGGCGGCTCAATTCAGTGCAAATTTCCCCATAACATACCAAGGAAGAACAATCACACCTCTAGCACAAAGAAAGCACAATGGTCCGCAATTAGAAGCCATTACGCCTGCTATTCAATGTAGGGGACGGCATGGCAAAACTAATTTATTCCCCGTATACTACGTCACAAATTACAAGACTTGAGCCGTCTGTACATACCGGAGGCTGTGAGGAAGGTTTTCGGATTTTCTCTTGCTAGACGCGCAACACAGAAAAATTAAATAGCAGAACCTATTTATTTCGAATACATGTTTGTATAGACATTGGGTTGATTTTAGGGTTGAGTTCCCCTTTAAGGTAACCTTAGGGTTATCTTAAGCCTGGACCACCTCAGATGGAAAACACTGAAACAAGATCTAGCTTGCATGGATATATAATGGTACCAAGAAAGGGGAAGGGAAAGAAAGAGTGCCACTTGCATGTAAGTATACTCTCAGTTCTGGACCAAATTTAGTTATGTTATGTTATAAACTTGCAATAATGATAAATACACTACTCTATACATTAAATATCATTATGTCAGTTCTAAAAAAAAAAACATTAAATACACTGTAGAATGCCTAAACCAAGAGAGAATAATCAAATACAAAGAGGTACAGGCCAGATGTAAATAGAACGGGGAAATAGAACAAAATAAAACCAGTGGCAGTGTCAATAACACGCCACAGATAAATATGCGATTTCCACATCAGAGTCATTAATTTATCGTTCGTTTGAAAAAATCTTAATTTCGGATTACTTACTCAGTTTATACTCACTCACTGCATGCTGGATTTTCGTTCCCGAATTTATAAACATTTAAATACATGTGCATGGGGGGCGAAACGACTGTAATTCTTTTAAAAGGCCCCTCACTGTCAGTCAGAGAACTGAGAAATCGGGTCATTTCTACTTAGCAAATTTTCACTGGTTTTCCGTGGTGTGGACTCTTATTTACCACGATTTACGTCATCACATGGTCAAAATTTGTTGTGGGCTCACTTGGCTCCGCCTCGTGAGTTCACAACAAATTTTGACCATGTGATGACGTAAATCGTGGTAAATAAGAGTCCACACCACGGAAAACCAGAGGAAATTTGTTTTTTTACAACAATATTAGAAAACGTACAAGGAACGGTTTCGTTACAATGCGTGACAGCTTTGAAAGAGCCAGCATAGACCCATTCGAAAAATGGCTGCCGCTAATTTGCATAATTTTGATATTCAATAATTTCTGAAGAATAAACTAGCCTATGTGAAAGAGCGATTTCGTGTTAGCAACATGTAGCACTTTTATAATGGAAGAATATATCCTTACAAAGCAATCAGCGTTTGAAACTCTCAAGAAACACGAAAACGAGGCTAGTCAGTCCTGACGTCCTGAATCTCATACAAAACTCTCTTATTTGGAACCTCGGTAACTTCGCAACACTTGGTGCTATGCTCCTTAAATTTTACAAATGTACTCATTTTTGCATGCTCTCTGAAGTGGCAGTGCTTATTTTAGTGCCAGCATTTCCTAACAACCAAAGCTTGGTGACACCATTTTTCGAATGGGTCTATTGTCTATAACTTTCTCGCGTCAGCACCGTTGTCTGGACTCTCATTTACCACCGTACTTCAACCAATCAGATCGCGAGATTACCGGCAGTTGTGGTAAAATACACTTTCGAGAGGTTAATAACAATAAATAACAACACAACGACAGTCAATTGGTATAAAGGTTATCATGTTCAGATTAGCGGCTACTTACATTTACAAGCTGTTGTCTTTACTATAGTCAGTGTTGATCGCAGAGCGGACTGTCACGTCTCACCACAGGCAGCCCAGACTCGACATATATTTCCCGCTTTTTGGGTTACCTGTGGTATGTTTCATAAGCGATCTCGGAAGAGTTTATATAATTGCTCCTTGTGAATTCTCTTTTCCGATTCCTACGAAATAAATCTTCAATAATAAGAGATTGATACTTAATGAAGTTTTATGAGTGGTTTTGGGGTGATTTGGGGACTTCTAAAGCAGTTTATTAGGCCTCGAGGTTTACACAAGGTATGCAGCTTCGAGGCGCATGCGTGGGCATGGCAACTACATCTTGAAGATAGTTTTATAGTCGTGACATAATGAGTATTTTAGTCAAGGTCCGAAATGAGCTCGTACGGGAATTCGAGGTACTGACTGACTGTACAGTTGCAGCTATTAAAGCTGTAAGCTTGTTTTATACTTTGTTTATAAGTGAACTCCCGTGTATTTCATTACTGTTTTTCCTGACTTTATAAAAGCATAAAACAATGGGTGGACGTTAAGGGGGGAGGGGGGGGGGGGGGGGGGGTCTGACCTTAACGTCCGTTGTGCGTTAAGCGGGGCATTTCGACCTTATATTAAGATTTCAACCTTACAAATTTGAATTTGCTTTCGCGAGTAAAGTGATTTTTTACAAGGCGTTACTGGTTTAGGAACTACCTGTGTTTAGCTTGAATACTTACCGCTGAATTCAGATAGAAGAATAAATTTGCAGTATTCTGGTGTATAGAACATTGAGGTTTCTCAAGTTTAGAGTGGTACAAATCACTGTTAAAGTTCTATTTCGTCATGATTTCGTACTATTTTTCTTGTGTGACTTTTGGTATGGCGGGAGCTGCAGTAGGAGAGAATTTGGAGCGTTCAAACGAAAGCAGAGAATTATCCTTCGTATAGTTCTGGTATCAACAGGTAAGCCACATTATAAACTTGTAATGCGACTGAAGTTGTTCTCTCTCTCAAATAAAATCGCATTTACTTCAAAGCGATGACCAATAGCAAATGTCCTCTTCTGTGTGCAATGATTTTGATGACTTAATAATTCTTGTCCTAAGTAAACTTTAAGAGCCATGCTCCTGTGAAAATGTTTTTCAGATTATCAGGGCATCAGGGCTAGCGTGCCCATATTAAAAGTTATACTTTAATATTGATACCTATAAAAGTGTACAGCTGCATCACTTTGCATGGCAAATGATTGTTTATGATTCAAGCTCATAGCGAGACCAGTGAAAATTCCATTCAAACAAATCTTTTTGAGAGACGAACAATTATGTAAATTTCTCCTGCTTTTAATAGTGGATAAATCAAAGGATACATATGTGTACCTCTCACAAAAGAGTTGCTGCAACAAAAACAGTGATAGAAGGAAACCATTTGCAGTTGATGGCATCCTGTACATTTGTGCAGTCCCTGGCCTCTGCCTTGCCTCTCCCCCTCCATGTATGATTTTTTTTTTGTGTTGCTGGTTGTGCATGAATATTTTTTTTGATAATTTTCCCTCGTATGGATTTTTTTTTGGGAATTCCCTCACCCCCCCCCCCCCCCATAACTTTTCTAATGGTCCGTCCCTTAACAAACGCGATGAGACCTACTAATCAGTCACACCGTTAGTTATCTTTCGTTATCATATTATGTTTTTTACGTCATTTCCGTTTTACCATTATATATTGTCAAGTCACATTGTAAAAGCTCCTAAGCACCTGATGAAGACTAGTATGGCTAGTCGAAATATTGTGCTACATTAAATCCGTATAACTCTACGTCGTATTGGTTATTCTTCATTCTACTTGTATCTTAAAGCATGTCGCATAATATGTGATAAATTCCCGTCCAAAGCCCGTGAAACACCTCTCAGCTTTAGAAAAGACAAAACTATTGGTATTGCACTTGAAGGAACCTTTGGTTTACACAAAAAACAGCTGATATTAAAGGTTTTGTCAAAACTCCACTCGCCGCCATCTTGAAAAACCTGGAAATGTTGTCCACTGTTCACGTGACCAGCACAGTGCAACTGATTGGTACGGTGGCAAAAAGAACTTTCAAAGAAGGCGCAATCTGAATGGTTGACGGCGCAAAATCTCGACACAAAAAATAAAATAAAAAAACTTGCGATTTCTGACTCGAACTGAACCACTGTACACTGATGGACTTCAACTTTATTAAAATTAAAAAAAGAATCACGACTTTTAATGAGTAATAGCATGACACGAGGGAAATTAGTTTTTTTCTAGGCTCGGTTTCAGCCATTGGGGTGTCATTTCTCCAAAGCCTCCCCCCACTAATCGCGGCCGTTATTAGTGTCGTCACGCAACGCTTCCCCCCACTAACGGCTTAGTCTTATTAGTGTCGTCACGCAACGCTTCTCCCCACAACTGCGCGTGAAGGAGACTACTAACGGCTGGGCGCGCGGGTCAACACACCGTGTCCGTGACGTCACCTGATTCAAATTCAATATTATTCAATTTCCGTGTTTTGACAAGAAAAGCCGTTTACCCTTTCACGACTGTAGCGTAGGCTCTAAACTTTCAAAACACACTGGAACTCTAAACTAAAACTCCAAGTGTGAAATGAATTCTCAAGAACAAACGCCATTTAAAATTTATTGAGAAACTAGGCTGCATTATTTGTTACTCTGTAATATTAGTGCCGCTCAAGACACCTCGTTGACAGAAATTAAAAGCCGAAATACGGGGATAAAGTTCTGAGCTAGAACTCCTAGAGTCGAGTATTCCCGCCTCCCACCGGGGGGGGGGGGGGGGGGGGGGGGGGGGGGGGGGGGGGGGGCTACTTCTGTTTGTGACGTATTATGTATGTGCAGATACATAATACGTCAGGACCAGATAATATACCCAATGAACTCCTAAAAAACAACGCGGCAGTTCTTGTACCATTGTTAACCAAGTTATTCAACGCGGTCCTGTCTACGGGGAATATTTCCAACAAATTGGTCTTTAGGATACATTATACCTATACATAAAAAGGAGACAAATCCAATGTAGAAAACTACCGAGGCATTACTCTTTTGTCGTGCGTAGGTAAACTGTTGACAGCAATTATGAATGATCGCCTAACCACATTCATTGAGAAAGAACACATTTTGCGCCCCGAACAGGGTGGGTTCAGACGAAACTATCGCACTAGTGATAGCGTGTTATCACTAAAAATGCTGATCGACAAATATGTTAAATCGAGAAGAAAGTCAAAATATAATTATTTGTTTAGCTGTTTTATTGATTTTAGCAAAGCTTTCGACAATATAAATAGAGAAAGCTTGCCTCGCTAGGAATCCATGGAATGTTTTTAGCAGTAATCAAAAGCATATATGCCAATGATATGGCATGCGTAAAAATCGGAGACGAAATCTCAACCGCTTTTAGTTGTAATAAGGGTGTAAAACAGGGCTGTATGCTCTCCCCAACTCTATTTAATATTTATCTACATGATTTACCACCAATACTAGAAGCTGCCTGTGATGACCGACTAGAATTAAACGGCCAATATGTGAGCTCTCTCCTATACGCAGACGATTTAGTTTTAATGGCCACATCAGAAAAGGGCCTACAACAACTTCTTGACCACTTGGCGCTTTATTGTAACAAAAATAGTATTAAGATAAACTGCATAAAGACAAAGGTAATGATATTTAATACAAATGGGAGAAATTTAAATAGATTTAATTTTTATCTAAATAATAATATCATAGACAATGTAACATCTTATAGACACCTAGGGATGACTCTGAGTGCAAGCGGTAGCTTCACATTGGCAAAACAAGAATTTAAAAAAGCTGCACTCAGAGCTATGGGATCCTTAAGAAAAAAACTAGGAAATTATTTTAGGGCAAATGTTAAATTATCTATATATCTATACAATACTCTAATTATGCCAATCATGACTTATTGTTGTGAGGTGTGGGGCCTAGATGGAAAATTTAATGAACTGCGCGACCCCATTGAACAAATTCAAAGCAAATTCTGCAAGATATTATTAGGTGTCGGTAAACAAGCGACCAACAAAGCCTGTAGAGCTGAATTGGGACGCTTCACGACACGCCTCACAACCACCGTTCGAGTCGTGAAATACTGGACACGTCTTATAAGTTTAGACGACACTAGGCTTACGAAACTGGGCTATGATGAACAAAAAATGGAAAATAAAACCCATTTGTGGTCTTCTAAAATTAAAGAAACCCTATTTAAGTTAGGTTATGGATATATATGGATACAGCAATCTACTCTTAGTAAAGAGCAAATTAAAATATTTTTAAAGAGCTTCGAACAGAGAGCAACCGATATAGAGACTCAAGAATGGTTTGCGGCCATAAACGATGATCACAGATCAAATCCAAATTCAGCGAATAAACTACGGACGTACCGATTATTCAAAACAGAATACAAGTTTGAGAACTATTTGGTAAATATAAAAAACGTCAAACATAGAATAGCACTAACTAAACTAAGAATCAGTAATCACGACTTAGCAATTGAAAAGGACCGGTATAAGAGGCCGTATGTACCGCCTTCAGATAGAAAATGTTTCTTCTGTAAAACTGATATTGAAGATGAGGAACATTTTCTACTCAAATGCAAGTTATACACGGAGGAAAGATTAGCTCTCCAAAACGTAATCGGTGTTTCCCATATGACTCTAAAGAAATTGTTGAATCCATGTAAACAATTTTCCAACAAAATAAGTAATTATATAAATTTATGCTTCAAAAAACGAGCAGCCATTTTCAATAATAATTCGTAATTTTGCTAATTCACTTCTGTAAACCTAACCTTGTTGGAGCCAAACTGATATACTTGTAGAAGTATTCAAGTCCAATAAAAGAAATGATGATGATGATGTGCCGCGGGGTGGGTCAGGGTTTTGAGCTCGGTTTGGGCAGGTATGGTCAGGGTTTTGACCTGATTTGGGCAGATCAGGGTCAGGATTTCAGTATAATTTGGGTGCCTGGTCTTGCATAGGCAAAGTTAAATGAGAAATGACTGAACGTAGATTACGGGCTTAGATTCGTGACCTTCGAGCTTGGTGCAAACTATAAGTGACGGTTTCCCAAATGACTTTCCAGAGCCGGAGAGTTTTATACTGACAAAGTGTCTTCACCCAAAACTAACTCTCTTACTGATTCCTTGTGTGAATCCTTGAATTGTTCGCAACCAAACTTTTCCAGAGCAAATTTAAACGCATTTTGGAACAGCAATCGAAAGCTTTTGTTCCGCCTTTCAAAAGTTTACAATGTAAATTATGCAAATATATTTAGTGGCAAGTTTTTGATTGGCTAAAAACCGACAATGTCTTAGCTCGCGCACCCAGCCGTGAGTGGGGAATCGAGCCTAGTTTATTTATTGCTCGAAAAAATTTTTAGGACTCCTATTGCTGCATGAATTTTTTTTCTGGCATCAGACCTTGCACGATTTTTTAAAAGACATTCAGTATTCAGCTAATGAACAAAGTTTACCCTTGCCCGATTTTTTTTGGGTGATTTTGGCTCGCTCAATTTTTTTCCTGTGCAAATTCGGCTTGAAGTTAAACAATCGACTACTTTATCAATTTTTAAATCTGACTGGCACATAACTTAATTTCATAATAATCCTTATAATATTTCTATTCTATTTCAACCAGTTTATCTTTTCTGGCTTACATATATTAGTCCAACATTTGTTTTAATACAGGACATCTGAAAAATCACAAATCCTGCATATGTAGTGTGTACATTTTTGTGTGCGGGAAGTGCGCGGTTAATAGGCCGCGTTAGGCCTGGTAACAAGGCTTAGTCGGCAAGATGGCGGCGTGTAAGAGTGTCGTGGTGGTCTGTCCTAATGCTCGCCGTCAAACAGTCAAGGTTGGTCCTACATCGACTATATTACAGGTTAGTACGAGGGAATCTCTGTATTATCACATCTAGCCTTGAGGTTTACAGGTACGCATCCTTTCATTTCCAAAATTACAACTAAAAATGTGTGCATTCATGAGCCCTGGCCTGGGACGAAATTGCATATATATATTAATTTTTGCAGATTCTCGAAGAGGTTTGTAAAAAGCAAGGGTTTTCAAGTCAAGAAAATGCTATCAAGTAAGATCGAACTACATAACCGAATTACTATTAGTAGCTTCTAGTGATCTTGCTGCCTGAAGAATGAATCGGGCCATTCCATATTTTTTTTCACACTTGATTATGTTTGTTTGTTATGTACAGAACTTTACCCCCTGAGAAATGAATTTTTGTCTTTTAAATACCACCTCAGAAAATATTATCAAAATCGCAGTCACCCCCAGAAAATCACTTGAAAACTGTGAAACCCCTCCCCCCTCAGAAAAAAACACTTGAAAATTGTGTTGTGAAACCCCCCTCAGAAAAACACTTAAAATTGTGAAACCCCCCTCGGGAAATAGTAGAACAAGAGCAATTGACCCAACTGGACCCCCTCAGAAAATCTAATGAACAGATATAAAATGAAATGCAGTGCTCGAACTTGACCTTTTGCTTTGGTGGTCCATGGGACCAGTGAGCTAAAAATGTACTGGTCCAAAATGGAATGTCACTGGTCCCAATTTATTATTATTTGTTCCTTTTTGTAAAACATTGGTATGTTGTCGCTACGAACACAAACTATGAATGCAACGCCATATTGTTTTGCATGATTCCATTCATGATAGCTTGGTGGAACCCAGACCTCTAGTTGCCAAAATGTAGCAAAGCCTTTTTTTTTTTTTGTGCTTTTGTTCGTGTCGGCGATCACAGGTAAAATCATCACTGTTTTCATCGTTTGTGCCATTTTCTGGTTCTGAATCAAAATCGTATTTAGAAAACAAATAAATCTAATCGTCCAGGGGACGAGTGGAAGGAAAATGTACTTGTTTTTCTTGATTTTTACTCGTTTTGGATGAGTGGACGACCGTTAAGTTCAAGCACTGGAATGAATTTGTGTATTTAGTATTTCCAAGGGAAATTACTATATGATTCATAAAATACTGTATACAAAAATAAAAGTGCTTGATTTGTCTCCGTCAGGCACCAGAGAAAGATCTTGGATGAAACTCTACCAATACGTTACTCTGGGCTGACAAACAATGCTCATCTGGAACTTGTCCACCATACTAAGACTTCTAAGGATGGTCAGTGTCTTTTATTTGTCAGTCAAAGGGTAGTTACTTATTCTGGGACTTTTTCTTAGATTCTTTTTTTTTAGATTCTTAGTCCTCTAGCTAGCTTTGATATATTTACAGCACAACACACAAATGTGTGACCACTGTTAATGTATTCGCTTACTTTCGTGCATGTGCCACGTGTGAAATTATCCAATCACATACAGAAGCGGCTCATCAAATAAAAAACACAAATGATGAGCCACTTGTAGGTGATGCAAAAACATTAACAAGTGGTCACACATTTGGGTGTCGCGCTGTATGCCAATTACCACTCGACAAGATTTATTAATTCTAAGGCAATGATTTAGCATCTTGTCCAAGGCTGTGGTGGTAAGGAATGCTGAGGGCACGCTATTGTACCAGGTAACAATCTGTAACAGTTCAGAGTAGCACAACAGGTTCTTTTATGTCTCCCAGAGAAATTGTTGTCCGAGGATGCAGCTTGAATTCAAACCCACAACCTCCTGTATTCATGAACGTCACTCTACCACCTGAGCTATTCAGCTGACAGTGCAGTTATTTACTTAAATACAATGTATATTTGCACTTTCTGTACATATGTGTATCAGTAAAATAAATGTTACTTAGGTACATGAAATTATTGCTGTGTGAAGTGGACTGGCTAAGTCAGACTGTGGATCATGTCTTTCTATCTTCCAGGTGCCCAGTCCACTGTTGGACTCCATTTAGCAACAGGAGATCGACTCATAGAGGATTTTCCTCCAGCATTTTCTCTATGGGATGTTATTTGTCACTGGAATTCTCTTGAAGGAAGGTACAAGAACCATGCATCCTTCAATCAGCTGGGATTATTATAAGAAAATTTGGATTCTTTTAGATCTGAACCATAAATGGGAACTGAACCCTAAAATCAACCTGATGACTACTAAGATGTATTTGAAAAAAATACATTCTGATATTTTATTTCTTTGTCTACGAAGAGAACAATTTTGAAGTTTGAAAAAAATAACCGATTCTCTGCTGAGAGTTTGGTGTCTCAATTCAGTGCAAATGTCATATGTCATGCATACCAAGGAAAAGCAATCACACCTCCAGCACAAAGAAAACACAATGGTCCACAATTAGGAGCCATTTATCCAGCTTTTCAATGCCAGGGAAAGTATGGCAAAACTAATTTATTCCCTGTACCTGATGTCACAAATTACAAGAGTTGAGCCATCTCTACAAAGTGGAGGTTGTAGGGTAGGTTTTCAGATGTTCACTTTGTAACAGAGAAATAAAATATCAAAACTTATTTCTTTCAAATACATCTTTGTATAGTTCATTTTAAGGTTCAGTTCCCCTTTAAATGATCAAAGAAAATTACTTTTCCAAACAAACTAAAACCTGCTACTCTATTGCATTTGATTTTTTTAATTCTGTGGCATGTTTACATTGTAAATTAACCAGTGTATTGGATTATGGTACAATAAATATTTTCTTTCTTTTACATCCAGCCCCCATCATGGCAAACTGTTGGGTGTAAATGGTCAAGTTATTGTATGTATCTACATGACTCAAAAAGTAAGTCAAGTTATTGTATGTATCTACATGACTCAAAAAGTAAGTCAAGTTATTGTATGTATCTACATGACTCAAAAAGTAAGTCAAGTTATTGTATGTATCTACATGACTCAAAAAGTAAGTCAAGTTATTGTATGTATCTACATGACTCAAAAAGTAAGTCAAGTTATTGTATGTATCTACATGACTCAAAAAGTAAGTCAAGTTATTGTATGTATCTACATGACTCAAAAGGTAAGTCAAGTTATTGTATGTATCTACATGACTCAAAAAGTAAGTCAAGTTATTGTATGTATCTACATGACTCAAAAAGTAAGTCAAGTTATGAATTTGAAAAGATGTTACTCAAACCTTAGTTTTTATAATTTTGTCAACAAAGTATTGCAGTGTTAGAAATTTTTTTTTGCAATGTGTTATAGATTTGTGATGTTTGAATTGATTTTATATTTTAAAACAACCTTCCCTATGCAGACAACTCCTGTATGTGGTCACCTCCCATACGTGGACACCTGTATATGGACACATGCTATATGTGGATACCTCTCAAATGAGGATACTGTATGCAGACACCTCCTGTATATGGACACCCATATGTGGATACCTCACATATGAGGTCACCTGTATGCAGACACCTGTATGTGGAGACCCATATGTGGATACCTCCCATATGAGGACACCTGTATACAGACACCTCACATAAGAGG
The DNA here is from genome assembly GCA_030867875.1 of Actinernus sp. WN-2022. NCBI lineage: Eukaryota > Metazoa > Cnidaria > Anthozoa > Actiniaria > Actinernidae > Actinernus > Actinernus sp. WN-2022. The sequence goes on from JAOWCC010001634.1 coordinate 58,855,322, forward strand.
ACACCTGTATGCAGACAACCACCCATATGTGGATACCTCCCATATGAGGACACCTGTATGCAGACACCTCACGTATGTGGACACCTGTATGTGGACACCTGTGTGCAGACACCTCCTATATATGGACACCTGTATGCAGACACCTCCCTTACGTGGACACCTGTATGCAGATATCTCCCATATGTGCACACCTATATGTGGACACCTCCCATATGTGGACACCTGTATGCAGACACCTGTATGTGGACACCTGTATTCAGATACCTCCCGTACATGGACAGCTGTGTGTGGACACCTTGTATTTATATAACCTGCAACCAGACCCTCCTCTCCCAAGAGAAAAATCTCCAGGTCCCCCAGAGAGAGCCTGATACAATTCTTTTATAGACCGCATGTAAAAAAGTACAGAATCTGGACTTTTTTATTATTGGTTGAAAAACAATAGCAGGGAAAGAGCTGTATTCTGATTGGTTTGCACAATTAAAAGTGAGACTTTCGGTCTCTGGCCTTCATTTAAACAGCGGGAGAGAAGAGCTTTGAATGACTTTGAATTAATCAACCATACTCACTGTTATTCCCAAGTCTCTGAAGTTCTAGCAAATACAATGTAGAATTTATGAGCATAATGTTTGTCTCATGGTAGATGTGTTGGCGTTTCTCTTCTGACAGGATTCAGCAAGAGTGCGGTTTACCATGGCCAGCTCCTTCTGAAAGTGTTTAAAAATATATACTATATATATATTTCTACTGGTGATTCTACAACATTCACCATTGTTGTCAGTCACTGCTTTCTATGAACTGTCCAGGGCTCGACACTAACGTTTTCAGGTACTAGCTTACCCTAGGTCTTTTCCACTAACCCAATGTAGATCATTTATAATAATGAGTTGCCATGAGTAACACTTTTTAAGACCCATTGATTTCTTATTATAATTGGATAACAAATGACTACCACTACCACTGACAAAAATGTAATCCATGACTAGTTCCCAGTCTCCTGAAAAGCAGCATTTTCCAGAATGGCAGCTTGATCTGCATCTGCATTTGTTCGGCGCTCAGTAACGTCTATCAACTGAACTAGCTGTGGTGGGTACTGTGGTTATAGTTGGGAGTTGAGGTATCATGAACTTATGGTCAACCCTAGAACATCTCCACCAAGCCGATTACACTTTAATGCGAACTACAGAATGACCAGTATTAATAGCGAAGACATCACAAAAACTTCCAACAGTACATGTTGAAAATCTTCTAGTTTGGTGGGCTAGCTAATATGATTTCACTAGTCCTAAGCAAACTTTTACTAGTAGACTACTGCTAGTGTAGAGCCCTGCTGTATGGGTCGTTTACATTTTTACATGAAAGCCCTTCCTCCAGCCCTTCCTCAAGTAACAATTTTCCTGTCACACTGAGGGCACTTCCTGTATACAGACATCTCCCATATGTGGACACTTCTTGCATGTGGATACCTCCTGTATGTGGACACCTCCTGTATGTGGACACCTACATGTATGTGGACACCTACATGTATGTGGACACCTCCTGTATACAGACACCTCCTGTATACAGACACCTCCTGTATGCAGACACTTCCTGTATGTAGACACCTATGGGGACACCTCCTCTATGTGGACACCTTCTGTATGCAGACACCTCTTGTATATGGATACCTCTTGTATGTGGACACCTATGGGGACACCTCCTGTATGTGGACACCTCCTGTATGCAGACATCCTGTATGCAGACACCTCTTGTATGCAGACACCTGCATGTGGATACCTATAGGGACACATCCTGAATGCAGACACATCCTGTATGTGGACACCTATGGGGACACCTCCTGTATGTGGACACATCCTGTATGTGAATACCTATGGGGACACCTCCTGTATGCAGACACATCCTGTATGTGGACACCTCCTGTATGTGGATACCTATGGGGATACCTGTATGTGGACACCTCCTGTATGCAGACATAATCCTGTATATGGATGCCTATGGGGACACCTCCTGTATGCAGACACATCCTGTATGTGGATACCTATGGGGACACCTCCTGTATGTGGACACCTCCTGTATGCAGACACCTCTTGTATGTGGATACCTATGGGGACACCTGTATGTAGACACATCCTGTATGCAGACACCTCTTGTATGCAGACACCTCCTGTATGTGGATACCTATGGGGAAACCTCCTGTATGCAGACACATCCTGTATGTGGACACCTATGGGGACACCTCCTGTATGCAGACACCTCTTGTATGTGGATACCTATGGAGACACTTCCTGTATGCATACACATCCTGTATGCAGACACCTCTTGTATGCAGACACCTCCTGTATGTGGATACCTATGGGGACACGTCCTGTATGCAGACACATTCTGTATGTGGACACCTATGGGGACACATCCTGTATGCAGACACCTCTTGTATGCAGACACCTCCTGTATGTGGATACCTATGGGGAAACCTCCTGTATGCAGACACATCCTGTATGTGGACACCTATGGGGACACCTCCTGTATGTGGACACCTCATGTATGCAGACACCTCTTGTATGTGGATACCTATGGAGACACTTCCTGTATGCAGACACATCCTGTATGCAGACACCTCTTGTATGCAGACACCTCCTGTATGTGGATACCTATGGGGACACGTCCTGTATGCAGACACATCCTGTATGTGGACACCTATGGGGACACCTCCTGTATGTGGACACATCCTGTATGTGGACACATCCTGAATGTGGATACCTATGGGGACACTTGCTGTATGCAGACACATCCTGTATGTAGACACCTATGGGGACACCTCCTGTATGTGGATACCTATGGGGACACCTCCTGTATGCAGACACCTCCTGTATGCAGACACCTCTTGTATGTGGATACCTCTTGTATGTGGATACCTATGGGGACACCTCCTGTATGCAGACACCTCTTGTATGTGGACACCTATGAGGACACCTCCTGTATGTGGAAACCTCATGTATGCAGACACCTGTGGATACCTACATGTACTCTTGGTCCGAATGGTGTCTGTTTATAGGAGGTTTAATTGTGTCTAAATTTTACAGCATTTTTCAAACTAACAATAAATTCATGTTGTGTCATTTTTTATGTGGATATTTGACCACTGATTAAGTCATCTGAAATTTAACAGATAAGTGGAGAGTCTGCTTTAAGACAAACAACACTACACAGTCTTGGTCTTACAGGCAGAAGAGCTATAATCAGGTACATAAACTAGTATTGTGCATTATTAAATTAATTGCCAAGTTTCTCAGAGTCTGGGTTCTAGCAAATCGAGCAATCTGATTGGCTAAAACTGCCTCCTGCTTAGCTTGTCTGTTGTGCGGGAGGTCACAGGTTCAAACCCTGGCTGTACCACCACTCAGGGTCTTAAATTAACTGAGTAGAAGATGCTGCCTTTGTGAAACAATTTCATTCACAAGCTGCAAATGGTTAGACCTTCACATCTTCTCAGATAAGGACATAAAATTGTAGACCTATCAGTGGATGAAGAGCCACCTCGTGGATATGTCACTGATTAATCCCATTATTATTATCACTAAATATTAGTATTATTACTATTATTAAATCTGACAGTGATTCGATATTAAGACTCGTCTACATTCTCCGACGAAGACCAGTCTTTGTATCAACTATTTTGTCTGTCTGTCCTTGAAACTCTGTATGACACTTTGCTTCATAAACAAAGCAATTTCTGTGTGTTGCTTCAGCCTTAAGTTCGAAGAAATACATGTATGACAAAAATGTATTTAAAGCCCTAATGTGTTAGAAAGGAAGATTTAGGAAAATGCCACTACTATTGTCATTGTTGATTTTGAATTCATCTAATGCCTCCCAAAAAAAAACAGTACAAAACTACCAATGACAATGAGATGAAAACCTAGAGAAGATTTTGCCAATTAATCATAGAAGAATGCCAGTTGTTTTGGTAGATGTTTCATTCAGGTCCCACCTTTGGCAAACAACTGATGAGAACAATGCTCTTGAGTCCTGTGTCTCTCATTGGATATCAATTAAGTTTTTCACTCCTTTCAGTTATCTGCAGTTGCTGTCATCTTAAGTGTTTCTTCTGATTACAGTGACTACAGAATATCCAATCCACAGACAATTTTCTTGAGGCAATATTATGAATGAATCTTTATTTAAAACACGGAATCTCTTCAAGTTATACTTGGTTTCCAAGAGAACTGTTACAATAAGTTAATAGTATTTAAACGTTTGGACTAATGATATAATTACAAAACTTATGTTAAATATATACCGGTACATTAAAAATATATTATAAACAGTCCATGAGTTCACAAATATCAATATTTTGGAGCTCCGTTCCAAATTTTGGCCCCACTGTAAGAAAAACGTATTTTTAGTGCTTCTGTTCGAGGTCTTGGGATATGAAGGTTTGTATTTGAATGACGTAAGTTATAGCTACAGTGTTGGGATTCTTTTATAAAAAGATCAGAAAGATAGCTGGGTGCTACATGTAGGTTATTTGCTGTCTTGTACATCATAATAGCCCTTGTTTTTAGCCTTCTTTCTTTTAATGATTCCCAACACTGAATTCCTTACAAATGTCTGTTGACCTAATTGTGTAATCAGATTTAGTTATTATTCTTGCAGCACGATTTTGGAGATTCTGTAACTTATTGGCAAGGCCCGATCCAAGGTTATCCCAAACAATAGAGCAATATTGTAAGGGTGGAAGAATCAGTGCCTTAATTGTAGACTTTTATTAAAGCATCTCTTGGTACTGAAATATTATCGAAATGTTTGAAGCTTCACATGCTATGAAACCATCACCACCGAACACAACCGACTCAAGTTCTGTATTCAAATTTGTTTTTTCCTTAGTGATCATTTTAACTGAATCATCACCAATTTTAACATGCCTTTTGCTTAGCTCTTCCTTGTGTTGGGCTCAGAGTGAGAGCTTTGTGTGATTTCGAGGCTGAAAAACGACCGGTTCGAGTTCCTTCCCCCTCTTCAAGTTGATCAAAAAGTCACTAGCACGCTTCTAGCAAAACAGTTTACAAACCCACCAAACATAGCATTTTAGTAAGCTAGTTGAGTGTTCCACACATGCTTTGACAATGTAAATAAAGAAAAGACTGTAAAATCCCTCCCCATAAATATCATACATGTATAATCGCCATATAATAAACAACTTATTAACCAAGCTTGATTGGTCTGTATGGAAGAATCTTGATATCTGTTGTGTTTCCAACCTCGGTCAAGATTCTCCCATACAAACCTCCCACTCGGTTGTAAGAGCTAGATATTATGATTGTATAGTTTACAAAACTCACAGCAGTGTTTTATCAGATTTAAAACACAAGGTCGCAGCCGGAGTGTTTTAGATCTGATAAAACACTGCTGTGAGTTTTGTAAATGGCTTAAAAAACGTTTAGATGTATAGAGTCGTGTAATTCAGTTATTTTGGCGATACTACCTATTTCGGCAGAGAAAATCCAAGTTTAGGTTTATGTAAATTAGGACTTCTCGCTCAGTGATTTCCTTTGTTTTTGCTTCATTAATTTTTATTATTCATGAGTTTTTTTTAAGTAATAATTATATTAAACTACCCTTAAGCAATCTCCTTACTTTAGCATGTCCCATTCTATGGGGAAAAGAACAGGTCATAGATTAAGCATTAAGCATATTTTCTATACAACTTTTTCATTAAACAAGATAATGGAAAAATTTGTTTTAAAATCTCATTCTAAAACTCATTAATAATTTATAAGGGCACTAGCCAATCATGTGTGCTGAACACCATGACGGCCACTATACCCCAGTACAGACCTGAGTAATAGAACATTAGTGTCTATTTCTGATAACATGATACTTTATTAATCAGTGCTGTATCTGTTGTGGGGCAATTCTGAACACCATGATGGCCTCTATACCCCAGTACAGACCTGAGTAATAGAACATTAGTGTCTATTTCTGATAACATGATACTTTATTTATCAGTGCTGTATCTGTTGTGGGGCAATTCTGAACACCATGATGGCCTCTATACCCCAGTACAGACCTGAGTAATAGAACATTAGTGTCTATTTCTGATAACATGATACTTTATTAATCAGTGCTGTATCTGTTGTGGGGCAATTCTGAACACCATGATGGCCTCTATACCCCAGTACAGACCTGAGTAATAGAACATTAGGGCTAAAGTGAACAAGTTGCACCGTAAATACGTTGTCGGTAAGTGGTCGGTAAGTGGTCGGTAAGTGGTTGGTAAGTGGTCGGTAAGTGGTCGGTAAGTGGTCGGTAAGTGGTCGGTAAAATTGTGTCGGTAAGTGGTTGGTAAGCTGTCGGTAAGCTGTCGGTAAGCTGTTGGTAAGCTGTCGGTAAGCTGTTGGTAAGCTGTCGGTAAGCTGTCGGTAAGCTGTTGGTAAGCTGTTGGTAAGCTGTCGGTAAGTGGTTGACTCATTTGAACCAAAATATGCTTTACACATTCTAAGTTTCCAACGTTCTGGCAACGATAAACTGCTTCGATAACAGATAACAAATTAAAATATCCGCGGCACTGACTGTTGGGCCTCGACTGTTGTGTCAAAAACCAGACAATCAGTCTGAAAGCGCATGAATCGTTATCTCATACTGGCTCAAGAATATTTTCAACCAAAATATGCTTAATAGTTTCCAAAGTTTCCAACGTTGTGACAACGATAAACCCCTTCGATACAGTGCGATCTCACGGCAAATTAACAGATAACTACAGTATTGTGCTAAAGTCATGCTGTTAAACATAATACGACTAATTTCGCTCTTAATGTTCCTACGAATGCCAACGCGAATTCGAATTCATGACAAACAGTTTTACAAACGTACAGTAAGATGGTTTTGGTAAATACCCTGCGTGCCAGAGGCGTCAAAAAGTCAGGATTCTAAAATAATAGATTTGCCGCAGTTTGTCGCAGTTTGCCGCAGTTAAAGAACACGTGATATCACGTGAGAATCCAAGATGGCGCGGGTTCACTAATTCACGGATTTGAATCGAGAATATGCTGCAAAGAAGAAAAGACAGATATAATGAGTACACTATTTTCATCAATATCCAACTATCTACAACGTAGTAAGAATATGCTATTGACAAATTTCGTTCTAACATTGGAAAGCTACGTGATATCAAGAGCGTAGCGAGTATGTACGCACATACGCACACTTTGAGTTTGAGACGAAAATTCCCTATTTGTACTATCAGCTGGATTTTACTTTGAGACGAAAATTCCCTGTGGAAACCATTCGTCAAGTACTGTCGGTAAGCTGTCGGTAAGCTGTCGGTAAGCTGTCGGTAAGCTGTTGGTAAGCTGTTGGTAAGCTGTCGGTAAGCTGTCGGTAAGCTGTCGGCCGACCACTTACCGACAACAAATTTACGGTGCAACTTGTTCACTTTAGCCGAACATTAGTGTCTATTTCTGATAACAATATGATACTTTATTAATCAGTTGTATCTGTTGTGGGGCAATTCTGAACACCATGATGGCCTCTATACCCCAGTACAGACCTGAGTAATAGAACATTAGTGTCTATTTCTGATAACATGATACTTTTATTATTAATCAGTGCTGTATCTGTTGTGGGGCAATTCTGAACACCATGATGGCCTCTATACCCCAGTACAGACCTGAGTAATAGAACATTAGTGTCTATTTCTGATAACATGATACTTTATTAATCAGTGCTGTATCTGTTGTGGGGCAATTCTGAACACCATGATGGCCTCTATACCCCAGTACAGACCTGAGTAATAGAACATTAGTGTCTATTTCTGATAACAATATGATACTTTATTAATCAGTGCTGTATCTGTTGTGGGGCAATTCTGAACACCATGATGGCCTCTATACCCCAGTACAGACCTGAGTAATAGAACATTAGTGTCTATTTCTGATAACATGATACTTTTATTATTAATCAGTGCTGTATCTTCTGAACACCATGATGGCCTCTATACCCCAGTACAGACCTGAGTAATAGAACATTAGTGTATATTTCTGATAACATGATACTTTATTAATCAGTGCTGTATCTGTTGTGGGGCAATTCTGAACACCGGGGCAAATATTTTTGAACTGGGGCAGATACTTTTGAACTGGGGCAATTATCAAGATTCTAAAAATGGATTTTATTTTTTGGGGATTCATAAAAAAAATATTTGCTTGCAAATAGAATTTTTATGTTTTTCTGCTGGCTTGTATCGTAGTTTTTAATTGAGAAGGTCACATGTAATATTATTATACACTTACCTTTCATTCAGATGTAATACCAATGTACCAAACTCAGTGGGATTCAAACTCAGTGGGATTCGAACTCAGTAGCTCTGCCTTGACATGCCCAGTTTTCCACTGACTAATGCACTGCGCCACACAAGCGCTTGTTGATTTCAACATCACTGTTTATTCTATAAGTAACTAATCGTTGAACCCAGTCGCTCTCGTTATGCGCACATGCATACTGCTAACAAAATCAGACTTCGAAACATCTTTAGAAAATATGACATGGGCGATATTAAAACCCAGAAGAAACTGTAACACTGACTCAGACTAAGAAATGCTGTATTATATTATCTTGTATCACCCACAGAAGATGTGAAAAGATGCATAAATGGATTAATGATAGAGAACTAACAACAATTATGTTTCACTTTGCCATTTTCATTTGGAACATTAGGGCCAATAACAAGCAGATTTATTAAAGCCAGTTAACACCCCAGTCCAAGCAAACTCATTCCTATGAACCTACATTTTAAAAAAACCTAACCATCAACAATGGGTGCTCACTAATTTAGGGTTCTTTTGGGCTAATCACTGAACAACACTGAAATATGATGCTTCTTAAATGTTTCTGTGAATTAATCCAAACCCTTGCCCTACATTTAAAAAACCCTAACCGGTCAGTCAACATAATCTCGGCTAAAGTGAACAAGTTGCACCGTAAATTTGTTGTCAGTAAGTGGTCGGCCGACAGCTTACCGACAGCTTACCGACAGCTTACCGACAGCTTACCGACAGCTTACCGACAGCTTACCGACAGCTTACCGACAGCTTACCGACAGCTTACCGACAGCTTACCGACAGCTTACCGACAGCTTACCGACAGCTTACCGACAGTACTTGACGAATGGTTTCCACAGGGAATTTTCATCTCAAAGTAAAATCCAGCTGATAGTACAAATAGGGAATTTTCGTCTCAAACTCAAAGTGTGCATATGTGCGTACATACTCGCTACGCTCTTGATATCACGTAGCTTTCCAATGTTAGAACGAAATTTGTCAATAGCATATTCTTACTACGTTGTAGATAGTTGGATATTGATGAAAACAGTGTACTCAATAATCTGTCTTTTCTTCTTTGCAGCATATTCGATTCAACCGTAAATTAGTGAACCCGCACCATCTTGGATTCGCACGTGATATCACGTGTTCTTTAACTGCGGCAAACTGCGGCAAATCTATTATTTTAGAATCCTGACTTTTTGACGCCTCTGGCACGCAGGGTATTTACCAAAACCATCTTACTGTACGTTTGTAAAACTGTTTGTCATGAATTCAAATTCGCGTTGGCATTCGTAGGAACATTAAGAGCGAAATTTGTCGTAATATGTTTGCATGACTTTAGCACAATACTGTAGTTATATGTTAATTTGCCGTGAGATCGCACTGTATCGAAGGGGTTTATCGTTGTCACAACGTTGGAAACTTTGGAAACTATTAAGCGTATTTTGGTTGAAAATATTCTTGAGCCAGTATGAGATAACGATTCATGCGCTTTCAGACTGATTGTCTGGTTTTTGACACAACAGGAGAGGCCCAACAGTGAGTGCCGCGGATATTTTAATTTGTTATCTGTTATCGAAGCGGTTTATCGTTGCCAGAACGTTGGAAACTTAAGAAGTATAAAGCATATTTTGGTTCAAATGAGTCAACCACTTACCGACAGCTTACCGACAGCTTACCAACAGCTTACCAACAGCTTACCAACAGCTTACCAACAGCTTACCGACAGCTTACCAACAGCTTACCAACAGCTTACCAACAGCTTACCAACAGCTTACCAACCACTTACCGACACAATTTTACCGACCACTTACCGACCACTTACCGACCACTTACCGACCACTTACCGACAACGTATTTACGGTGCAACTTGTTCACTTTAGCCCATAATCTCACAGGTAAACCACAGGTTTTTAGAGCTAATTGGTGACTATAGTTCACACTGAGGTAAACATGTGAGTTTGTCTGTATTTATCAAAATACAATTGCTTACTCCAACAAAAAGAGACTTACCGGTCAGTGAACATAAGCTCACAGGTAAACATATTTGCCCCAGTTCAGACATATTTGCCTCAGTTCAAATGTATCTGCCCCGGTTCAAAAATATTTGAACCAGTCATCAAAATTGCCCCACAACATATCCAACAAAACACTGTGCCAGTGTCTGTATAAGAGTCCGAGGTCATGGAGCTCCCTGCTAGTGTCTGTATAAGACAGTGAAATGTTGAGATAAACCTCTTTTATTGATCAATGCATGCAGACCATCCCTGTCATCATTATTGGGCTTGTTTGCTGCACATGTCTGTGATGCAAACAATAGCGGCAAACTCTAATTCTGCCCATCCTCTTTAGCTGGCTCCCTAATTGAATATTAATGAGTTTTCGGAGAGCTGTTATATCACTCTATTATTAATAATTTTTAGCACATGGCTTCTAGGGGAATACTATCTTGACCTCTACTGAAGCATACAAAGGCAATGAGTGCTCAGGAAAAATGTCTTAGTTTATAATTACAACTCATACAATATTTTATTTAGTTTGATTCTAAATACTTCAAAGTTTTAGAAGTCATTAAAAAAATTGTGTCAATGTTTATATGTCAGATCTAAAGATCCTTGCCTGTGGCTCAGATCGACAGAAAGTACAGGTGTAACACGGCCACTCATTTCATAAAAGAAGCTGAGTATTCCAGTTTTGAAATGACTTGGGGTTGTCCAGTCTTGCAGGGGAGATATGTGAATGAAATTAGTACTTTTGAATTTAAATTTGTCCTTTTATTAGACTTTTGCATGAACTGCCTGCAGAAGAAAAATCTCAAGCTGTGGAAACACCTTCCAATGAAAACACCTTAAATAACCCAAATCAGTCGACAGAAGAACTAGATACAGAACAACAGATAAACATCCCAGGTGTGCCTGCTACTGATAATGAAGGAGAAACAGTTCCTACTGCACCACAAGCTGTCGCACAGGGGAATATCACAGCAAACGATGGCCGGCATAGGCCTCTAGAATCTGGGACAGTTAGTCCAGACAGAGGTTAGCAATAATATGGGATGCTTATGTTGTGTTAAGTGTATGTTTGTTCCCTTCTCAGTTATTGTGACAGGGAAAGGAAAATCCTGACAAGGATTGTACAAGTTTGGCTTTAGTACCTGTTGATTTATACCACTCTCCTCATAGTGACATGCTTTAAAAAAAATCTTACTCAGCAGGGTTTGAGGGAGTACATGCAGCTACAGTAATATATTCACTGTTTTTTAAACTTTTATTAAACCAAATAACTGTGTGAAACATCAACCATTCTCAGTGGAATAAACATGGACATTGTTGTTAAACATCTCGGCTATCTGCAAGTACGATAATAGTCGTGGATTTCTCTGTATTCTTTGAAAGTATTATTTAATTTACAATCATTATGTTCACATTGTTCATAGCGGCAAAAGACCCTAAACGATCGAGAATAGTTACAGGACAACAGCCACTGTTTACAGATTTCAAGGTAATGTTATTGTTCACTAACTGCATGTCATTTCATCTCGTAAGATTTTACATTTTAAGTTTCTTTAAACCTACTCTTCTTCTCAAATTATTTTTCCAACCCTTGTTCCCAAAACTGTTTGAATTCATGTTTTTTAACTTACAAAATAATGTGAATTTAGGGTTCATTGACATTATTGTGCATTACTCTTTCATCTAGTTTCCTGAGAGGCATACGAGTGAAGATTTGAGCAAGACAGGAAATATATGGTGAGTAATAATAATAATGACTTTATTATTAGCCGGGTAAAAACACAATTATTGCATAAATTATCAATAGTTTAGATTGTGTAAAAAATGAAATGGTTTTTAGGAATGTTCAAGAGCCTGCTATACTGTTCAAATAACAGCAGCTATAATTTAGTTATATATGCAAGGATGAGCATTTTGCTGGTGAAACAAAAGGCATTATAAGTGATTCATTTGGGATTTTGAACGAGTTGACTTTGACAAATTATATTGACTGAAAAACTAGTTTGGGAATATATTATGGAAAATGCAGGAGATGTGAATGAATTATATGGACAATGGTATCAAATGCTTTGTCAAAAATTGAAACAGAACAGTGACAATACAACCTCTTGACAAGCCCTGGATGAATAATGAAATACAACGAGCTATAATAATTCTGAAATGAAATTGACTAATGAAAGTACATTTTTATTGAAAAACCACCATAACTTGGACAAATTACCAACGACAGAGAAATATTACAATTTCTCTTATTCGAAAAGCAAAAGCATTCTATTATGAAAACAAATAAATGAAAAATTGGAGGATACGTCATGTTCAAAAATGTGGTGGGGTTTGGTTAAGGCTTTACAGGGTTGCCACAGGGCAGGGAAAAGCCAGGATTTTTTTTTTTCAAGGTCAGGGAAAAGTCAGAAATTTGCATCTGGTCAGGAAAATTCTAAATTTCTTGTCAAAGTCAGGGAATTTTATTTTCAGGTTGCCACGAGGGCCCCTCATGCCTCAAAGCATCTGCAATGGGAAGCTACAGGTTTTGATAATGACTTTTGTTTTGGATGAGGGAATGTTGAACAGTCTTATTATGGTCAATTAAAATTGTTTTCTGGTCATTGATGGGTGGCAACCATGATGGGTGGCAACCATGCTTTATATGGCAAATGGCTTCAACTTTCACTGCCGGCTTTGGTAGAGGAACAGGATTTAATCTTGTATTGTAAAGAAAAAGCAGACATATGTAATCAATAGTTTCGTAGTCAGTCAGAATAAAATTGATTACACACCTTCACCATTAATGGAGTATTTTCAACAGGTTAAACAGCTGTCCCATATTCAAACAATGGAACATGAAATGAATGATTTGTTGAAAAGTGTGAATGTTCGTAAAGTATGTGGCCCAGATGGTATGGTAACAGGATTATTAAATTATGTGCCGATGGTATTACATTATCTTTCATATGCATTACAAATACATTGTTTGCTACTGGTGTTTTCCCATCACAATGGAAATATGCAAACGTGACCCCATTGTTTAAGAAAGATGACTGTCAATTAGAAAGCATTTACCGTCCAGTGTCACTACTGTCATCCCTTTCAAAGATACCTGAGCAGGTAGCTTTCATTAGACTTTATAATTTTCGACCTGGTGATTCTACTGTCAATCAACTAATTTCCATAGTACATCACATTTCTGAAGCTTTAGAAAATGGAATAGAGGCGCAAATGGTATTCCTGGATATAAGCAAAGTATGGCACAAAGACCTACTCTTTAAACAAGTCTGTTTTTTTGTTGAGAGTCTAGAGTGTCAGGTTGAGGGTGGAGAGTACCAGGTTGAGAGTACCAGGTCACGAGTACCAGGACGAGAGTCAAGATTAAATATATCAAACAATAGCAGAACAATATTTTCAAATTAACTGAACGTTACCTTTAGGTAGCAAAAGAAAGATTGTGTTTACTTACCAAGTTTCTGTGTGGCCGATGACTTATTAAACCTTGAGTGCTGACCACAAAATGCTTATTAACATATACTCAAAATTCAAGGGGATACTTCCCCACTGATATCATACCCTGGGTGGCAGAGGTCCTTCTCACTAAATTTAATAAAGAGCACCAAAGCCTCACTGACGGCCTCTGCATAGCTTTTCTTAATTTTAAAACTGGTGAATCCATGGTCAATAAAATGGACAGATAGAAAAACGCCACAGTAGTCAAAGTCTTTCGAGCGTGTGTATAAACTGGTAAGCATGATAAACTGAATAACCCTTTCTTGTCTTGTTTGTGTAAGATTGACAATCTGACATGTTGCATGCATGTGATGTTTTTCTAATCAATTTAGTGACAAAGATGCCGCGATCTGTACCTGGGGTGTATTCCACAATTTTTGGGGTGGGAGTGCTCCGCTGGGACCTATAAACACTACCCTCCTCATTAGACTTTTAAAAATTATCTTTTTTCCTACCCCATCTCAGAATAAAGGGTTAATTATATAAATTTGGTAGCAAAAGGCTCCTACAAGTAATAACAGCAGATATAGGCATTTATTAGTGTAGGAAATCATAATATGGTTTTGAGTACAATTTGGGATAAATTTGAACAAGTGAGTAACATATGATTTCATTTTAATCATATACTATACAAATTTACTTGAATTTTCGGACGATCTTCGGAAATATTATGGGAACAATTAAAGCACCATTTATGAAGTAATGCTACAGCATCTGAAATGTTAATGTTTAGTACTGTCAAATGAATTTACAGGGATAGACATATGTTTGCCGTATTTACTACAGCACAGCATAGTCAGTTTTAAGCATTTGGAAATGTTTGGAAACACTTTGGAAATTTTCGGAAAATCATCGGAAATAATCCCTTTACCAAAATATGACTGTGAACAACTTTGTGTACTTTGATTTCATTCTGGAGCTTTTGTTTTCGATTTATAGATTGTCAAATTCCTGATTTGGTGTGCAATTTGATCCAAACAGTGCAATTTGGGATAAATTGCACTGCTCTCAGCCAATCAAAATCAAGACATTTTGTTGAGTATAATAATTATGATTATCACTGATTCACATTATCATCGCTACAGCAGCACAGCCTTTTGATAAGATAAGTAATATATCCCAAATTGAGGTTTTAACTGTTCCATTTTCCCAAATGATTAATTCTGTGGTAGCTTTCTCTCTCTCATACTTGCATATGCATAGAACAAGAAATGACCCCATCCAGCGTCACATACCTGTATACATTTAGCATTTATATTAAAGTACCCACCTGTGGCTACTCGACAGAAAGGCAGACTCCTTAGAACATCTACAATTATAAAATAGATTTGATAGTATGTGCTGTCTGATTGGCTGAAAGCCATGTTTCTATAACTCTATAGAAACATAGAAAGTTGAGCGTGCTAGTACAACGTAGTTATTTTCTGTGGGTTATTTTATAAAGGAAATAGAAAACATTTTCCCCTTGTTTCTATAGAGTTATAGAAACACTTGTGGAAGTTTGGAAGAACTCGAAATAGCTGTGGAATCACTTGCCCTTCGGGCTCGTGTTCCCACTGCCATTTCTCGTTCTCCCAAACTCCCACTCGTGTTTCTATAACTCTATAGAAACATGGGAAATGTTGTCTATTTCTTAAATGTATAGAAGAACCAAACTCTACTCCCAATATCATTAGTTGTTGTTTTTGTCTTTTTGACGAGTGAATTGAAGCTTGTCCTTATTTTTAAGTAAAGTCCAACCTCGTTAATATTTTGCTGGGACCGAGATAACTGTTCGTATAAAATAAGGAAGTGTCCTTATTATAGAGGTGTCCATACGGCGAGGTTGACTGTGTGTGAAGCATTTTGTGATCAGCACTCGAGGCCTGCAGCCAGCTGATATGCGTCACTGCAGTGCACACAAACCTCACAGTTCATTCCTGTCAATACTTGGTAACACAATCTTTCTTTTGCTACCTAAAGGTAACGTTCAGTTAATTTGAAAACATTGTTCTGCTATTGCTCGATTTATTTAGTCTCAACTCTTGACCTAATACTCTTAACCTGGTACTCTTGACTCTCGACTTAGTACTCTGAACTCTTGACCTGACAAACTAGAATTACTTGGAATTAGGGATCCATTGTCGAGTTGGTTTAAGAGTTACCTGTCAGATAGATCTCAACGAGTAGTATTTGATGGGCAGAACTCTGATGGGTTAGAGGATCTATTCTTGGTCCATTACTTTTCCTTATAATACAGGTTTGGACAAACAGTAAATTTTGACTATGAAACTAGGGTTGGTCTCTCTATCATTCTGCTTGGCCCTGTTATCTAAAAATGTAGCTACATGTACATCTATGGGATTTATTCCTACATGTATATCTCCAGAACATTATCATGCTATGTGTGTATGCTTATCAGTTTCGTGTATTTCATTTACTTTAACTTAGTATAACAGAAGAGCGGAAGCAGCTCCTGGCTACACCATGTGACCGTGTCCCGCTTGTGTTTAATGAAGACAACTCCATGCCACAAATACCAGAACAAGGTAGTAATTAAAAATAGCAATGATATATACAATGTTGTGTTCCTTAAGGCTCAATCCTAGGACCGCTGTTATTTCTGTTATATATAAATGACCTGTCTATATGCAGATGACACCCAAATCTTTACACCTTCGTTTAATGAAGCTGATCTTGCCTCTAACTTAAATTCAGATATTGATAATATATGTGATATTTGGCTTGCTGTAAACAAACTACAGTTTCATCCTTCAAAGACGAAGCTGATGATTATTGGCTCTGCATTTAATCTTAATAACAAAATTGAGGAAATATCAAACAATGTATTTATAGACAATGCTGGAGTTGCTTGGGTGGGCTCACACAAATGTCATGGAGTAGAAATTGATGAGACTAACCTTTCAAAATCACATTGATAGTATTTGTAAGAAGGCAAGTGCAGGGATTGGTGTCTTGAGGTGAATTAAGCCCTTTGTGCCAATCACTTCACTTGAATGCATATACAAAGCCCTAGTACAACCATATTTTGATTACTGCTCCCCTTTGTGGGATACCTGCAGCAAAGGCCTTAAAGATAGAATACAGAAATTACAATCTCGTGCGGCAAGAGTAATTACTGGTGCAGGCTATAAAACTCGCTCAGGAGATATACTTGATTGCTTAGACTGGAAAACTCTCCAAGAAAGATGAATTCAAATTAAATCGACATTAATGTATAAAACCCTGAATAATCAATCTGCACCATATTTAAGAGAATCATTTATAAGACTTTCTGAAAGTAAAATTCAATATAATCTAAGAAACCTTGATACAGACCTAGCACTTCCAAAGCCAAAAACCAACTATCTAAAGTGCAGCTTCAAATACAGCAGTGCTATGCTTTGGAACAGCCTACCAGATAAGGCTAAGAAGGCAAATACATTAGCTCAGTTTAAATGCAACATTGCCTTCATGCCTGACACTGAGTTTATGCTGATTATTTTTATTTTTATTCATCATTTTTTTTTTTATGTAAGCTTAATATGAGCCATCATTAATTCATACCATTCATGAATCTTGTATATATATATTATATACACCAATCTTTGTATGCCCCACTTGGAAATCAGCTCGCGGGTCAACATTCAGTGTTGTAGTTGTAGTGGCTAGCATATCAAAATAAAGTATATGTATGTATGTAGCTGATGTGGTTATGTTATGCATTAATAGTGGGTATTTGTGTTATTTGATAAACTGATAATTTGTATGTTTGTGTGTGTATTGTTTACTAAAGTTACTGTAAATTTACAAATTACCTTATGCTATAACTACAGTATAGTTTACTATAGCCTACATGTACAAATGTGGTTAAATGGTTATAATAATATTGTAGATTATGGTGGAATGTGGATCAATTTTTAAAAGTATTAAATTAAAAATATATTATTTATAACATCTGGTATGGTAATCATGTACTTTATGACCTACCAACATATGTCAGCTGAAAATCGGCCGTCTCACAACCATCGAGTTGAGGGCAAAACTATGACTTCGAGCGGGATTGGGATTACTCAGTAGAAAGTCATGTTTTATTGCAAGTAACTTTTATTCTTTTAAACTCTTGTATGTGAAAGAATCTGATTTCAGCCTGACAGTTAACCAACACTTCTCCGACACTTGGTCAACTGTTGGCCATGTGTTAGTCGACATGTGGACCATCAAGGACGAGGTAACGGCTAAAGTGAACAAGTTGCACCGTAAATACGTTGTCGGTAAGTGGTTGGTAAGTGGTTGGTAAGTGGTTGGTAAGTGGTTGGTAAGTGGTTGGTAAGTGGTCGGTAAGTGGTCGGTAAGTGGTTGGTAAGTGGTCGGTAAGTGGTCGGTAAGCTGTGGTTGACTCATTTGAACCAAAATATGCTTTATACCTTCTTAAGTTTCCAACGTTCTGGCAACGATAAACCGCTTCGATAACAGATAACAAATTAAAATATCCGCGGCACTCACTGTTGGGCCTCTCCTGTTGTGTCAAAAACCAGACAATCAGTCTGAAAGCGCATGAATCAATATCTCATACTGGCTCAAGAATATTTTCAACCAAAATACGCTTAATAGTTTCCAAAGTTTCCAACGTTGTGACAACGATAAACCCCTTCGATACAGTGCGATCTCACGGCAAATTAACAGATAACTACAGTATTGTGCTAAAGTCATGCAAACATATTATGACAAATTTTGCTCTTAATGTTCCTACGAATGCCAATTCGAATTCGAATTCATGACAAACAGTTTTACAAACGTACAGTAAGATGGTTTTGGTAAATACCCTGCGTGCCAGAGGCATCAAAAAGTCAGGATTCTAAAATAACAGATTTGCCGCAGTTTGCCGCAGTTTGCCGCAGTTAAAGAACACGTGATATCACGTGGGAATCCAAGATGGCGCGAGTTCACTAATTTAATGACGAAAATTCCCTGTGGAAACCATTCGTCAAGTACTGTTGGTAAGCTGTCGGTAAGCTGTTGGTAAGCTGTCAGTAAGCTGTTGGTAAGCTGTCGGTAAGCTGTTGGTAAGCTGTCGGTAAGCTGTCGGTAAGCTGTCGGTAAGCTGTCGGTAAGCTGTCGGTAAGCTGTTGGTAAGCTGTTGGTAAGCTGTCGGTAAGCTGTTGGTAAGCTGTCGGTAAGCTGTTGGCTGACCACTTACCGACAACAAATTTACGGTGCAACTTGTTCACTTTAGCCCGAGGTAACTGTCGACCAACACATGGTCATTAAACAACCAACTGTTGGTCGACTAACGAGCAACAGTCGGCTGACTCATGGGCAACAGTCAACCAACTAACAGCCATTAGTTAGCCGACAGTTGGTTGGTCGTAAAGTACAGTTTTACCGAAGGGGACATAGCTCAAAAAGTAGGCCATGGATAAATGGTTTATTTTTACTTTTCACATCCTCTACCACAATTAATCAAACAAGGAGCCAACTTTATAGCTTGATGAAGTAGCCAGTTTCCTTTGTCAGCCATCTGCCCTTATTGAAAGGGCTGAATTAAATCCTTAAAACTAATAAGTGTGACTGATTTGTCAAATTTAAAAGTCTCCAGCTCTTGAATTTTTAACAGGGATGCAAATTTTCCTGATGTTATGCTACAGAACACAGCTTCTTGTTTCAAAATTAGAGTTACATGTACATAATAAAAATAGGATACTAAGACTTTCTTGTTGCTTGAAATTTCAGGAGATCCTCCAGACTCATTTTTTGAAGTGACTGTTGATGATTTGAGGAAGATGTTACAAGACCTTCACAGTAAAAGGTAACCATTGTGTCTCTTGTTGGTATGGTGCTTTATTGGGTTCATAATTCAATGACATAGATTTGTTGAAAGTTTGTATTGTGTAGTCCCACCCCCACCCCACGGAAGGGACTTGAAATTCCAGACAGGTTGGGGGGAGGGGGGTCAATCTGCCCAAATTTCCAGTGGGGAGGAGGGTTACACCAAGGTTTATATTTTCCAGAGGGTAACGCATGTAATCGTAACCGCGTGACTGTCGTCTTTTGATTATCATTGCGTTTTTTCTGTAGAATTTAAATAAGTTGTCTCAAAATCTTTGTCTTAATTTCAAATGCTTAAATTCGGCAAAGCTTGAATGTGTTGCAATTTTACATTCATCAAAATTAATGTTTGAATTTGTCGAATGCTTGAAATCGTAAATTTTGCGAATGATTGAATTCATATATAAATGCTTGAAATCTTAAATTCAGCGAATGCTTGAATTCATCGAAAGTTTGAATTTGTTGAATGCTTGAATTCATTGAAATCTGATACCTGTTCCATACCAATCTCCCATGTCCATACGTGTCCCATAAAACCTTGGAAGCAAGGGTGTTCTGCCTTGTGGTCTTCTGCTTTTTGATCTTCGGCCAGGTGTTTAATATTTTCCAGTCCATCTCTAGCTTATAGCTTATTATGGAAAAGGGAGAGACGTTGGGGCTCTGACATTTTGTTTTTTATTATTATAGTGTATCAAGCATGGTGATTTGTTTTGCTGCAGTACTTAATATCCCATTGTGCTGCACATGGCATACTTGTATGCTTGGCTAGATAATTTTAGAAAGTGTACAAATACTGTAACCCCAATTCCGAACTTTCTATGGTTACCATAGCAAGAATAATGTTTTGTTTTGTTTTGTTTTTTGTTTTGTTTTGTTTTGTTTTGTTTTGTTTTGTTTTATGATGTCAAGTAAATATGCAGAGCCATGTACGTAAATGCATGATGTCATTTAGAGCACGATTGTAAGATAACTGTCTTAGTCGTTATTAGCAGCAGCTTTAGGCAATAGATGATAGCCGGTAAGATCAATGCAGAATATTAAAACCAGTTGTGGAGGCTTGGTCTACTAATTTCCATGCCTAGCAAACAACTATCTTGGGCCGAATGTTACAATACTTTTAAGCCATATACCAAGAATGATAACCTTTAACACTTTCGATTGTTCAACTTCCAATGTGAGATTCTTCTGTATTGGTCTCAAAAATGCTGTAGCTTGGCTGCCCTAAGGCGCTCTTTGGGTACTGACAACAGTGTATATATCCCCTTAATGGAGGACATGGGAATACAGACAAGAGTCCTCCAACAACTGTTTTGAGTTTCCTTCGGAAGTCGTAAGGAGTTCAAAGCCCCACTATCTCAAAGTTTTTTTCATGCACAAACATTTCCGCATTCCAATTTTGTTGAGAGGGCTTCTTTCGAATGTAATGTTGCATTCTCCAAACCCATCATACTCAGGCTAATCCTCATTTGGGAGGGTAGTTTGATTTGTTTGCCAGGCAAACGAATGATCAAAAGGTAATGAATGATCAAAAGACAAAGGTGTTCTTGGTGACAAAGTATGGCCTAGCTACTCTGGCCATGTGCAGCCTGCCTGGTCATGTGCAGCCTGCCTGGTCATGGCAGAATGTCTAACTGATCCGTATGGTCTACAGCCAGAGCAGAGAATGTTGATCTGGTGCAGATGCAGGAGGAAGATGACAGTACTCCACTGAGACCATTTGCTGCCGAAATTAGTCTCTCTGCACATTCTCTAAGTATATTTTCCATAATAAGCTATAAGCTAGAGATGGACTGGTATATGAAACACCTGGCCAAAGATAGAAAAGCAGAAGACCACAAGGCAGAACACCCTTGCTCACAAGGTTTTGTAGGACATGTATGGACATGGGAGATTGGTACAGAACAGGTTACTATTTCGATGAATTCAAGCATTTAACGAATTTAAGATTTCAAGCATAAACAAATTTAAAATTGCAATGCATGCATTCAAGCTTTTTCCAAATTGAAGCATTCGGTGCATACAAAATCGCAAATTCAAGTTTTTGACGAATAGAACATTCTACAAATACAAACTTTTGACAAATCTCTGTCATTGAATTATGAACCCAATAAAGCACCACATGTTGGATGGTTAATGCTTGCCAATCTGCTTTCTAATAATTATAAGGAATTTCTTATAAATATCAACTCTAAAGTTGCAGTTTTAAGTCTTATTGGCTCTGTACGGAAAACACATTTTGGCTGATACATGTACAATGTAGGTAGCAGAATCTCTGTACTTGTTGTTGCTAGTGGATCAGACCACAGTTGATATTGTTATTTTTCAAGCCTTATAGCTGTTACACAGGCATGTCAATAATAATAATGGATGGAATATTAACCACTGAAAGTTTTTGACGAATAGAACATTCCACAAATACAAACTTTTGACAAATCTCTGTCATTGAATTATGAACCCAATAAAGCACCACATGTTGGATGGTTAATGCTTGCCAATCTGCTTTCTAATAATTATAAGGAATTTCTTATAAATATCAACTCTAAAGTTGCAGTTTTAAGTCTTATTGGCTCTGTACGGAAAACACATTTTGGCTGATACATGTACAATGTAGGTAGCAGAATCTCTGTACTTGTTGTTGCTAGTGGATCAGACCACAGTTGATATTGTTATTTTTCAAGCCTTATAGCTGTTACACAGGCATGTCAATAATAATAATGGACGGTATATTAACCACTGACTGTATTTTGTTGTAGAACAGGGAGTGTAAACTCACCACTAATGACAAAATCCATGAGAGAAGCACGTCTGAGGTCAGAAAGCTATAAGTATGACAAGGTTGGTGCAGCAATAATATTATTACTGTGGCATGAAGGAGCTGGTTACCCAATTAAAGACCGTATGTTGAACGGTATGCTGTGCGACGATGTAGCTGTTATGACATACCTACTGGGAATACTGAAAATAACACTAAATTATATTGCACAGTACTGAAAAAGATGGTAGCTTGTACTGTTACCCACAATCCTTTGCACAATGACATGAAAACATTTACATCCGTTATAATATCAATATATAATATATCATATATCATATCAATATATAATATATCATATCATAATCTCCCTCGATGAGCTTTGCTCTTGGAGAAAATGTCGAGAAAAAATAAGGTTAAATTTTAAAAATGATAATAATAATAATAATATCAAGGAAGAGTGGTTTTAAATCTTTAAAAACAAGCCAGTAGAAATGCTGTTACCAAGGCAATTTAGGATAACATGATATGAGTTCTACTTGTTATTTGGACTGTATTGCTAATATTTCCATTATGGTGGATTGCTTTTATGCTAACAAGCTCGGAATTTCATATCATACGAAATTTGCTTGAGTCATACAATGCATAATGGTCAACATACAGTGGAAGGGCTGTGTGCAATAAGGACATAGTAACTCCTGGTCATGTTCTAAATTCTCAGGAGTCACTTACGCCCTTGTTACACACATCCCTTGGGTCAACGTACAGTGTAGGGTCTTTAAAGGCATTGTTTTATTCTTTGTTTTAATGGTTTTACCCTTACCCCACCCCAAGAATGACTCCATTGATTTATCATGTTACCAGTATTCATATTTTTCTGTTTGTTTTTGTTATCAAGATTGTTATTCGCATCAAGTTTCCAGATCAACTAACGCTACAGGGGTTCTTCAGACCTCATGAGAAGGGTGAGTGAGTGTGGTTTCTGCAGTGTTTGTTAGCCATACAGTCCATGAATCACCCTACACTAGCCCCCTCATCAGGTATATCTAGTTTTCAAACTCGTATTGTGGGTGTCCTGTGGCAGGTCCCCTCCTCTTATGTCACAGGAAGCCCAAAATAGAAATGCCTGCGGAGGAGGCTGGGCTTGAATTTGAATGATAGATTGGAGGAGGTGTCCAGGGCCATACTTGTGTATGACTTATTTTATGTGCGGCATTACAGGGCCCAGAGTTTGACGCTACCTTTCTCTTGTAAAATCCGGTCAGGTTCTGGACTCCTTGGCCACACACACCTACCCCCTACCCCCAAGTGGTTAACACAATGGACTCACAATCCAGATACCCTAAGTTCGACTCTTCATCCACTGACCACATTTGTAAATAACCAGTCGAATTGCCTCCTCGTCAACTGAAATACTTTTTTCTGTTTAAACACGGCCACATCAGCTTATGCTGCAGTTAAACCCACCATACATAAATGAATGCTGTCATAGTTTATATGTTACTGTCCCGGCCACTTGGAATCTCACAGGACATCTGCCATCAAATTGATTCTTTTGACTTGTGTTTGTTTCAGTGTTTACTCTCAGTGAGTTTGTCAGATCTCATCTCGTGAACCCCAGTATGTCATTCTACTTGTGTAAGTATATATATATCAGACTTTTGACTCCTGGTTCACACGCCACCGCGGCAAAACGGTATGCTCCGCTGGCCAAAAGAATGAAGGCTCTGTTCTCAAATACAAATTACCGAGGGTTTCAACTTTTTTAGTAAATAATTTTATAACTTAGTAAACTCACAATGAATTACAAATTAAGAAAACTTCAACCTGTTAAAGTCTTAGGCTTAGCTTTTAAGTAGTTTTCTTAGTTTTTGACAAAACAGTTCACAAATGGATACTTTTAAGCAGAAACGTTAAAATCACGGGTATGTGCCCGTTGTTTCATTTCAGTTTTCGCGGGAAACTGGGGGCGGCCGCGCGCGGACAAGAAATAGCAAATACGCATGCGCGTGACGTTTTGCCGCGGTGTGGGTTCACACAGTGTGCTGATACAGCGCAACTACTACCGAGGCCAGTTAGACAACAAGAACTAAACACGCTGCAAAACGAAAATAAAGCATTACAAAGTATAAATCCTAGCATATCCTTGCAATTTTCTTCAAAACTAATTAACCGAATTTGCGTTTTACCAGCTCAAAACTCAAGCAAGTTTTCATTCAGCAATGTGATTGGTTCTCGTTTTCTAAGTGTCCCCAGTGAACTCTAGTTACAGTAGTCTCACAGTAACGCAAATCAAGTATAGAAACCCAATGAAGAACGATGACCCACACCAGCAGGAATTGAATGATATTAAGTACTTTCGTTTTCCAGATACCACTCCACCAAAAACAGTACTGCAAAATCAGGAGCACACCCTGTTTGAGGTGAGGTATTGTAACATTGATACAAACAATGCATAATGTTCCATAGTACACATAATTATAGCGGCCATATTTATCCCCAAAAACACTGAAATTACCAACAGACAGAGCCCAAGAACAGATAAACAACAACAACAACAATTTATTTGTGTCAACTAATTAATATAAAATTAAATAATTAATTATATAATTAAGTAATTAATTGAATTATTGAAAGTAATAGAAATTGACAGGAGCTGTGTGGAATAGCTAAAGAGCTAGTCACGCCAGACAGCTAGTCACGCCAGACAGCTAGTCACGCCAGACAGCTAGTCACGCCAGACAGCTAGTCACGCCAGACAGCTAGTCACGCCAGACAGCTAGTCACGCCAGACAGCTAGTCACGCCAGACAGCTAGTCATGCCAGACAGCTAACATAGGTAATTTACAAGGTAATTAATAATTTTAAAGTAATTAATAATTATAATTATTATAACTATTAACATAATTTATAGAAAACAAAAAAGAAAACTGTAAATTAAGCACAAATACACCAGCAAATATTTAAGTGTATAAGCAGGTAATAGGAAATAGAGGAGAATAAGCTGTAATTATTTGATGCTGATCAAATTGCAGTATAAAAGTTGTTAAATAAAGGAAGTTATGAACAAGAACTACTAAAAAGCAAAGAAAATCCGAACTGTTAGGAGCAGGAAAAGAAAGAACCCCATCTCCATGACCACTGACCAATTGAAGATTTACATTGAAAATGGGAGACAAAAATCATCTGCATGTTGCAGTTTTTTTTAAATACTTCAGGTTTAATTTGTCCAAACCAGATATTTTTTTTAAATATAGTTTATTTTATTTTTTAATTACATATATATTTACAGACAGGATTAGCAAAATAGTTTTTGAAAAAAATAATAGAGTGCTTCTCCTGCACAATAATTTGACATGTTTTTCGGATGGCACTAATATAACAATATGAAAGTGAAAAGGATAAAAGAATATACAAGCAAACAAATGAAGAGACGGGACAAGACAAAACAAAGAGTACGAGCAAATCAAGAATAGAAAACGCATCATATTTATATACAATAATTAATTCAAATTGAAAAAGCGATGTCGAATGAGGGAGAAGTTGGCAACAATTTATTTTTGTCCAACCTAGTTTATTTTTGTCCAACCTAGTTTATTTTTGTCCAACCTAGTTTATTTTGGTTCAATCTAGGTAATTTTTAGGGTCTTTAAATGTAGGATAGCATTATATGTGTCTGTTGTTTAGTGACTTAGCACTAAAAGAAACAAAATTAGTGACTAGCTCTAAACACCCTAAATTAGTGAGCAATGATTGATATCTAACCAAAATAACCTAGGTTGAAAAAAAGAAACTAGGTTGAACCAAAAGAAACTAGTTTGGCCAAATTTAACCTGAAGTTTTCACATTAAATCTAGTCCTTCAATAGAGCTATTGCAATTTTTAATCATGGTTTTTAGCTTAATTAACTTAGGAATTTTAAATATTACTGTATTCGTAACTTTGTAACTTTTAAATCAGATGTAGTTCTTAATTAGATAAGTAGGTGAAAGTAAAGAGAAACGAATAAAGAAAGTTAGAGTAAGTGCTACTTGGAATAACCTAAGAGCTAATCGAGCTAAGTAGCGTCTAATCGAGCTAAGTAGCGAGATCGGAAGTTGTAACGTGAAACAAGTTCGAATGAATGGGTTCATGTGGCGTCCATCTCAAGGGATACAAACAAAATTATTTATTTACACTCAATTTACAATAACGATAAATAGTACAATATCTGGATTCTGATTGGTCAATAACAGCATAAAATAATTGAGTGCACAGTCGCATGCTCTCAGCAAATATTTGCTCAGTATATTATAAACAAGAAATCGCATGCACTGAGTGGCTGTACATCACGTACAGCATGATAATTTCATGCCATTTCCTCTACATATAATACAAGTGCTACGATGCCCGAAATAGCTCTGGAGAAACTTCTCAAGAGCAAAGAGGCAGGAAACCAGGTTTTCCAGTTGATACAGAACTCAGTCTAACGATGCAGTATGACGCATGCTCATCAGTTTGTGTTTATTTAGCGAGAAACAAGTGATTGTGATGTTTGTTTTATTGCAGGCTGATCTGTGTCCAGCCTCGTTAGTGTATTTTGGATCAAAGGAAAAGCAAGGTGAGACGTGTTTATCGTATCTAGAATGCCAAACATCTGATAAAAAAACGGTTAAAAAAAACATTTTAATTAAGTGAACTCAGTTCCTCGAAACCCGATTAGCATTCATCCAGGATTAAATATTAACCGAGTATTCTGCTTCTCTTGGTAAAAGGTGTGTTTCCTTAGTAGAAAGGTACTACTTATTCCTCATCAAACAATACGTATTTAATCCCA
The DNA here is from genome assembly GCA_030867875.1 of Actinernus sp. WN-2022. Classification (NCBI taxonomy): domain Eukaryota; kingdom Metazoa; phylum Cnidaria; class Anthozoa; order Actiniaria; family Actinernidae; genus Actinernus; species Actinernus sp. WN-2022. Next base: position 58,882,526 of record JAOWCC010001634.1, read on the forward strand.
AATCAGTAGTCCACGAGTAATCGAACTAAATATCTCCCTAAAAGGAGCTGTACCATGGTGAGGGTTACGGCGTTATGTTCAGGGCCAGAACAAAATATTTTTCAGCAGTGTTCATATAATCTGACGACCCTAGCAGACGTGTGGGATGGATGAAATCAAAGTAAATGTGCAAAAATGAATACAAAACTGTGTGTAGATCTAGTCTTCAAGGAAAATATTGCATAACCTTTCAATCAAGCATGAAGGGTGGGGACTGTTTGAAGCCAATAAACAGCTAACAATCGAACATTGATTCCCAGACATGCGCAAAACAGGCCATGGCACAGAGCCTTTAATCAGGCTAGAACACTAGAAAAATTAGCATTTGTGTTAAATTGTCGCGTCTCAGCCAATCAGGGATTAGCACGTGATCGCCACTTTTCGCGCCGTTTGGTCGATAGAACTCGTTGATGTGACGCGCTCGCTCGTTCGACATCCAGTTGTACTTACCCTTCCTGCCTCCGTCCTAGATCACTACCTTGCCACAAGACATCTGCAGAGCCTCGTAACTTTGCTGGATGCCGAGAAAGCCGTGCTGCATTCAGGGTGGGTTGACATGCAGTTGACCTGTTCAGATAAATTTAACTTATTGCATGGTTAAATCAAACGAGACTCGTGAATTTAAACCACAGAAACGTCAATCTACCAGCTCTCTTAACAGTAGCCTGAGAACATTACCTCGTTACCAGCTCGCTTCGCTCCGCAACCAGAGTCAGGGTGGGGAGTCAGGGTGGCGCAGTGGTTAAGCGCTTCGCCTCTCACCTCTGTGGCCCAGGTTCGATTCCCAGACGGGGCGCCATATGTGAGTTGAGTTTGTTGGTATCTCGCCCTTGCTCTGAGGGTTTTTCTCCGGGTTCTCCGGTTTTCCTCCCTCCGCAAAACCCAACACGCTAAATTCCAATTCGATCTGTGGATTAGCCGGGACCTGGCTTTGATCAGCCCCCATGGTTGTTTCAGGTCTCGTCTCCTAACAGCAATGTTGACTCTTTCACTACAGAGTCCGAGTCCAACCACACCAAGCATCGCCCAGCCAGCACATCACTAGTAACGGCCAGTCACCAGGCCACGAGGCCGGGGACGCTGCAGTGGAATCACTATCGAATGAAGAGGCAACAGTAGCACAAGCGGCGTCATATCGACCGCCAGCATCGAGTACAGGCAGCAAGGGGCCGCAACCCAAGTGGTTCAAGGGAACAGGTGAAGTTGGTAGAAGCTTTGGTTTGTTAAGTTAAGGGGTATACCGTAGAATTCCATGTATAGCCCTCCCTGTAGATGATATCCCCTCCCTTGTATAATTCCCCATTTTTACTCCATGCCCATCTCCTCCCATGTAGTCCCCTTCCCCCTTTTCTGTATTATAGCGAAAAGGATGCGAATGTTGGCCCCTATGCACAAATTCCCCTCCCCCATCCCTGTGCATAACCCCCCCCCCCAAAAAAAAATATATATATATATATATATATATATATAACTGGATGCCCTTTGTGATTCAATTCGAACATTATGAAATACTCGATAGCCTACAGAGGATCTGTGCTGTTGAACGTCCTGCCACGTAAATGCCACCAAACGACCACTATTTCAGCCTTCACCGAAACCGCGTCCAAATATGATCTGATACGAAATCTTGACTTTAAGGAAATATATGTGTAAACTAATAGAAACGTAAGTGATATTTAAGATTTAAGGTTTTAGGCTTAGATTTAGCATCATCGCTCTATTTATTGGTATTTATTATAATAATTCAAGTTATTGTTATATACTAGCATTATTTAATATAAGTATTAGTATTAGTATCTTAGTTTTACAAATTACCTATTTTTAGTTAATTAATTACATTTATGTTAAGTCACGACCCCACAAGCTCCAAGTGAGAGGTGTATATATTGTGTTCCACCTCTTGATTAAGCCTGGTTTCCATTTGATCGTTACGATCGTCGCGATCGCCGAAAAACGTGTTGGGCGATCGTAACGATCCCGATCGCTGGTTGGTTTCCAGTTGATCGCTACGATCGTTGCGATCGCCCGGCCAGCACAAAAGAGCCTGGATCCGACAACAAAGTTTGGCGCCAAACATGAATAAAAATGGCGGCAGACAACAGGAGACTCGTGCTTGAGTCGTGTTATTTTCTTGTTCTTGCCCTAATTCGACGAAGGAGACAAAACAATCAAAGGCGAAAACATCTTGAACTTGTCTCTATAGTTTCTACTGAATTTGTTGTAAAGACATTCGTATTTTTGAACTTCCTCCATAAACAAAATTATCTCTGAAGTAGACGCCATGTTGTTGAAGTGACTATTCTTGGGTTGCAATCAATCCCTGGAGATTCAAAAGACAAAGACGCGGCAGCCATGTTGGAGGACGGAACAAAAGACACTAATGAGGAATCTTTTGTTAATGTTCCTCCAACATGGCCGCCGTGACGTCATGTGCAACCCAAGAATACGTTTGACTGTACGTATCGGTGCATTATGGGATTTGTTCCGATCACTTAGGTCTTAGGTTGTTTACTTCTAAATAGCTTTCACTAATCCAAGAAGGTTAATAAAATAACTAAATAATTATATATAATCGTGTACGATCAATCTCGACAAATGCCCCCCCACCCCTCCCCCCACATACACATACATCCCCCGTCCGCCCACTAAATATCTCAACAGTAGAGGGACAACGTACGCGCACACAAGGAACAACACTCACGAGACCGACCGTATACAGGTATTTCAATTAATGTTGTCTGGGAGATAGGGAATAGGTCATTAGGGAATAGGGCATTAGGGTATTATAAGTAAAAAAACTTATAATGAATTATTGTTACGAGTTGTACGACCTGGAAGGCTTAGTCTACTTAGCTTACGGTTTATTTATCCATTTTTAGTCTGTGAACAACAGCCGTACGACATTTAAAAAATGCAATATTCCCTAATACCCTATTCCCTAATGACCTATTCCCTATCTCCCAGACCACATTAATTGAAATAGCTGTATGCATATAGAGGCATTAGGTAACATAACCCTACGAATTATATCTCGGCGATCGCTAGAGACTTGTTTCCATATGATCGCTATACAACAACAACAAGTTTATTCGTACCATTTTGGAAATTACAAAAAATAAGGAAAAAAAGCATGCATTGTAGGTACAGGTTACCTGTAATAGTCGAGTGGGCTAATCGAGACAGATCACCATGATTGAAATAATTAATGACAATACTATAGTAGACTGTTTAGCAGTCTAAAAACTAACACACACACATTCTCAAACATACATAAAATAAATGAAAGAGACAACAAAGATGTCACATATATATACACATATACACACATGCATACTGCATATATATACATACAATGTACATACACATATACATACATGTACATATATAATATATATCGGGTGTACATGTATAAATGATTTGTACTAGAAAACATTTAGGAGTAACCACTAATAATATCTGATTTAATGTGCTGTTTAAAAGCATATTTTTTCAGGTATTTGTAGTTTTCATTAATAGAATTCCAAATTTTTACTCCTTGAAACCGAATGCAGAATTTTCCATAGTTTGTTTTTACTGAAGGGAGATAAAATGATTCTTTTGAAGCTAGCCGAGTATTGTATTTGTGTACTTTATTGGTTTTCTTAAAAAAAAAGAAAACCAATAAAGTTGGGCCATGGTTGCCCAACACGTTTTTCGGCGATCGCAACGTTCGTAGCGATCAAATGGAAACCAGGCTTTCGGTGCGTACCAGTCTGGTGCGGCTTGTGTGTTGGTTTATTTCGAGTTACCAGTTGCGTGCGGTAAAGGTGAAGCGAGCGTACCACAGGAAACCCAAAACTAGTCGAACATGGCGAGTTGCGTGCGTGTGTGGGCATAGGTGTTCGTTCGTGGTACACGCGTCGTGTGCGCGGTGTCAATGAGTAAGTTAGTTAGTTACAATGCTTTTATCATGAATCAGAGAAAACAGTCACAATTTACAATGTACTGGTTCTGTTTTTTTATAAGTTTGCTTTACATGGCAATGACATTTGTGTTTGTTTGTTTGTTTACATTTTCAGGAAAGTAACATGGATAATGTCTCAATCGAACCAAGCGCGCGCTCTTTAGCTGCCTAGCTTGCGTCATCATCGTAAGTGTAAATACTTCACGAGGATCAGAGATGAACAGAGTCGAACACTTACGAGAGACCTTCGTTTCATACTGAGACACGACTACAGTGGACTGCAAAGCTATCAAAAACGGGATTTTCTCAAGAATGCAAGCATTGTGCAAGCTGGTTGTGCATTGTGCAAGCTGGTTGTGCATTGTGCAAGCTGCGAAACTTTCGATGACGAGACGAACAACTTCACAAGTGCAAGCTGAGAATTGAAAATAGAAATAAGATTGTCAAAGCTTAGATTTTTTGGAGAGGCGTTGGACAGACTCGACTGCGTCATCAATAAACTATGTTCTAACTTAAATTACTGGAGCATCCTAAGAACGTGCGATTTCATTGGCTGCTCAGCGTGCTTGATTTTCTTGTAATGTAAATTACTGGAGCATCCTAAGAACGTGCGATTTCATTGGCTGCTCAGCGTGCTTGATTTTCTTGTAATGTAAATTACTGGAGCATCCTAAGAACGTGCGATTTCATTGGCTGCTCAGCGTGCTTGATTTTCTTGTAATGTAAATTACTGGAGCATCCTAAGAACGTGCGATTTCATTGGCTGATCAGCGTGCTTGATTTTCTTGTAATGTAAATTACTGGAGCATCCTAAGAACGTGCGATTTCATTGGCTGCACAGCGTGCTTGATTTTCTTGTAATGTAAATTACTGGAGCATCCTAAGAACGTGCGATTTCATTGGCTGCTCAGCGTGCTTGATTTTCTTATAATGTAAATTACTGGAGCATCCTAAGAACGTGCGATTTCATTGGCTGCTCAGCGTGCTTGATTTTCTTGTAATGTACGCTCGAGCATTCCTTTCTGTGTAGATCAAATCAAATGTTATATTATAAAACAAATAGAAGATGGTTCTCCATGTTCTATAACAAAATAACGTACTTTCGAGGTCTTGAAAAGCTGCTAGATGCACTAGCGTTACACTTGTACATCCTAACACTAGCGTTCCGCTTGTACATCCTAACCCTAGCGTTCCGCTTGTACATCCTAACCCTAGCGTTCCGCTTGTACATCCTAACCCTAGCGTTCCGCTTGTACATCCTAACACTAGCGTTCCACTTGTACATCCTAACACTAGCGTTCCACTTGTACATCCTAACACTAGCGTTCCACTTGTACATCCTAACACTAGCGTTCCACTTGTACATCCTAACACTAGCGTTCCACTTGTACATCCTAACACTAGCGTTCCACTTGTACATCCTAACACTAGCGTTCCGCTTGTACATCCGCAGTTTTTCAATACCTCGAGGTGCATTATTTTGTTATAGAACATGGAGAACCATCTTTTATTTGTTAAGTACCAATATGGGGAGCAGATGCAAAACAGTCTTGAGGGATTACAATACAATGAAGGTAGCCCTAGTGCTAGGACCAGCAGCATTGTTGTCAATATGTAAAACAGTCTTAAGGGATTACAATACAATGACGATAGTGCTAGGACCAGCAGCATTGTTGTCCATATGTAAAACGATCTCTAGGGATTACAATACAATGAAGATACTAAAATTTTATTAGTGGAGCTCCCGCTAATAGAATCGGAGCACCATACCTATAGATCGTTTTCACGTGACGTCATCAAAATTCTAAAATCTAAACTAAATGATCTATAACCCTGTTCTTTTAATATAATTTAGGTATCGGTATACTCAGTATTCTTGTAAAATTTTACGTCGATACGGTGAGTCGTTATTGAGTTAGAGTATTTTGAATTTTGTGACAGCCCAGCTCAGCGTGTTTCCTAAATGTCATGGAAATCCATATATTTCTGCCAATTTAAAATGTTAGACTTGATTTAACGTTAAAAGTGATATCTAAAGTGTTTTTAAGTGAATGCTAATCATATTGCTGGGAAAAACAGCTTTATTTGTAGAGTACGTTTTCGGCCGCCATCTTGGTGTACCAAAGTGGTACACCAACATGGCCGCCGCATACAAATTACACTAAATTGTTTGAATATTATTTGTCCGACAGCTCAGTTAGGTAGTACTCTAACTTTCGGTCATTTACATATTTTTACCTGCTCTATACACACCATTAAAAATATTTTACTAATATCAGTCTTTTCTTGAGACAATTTTTTTATGTGACGTCAGTGAAAACGATCTATAGGATGAGGGCAAAACTTGAACGACTTCCGGTTTACCCTCGCGCCCGAACGACAACGCGCGACGTGCCTGAAAATGTGCTGTACCTGCACGCGCACTGCTAAAACCAAACTGCACTTGACAGTCTGCGTCGGAAGGCCTTCCCATAATCCTTTGCGTAGCAACTATATTATCAATTTTCCCGGTCACGTGAGCAATTAATTTTGCGTTGAATTTCGTGGAGATCGGAGCTCAGCAGCACAAATATTCACAAAGCATCTCAAAACCAAAGTTTGTCCTGGGATTTTGACGAAGTTTACGCTAGCTTTGACTTCCCTCTATATCTGGCAAATATTTTATAATGAAGCTTACAAAAAAAATGGGAAAACATGCAGACTATTACCTAAAATGATTAACAAAGAATCGTCTGTATTTTTGGGTATAATTAACCAGCGCTCGTACTGTTTCACGAAATGCTTCACGAAAGATCGGCATGTGTACTGTATAGCGATACTTCGTGTTGATAAACATTAAAATTTGTTATGCTAATGTACCAACCATGATTTCAAAAGGCCGCTTTGTGTCAGGAACCAATGGATCTCTGGTTGGCACATTAATGACAATGGATGACGTGGCAGTAAGTATCGCTATACCCAGTGAGCGCACCATTTTGTGAATGGTATCGACACACTAAATAATACAATACGCATTTTCAACGGCTTTGTAAACCTCTTAAACCTGGAGCCCTTTGCATAAATTAGACACTTAATTTATAAATATTTCTGGTATTAAATTGAGGGTTTATAAATGAAAGCTGAGACACTGCTTGGGTAGTGTGACTTATGAATATTCCGGGGAGATCACAAAGCTCCGTCTTCAAAGATATTACAATACCCTCCTAAAACAATACCCGACTTAAAGCTTAATTAGGATTTTGCGTGTCGGTACAACACAATAGGCAACTTCTACTGTCATTTAAATTAACTTCGCAAACGTTTTCTCGTTAAAGACAAGTTATCTGATACCTTTACGCATAGTTAATAGGGTGGAATGGTTAGGAAACTCGGGGACCTTCTTTGTTATAGGTCTTTGTTAGCTTTTTTCGACCACTACCGTGCACAAAACACAATAGAAATTCCAACATGTTAATCAATCAGCCAATAGAAACGTGTGAGTTCAGTTGTTCAGGGAACGCTAATGAACTATGATCGTGCACAATCTTTTGTCTTACCCCCTTCCAACCTAAATCGCAGCGCCTTTGTTAGCCCTTTTGAAGTTTGCCGGGTTTCCTAACCATTCCACTCTATTAACTATGCTTTGGTTGTCATGCTAACATTTCTAGTGTGGATAAACCCGGCATCAAAGCCGCTAGCGGATTCTATCCCCGGATCAAATCCGCTAGCAGATGGGCCGCGTCAGGCAAAAAGGGCCCGGACGACATTCAAGTTAAATAATTCCTACAACGGTGTTCCTAATAACAGGTTGAAGATTGTATTGTATTCCTGACGAGAAGCGCTACATTTCATTCCTAACAATAAAATGTCAGTTTCAAGAAATTGACAACAATTAGGTGATTTTGATGCAAGGGCCCGATTACAAATATGACCACAAAAATTAGGAATCCTGTCAGAGGGGATGATTTTGATGTGTGACATTCATTTATACCTGCTGGCATTAAAGAGTAAAAAATAAGATGAACAAGATGATCACTTTTTGGCCAAAACAATTCTTTTCTGCATTCATTCTACTCCCCGTAGCTCATAATATGATTTTAGCAATAGTACAAGTTGCACCTTGAAAGAATCGTCTGATGATAAGGAATCATTTGCGCCTGCTAAAATTGTGATCACACCCTCGTGTAAAAAATATCGTAAATTTCGTCTTCGATTTTACTGGTCAATTTCATGAAATCAACGCTACTTGTTAGTAGCACAATGTGGCGCTCGTGATGCATATTGTAATCGCACCACAAGTATAAAAAAACATGGTACAATTTCAAAAACATTTACATATTATGTCGTCCGGGCCATATTATGCCTAACGCGGCCCAGATCTGATCCTCCTTCGCGGATTTGGTCCCCCTCCTAAATAAGCCATGCCTCGGAATTGATCATATTTTTGGATGTACTGCACGTAGTTTTGAAACAAAGATTATTTGAAAGTTTAAACTTTGAAAAAGTCAGAGCAAGGTTTTATTGACACGAAATGAACATATGGTCTATCTACATATGCCTTCCTTAGAGAAAGGAGGTAAATCATTAAAGAGTTACCCAAACAAAAGCAGTTGGAGTAATAGTAGATGATAATTTAAAATGGGAAGGCACTAACTACATAACACAAAAAGTAGTATCTGACCAAGGAGCACTGAAAAGGATTAGACCATTTTATCTCGTGACATTCTTGTAAAAGTGTATGATTCTCTTTTTCAAACACACCTGGATTATTACTGTGAAGTCTGGGACACGTTTGGTAAAGTCCTTTCAGACAAACTACAGATCTTACAAAATAGAGCTGCTAGACTCGTTCTAAGAGCGGACTACTATACAAGTTCCAGCCTACTCTAAATACCCTAGGCTGGGATAGACTAGATGAAAGAAGACCTAAGCATAAAGCAGTTGTCATGCATAAAATTAGAAACGATTGCGCACCAGCCAGTCTTGCCGAGTTTAACCCACTATAATCTACGAGGGTGCGACACCAAACTTTGCCTTCCTAAACCAAAAACTGCCGAATGTATGAAAAAGAGTTTCTCATACAACGGTGCAAAGTTATGGAATCAGCTTCCAGCTGGATTACGCGAAATGAAATATCTTGTTTCCTTTAAGAAAGAAATCGAGAGCGCTATCAGCACGAGAGAGCTCTCTGGTTCACACGTGTAAAGCAAGCGCAAGAAACATGATGCACGCATGCGCATTTGTAGTGCTTTTCCAAGATGGTGGACGAGTCTAACATGTTGTTATTCATGCTTCTTCTCATCCTTTGTCGTCGTATACGTCGAAGAATAATGTAGAGAAGGACATGAAGGCCAATAGGTGTTTGGGTGAGAGATACTTTTCAAAGGCGGCATCTTCAGGGCGATTACCATAACTTGGTGCGCGAATTACACCTTGGCGATAGAGTTTTATTTCCGGTAAGTACAAATTTATGTAGTTATGACTGGGATTTGTTGGAGGCTGCCATCTTGGATAAATGTTTAGCCGTGTAGGCATGGGACGAAGTTCCTTCTGATTGGTTCTCTGCTGATTTCCTTGCGCTTGCTTCACCAATGTTCACACGGGTGAATCCGTGAAGCAAGCGCAGATGCAAGCGCAAGAGAATGGAAAAGTTTGCATTTTCTTGCATTTGCGTTAGCAATGTTCACACGTACTTTTGCTTGCGCTTGCGTAACACGTGTGAACCAGCCTTAACAATCACGTTATTTCTGGCATTGATTTGACGGATGCCTCGCCAGCTGTGGGACATTTGTATTCCCATAATAATAATAATAACAATAATTAATTCTTAGTATGCATTATGCAAGGCTCAATGCGTTTACATGAAGGAAAACATGAATACATAAAAAATATACATCAAATTATTCCATTCTATATGAACTGAAAAAAACGTTTTCAGTTAAGCGGGATTTAAATTCGGCAATTGTCTCTACACTTCTAATACTGGCTGGTAGAGCCAGTATTAATGAATGCCCAATCAGGTATCATTAAAGTGAACTACTCATACGTTAGATTATAGTTTTCCGCTTCATACTAATTCTTCAACAGTAAGTACATGTCGCGAAGAACAATAGGATTCTACGCGATGCGATCTCGTACACTTATACACAGGCGCTGATCGCTTAAATATAAGCGTTTCTATGGGAATGCAACGAACTCAAGGCTTCAAGGAGTTAAATTAAATACGAACGATTTATCATACAAATGCTTTGACTTGCTTCTACGGTGTATTCAGTTGCTGTTTATGTGGTCATCGGGCTCAGGCGATTTCAGCGAGTTTTCGATCCCTGTGAATCCTCTTGTGTATGAATCTGATGTCTGATGAATCCACCGAGGCCGAACGATAAACAAACACGAGCCTGGGCCCCGGGTATTCAAAGGGTGGATAACGCTATCCACTGGATAAATCCTTATCCAGTGGAAAGTGGGAATCACCCCCATACGGAGAGATCCATTGGTTAAACTCCCGATCTAGAAAAGATTGCGACTCCTCATCCGGCATGCCGGGAAAAAACGACCCAGGCTTTTTCTTACGCGGTTATGGGTCAGGAAAGGTCAAATTTTCACCATTTCAACACAACTAAAAGGTGGATAAATCCTTATCCTATCCAGTGGATGATTAACAGTTATCCACTGAATAAGGATTTATCCGGTAAATAGCGTAAATTATCCACCTTTAAACAACCGGACTCAGATGCATAAAAATAAGGCCTTAAAATCACAACTAAAAAACGGGAGAAGATGAAAGAGACCCCATAAGGCTTGCCCTGACACTAGCAAGCAAAATATCACTAGTCCGTGATTCGCGGATTCTTTCGTCGAGCATGCACAAATGGGGTCTAAGTACGAGATTGAGAACAAGGCAGCTGTTGGTGATTCAAAACTTTGTAGGTAAGGTTATATTTTGTCGAATGATAAAACCCGACTATACATCACCAGGAGCCCATTAATGGGAGTCCTGATGTCACACAATATAATGATGGGCTAGCCCGCACAACGTTTCGGCATGGATGGAACAAATATTTATCGAGCTTTGTGACCGTACCGGTGCATTTCATTGGAACGTGAGACAGTTTCTGGACATTTCACCCTCCTCCCTGATTTTTTTTTTGCCAATTCTCCCTCCTCCCTGTTCTGTTTCTCCGCACTCAAGTTGACTTTACTCAGTGCTGAAGCAATCTGGTTATTCCAAGTTGGAATGGTACGTGAGAAGAAGGAATACATAAAGACATCAGTACGAGCAGATAAGAGATTGTATTTCATATGATGAGATCGTCTCGTTACTGTGACAGGTCATTCATATTTTCATATTTTCGAGAGATGAAACTGATTAAGTGTTTTGGTGCTTTTATTTGCGATGTAGTCACAGTGTTTGTTAAAACGCAAATCTGATGATAGAATAACACCAAAATAACACCATGACCATTGAGAAAATTAGTAGTGATGATTGGAGAAATGCATGGTAAAACATTTATCGCAGTTGTAGCACATCTGCCATTTGTCTGCCGAAATAGAAAGGGCGTCAAGGTCCTATTGAAGACTCTGTGGTGACGATGCAGAGGACAGCTCAAGGTAGATAACACAGTCGTCGGCTGCAAAAAGGCGGATGTTCGATGTAATGCCATCAGGTAGGTCATTTATATAAATGAGGAAGAGTAGCCGCCCGGGGGGGGGGGACTCGGGGGGGGGGGGGACTCCCTTATGTGAGGGGTACATGGATGCTCGTCGTACCTTTTAGGGGTCAAAATCAGGAGTTTGGTACCACTTAGGGTATCCACCATCAAACACAGACATTTCTATGTAAAGCGGTACCTTTTAGGGGTCAGGTGTCAATTGAACAAAAAAGCTGTTATCAATTTACATTTTTATTATCTTTTAGGGGTCAAAATAAGCTTGAGCCACGCCCATTTTAGTACCTCTTAGGGGTCAAATCGAAAATGTCCGACGAGCATCCCTACCTCTTTTAAATGGGAGTCCCCCCCCCGGGAGTAGCCGGTCCTAAGACGGACCTCTGAGAAATACCGGATGTAACTGTGCATATGTCAGATTGTTCACCATCAACGGACCGTAACCTGGGTGCGATTAGATAAGAAGGACTTAACCCAAGACAGGATAGGCCCACGTATGCCGTAAGCGGCTAAATTAGAGAGTAGCGTCTGATGTGGCATAGAATCAAAGGCTTTTGAAAAATCTAGTAGCATGAGGTCAGTTTGAAGTTTGCGATCGAAGTTTCTAGCTAGGTCGTATAGAGTAAGCATCAGCTGCGACTCGCAAGAGAAGCCCTTTGGCATGCCCTTTCGAAAGTCATGCTGCAGGGGCGAAAGAAGTGAGTGCTCTTCTATTTGGCTCATTATGTATGTGTTCTAGAGTTTTACAAAGGACACATGTTCAGTCATGAGATCGGTCGGCGGTAGTTTATGGGGTCCGAGCGGAAACCCTTCTTGAAGATAGGAGAGACAGGAGCGTATTTCCAGTCTGAAGGCAAAACACCAGTATCAAGAGATATCTGGTATATGACTCGGAGGACAGGTGCAATGACATTGCTGGAAATTTTTAGTAGGTAAAGAGGGATTTGATCTGGTCCAGAGGCTTTGAAAGGGTTTAGTTTGGCGAGTAGTTTAGAAATGCCTTTAGCAGAGACGCCTAATATTGCCTATATATAGAAGGGACGGGCCTTGATTGCACCGTTGGGACGTCTTCAGAGGTTTTCACTTGTGAAAATAGAGTGGAAATATTTATTTAATGTATTAGCCTAATCAATACTGGAACTATATATAGTGCCTGTCACGTACCTTGAGCGTTGGCACGTTGTGATTTAACATACTTTAATGTATTAGCCTTATCAATACTGGAACTATAGTGCCTGTCACGTACCTTGAGCGTAGGCACGTTGTGATTTAACATACTTTAATGTATTAGCCTTATCAATACTGGAACTATAGTGCCTGTCACGTACCTTGAGCGTAGGCACGTTGTGATTTAACATATACTTTAATGTATTAGCCTTATCAATACTGGAACTATAGTGCCTGTCACGTACCTTGACGGTAGGCACACCAACAGTATCTTGACGTTGTGATTTAACATACTTTCAAAATCTTTTGGGGTTTTCTTTGATGTTATCAGACAAAATAGTTGAGACAGTAGTTATTCCTAGCAAAGTTGTTAGAATCTCGGGTTGTTAGAATCTCGGGTTGACAATAATTATCATGGGGACTTTATGGGGGATTTGCTTAAGAATCTTTCCCAGGGGTGGGGAAAATATGGGGGATTTCTAACTTTGAACCTTACCCCACGGAGAATACAGGGGACTTTGTATAAACGTCACAAAGCCTCTTGTTATATTTCAACCTCAGCTGAGCAACTCTGAGTTCTGAGTGTTCTTTTTATACAACCTTGCTCATATGTTGCTCGGAAGGATTAAGGAAGTCTGGAGCATGGGCACAGGGAGTTCTAACTTTTTTCGCGAGGAGACGCACAGGGCGACGTATGGGACCCTTTGTTCCACAAGAATACGCGCGGGACTTGGGCTTAGTCACCGCGCGGGACGAGACCACGTGCGGGAATTAACTAAGAAGGAAGAAAATCGACTGTAGATCGGGATTCTGAGAGTATCTGTGTTAAATAAAATGAGAAAATATTACGGTGTGTGTATTAAGTAAGAAGTCCCTGTGGCATGGGGAGAGATGTCAAAGGTATGTAAAGCTATCTCCAGTCTACGGAGCGGCTGAAAGAGAGGCCAGGTCAGAACTAAGCTATCTCGTGATCGCGAACAATAATTGATGGATAGTCTTAATAACTAACCAACAGTTCTCACCTACCCATATATAAGTAAGTGAATTATTTAACACGCTAAATTCCAATTCGATCTGTGAATTAGCTGGGTCCTGACTTTGATCAGCCTCTTATTAGTGTTAACATCAATAGTATTGATTGGAAAAACGAGAATAAAATATCGGTAGCCTAGTATTCTCATAACTGGCAAAACAATCAATGGTAGAAGGACCCCACAACTGAGCAAGGCTAGCAACATAAGTGTGAGATACACGCCAGTCCTCAAAATCAACAACCTTACAGAAATAATCAGCTTTCTCATTGAGAGAGCGCGGGATCCACTGTACTGATAAGCTAATACCATATTAGTTGAGGTATCAAAGTATCAGTACATCCTTCGCAAACCTGTTAAAGAGTGGCTTATCTGATACTGCACGACTAGTGTTGTCATCTATTCTGATGCCAGTAACGTGGCCTACGCCTCGCACGTTAGCGTCTTCTCTTGAGGAATAGGTAGTAGGCCGCGAGCCGTGTCCCAAGACAACCCAAGCCAGCACAGGGACTGAATAGGGTCCTACAAGCATTTATCTTTATCAGGGACAAAACCTGAATTAAGCAAATCGGATTTAACTGATGAGGATTGTAGTTAAGACAGAGCTCTCTGCTGAGATCCACAGATACCTGGCACAGGTACTCGTGCATGCCATCGTCTCAATACACTGCTGCACGGTAAGCTAAACTACGCCAGTGCTTAACCAAAGGGCGCATACATACATACATACATACACACATACGTAATCTATTTGGTATACATTAGGTTAAATTATAGGCAGCCAAAGCTGATGTGGACCTACTTCTATTACACTAATACTTAATATATTAACATTAAAAATGAAAACCTATATCTGTCCTATGTACAATAATGATAAGAGAAAACTATGTACAATAATAATAAATTGGTCAATAGTATATAAAATTTGAATTCTTATGTAAGATTAAAGAAGCTTCTTTCATAAAGGACATATTGTTTAAAATGATCCTTTATTTACTCTGTTTTAAATAATGTTTGAAACAATTCAGAGAAGGTGCCTGTTTTAGGGCGGCTGGTAAGGGATTCCAAGCCAATGGTCCTCTATATTTCAGTGCAGTTCTACCTATCATGTCAAAATTAAATCGAGGTAGTACAAAGGTGCTCTTATTACGTAGGTTATACTTGGGATTGATATTAAGGCTGAATAGGCTAGTAATCCTATCTGGAGTTAGATTATTATGTACTTTATACATTAGGGTGAGCAATTTCTTTTTTATAAAAATTATTAAGAGGCTCCCATCCAGTGGCCGATAAGGCATCTTGATCTGAGATATTACTGGGTAGCCTAGTTCTAGTTCATTCATTAAGGAAGGCAAACAGGTGCCCCAGACCAAATTACAGTAAGTGACGGTAGGGACAATACTAGTAAAGTAGATTGCTTCTAAGGTGTTCCGCTTTGGTAGATATTTAAATCTTCTTAGTTGGTTAACCTTCTTTCTAAAAGATTTACACATAATTTCAATGTGACTGTTCCAAGACAGTTGGGAGTCTATAGAGACTCCCAGGCATCTGGTTTCAGATACAAAACTCAAGGTCTTATCACCTAGCTTAATAGGTTTAAGTGGGCCGCAAAAGGCTCTATGAGACATGATCATGGCTTCAGATTTTCCAGTATGTATGGTGAGTTTGTTGTTTCTACACCAGGTGTTTATGTCAGATAAGGCTCTATTTAAGCCATCAGCTACTTCATCCACATTGTTACCAATGAGAAATAATGTTGTGTCAGATTGCCCTCTGTAATAGTCACATAGATTATTAATATAATATGAGAAGAATCTGGGTCCAAGCAGGGAGCCTGTGGCACACCACAGCTAACTGGCTTGGTCTGAGAACGGCAACCATTAACTACAGCAAACTGTTCCCTATCCTTAAGGAAGCTAATCACCCAGTCAAAAAGATCTCCATTTATTCCCATAGCTTGCAGTTTATATTTCAGTATTGCGTGGGAGACCGTGTCAAATGCTTTCTGGAAGTCAATGTACACTACACCGACTACTTGTCTATTGTCCAAAGCCATTCTCCAGGTTTCTGTCAGGTATATTAGAAGTCCCTCAGTGGATCGTCCTTGACGAAATCCCCACTGATTATCATTTAGGTATCCGACAGCTGAAGAAAATTTGTCTAGGTCTTCGCACACTATTCCCTCCAGTAGTTTGCTTGGGAAACTCAGTATTTGAAGGGGCCTGTATTTTCCTCTCTCTGAAGGGTTTCCCTTCTTGTGGGTAGTGTGCATCCTAGATATCTTCCATTGTGATGGGACAGCAGATTTGTGCAGACTATGTTTACAAACAGTATATAGACCTTCCACAATGGCCTCCCCGATAAGGTGGAAATCTCGAGGGGCTATATGATCAGGACCAGAGGCCTTACTTAAGGCGTCGTTGTAAATTAGATTTATCCAATGTCACTTGTGAGAGGGTAGGGGTGACTCTGTAAAAATGTTCAATGTCCAAAAAATCTTCCACAGGATCAATTTTTGAGGATAGATCTGGTCCTACAGCCACAAAAAAGTAATCAAAAAGGCATAACGTTGGACCTGTGGAAAGAACAAAAGGCAAAACGGTGAACTTAAAATATTGCTACACACCGTCAACTGAACCCAACTAAAGCCCAAAAATTCCTGACTCTCCTGCATATATCTCAATGCGCCTTGTGAGTCCACAACAAATTTTGACCATGTGATGACGTAAATCGTGGTAAATAAGAGTCCACACCACGGAAAACCAGAGGAAATTTGCTAAGTAGTTGGCGAGATGAGCCATAGGAAGCCCGAGCTATATGTAAACAAACCTGAACCACAGAAAACCCGAGCTGTATTATGAGCGCGCGCTAAATCAACACATTCACAGCAGAATCAAGTCAAAAGGTATTTTATTTCAGAATTTGCTAAGAAATAATGGATTATTAAAACATCAGTGACAAATACACAATGGGAGGTGGTTAGCCTGTCGGTATAACCAAGATATACACTCGGAATGCATGTGTCACGGATGTGTCACAACTCACGACCTGTAGTTTTGGTATCTGTATGTACAGCGAAAAGCAGAATCCAATACAGCGAGAAATCAAATGCAACAGAATGTTCGATCGCAGATTCACTCGGTTGTTACTGGATAGTTCAACACAAATTATGGGTCTTAAACACTCAGTCTCAGGGTGTTAAAATAACTGAGTAGAAGGTGCTGCCTTTGTGAAACAACTGCAAATGGTTAGACCTTCACGTCTTCTCGGATAAGGATGTAAAATCGTAGGACTAGTGTCCCCAATTAGTTGCAAAGCTAAATACATTTGACACTTAAATAAAGTTACTTACTTTTTTTGATGTTCAACTTCGCTAGTGTCGTCTTCAAAACAAACCATGTTTGACTTGATATAGTTTGGACATCAGACTTTGTCGAATGCTAACACTTTCCTCAGGCTTTGCTATATCATACTTGCGAACTTTTTAAACATTATTGCATTGGATTGGGAAAATAAGATACTCGACGTTCACATGGCGGTTTTCATTTTGCTCCGAGCATCATGTAGTTACCAGTTCCCCGGCCGAGATAATTTATACGAAAAAGTGAACAAGACAAACAAAAATCACGATTTCTTTCGCCTGTAAAAGCACAGGTAGCCCACACATGACCACAGGGATGCGTTCTCCTAAGCGGCTCGGTAAATATCCACCACTATCCACCCCCACTTCGGTGAATAATTGTTAATTATCACATCGATCTGAGACATTAATGTGTAAAAGTAACAATAATCACATTAATTAAGAAATAATAACAATGATACTAAATCAAGACTTATAATAAGTACAAGAATAGAAATCGACATAACACATAACACATAACACATAACACATAACACATAACACTTAACACATAATACGATTAAGTGAACAATGACAAACAAGTACAGTTAGGCAATCACATGGCATGCTGAATAACAAAAAATACTATTTCATATATTCGAGATCGGTAGTGTTATTATCAAAACCTGTTTGTAAATGCTATATTCCACCTCCAATCGATTGGCGATATTTCTAAAACAGCGTTTTGAAGTTTGCTTGATGAGATACAAGGGTAGCCGAGTGATGTGAGCGCTAGCCTTGTACCTCTGTAGCCGGCCGAGGTTACTCAAGTGAAAATTTTAGTAAAAGTCTGTGAAAGGGGTAGAATTTTTTTTATGGAAGGTATATGAAAGGGTTACCTTTTCTGTCAAAAGGGTTTGGACCTCGGGGCGGAGCCTCCCCGTATAAAACTTTGCTGAGATTTTAGCTTACTCACTCGATCGACCATAGGCAGCCCAATCTAATGATTTTTACAAAGAATGTTTGGACATTTTTAGAAAAGATCTAAAACTGTACTAAAATGATCATAAAGTCATGAAATCTTACCTGCGTGTTGTGAAGTTGTTCCTCTTCATCACTGATGTGTTTATTTCTCGTTTGACGCACTACTGGGCTTTTTTTTTCCTCCCCTATATAAATATTGAGATGGCGGGAAACACTAGACGCCATTAGTCCATGTGGCGACTCTCCGAGGCCACGTAATTCTTCGAAAATCTAAACTTTCAGCATTTTACCTCCAGAAACCCTTCCTTACATTCCTCTAGCACTCATTTAATCGATCCATCGCTTATTTCCTCGCTTTGTAAGTACTCAAATTCGACGGTTTCTGCAGCCAACTTATCCGGGGTTCGATCAGCTTCGCCTTTTTTTCATGGGCTGCCTGTGCTAGTTGAACCACAGGCAGCCTGTGGTTGAACGTGGCTTTTCTTCGGAAGCAGTGACGAACGAGTGCCGAAGGAATCCAACACCTCCGTGTTTTTCAGTTCGAGGAGATTCAGAGAACGAAGTCATTGTGCTCAATCGACCAATCGCTGAACGGTGAAATCTGCAGGGCAGACCCACGAACTTTTCAGCACACAATAGGTGAAGTAAATTAATGTCAAATAGAAATGTAGTCGATTTCTTGATTTAGTTCTCTTCAAAAGCTGTTTCAAATGTAAAATAACCAAAAATGGAACCAAGGTAAGTTGTACAAGAATTTGTTATAGACGATTTTGTTTAACTGACTGCAATATGAGAGTGAAACAATTCTTCCGTGTAGCGGCTAGAATATGGTGTGACAAATAGGTCAATGATAACTCGTATTAACCCGGCCTTATCTTTCCTGGAGCCTAACAGATGAGCAAAGAGCAGTTAGAATTGTTGAATTGTTTTTCACAACCAGATTTTCGAAAAATATGACCGAGTTCCGTTCACGCCGAACGAAAAACGGTTGATTTACTTTCTTATACGTCCGTGTTCTCTTTAAAACGTACAATTTGGGGTTTTCACGTTGTGTTTTTGCAGAGAACGGTGGAAGTGTAGGCGACTGCGTGCATTTTCACGCGCAGCTTTGTATTTTGTAATTAAGGCTATGGTTTTATGCCGTCGTCGGAGACGTTGCCGTCGTGTTTTGCGGCTTAAAGTTATTAATATGCTGTTGAGTAAACGAAACCGTAACGCGTCTGAAAAGCCTTGGACGAAATGTTGTAGTGGTGCATGTGCTCTAGAGGCATTTCAGCTACTGTATTTGACAATTCGATAAAAAGTAAAACTGTCTATTCCCATTACGCTCTTCTAATGGCTTACCCTGGGTGCTAGAGGTTCTAGCCAAAGTTTAGGATCGACGAACCTCTGGCACCCAGCAGTGAGGGTACTAATGGCTGTTGTCACATAGCCATAAGTTTTCCAGACACAACGCACGCTCTCATTGGCTGATTCAGGGTCACGTGGCAGTCATCAAATTTCAATGTTTCCAATTGCCCGCCACGTGATTACATCGTGACAGAAGGTGGTGTGATTGTCGCGCGCGCAGGCGGGAAATATTTGTTTACCAAAATGTCTAGATATTCATCGAAAGCTGACCATTTTTCGTCGAAAGAAAGCGTTCAAAATGGAACCAGCTCCAAAGGAACAATTTACATCTTTATCGCGCGAGAGTGAGAAATTGCAGCTAAAAAAGGATGCACGAAAGACACAAAACGATGCTAAAAATGCCGTAGCGATGCAGGCAGTTTTTTTGTGTTGAAAAGCAGCTTCACAAAGAGAAGACGACAAACCTCGCTCGTATCAGGTAGGTCCTGTATTTATGCACACCTTTGCCTCTAGAAAAACTTATGTCTATATAACAAATCACTTAATGACTGTCCCCTCGGGAATCAGTGAGCTTTGTTTCCCCGAGATCCCTCGACTCCGTCTCGGGGAACATCGAGGATCTCGACTCCGTCTCGGGGAACACCGAGGATCTCGGGGAAACAAAACTCACTGTTTCCCTCGGGGCCAGTCATTAAGTGTTTAATATTGTATTTCGTGGTTCCGTCCTGCAGATTTCACCGTTCAGCGATTGGTCGATTGAGCACAATGACTTCGTTCTCTGAATCTCCTCGAAAAAAACACGGAGGTGTTGGATTCCTTCGGCACTCGTTCGTCACTGCTCCCGAAGAAAAGCCATGTTCAACCACAGGCTGCCTGTGGTTCAACTACTAGCACAGGCAGCCCATAACATGAAAAAAAGGTCAAGCTGATACCTCGGATCGTTACAGGCTAGATTGGCTTTTAGTACAGTTTTAGATTTTTTCTAAAAATGTCCATACATTCCTTGTAAAAATCATTAGATTGGGCTGCCTGTAGATGAACTACACTGTAAATCCGAGGGTAAATAAATTATGTGTACTTTTGACGCAGTTCGTACATTGTTCTTTTTTTATCGAAAAAAAGTTATTTCAAATAGCAGTCTGATACATGCATTCAAGCATCCCTTTTCAGTTTATATTATTTCCTTCAATTTCTAGAAAGTGTAAAAGGCAATTTAAACTGTATTTGTTACACAATTTTTGTATTCTACATTGTTACACAAAAAATAAAATTAAAATACTAGCGCGGGGCGTTCTTTTTATTATTATTTATTTTTATTAATATTTATTGGAAGTACTTTTAATTACAAAGACAAAGTTGCAGAACTTTACAATACTGAACTACAACTTACAAATACAACTAAAATACATACAGATACAAAGTGCAAACTTTACAATACTAGTCTACAAAAAGAAAAGCTATAAAAGTCAAACTACTACAAGTATACATTAGAAAAATTACATACAAAAAGTGATAAAGTAATAATAGGTGGCTGTACGATATTTTATAAGTTTAACTTTTTCCACTTTCGGTAATGCGTCAGGAGATTTCCATTTTTCCTGGCTATAAAGAGCTCGATGCTATAAAAATACTTAAGTCTGGCAATCAGCACTGCAAGGCTCGGCTTCAGTTTTTTAAATCGACATTGATAAATTGTCTGTTTAGCTACTAAAAGGATGAAATTTGGAAGCAGATATTTTTGATAATTTTTCCAAAGGCCAAATATAACACCTTTTCGGATAATATTCCGTCATATACACCCAAACTACCAAGCCATGCCAGTAGTAGGAGAGGGATCGAATTATCCTGTTTTTTTGGGGGGGTGAATACATAATTAGGGGGGTGAATACATAATTAGCGGGGTGAATATATAATTAGGGGGGTGAATACATAATTAGGGGGGGGGGGGTGAATATATAATTAGGGGGGTGAATATATAATTAGGCCTCATTAAATGAAGTGGAATCGCATTAAATGAAGTGGTTTCTCATTATCTATTGTCTTTCCGCATGAACAAAGTGCGGCCCTCTCAGGAATAAAGTGCTGTGGAATCTGATGACGGCATAGAAGGCGGAGGATTTCGATTTCAGCTGCACAGCATAACCCTTACAGAACTCCTAAAATGTCTTTATTATTTTCCTTACAGCTATTACCTTCGCTATCACTCGTAACGTAATTCTGAGATCAGAATGTTTGTAAACCTTTAAGGTAAATCCACAATGACTCATTAGAGCAACTTTGCTATTGTCCTTAGGGATGAACGATAACTGAAGGGCCATCAGTACAGTTTGATAGAAACAATAGCCCTATTGTTTTGAGGAAAACTCTTGAGATGCAAATAAAAAAGAGGGATGAAAAAAGATAAAAAAGCGGGACGAGAGGCGACAAAAGGGATGAAAAGGATGAACGGAGATAACTATATCCGAATGTGGACACGTCTCTTGTCAGTAGGCCCTTTCATCCCTTTTGTCGCCTCTCGTCCCGCTTTTTTTCTTTTTTTATCCCTCTTTTTTTATTTCAAAACGAAAAAAAAAGGGACGAAAGGCGACAAAAGGGATGAAAGGAGATAAAAGGGACGATCAAGTAGATTTGTGCTATTTGATACTAACTTTCAACGAGCGAACATGGAAAATCGGACTTTCAAAAACTGCCCTGTACCTAATTGTGGATCAAAGTATCTTGTTAAATTATCCAACCACTTGGCACAAGTCCATAGATTATCAACTCAAGAACGTAAACCATATTTACAAGAAGCGAAACTTTAAAAAAGAAAGTTTTTGTCGAGGAATGTAAATCCAGTTGTTGATAATGGAAACTATGTTGGTTAGGAATCCTGCTTAAAATGTTGGTCTAACCGGAGAGACCTTAGCTAAATCAGCTAATCGACATTCGTTAAACTTAGTGACCACGCCAATTTGTTTTCTATAAAGTTGGAAACTTTTAAGGGTCTGACATTATACTCCCGATCCTTGAAGAGTAAAGATATAAACGATGGCTGCTAATCGTTCCAACTCAGATGATGAAATGACTGAAGATTCTTATCAAAGCTCTGATTCTCAGGAGAGCACGGACTCCACTGATGATAGTTATGACGGAGAAGAGGATGTTTGTGAAAGAATTCGAAACGAAGCTAAAGAACGGCACCAGGAAGATTGGGAAGCGTTGGTTGAAAAGTATGAACACGATGGGGATAGTCATGAAGTTGCTGAAATCAAAGCCAGTAACGCTTTGGTTCCTACCTATAGAAAAGACCTAAGAGAAGTGTTGTTCGAAGATAGGAAATGGATTCACAGCTTAAGAAAAGATCCTGATTTCCGAAAAATCTTGGAAACAAAGCAAAACTTGATGAACATGGAAGATTATGGATGGGAAGAAGCAACCGAGGCTGCAATTCACCACCAAAAATTCACAATTCCAAAAACAACCTATTCCGGAACAGAGTGTTCCCGTGATGAACAATACATTTGTACCTTTTGGAAATAAGTTTTATTAAGTCGATTTTTATTAATAAATGTCTTTAAAAATATTCTTCCTCTTGTCATCGTTTTAATATAAGCAATCAGTAAGCAGCATTTGTCAACAAGAAAAAAAAATCAATGAAACAGAAATCAGTGTAATCTTGTAACACGGTACATTATATCAAACCAAGAACTGAGAAATAAGAAAGTTATCAACTCCGCGACTATAAGGAAAACGAACTGTAAATTGGTGTTTTTGAGATTGAATAAACTTTGTTTAATTTATCTGGTGGTTTGTTTTTATTCGTATGGTAATTATAGTTCAGTTTTAGAGAAGAATTTGCATCTCAAGAGTTTTCCTCAAAAAAATAGGGCTATTGTTTCTATCAAACTGTACTGATGGCCCTTCAGTTATCGTTCATCCCTAAGGACAATAGCAAAGTTGCTCTAATGAGTCATTGTGGATTTACCTTAAAGGTTTATAAACATTCTGATCTCAGAATTACGTTACGAGTGAGAGCGAAGGTAATAGCTGTAAGGAAAATAATAAAGACATTTTAGGAGTTCTGTAGGGGTTATGCTGTGCAGCTGAAATTGAAATCCTCCGCCTTCTATGCCGTCATCAGATTCCACAGCACTTTATTCATGAGCGCGCCGCACTTTGTTCATGCGGAAAGACAATAGATAATGAGAAACCACTTCATTTAATGCGATTCCACTTCATTTAATGAGGCCTAATTATATATTCACCCCCCTAATTATATATTCACCTCCCTAATTATGTATTCACCCCCCTAATTATATATTCACCCCTCTAATTAGGTATTCACCCCCCTAATTATGTATTCACCCCAAAAAAAACAGGATAATTCGGTCCCTCTCCTACTACTCATGCCTGTACTGACGTCCAGAATGTAGAAACCCAGTGATGACAGTGATAAAGAATGTGTTCGAGCGATTCGTCTGCAGTTTCACAAAAGGTACAGAGTGGAGAGGAGACTATTTTCATCTTACACAAAATCTTATTAGTATACAGAATACGGTTTAGAATTTTGTACTGAAATACCCTTAATGACGTATCTAAACAAGTTTTGAAAGGTAATAAATATATTTCTCTCCTAGCCTGAATTTCAGCCGTCTCCTCTGGGTTCGTTCCTCCCGAGAGAGACGTCTGAATCCAATAGCCGATAATGCCGTCCAGTGACGTCACTACCAGAAAACCTGGTAGTGATTTTTGATTGGTTCATATTCTATAATTTCGCATAATTATCATAATTATCAGCCGAGAAGACGGCAGGATTCACTTTGGACTCGCGATTGTTGATCGTTGAGTTTCAGTGGAGTGATTGTCTTTGGCAAAGACCTTGAATTCGTAAGGAAAACATCTGGAAATGGATTGAAAGTGTCCTGCACAATAACCGGCCGACTAACCTGTAAACATGTACATTTTATCGCGTCGCGTCCGCGGGGTTGTTGACAATCGGTTATTAGAGAGCTTAAGCATCAACGACGGCGACGGCAGCGAGGACGGGCCCTAGAAAAATGTTTTCTACCGAAATACGATGCTTACTATTTCCTTCGTTCGCCTTTAATTACTTTTCACATTCATATCTTCGAAAAATATGACAAGCATAGAGTTCCGTTCACGCCGAAAGAAAAACGGAGTGACTTACTTTATACGTTGGCGTTCTCTTGTAAACGTAAAATGTGGGGTTTTCACGTTCTGTTTTTCCAGACAACGGTTGAAATGTAGGTGACTGCGTGCATTCCCACGTGCAGTTATTGTATTTTGCAATTAAGGCTATTGTTTCATGCCGTCGTCCTAGACGTTGCCGTCGTGGTTGCTTAAGCTCTCTAATGCCGTCCAGTGACGTCAAGGCGGATTAACAATTTTAATTATGCAAATAAACTGTCACGGCGGTAGTAAGAGTTCGTGAGAAATATTTATTTGAGATTTAATATGCCGACCAAAATAAAAGCCTTACCTATATTATATATCTCCATCCCATTTGCTTCTCAAGTGCCTCTTATGTTGTGAAAGCCTTTCCGAAGCAACAAATCGTTATATTATATTTGGAGCCAAAGTACAGTTGATCTTTGTCTTGCCGTTGATCTTTGTACATGTCTCGCGATCTGCCGTTCGAATCGATACAGCTACGAGATATTACCTATGTAAATGATGCAACAGAAAAGTAGAAAAACATGAAAGGATAATGGAGAATTTTCGAAGAAATACGAAGACACTTTTACGGGAAAGAACAGTTTCTTGAAGAGAGTAGCGACATTCTTTACCACTGCGAGTGCGAACAATTAGAGAGCTTAAGCAACCACGACGGCAACGTCTAGGACGACGGCATGAAACAATAGCCTTAATTGCAAAATACAATAACTGCACGTGGGAATGCACGCAGTCACCTACATTTCAACCGTTGTCTGGAAAAACAGAACGTGAAAACCCCACATTTTACGTTTACAAGAGAACGCCAACGTATAAAGTAAGTCACTCCGTTTTTCTTTCGGCGTGAACGGAACTCTATGCTTGTCATATTTTTCGAAGATATGAATGTGAAAAGTAATTAAAGGCGAACGAAGGAAATAGTAAGCATCGTATTTCGGTAGAAAACATTTTTCTAGGGCCCGTCCTCGCTGCCGTCGCCGTCGTTGATGCTTAAGCTCTCTATTATCGGCTATTGAACTCAGACGTCTCTCTCGGGAGGAACGAACCAGAGGAGACGGCTGAAATTCAGGCTATTTCTCTCCAACAAAACTGAAAATTAGGGTAGAGGGAATTGAATTTAGCTTGAGCAGTGGGGGCGATGGCCTTGCTAATTATAAAATGAGAGTATATCATTTTTGAAGAAAGACTGTCACACGATATTTCCTTCCCTTGAAGAAAAAGGCTTTGTGAGGAAGAGAGGGAGGGTTTTCTCCATTGTTCTAATTCCAAGCCATTTAAAAAGTTTTCCACTGTGAGGGTATGGAGTCGAAGATCCCCATTAACAAAAAGTATTCAGTTAATGTAAAATTTGACCTATTTTTTTTAATGGAGTCAAAAGAACGTAATTTACCAGCTCTAGTAACAAGGTCACCTAACCTTACAATGCCCTGATCCATGATTTTGCATCTATATATAGACTGTTTACCGATGCAATTGTTCCATATAATAATATTTAGCACATCCTGGAATGTAGATGGCACTCTTTGTAAAAGCCTGGGATAAATATTGATAGTTTCGCAATGCTAAAATCACAATTTAGGAGAAATTGTCCGCCTACGGGTGCTAGATAATGCTCAAGAAAAAGTTTCCATGAGCTAGGATAATCATCGCAAATTTTTTTAATACACATAATTATCTGTGACTGAATGATTGATTGGAGATCGGGCATTTTTAGATCTCCTAAATCAATCTCATTTATAAGCGCTAATCGCTTGATCTTGTCTCAACCATTCCAAATAAAATCATACAAAATGCTATTTGCTTGGGCGATCGTTTCCTTGTCTACACATATTAGTGAAGTTCTATACATGAATTTAGGTATAGCAAAATATTTAATTATTTGTATCTTTCCAAGAAGAGTAAGATTTCTCCATTTCCAAATATTTAATGTCTTTTTTAGAGATTTCACAATAGATTCAAAATTAATTTTTTTCCTGAACTGTTGGCCGTAAGTGAAAAACATTCCTAATATTTTAATAGGGTTATCAATATCATTGATATTTAGTCCAACAGGAGATTGTTTTTTTGCATCACTGCCTAGCTTTTAGTAGTATTAACCAGTAGTCCAGAGCTCATTCCAAATTCATCGAGCAATGCACATAGCTTGAGATAAGATTGATAATCTTTCAAAAAGGTAGTCAGATCATCCGCAAATATGGACAGTTTCACTTCTTCGTTATTGACATAAATACCTTGGATTTCCTTTTCATTTCGCACAGAAATTGCTAACAGCTCCAGTGCAATTATAAATAAGTAAGGAGCCAGGCATTAAATATCTCCTGGAGAGATCATGTCACCAATGATGAGCTATACGGGTCTCTTCCAAAGGTGTCAGTTAAGATTAGGGAAAGGAGGATGAGGCTCGCTGGACACTGTGTAAGGCATGAAGAAGAGGAAGCATCAAAACTTGTGCTATGGCAGCCGCATGGAGGGAGAACCAACAGAGGAAAGCGGAAGAGGACTTATATTGACACATTGCTTGATGACACTGGGTTAGCAACAACTGGAGAAATAAGAACTGCAATGATGGACAGAAGTGACTGGAGGAAGAGGATTCATATGGTCCGGGCTAGCGCCCGACCTAACTAACTAACGAAGTGATCTGATTTTATCGATGGGATGATATCTACATTTTCTATATCTTCTCGAAGCGAAGCATCCATAAGCCAAAAATCTAATCTACGTTGGATAAGATGGGTTTTCTGTCTCCATGTGAATCGCTTAACTTCAGGATTTCTTACTCTCCATATATCAATAAGATCAAAAGTTAGCATAATGTCATCAACGATCTTTGTTGACTTTTTTTGTAGCGGAGTGCCCCCCTTACCATCCAGCTCAAGATCTCTGCAGATATTAAAATCTCCTCCGATTATTAATTTAGCTTCTGGATTAATTTGTAGTTCATTAATAATAGTTTGATTTAATAACTGCTAAAATTCTAACTGCTCATTTTGTTTGTTTGGCGCATAAATATTTACGAAGAGGAAAGGAGTGTCCTAAATTAATGCGTTCACAATAACAAATCGTCCAAGCTCGTCTTGAACGACTCGGTTAGTTTTAAAATCCAAGGTATTTTTGATTAAGGTCATCACGCCCTTATTAGTATGGTTTGTTCCGTGAGCGTAGAAAATGTCGCCACTCCACTGGGTTCTCCATTGATTTTCAATTTCAGGCGAGCTTTACGTTTCTTGTAAAAAGACTATGTCAGATTTATGACGATTAAGCCAAACCATTATTGATTTACGTTTTGTGAAATCAAGAATCCCTCGAACATTTAAAGAATATTGTTTGTTTTGTCAGAAGGCAAATGGAATACAATTATTTAAATTCCTGAAAATGTGCCTAGAAAGAATATTTGAAGTCTCCTGAGGGAATACCAACAAAACAAAAATTAGGCAGATTTCGCATGTAGGTTGATCTAACTTACCTGAAAACTACAGGAAGCGTAGCTAAAGAACATGAAGACCCATTGAAAGAACTCTCTCCGTTTATCAAAAAAAACATATATTGAATAGTCGCTGAGGTCAAATAGTTGCAATGTTCCAAAAGAAAAATATATATAACTATGACTATTCTTAGTTACGTGGGAACGAATTGATTATTAATATAAAGTCTATCAGGTTTTGCTCTGTCAAAGTAAGCGACTTTCCCCTCATTTCTAGCGGCCTTTAATTTCGAGATCTGCTTTTTGCGGTTATCGACTAACTCCTTTTCAAAGATACTAATTTTGGCTGACCTGCTTAATTTCCTCGCCGCTTGAAGAATATTTTGTCGATCTGGATATCTTAGAAATCTAGCCAGAATGGGTCTGAAAGATCCATCCTGCCTGGGCTTACCCAACCGGTGAACACGTTGGATTTCAATTGTGCTAGCATCATGAAGACTAAGTGCTGACTCTAGAAATTGGCAAAGTACTTTCTCTATATCTTCCCTCTCTCCAGGTCCAGATTCTTTCGGTATTCCTATAAACTTTAAATTGTCCCTTCTACTGTAGGCTTCGTGATACAGCAGATCTTGTTTTGCTTCACGGTTCATTTTATCTTGAGTTTCCCTTCCTTTGCTAACAGATTTCTTGAAGTCTTCAAATTCAGCATTTATGAACTCTATACTCTTTTTGAGTTCAACTGACTCCCTCTCCACTGACTGACAACGTTCCTGTAGTAGAACCACGTCTGCTTTGACGGTGCTAACCATGCTCTCAAGTGCGGTGACCTTCAGTTGCTGACTAAAGAGTCTAGCTTGCTTTCAATCGAGTCGAGTTTGTCTAATTTAGAAAGGATAATTTGTAGCATGTCGCTGTCTTCATCGCGTTCACTACGAGTAGTACTATCAAGTCTACTGCTGCCGTCTCCGTGAAAAGTTCCGTATTCTCCAGCGTTGTTCGCCGGAAGGCGAACCGCTTCTCTGCTTCTTTTCTTCGGGCGAAACAACCAAACTTCCACTAGAGCTTGCACTGCTATTTCTTATCTTCCTTTTTTGAGGAGATAGAAGACTGGTCATTGAAACAATTAAACTTCTACCCGAACTTGTAGTTTCATTTTGAGGAGATTGAAGACTAGTCATAGTTATAAACATGAATTTTTGACCAAAAAGGCGGAGAGAGTTTAAAGAGCGTCCTACTCCGCCATCATGCTCGACCCAGTTCGCGCGGGGCGTTCTGACTGACGAGGAAATTACTTTGCCAAGAAGTCCCGGAGCGACTGCCCATATATAAGCCATATACCGTAGGTATGTGCCGCAGGATAGGGTATGGTTTTCGAGGTGCCGAACCCTTAAATAGGGTTTTCTTCTCGGATCAGATAATGTCCGCGGACGAAATATCGGGGCATATAGGTTATTGTATTTATATTTTAGTTTCAAGCCTTGGAAAGGGTTAGGTTTGGTTGAGAAGAGAGTTAGACCAAATATTCGGCGCCGAAAAATAATCCTGTCAAGGGTTGTCCTCGCAATAGTATACCACCGCCTCACTGGTTAGCTCAGTTGGTAGAGCACGGTTTAGAGTGCGGGAGGTCAGGGGTTTGAATCCCGGCCACGTCCTTGGGCAGGGACGTATAAAAAGTTGGCCTTGTCTCCTTCCTCTTCTAATCTATACGAGGGGGGCGTGAAAGAACCTGTTGTGTTATTTCGAGAAAGAGTAGGGGATTGTCTCCCGACACAACAGCCTGGTATTCTGAGGTACTATAACAATCACTCATGATTGTAAACTGCATGGCAGCACATTGCGCCACAATAGCAGTCCGGATCACAAAAATGACCTTGTGAAGCGCATTTGGATATATACATATAGAATTTGCGCTATATAAATGAATACCTTTACCTTTACCGAGCTTAAACGAACTAACAGTCTCCCAGCCATGACATAATGGCATAAATAAGAGGGCGAGTAGCAGGGAAAAGCCGGAAAGAAAGGCCCAGAGGAACGACAAGCAGGCAGTCCTGTGCCGATGTAGTAATAAAACAATATAAATGTGCAGCTTTATGACTCGTTTACATTTCACAGGCCGGTCAAAATAATCAGTCACTTACAGTGCGACTACTGAAACCGGGCCACTTAGACAACGAGAACCAATCACATTGCAGAACGAAAACAAAGCATCCTACAATAGCACGTCCACGCGATCTTCTTCATTCAACAGACTTCACCTTCAGAACTAGTCCACCAATTAAATTTCCCTTTTATCTGATCGAAGCTCGAGCAAGCTGAAATGCTATTGTCTTTGTACGGCTGCTTGTACTCGACACTGATTGGCTCAATAACAGTCAGTTGGAATGCTTTGTTTTCATTCTGCAATGTGATTGGTTCTCGTTGTAATGAACTTAAATCGTATCTCAATAAACGAGGATCTAAACGTAATTTTCTTAACAAAGAAATAGATCGTGTCAATAACATAACCCGCGCCGAAGCACTAGAGCCTAAACAAACTAACAACCAATCTAACCGAGTACCCCTCGTTATAACCTATAACCCTGCTTTACCCTCTTGTTCTCCTATCATGCACAAACATTTTAACATATTGTTGTCTTCTAATCGATGCAAAAATATATTTACATATGTATCTCTAATCGTTTATCGACGTAATAATAACCTTCGTGATATTTTAGTCAGAGCTCGACTAACAACTAACAAACCTAATAACGATCCTCCCGGTTCTTTTCGTTGTGGCACTAATTGTTTAACTTGTAAATACATTGACAATGGTCAAAATAATTACACTTTCCACTCTACTGGCGAATTAAGAGCTATTAAACACCACATTAACTGTAATTCAAAAAACCTCATTTACATGGTCCAATGTATAACGTTGTAATGTTCAATATATCGGAGAAATCAAACGCCGCCGTAAAGACCGCTTTAACGAACACCGCCGTACAGTAGATAATCCTTCTAACACATCCAAGCCTACTGCCGTTTCAGAACATTTTCTAACTAATAATCATTTACCTACTGATATGCAGCTAATTCCACTAGAACTTGTTTTTTCTCAGCGAGACAGTATACGCAAGGCGCGCGAAGCGTATCTTATCGATAGAGGTCAAACTCTTGAACCTCTATAGGTATCGAATAAACGTGATGAGACTTAACTTGTATTTCATAATCATCATCACGTCACTTTTTTATTATTTTCGTTTCCTATTATATGTCACTCTCCACCTTCTTTTCATTGGTTTATATGTGTTTTATCATAAGATTGTGCAATTCATAATTCATGTATTATTTCGTAATGATTCTAGTTTATTGGATACATTGTAAGCCTCTTTCCCCGAAGAAGATCGGCCGTGCCGATCGAAATATTGGAAGAAAAAAACTCTCTACCGTTGAATCAGCCTTTCCTTTCTTGTCTAGTCACAAATAGCCATTTTGGACCAATTTTTAAACATGTTGAAATTTATCCGATCTTTCGATCATTAAAGACACTAAACATTAGTTTTTTTTTATTTCAACTGTTGCAAAGATATTTTAATGGCTTATGTGAGACGTCCGAGGGAGCATTAAAATACGTGCCATGTTTGATAAAAAAACACTGAGCAGCTCTCTATCTCCTTCTACAAAGGAGAGCGTTAAATCGTACAATCCACGAAAACGTCACAGTATACGTCACAGGACGCAATTTGAACACTGGAACAGTTACAAATTTTTCGCGTCAATCTCAAATATTGTGCACAAAATCAAAAAATTGCCTCTTCTATACTAGCTCTTTCAATCACGTGTGATTCATGCAAATTTTAGAGCTGTCGTCAAGAGTTCCAGTCAAGTGAACAAGTAAAGCCATAAAACAACATTAACTGTTTTTGCTCCAAATTCTAATATACTTCAGTTGTCTAAATTAGTTTTCTTCGAGAGACTGATGCAGCAATTCAACTAGAATAAAAGTTACCCGAATTGCGGGATTGATGATCTTGTGATGTCACAATTGAAAGCTACGGGATTTTATTGTAGTAGGTTTCTCTCGGTAGGGAGTTGATTCATCTTATGACGTCACAGGATCCACGACAAGTAACCAAAATTAGGAATTTTACAAAATTCTTGTGAGAAACAAACACAATAGTACAATATAATTTTTATTTTTTTGACATGATACTTGCACTTCAACAGAGCCCAATTCAAAATTCTTGTTTGTCAATCGTGTATGAAGATTCGAAATGTTAGGAACGACATTTGAAATTGTGCGATTTTTAGATTGCCGACAAATACTTTAATATAGATAACCTGAGCATTATAAACCCAATTTCATTTATTAAACCATGACTTTTTTGGAATAAAATATTTCTGGCGTGACTACAGTAGAGCTCAGTAATAGGCGAATCCTTGTTTACGTTTTTACCTCATTAGCATACATCAAACTTCAAGCGACGTACATACAAACAAACAGAGTACATAAATCGAAAGAGATTGTCACACTCGATAATCACCGAAAATTTGAGAGTGATATGATAAATATATTTTGAGGAATGAGCGTTTAAAAAGCTCAAAATTAACAATGAATGTATGGCTGTCAGCAACTCTTGCCCCCCAGCCCATTTTATAGTTTTGAAAAGTCAATTTCTCCGTAAATATTTAACATATCAATCTCAAATTTTCGGTGGTTACTCAGTTTAAAATTATCTTTCACCTGATATAGTCTGTTTGTTTGTAGCTTGAAGTTTAATTTATGCTAATGAGGCAAAAATGTAAACAATGACGTCAGCAAGGATTCGCCTATACTATGTACGGCTCACTGAACTATCGTATTTTAGGGACAACCAGAACATGTTATGTCATTTTTATGCAGTCTATTTATCAGTTATCTAAATTTCTTCCGACAACTTCTTTCTTACTTGATTTTGTATCATTTAAAAGCACAAATATCGAAGTACTCTGTGTAATAGTACTAGGCAACGTCTAGGACGACGGCATAAAACAAAAATACAATAATTGCACGTGAAATTGCACGCAGTCGCCTGCATTTCAACCGTTGTCTGGAAAAACACAACGTGAAAACCCCATTTTACATTTACAAGAGAACGCCAACGTAAGAAAGTAAATCACTCCGTTTTTCGTTCTGCGTGAACGGAACTCTATGCTTATCATATTTTTGGAAGATATGAATGTGAAAAGTAATTAAAGGCGAACGAAGGAAATAGTAAACATCATATTCCGGGAGAAACCATTTTTCTAGGTGCCTCGTCGCTGCAGTCACCGTCGTCGATGCTTAAAGCCAATCAGGATTAATGCTTTGCGACCTTGAACAATAGAAACCAGTACTGTACGAAAATGGCGATTGCAACGGTTTTCTATTGTTCAAATGTAAACACGGGCTCGCAAAGCATTAATCCGGATTGGCATGTGACGCGGGACATGACATTAGGGCCATTTTATTGTCTGTTTCAAGTGCTCTAGAGATTTCTTTTGGTACAGTTTTTCTTCAAACATGATTGTTCCACTAACGCTCTGCCAAACCAAGTTAACTTTTGAATAATAGCCGCGAAAGAGAAGAGCTACGATTTGTACATCAGATCATTGCATCAAGTCTTAAATATTAAAGTCACGACTTCAGTTGGTCGTGAACTTTAGTTTTCAGCCATTTATATGTAAGGTACGTTTAAACCATATTGATATTCGATGAAGGGCCTTCGGGCGATAACCCTGCTAGCAGAGGTTCTTTTTTCTTACCCTCTCTCCACTAACTAGGGAGAAAAAAACCTCGTTAGTGGAGAGAGGGTAAGAGAAAAGAACCTCTGCTAGCAGGGTTTCGGGCGATGTTACTGACAAGAAATCATTAGCTGAAGCAATTGCAAAGGAACTCCATGAGATAATAAAAACCAAGAATTAAAGATTTCCTTTGTACATTTATTAACAAAACGTTAACTACGTTTTAGCATAGACGAGGTCTAAGATTCCAGCGGCCAATACCGGCCTACACAATTCAAGTGAAACACTTGGGATAATAATATAACTATATGAGTCAACATCTAGCATTAACTCTCTACAGACTCTGTTACATCACAGCCTGTCATTACAATCGTACAATAGTTTATAAACCTTTTTCTCGTGTTTTTCTTCTGTTATTATTATTACTATCAAATTAAATTCCCAACTACATATTGAGACTTTTCGCAGTAACACCAATCTAGTACCATCAACACAGAGCGGATTTCGTATGAGTGGACTGTACGCATGCCGTGACGTTGAAATGGTTTCTCTATCGTTTTTCTCTTTCTGATCCAACCAGATTACAGAGTTACGGTACAGAAAGTAACAGTACGGTTACGGTAAGACTACGGACATGCCGTAGTTTTGTCACACTCATACGAAATCTGCTGCACCTTTTGTAGAGTGAATTACGTCATTGTGAAATAGCTCCCCGTCTTTTGTGGGTTTTACTAATCAAATAACGAATTTACCGTACAACGCAATGGTTACGGTGTTGGTTTTCGTAGCAACCGGCGCTTACTCTCCGAGACCGTTAACGGCGATAGCTTGACTTGCAAGCCTCTACTAACGCACCTATTACCTAAAGCTGCGTATGCCGCGGTTTCTTTAGACTATGTATACATTTTATAGAGCAAAAGTTTGCGGATTCATATTGTGCTCTATTCCCAGAAGAACGTAAAACACTATGTAAACGTATCTTGATATTCTTAAAATCTTATTTTGAGGGGATGGTTAAATCTTTCTTTTCATAAAATAAATTACAAGTCATTATCATTTTAAATTAGAAAATAGGGTTGTTTGTGATTAACAACGATTATATCGCTCTTTAAACGTCCGTCATTAGAAGCCATCAAATGGCAAATGAGAAGTGGCGATATGGTGCGAAGAAACAACAACAACATCAAAATGGCAATGAACGATCAAATAAGTTAATAATAGTATTATAAAAACTATCAGATGAATGAACAAATTGTTATTCCGCATGCAGTATTCGGCACGTATAATACTACGTTTACGTGGAGCAAATGTTTCCGGATTCGTGCGTTTAACTGACGGATTCTGCATTCAACTGACGGATTCGTGCGTTTAACTGACGCATTCGTGCGTTTAAATAACGGACTGACGGATTCGTGCGTTTAACTGACAGATTCGTTTTGCCGTTTCAACACAAAACATGAATCAGGGATCAAAACATTCAGGAATAGTCACGAATCCGGATTCATCAGTGTACAGTAGTGTAAACGGATCAAATCCAAATACCTTTATAGTGTATACGGGTTATTCAATGAATCCGGATATTTCTACAGCCAAATCGGTTAATGTGTAGCTATTGTGTTTGCTAACCAGTAGTGTATACGATCAAACCCGAATACTTTCAGTGTAACTGAACGTTTTACAAATCCGAATACTTCAGTTACATGTGACGATCGAATCCCGCCGAAAACATTATTTTATGAATCCGGAAACTTTTGCTCTAGTGTAGCCGTAGTCTTTCATTTGATTTCAAGTCATGCTATTCGATATAAATGCTAGTATTCATTCATGAACTAGCGACCTGTCGAAAACCTTTTCACACAACATCAATGTGGTAGAATTCTACAGAGAGAACAACAAGTCTATCCATGCACCATTAATTTATAAATGGCTTGGGCTAACAACAACGTATATAAAGACATGTTTAGCTATAAAGTAAATAAGCATATTTTAATTGAGTTGGTAAGAGACCGACGTTCATGTTTTATTGACAAATACAGACACGCGCTGACTGTACGATGAACGAAAAATAATGAATGACTGCATGGGGCCGAAGGCAGTATGAAGAAATGTCGAGTTCGTCGTACAGTCAGGAAGTGCCTGTATTAGTCAATAAAACACAAACATAAAGTCTGTATCTGGTGGGCCACCGCAACTTGAAAGCACCAATAAAGCACTGTCATTAGCCAATCACCTGCTTGGGTTTTGTACTGTGCACGAAGTTAGAATATTAATATATTATAATCAGCGTGGACCTAACCATTTTAATTCCCGACTACAAAGTTTTAAAACCTCGTTTCCTCATTATGAAAACTGACACGATAAAACACGAACCGCTTTTGTCATACATAAATCAGAGAAACCTACTTTCAAAATTCTGTACTTTCTCGATTTTTCATAAAATACAGTCTGTTTTGTAGGGTAACAAAGGATAATCTATAAGGGCACAAAAAGTACGTAATATAGGGTAACAGAGAAATAAACGGCCGCGAAAACAAGTTTTACCTTTAAAGGGATTAATGGCGCTCGTATAGTTGTGATCAAGACCAATTATTGGTTTTTACGTCAGCCTTACCGGAATTAATTATCTGTCAATACGGTGAAGAAGAAAATGCTCTCATATTTAATATCTAAGTTTGCAAAAACGATTGGAAAGAAATACTGAAATTTCGGCATGAACTCGAGGAAGATTCTCCCAGAATAACGTTAATGCAAGTCTTAAAAAGTGAGATTCTTATTTGAGAGGCCGGATTTCGTAAACAAGTCCATATCAATGGTTCAATCAATCGTTTTTTTCTTTGTTTTATTTTTGGTGTAATTAAAGTCAATGATAAAGGAAAATGACTGACTGATAAATCCTTGCGAACAGTATGTTATGGTAAAGTTAACAGTGAAAGTAGAAAGGTATCGGGATTAAACGACACTCGTTTACTCCTGGTAACAGATGTACCGAAGTGACTCGGACTCTAGAAATTTATCGCGAATTTGGGACTTTTGGTACTACCAGTGACTGTATCCATATCCAGCCCGACGGAAAACTCCAAAGGTTTTCTCATTAGCACAGATTCGAGAACAAACTGTATCAAGTGATTTAAAAATCCAGTCGAATGACAAGCAGTATAATACTGAGCAATGTTTACACGTATAGTACACTGATCAGGGCAAAAAAAACACGATATCATGCATTCACTGATGAACTTCTACAACGCGACAAACTACGTTATCAAAACAACGAATTATCAAACAACTTAGAAGATAAAATTGGATCTGATAGTTTTACTCCATACTGTATAATCAGATCCTGTTTTGACTCGTTACCGAGTAGAGTTGACACTTCGAATAACAACGGCAAGTCAACTATCGATTGCACTGGCTGTTTCGAATTATGTCTAACGCTTTAACACGTCTTTGTGGCGATATTGAACAAAAACGGTTGCAGCCGATTATTTAAATAAACTAATAGTTTAACGGTTACCGAGTATCGAAAGGCGACTGTGCGATTGCTGACAGTAATTTCCGGCGCGTTACCGAATAGAGAGCACATTTCAATTTACAACAAAACCTATGTCGAACATTGTCGGGTTTTAGTTTCATGAAGCATAGATGTTCAAATGAAAAAAAAATGACAGAAAACCCCATCAAATTCAACTTGTTTGTGTAACGTTAGGCGGTTAGCTGACCCTTGAAACTTTTTTTTAAATTAAGATTGTGAATGCAAATACTTTTTGGTAATTGACTAACGGATTCTTCTAGCGAGAAAGAGAGCAGTGTAACGGAAAAGTTCCATTTGCTTCGTAGCCGCTATTACTCTTTCATTATTTTAGTTTTACTCGGTCGAAGATTTCGAGCCGGGCTATCGTATATACTATATAGCTGCATTCTCGTTAAAATTGGCAATTTTAAGCACAATATTTCGGCGATAATGAGCTTCATATTTCGGTCTTTTGACGTCATTAAAAAGTAGTTAATCCGAGTAGATCACCGATAGAACACCCTTTACTTTACAAACAACCCTGCAGTATTTTACAAATTTTAGTCGATGGTGCAATGTTCAACTCGTAACATGGACAACCTATGCCGAACAACGAACGGCTAAAGTCACATCGGCAATCCTACGACTATATAGATATCTACCTTCCGTATACACCGATGAACTTCACGAAACACACTGATTATGACTCAAGCCGGATTAACGATGAGAAGTCACGGAATTGCAACCTGCAATATTAGTATTCTTTAAAATCTTTTTTTCCCCACTTATCCATAGGTTTTTCTATACCTGTCTTTTAGCTGGCTTCCGAAAGTTGTGGCTTTAATAGTCGGTCGCGAGCGACTGTTCGGAGTTGTTCTCCTAAACACATCACTGATCTATTTTCTAGGATTCACACACTGTCTGTATACCGTTTCGTTTTTGAACCTAGAATTCAGATGAACTTTGTTGGAGAACGCCACGGAAGGTTAGACGACGTACCCGCGTCATTTTCGCCAGTAAGATCACTTGGTCGTCTTAAACACCGCTCTGCCTTTCTTTAAAGAACCCTTTATCAGTGAAACACTCCTTGACAGTCACCGTTACAAAGTTTGCCGTAACATCAGTGATGAAGATCTGATCTATAAGCGGTTTCCGCCAACACGTACAGCTATCTTGAGCCAAAACCTTCGTGACTGGGTCAGCCATGTCTGGGATAGCAGCACCATTTGTGGAACTGCTGGATCCATTTCTGGGGAAGCTTTCCGTGTATTTTACGTTCTTGAAGCCTTCAACGTTCTGCTTAAAGCCCGCTGAGACCACTGCAATCGAAGGCTTAAATGCTTCACAGCTCAATGAGGCTTTATCCTTGGGTACTGTAGTTCCTTTGGTAACATCTTGTTTTGACTCAGCCATAACAACTTGAAGCTCGTCAGAGACCTCACTGAAACTGCCTTGCCAATGCCCATGATTCGAATTCAGTTCAAGCTCGGGACGTTTCGCTTCTTTGTAATGTCGAACCTGGAAGTCAGTCTTATCATAGAGAAGTGCTCCATCGCCGGGTAGCGCTGCTCTCTTATCTCCGACATCCGCTATAGACCGAAGTTCAATGTCTTTCTTGGGATTGCTTGCAGCGGGGTTGATACCCAAGGGGATAAATTGAAAGTCTTTTGCTGGAAGCGGAGGGGAAATTATTTTCCTGGGGTTCTCTTTGCTTGGAGCGTGAGCCTCGAGGTTAAACAACTGCTTTGGGGGATCGGGGGACGAAGGCTTGAGCAAATTGTGAATGTTATGTGGGGTAGTTTTGTCGGCTTTCACAACTGGCTTTAAGACCTCTTGTCCTCCTCCGGGTAAAGTCGGGCCGGCGGGCCGGGAAAATTCTGCGGTTGTGGTGACATCGTGTTCCGCAGAAGGCCCTGGTGAGATGGACGAATACGAACTAGCACTAGATGTATTGTTGTCATCTGTAATGGTTAGATCTGAAGTTTCGTCCACGCTATAGCTTGAATCACTGCTTTCACTTTCACGGCCATGTCTTCCCGGTCTCCTGGCCTCTTCAAAATCCCAATCTATTAACCCAGACTCGTGTGCTCTACTGGGAAAACTGGTACCCTGAGAGGAATACAATTAGAAACAAAATTTCGACATTAGGACTATCGGGCGAAAAACAAATCTGCAAAGGTGTCTATATTTTGCAAGCATATACAAAGCCATTGATAATAAATATCCCTCGGCGCTTCACATACGGTACCGCGGTTTTTGCGAAGCAATTAACGAACAACTGAGTCTCTGCGAGGGTTTCAGACTGTGTTCTCGGACCATAACATCGCCACAATCAATGTACAAACCGTTTCTGATCGTGTTCGCTTCACCGTAGCGATGCCACGCTGCCATCTTGGTCGTTTTCCTCGCCGTCTTCGGCTGGAATCACGAGGAAGATAGCATTATACAGATGTGCCAAAAGGCCGACAGAACATCAAATATAATGCAAGAGCACGAAATTACGACATACATTCGCATTTTAATGCAACTACGGTTTGATTACCTGTTTTCGAACGCGAACAGAAGTCTGCCATCCAATATATTCTCGGCTGGCTCCCATGTGTTATATCTGAAAATTTAAAATAACAGTTGAGTCACTTGAGCGAGTAAAATTCGCTACACTCGTGTGTAAATGTTGTGTATACTCACTTAGCCGACCAACCTCTCCATTTCACCAAATACTCGACTTGGCCCTACAGGAAAACAAGAAATCCCTGTGTTAGGAAATAATTCAGAAGAGAATCGAATTGAGTTAGTTCGTACTTTTCTTGTCCGTTTCTTCAAGATGCATTCGGCGGCGAAGATTCCCTCGGCGCGAGGATTTGGTCCACTTTCAGCTGGTTCAACCTCTACGTCTTCACTGCTGTCCATGACTCGACTGTGAACTCAGAGCACGGGATGGAATTGAATATTTACTTCTCCTGGCCTAAGGGAATTGTTATTTTCATTCATTGTACATCCCGTAATATTAACCAAAACAAAGATCATTACGTCATTCGTGGGCGCTCGAGCGGCAGTGGAGTGAGTGGACCGAGTTGACTCTGAGTGGCTGGCTGCTTTCTTTGCCTGTTTCGTAATTATTTGTAATTGGCTGTTGAATTTGGGACAAAAAGGTTTTAATCTCAGTTATAAAGCGAGGTAATGTACCTTTAAAGTGATATTTCGACTTGCTTAGAAAAGTCGTTGAATAAATTGTGTCATATTTCTCTTTCAGATTATTAAAAAGTAAACATCCAAGCGATATGATGTAACGTGTGGGGGAAATCAAAAGCTGCATCTTTGAACCTGTCATATTTCCATCAATCCGGGACATCCACCAGTTTTATTATTGACAGGCACCAAACAAGATTTCGAGTGCTGGTCACAATCACATTTGTTGTCCTCTCTACAGCATGTAACTAGATTTTACGGCCGTGTTTCATTTGCATTTAGCCAGACGCCATGAGAAGTACATTGATTTAACATATTGCATGATCAATGAATTGAGCTTTGGCAGACTATCAGTTTAGGCCAAGTAAAAAATGTCAGTATCATCCACATTTATTTTTAAAGGAGATTGCGGCTGATTTTTTATTCATCTCTTCTTATCTGCTCCGCCAAAGAAGATTATTACACGCGAGAGTTTTTTAACTGAGTCAGCTGATTAATTTCCTGACCCTATGCGGGTTTTTAAAAGTTAAACAGTTTTTAGACAAGTCTGAAAGTGAATCATATCTATGTTTAGAGCTGATTAGGCGTGCAAAGCATGTGAACGGTGATTCACGTGAAGGCTGCATGGCAAACACTTCCCCGCACGCTGACGGACTGGCCCACCTTGACAAGACATGAGTTAAGTGTTTTAGAGTTATTTAGACTAAGTATAATTGGGTATCATCACGTTTGTCATGTTTAAATGACGGTAGAAATGCGTCATAATTCAATCAAGAAATCAGTAACGTCAGTAGAATAATCTTACTACTCCTCCGCACGGACCAACACATATCAAACTGATCAATTTTGCCGTTAAAGTCAAGGTTTTTTATAAGTTGTCTAAAATGAGCCTTCTGTAGTCACACTGTTTCCTAAGAGATAAGAAATTTCAATGGCGTGGGATATATATATATATAATTTTACTCGATTCATCTTTTATTCGTTAATTTGATTCCTTTATTGTAATGCTTTTTTCCCAATATATTAACGCAATGTTTCGCTTGTCCTGACACCAAATAAGCCTCTGGCTTCGGCTACAAATATAATTTAAAAAATTAACATTATCGAACTCAGAAACAAATATGTTATTATTTATTTATTACTAGAAACTGTGCCAACGTTTTATCCCAGTAAAGGCTTTAATTTATACGCTGGAGAAGACCTTGTAATACTCATAGCTTGATTTATACGCTGGAGAAGACCTTGTAATACTCATAGCTTGATTTATACGCTGGAGAAGACCTTGTAATACTCATAGCCGGCGTGATTTATACGCTGGAGAAGACCTTGTAATACCCATAGCTTGATTTATACGCTGGAGAAGACCTTGTAATACTCATAGCTTGATTTATACGCTGGAGAAGACCTTGCAATACTCATAGCTTGATTTATACGCTGGAGAAGGCCTTGTAATACTCATAGCTTGATTTGCTGATGATCCGAGGTCGCCCGCTCACTTGGTAATAAACAATAATTAAACTTTCCAATGTCCACTTCCCTTCCAAATGAATGACCATTGGCTGCATAACTTGTTACTTTAGCGTCATTCAACACGTTACAATCTTAGGCATCCTTGGAAGCTTGAAGTTCCAAAATATAAGACGAATCGCTTTAGAAATAGTTTTATTATGTACAGTATTCTAGTTTATTAATGAGAACTGTATACTGTAAACCATGCTTAGAACAGACCATAGGTAATGATTAAATTTTAGATAATTGTAAGACAGTGTTCTGTTATATTGTAATACCCTTATTAGTTGTAGTCTGCATAGTACTATTTCAACTATTAGATTACGCAATTCAGTCCTTTGGATGCAATGTAATTCTTAAACTATCTATCTACAGATCTATCTATCTATCTAACGAAACGGGAAAGTCTTCTGGACTGGAAGCCAGATAAAAACGTATTTTAAAAGATCTTAAAACAGCCTTCAGTTATCGACGGAGAGGAGGAGTACTCTTCAGTTAATGATATCAGTCAAGAGAGGTAACTCATTCTCTCTTGCATCAGTAGAACTTTGCATAATTCGTATCAAACTAATGAGCAAAAAATGACTGAAAGGAAAGGAAAGATATCATTAGTGAACCTGTGGGCTAACATGCTAGCCGCGTGGGAGACGTTTTTCCACACAAAATCCAGTGGCAACTCTTATGAAAGCAAAACACTAAAGACCCTAACACGTTCTCCAGCTATAACCAGTAATTTCCTTCAGCTTCTAATATTTTTCGAAAGAGCCGATTATTCTACTTATTTTTTCATAAATAGGCGAAAAGGCGT
The DNA here is from genome assembly GCA_030867875.1 of Actinernus sp. WN-2022. NCBI lineage: Eukaryota > Metazoa > Cnidaria > Anthozoa > Actiniaria > Actinernidae > Actinernus > Actinernus sp. WN-2022. Next base: position 58,925,384 of record JAOWCC010001634.1, read on the forward strand.
TATCCGGCGGTGAGCATAATGCTGATTCTATAGCAATTCTGGGTGTATCGGGGCCGTCAACCATATTATTAAATACACGCGCTCCTAACACGTTTCCGATTTTTCAAAAACATTGAATTCAGCATGGTATAAAAAAAACACTGGCTGACAACTATTGTGGAATTAAATTTGAAGCATTTGAAGCTTTTCTTTTTCCAAGTAATTCTCCCGTCTAATATTTTGTGATTTCCGACTCGTGCATTTCTACCGTGGCATTGGTCATACTGTAAATTACTACTCTTTTCAAACAAAATAAGTAAACGATCCTGATCGTTAAACCTAATTAAAAATCTATAAATCTAAATAAACCACATGAATGCTCGGCTGGTACTAATTAATTACTGGTCAGCCCAAACTTTTTATCGCATAAGAAGCATGGTAGTAGCCTTCGAACTGAATTATTGTCAGCTTTATGTTCATATTTTGGACTAGAAGATTCGTTGGATATTTGAATATGTATACTTTTTATTGGCTGAAAAAAGTTTGCTGCGAAAATAGTCAATTCATAGTGTTTGCAACTTGCAAATTCTGCACTTATATTTTCCACTGAACTGGGAATTTAGAAATTCGGCTTCATGAACTTTAGGATGGCTGACACTGCAGAATAGCTGCTCGTCTGCCACCTGAAGGACCCTGAAGAAAAGGTTTCTTAAATGTGTTTAAACTGATACATCTAATTTGTTATAAAAACGTTACAATATTCATTTTTACGAAGTTTTACCGGCGTTGCCGTGCTCCCGATGTTTCGTCATACAATTTCATCCGGAGGTTATACAAAACTTAAGATCCTTACCTCTATTAAACCACCCACGTTTTTATTTCAGGCGTGAGTATCACAAAGGAGCTGAGGTATATTTCGAGGCTTAACCTGTGACGTATCAACCTTGTTGACATGCAGAACACAACCACCCCCATACAGCGGCAGATCAGCGGTGGCATCGTTCATCATGCGGTGATTCGATTCCGGCACCGAAATATATGCACTGCCAGCCCCCAAATGATCAACTTTCTCATGGCGAAATACAAAATTAACTATTCAGATTAGCAGAGCCTTATGCTTTACAGATATACTGGAGAATGTTTGAGACGACCGTTGATCAGTCAGTGAAGGATGGCAAAGATTCGAGTGCATGTCAGTGAATCGAAAAATACTGTTAAATCTAGCCTGCTTGCAGGCCTCCTGTTCATTCTCTCCCCCCTCCCCCTCATCTCTCCCACCACAGGAACCCCATAAGCAAAAACACAACTGAAATCGGTTCATTGTTACCGAAATCAAGTTTATATAGTATAAGCTTTTGTAATCCACTTTAATCTTTGCCATCCTCTATCGAAAATATTGGTATTTCTCTTCGATCTTAGTGTTATTTTTATAGTTTTCTTTTAGTTGAACTGACTTGAAGGTTCAATTCAATTGAGTGTCCCTTTTAGTTCCCTAACATCATGTAACAATCTTATCTTATTATTATATTTTTATCTATTTTTTTTCCTTATTGGAATAACACTGATGTACATTATAATGTTTCAAGGTGCCAATAAATGAATATTGTTATTGTAACATGTCTACTTTCCTTCATTCAAACGACTGAATTCGTAAACGAGACAACTTGAAGTTGCTTGTAATTCGCCGAAGCTCGTCTAAGCCCATTTGACTCCCTCACATGCTTAGAACTTTAGTTTAAAACATAGGTTCTAACTGTAGAACTACTTTCCTGTTTTACATCTAGGTAGTAACCGGTAATTCAGTCTCATCCTTGATTGTTACTGATCAGTGTTAGTTGCAAAAACAACTTATGTATTTCTTATCTTTCCCCAGTTTATGTATTAGTTTCCTGTTTTTCCTTATCTTTTTTCATTTATAAGGATATTGTAACACGTTTAAAAATGAAAGGGGGATAGACGCTCATATATATTCCCATTACACAATGTTATGCCAGAATGTTCTCCGCTCTTGCAAACTATCTCACTCTTCTTTTCTATTTTCCGAAACCTGAACTGTGTTAATTTAGGCCCCTTCGAGTGTAGATTTTCTGATCGTAGAAATTGTATTTATTGCAGCAAATTTTTTTGTCTATCCTTACTCTTGTCCACTGCTTGATTAGCCCTTAGGTTATTCGAAATAGCTCTTGTAAGAGCTACTTTAATAGAATAACCTAAGGGCTAATCAAGCTAAGTAGCTCGTATTTCACCTCATTCATTCCCTTTTGCATTTATGCAAGGTTATGAGTACAAATAAACTGTTGTTGTCGTTGAAACTTTGGTTTCCGCCACAATATATTAATCGTATACGGTTCTGTCGACAGCGTCATGAGATTTTGCTTTGCTTTTTAATTCGTTTTTGCTGTTTGTTTTCAGTTAAGTTTGTTTCAGTAAATTCCAGGATTATCTGAATTTTCCAGTTGCATTATGATTTTCATTCCCTTAGGAATTATTGCAACCCAAGAAAAGCGAGAAACCGCGTTCTAAAACTAACCTATAACCTGTATCTCTTTCTTTTCTCTCTACTTTACAGCCCTGCCTACCTTATGCTAGTTGGCTTTTTCTCAGTTGTTGCTAATCTATCTTGAAAATGACGAGCTCGGGCCAGAAACAAATATTCATGCTTTCTCCTTTTATTGTGTATTCAGTACAAACTGAACTTTTAACATTTCAAGGTATTGGTCGTTGTTTGTCTTTGCCTAGACCACTGAATCACCCTATCATCTCTAGGAAGCTCAACTCGTGAAATGCGGCCGGCATGCCGTAACTGATACATCAAGCTACGGCGTGTCGTGAAGTTGCTACAATCAATGACAGACATAATTATTGGTAAACTCAACAAAAGGAGTTATTATATTTGGGAAGAAAAAAGTACTGGACACAAAATTAGAACAGCTGAAACTTCCAAAACCCCCCTTTCAATGTTGGAAGTGAATGAATTTCAGCCGGATTGAACGTGCACCTAAAACAACATTGAAGGGAAAAAAAGGGGGTTTATTTAAAGCTGGAATGTTCTCTAAAAGTGAGCAGTGTCCCAAGTCCGTTTTGTCTGCCATTGTTGGTATTCGTAAGACAGAACAAAACAAAAACGTTCGAAACGTCACCCTGAACGACGCTTTCCAGGCTATATATCATAATATATGTATCATTTTCAACGTCCTACGGCCCAGGCGCGGCGCTGATGTAAAATTCAGTGTTGATGGTGCAGAGAAGTTGACGGTCGTAAAGTTGGTGGGGAAAATGCCCCATTCTGGCATTTTGAGGTAACAAATGAAATATATTGTTTGTTTCTCCCAACTGACACAATTGACGTTCTTCTCAACTGATTTCAACGCGTCTACTGATACAACATAAGGCCATCAAATGTGGATTGGGAGAGTTGAACGATCTCAATTATTTTTTTACCTTGTTTCAGTTATGGTCCAAGTGTTTCCCTTCATTTGGAACTCAATGTAAGAGAGGAAAAAGGCAGTATTAACACCTGGCCGAGAAACACGGGGAAAAGGGGGAGGGTACAAGAGAGAGCTGGAACGCGAACTTCGGCCAAGACTGAATAACTCGGTTTCAGTATACTTTCACATCATGCAATATCACTGGAGTCACTGAGCGTGAGAGGGAAATCATAGCTCGATCAAAATTGGTCAAATTGATATTAAGCATGCACAAGTCGCAGCCCCAACTTCTGTGCTCGTCAGTCCGGTTTACCGTCATCAAACGGTTTTTATAGTGCACGCATTGATTTTATTGCACGAGAAACCGAGAGGCCACATGATTCAGCCTGGGATCGAAATTGTATCCTAGCAACGCTCGAGCATACTTGACAGGATATTTTCCTCTTCTTTTTTAGTTTAATGAAAAGAAGGCTCTGCTCACAGGGTGGACCTTTAGGATGGCGACGGCAGTGACGACACGGGACGTAGAAAAGTGTTTTCTCCCGAAATTTGGTGTTTATCTCCCGAAATTTCCTTTAGTCGCCTTTCAGATTGCTTTTCACAACCAGATTTTCAATAATATGATCAGCATAGTTTCGTTCACGTCGAACGAAGTGTCGACTTTCTTACGTTCCCGTTCTCTCTTAGAATTTTATTTTATTGAGAACAGTGAAAATGTAGGCGACTGCGTGCATTCATATACGTGCAGTTATTCTATTTTGTAATTAAGGCTATTGTTTTACCGGCTCGTCCTACAACGTTGACGTCACGGTTGCTAACTGGCCCCTACTTAGTACTAACTGGATTACGGAGACTTATCCCAATATCGAGAACTACCTGAAATCCATTATGTTCATATTCAAAGAACGGTATGAATAGTGGCGTGTTTTATGACAAGTCGTGATAATATACGTAATATTGCTCTGACGAAGGGCTAGCCCTCGAAACGTCAGCTGCTACTCGCTTTCCACGGCGGTTAGCATACCTCAATTGACTTTAGTTGATTATATACCAGTCTGTGTTAATATACGTAATATACGGATTGTCGGATGAAGAGCGAGTATGAATTAGTGGCGTGTTTTATGGTACTTACTTTACGTGATAAATGGGTAGGTATGTGTAGCAACAATGCATGTAGAGCAGAGCTAGAGAGATTTCCTATACGTTACCAAGCAAAACGTAGAAACATCAATTTCTGGCTGAAACTGAATGACCCTGAGCAAATCAAGTTATCCTATACAATATATAACGATATGAAAAATAAGGAAAGCAAAGAATTTGGATCATGTGTACTGTACGCAATGTCGGTCGACGTATCGGTCGACATATCGGCCGATATATCGCCCGACGTATCGACCGACGCGCGGCCGACTGTCGGTCGATTTTTCCCTCCTGTTGTTTTTGTGTCGGCCGATAGTGGGTGGTTTATCGGTAAGGTGTCGGTGGGGTATCGGCGAGATGTTAAGTTATAATTGAACTATTCTGCATACTGTTTTCACCCAAATACACATGCAGTGACTCGTTTGCAAGTCTTTTATCTGGAACGTTTATTGTAGATTGTGCCAGGCTACACAGTAGCTGAAGTACAATCAAAATTCTATTAAAGTTGCACTCCGAATTCACTAATTGGTTTTGGCCATATATCTCAATACCAAAGTATTTAAAAGCTAATTTGTATGCAGCGGGAAACATTTTCCCCTATAAGGGCTGCATACCCATATAAGGGTTTCCCAACCAATAAGGAAGCATGCCACCTCTACCTCGCGCCGCGGCCATTTGAGCTTTGCTTATACAGTTGAAAAATATATATATATAATAAATACAAAGAGCTTAATAATGACATAATGCAACTTTATTTAATAAACTTCAGCATGTGTTAACGTTAGACTCTTGTCTTCTGACAATTGGTAGGTAGCTTCATGGTCTGATCTGAGAGAAAACGGAAACAAATACGTTACCGTCCTGATATAATAGTATTTTGGCAATGTGGTCAACATAATAGTGGGTGGGCAGGGACGGGCATTAGTGAATTCTTCGTGCAACTTTAATATAATTCTGATTGTACTTCAGCTACTGTGTAGCCTGGCACAATCTACAATTCCATAACATGTTGCACTCCGAATTCACTAATTGGTTACGTTCGTAGCTACTGAATTAAGAAGTAAGGACTACATTGCCAAATGAACCAGTGTATTGTGGGCGATAATAGAACCGGTTGAAAGTGGATTATATTGACCAGTCAGCAGCTTTAAGGATGTTTTGTATTGATACCCCTCTTTGCTTGGCTGCTGATGATGATGCACCTCTGCTTGAGTGTGCCTTAAATACATCAGTATTTACTCCTGCCTCGTCCATGACCTGTTTCAGCCATCTATCAATGGCAGTGGAAGAGATTGGAGTATGGGGCTTTTGAGTAGACAGGAATAAGGCTTGACAATTATTAGCTCCTGGTAATCTAAGAGGGTTAGTTCTCTTAACATATTCCTGTAAGCAAGTCACTGGGCAAAGTTGAGGCTTCTTTGGCAAAGCCGGAAAGAAAAACACAAGTTCTTTACCAGGGGTTGGTGTCTTTGTTAAACCTGAAATTTTAAATTCCACACCCTCTGGAAGAGTTTTCATGAAATTTAAGTCTATAGCCTGAAGGTCAGACTGACGCTTTGCACTTGAAAGTGCCAGGAGCATGGCACACTTCTTTGTGAGAACTTTCAGACTAAGATCGGTTAAAAACCCCTTCATGAATTTACACACTAGTTGGTGTTGGCCAACTGGAGACCCATTTAATGGAGGTACTGTGGAGCTTACATATGGCAGACCTACAAGTATTGATAGTAGCATACTGTTTGCCCTGTTTGAACAGCTCGGTGAGAAAATGAACATCTTTCACATCAGGTTGAAATGAATCAACCTGTCGTTGGCTACTCCAGCTAGACCATTTGGACCAACAGGAGCTGTACTGAGTCTGAGTTGAGCGCTCTGGGAAGAGAGGAGAATATGTGCTGCCTCGCGGCTTGATATGCGTTCTGTAGAGAAGTGATTCCTGAGACCTTCCAACCTGCTAGTTGGAGTGACCTGTTTACCACTTGTGGGTGCTCCTGACCTATTGGATTCAATAGTAGCTTCGGCCTGGGACTGATAAACAATGGGTTGTCTATCAACAGGTTCAACAAGTGTAGGTACCATGGTTGATTTGGCCAGATTGGGCATACAATCAATAGGGATGTATTCTCGTTGTGGACCTTTCTTAAGCATTTACTTATTAGGTTGAAAGGGGGGGAATGCATAACTGTTCTCCTGTTTCCACAGTTGTGACAGGGCATCGAACTGCTCAGCTTCTGGGTCTGGGAGGTAACTGTGGAACCTCTGCAGTTGTTTGTTGTTCTTGTTGGCAAAAAGGTCTACCGTAAAGGGACCAAATGCTTGGTTCAGGGTTTTGAATACCCCTTTGTTTAGTTTCCAGTCTGCTGAGTCTGGCTTTGCCCTCGATTCCGCATCTGCAATAATGTTCAGACGACCCGGAATGTGTTCTGCTCGTAATGTGATCCTGCGGGGCAGACACCACTCCCAAAGTTTGCGAGCATGTTTGTCTAGAGGGCCTTTCTTGGCTCCACCCATTTTGTTTACATATGCAATGGCTGTGGTATTGTCCATCTGAATTAGGACATGGATATTGTACTGATCTTTTGTAAATGCCTGGATAGCCCAAGAGGCTGCTAGAAGCTCCAGACAGTTGATGTGAAGGGGGGTCTTGTGAAGGGACCACACCCCCCTCGTTTCTACTCTGTTGCAAACTGCCCACCAGCCTGACCTGGAAGCATCTGACTGGATCACAATATCTGGGAGCAGAGGCTTTATTGGTCTCGAATTGGCTGTTTCTAGGTCCTGGAACCACCAGCTTAGATCGGACAGACTGTCCTGGTCTAGTTTGACCTTCTGATGGAGGGATTTCCCCTGGCTCTGCAATGTATTTTTCAGTTGCTGGAGAGCCCTGTAATGCAGCGGGGCCTGAAACACTGCAGCTTTTGTTGCTGTAAGTTTGCCTATGATATGAGATAGGTGTGATAGGGAAGCAAACTGAGAACTTACCAGGCTTTTGCATTCCCTCCTGATGTTTGAGACCTTGCTGTTTGGTAAGTAGAATATCATGTTTCTTGAGTCGACAATTACTCCTAGGAATTCCATTGTCTGCAAAGGGGAGAGAATAGATTTGTCCATGTTTACAATGAACCCTAGACTCTGTAAAAGGTGTTTTAGGAGGCAAGCATCCTTCTGAGCACTTTCTTTTTCGTGATTGAGGATTAACATGTCGTCTAGGTATATGCAAATTCTCAGACCCATTTTTCTCACAAAGGCTGCTCCTTTGTGAAAACACGGGGTGCTGATGTCAGACCAAAAGGGAGGCATTTGAATTGGTATGAGGTGTTCTGAAACTGAAAGCAAAGGTACTTCTGGTTGGATAGGTGGATTCGCACTGCAAAATAGGCATCTATCAAGTCTATTTGGCACATGTAATCTTGTGGCCTCAGAAGGTCTGATACAACTGATAGTATTTCACAAAGGTGTTGAGACAAGAAAGGTTGATAACTGGTCACTGGCCTCCCCCCTTTTTCTCCACCAGAAATAGGTTGCTGAAATAATGGCTTCTCTCTGGATGAGGAATTTTTGCTATAGCTTGTTTCTTTAGCAAGGAAGCAATTTCCTCCCTGATTAGAGCAGACTGGTTGGCATCTAAACAGGGTGGCTTTGGTGGCCTGTCCTGAACAGGATGGCCTATCAGCTCTAATTTGTACCCTTTTGCTGCATCTAGGGTCCACTGGTCTGATGTTAGCAGTTCCCAGTTTGGGAGGAAATTTCTTAGCCTTCCAGACCTTGGATCGATTTGTGCATCTGGTATGTTTGAGAATAGAAAAGGGCTGTTTCCAGCAATAAGGCTTACCTTTATTTGGTGTGGTTGTAGGGCTTGCTCGTGTCCCTGAGTGATTGACTGTTTGTTTGGTATCTGTACGGCTGCCTTGCCCTTTCCCTCCCAAGTAAGGCTTTCCCTGGAAGGGGCCTTTCCGAAAAGGCTGGTTATTAAAATAAGGCTTTGTTCCACGGTTTACATTGTTTCCACCTCTGTGGTTCCAGGCCCTGTCAGAAGAGGTACCTTGAGTGCTGGGTCCTGGGAAGGAAGTGTCTTTCTCTTGTTGTCAAAGCCAAAGGGTCTTTTAATTGGTGGTTTGCAATTGATTGCCTTTGAAACTTTGTCTGCTAACTCCCCTACAAAGTTCAATTCTTTGGCCTTGGATTCCCCAAACAGGTATGTCTGCATTGGATCTGAATGTTTAGTCAGCTCCGTAATATCTGCTATGCGACTAGATTTTATAATATCTACATGTCTCTGTTTATTAACTGAGGCCACGAAACGAAGGCTTTTGAGGATGAGATTGATTGCCTCGTCCACCTGTAAACCCCGAGGGTTCGTTTTCAGGTGTTGGAAAAGGATGCAAAGTGGGGGCTTGTACACTAAGCCCAGGTAGCTGTCTCGAAGGAGAAGACCTCTTTCTCCCTGGAGTTTCCTTTTGAGGAATCGTGTAACCGTGCATGGACAAGCGCACGTCTCTCAAGCTGAACTGAGTACCTTCGTTAGCCACAGGCAGCCCAAGCTCACGATTTGTGGCTCTTACAAATCCTACGGTAGATTACGTGATAACTCGCACAAGATTGACTGCGTGATAGCGCGCGCTAGAGTCACGTTTTCTCCAGAAATTATCCTTGTCATCTCACTAATAGAATTTGCATTGATTTCTTATCGTGGTAAAATAAAGGTAATGAAATAACATTTTGCAATAAATGTACCTCGAGTGTCCTTTCCTTATGTCCTTGGGTATTCTCTGCTATTTTGGGCTAGTTTGGATCGGTTTTAGAGCGCTTTTGATTTTTGAGATCTCTCTCTATAATGAAATGACAAGGCTGCACGGTCCGTTGAGCACATCAAATCACTCGAAGGGCAATAAAGCACTCTAAAATCACTTCAATCCACAAAAGGACGTACCGAATGTCTGTCTACGTTTATTTCGGGGTGGAATTGCAAAAATGTACATTTTAGCCCTCATAAACGACATATTGTGGTATCAAAAACCGCTATTTCAAAACCCTCGGATGCTGGTAACTCTTAGTCCCGAGACAGCGGGACGTCCCGCGGATGGCAAAATGCGATCTGATTGGTTGGTTGTCGTCACGTGCACGTGGGGTTTGTTAGACTCCACCAATCGACTTGCGCGAGCAATCACGTAATCTACGTAGGATTTGTAAGAGCCACAAATCGTGAGCTTGGACTGCCTGTGCGTTAGCGAGCTCGCCTTTCTCAACAGGATTATCACCATTTTGCGATCCCCTTGGGGATGCTGGTGAATTTCCGGAGTGTTTAGAGCCCGTAGGCCTCTCATTTTCCTCAGGATTAACGGATTCCAAGTCCATTATGAAGAGCTTTGAATTGTAGAACCTTCACTATCAATGCAAAGCGAAAGTGGCCGCCGAGGTAGAGGTGGCATGCTTCCTTATTGGTTGGGACACCCTTATATGGGTATGCAGTCCTTATAGGGAAAAACGTTTCCCGCTGCATACAAATTAGCTTTTAAGGCCCCATTGACATATTTAAATCGGCCGTTGCTCGCTAGGGAAAGTTTGCAGCCTCGTAAAACCCGGAAAATTAAAGAGTGGGCAATGATTATTGTCAAGGTGACCCCTAGGGTAAAGTCTTGTAGTCTGACGACGTCATTAAGTGACGTCATGGTGACGTCATCGAAATCAGAAAATTTCTAAACTCTCCAAGGATTTTTAATCTACTAGTAATTTATGAATATTTTCCGAACCTACGAATTAAGGCGCATAAAACCCGAGCATGCGTTTGCCATTACGACAAAAAAATAAAGATTTTACAACACTTTTCAGTCCAATTTTTAGCTTTGGCATATATTGTCGGTTTCCAAAATCCATGCTCGAATTTGTGGAGAACGTGGTCAACAACATTTTAACGGGGAAAAGTTTGGTGTTTAGTGAAAGCGCGCTAAATGTTTAGGACTTTTAGAAACCGAAGTGGAGAAATTAACGGATGCGCAAAAGTGCCTGTTTTGTGGTCGTGAAATAGTCGCAGAACTGTTGATTGTCTTCAATGAGCCGGCGTCGGACTGTGTGGCCATGGAGCACATGCCAGGAACCCATTTCGCGGCTAACCGAAGAGCCAATAGAAATGAAGCTAAATTTAGACCGAGATTCGACAACTTTCACCATAGGCAAACCACAATAATGAAGTGAACACTATAGTAAAACGTGTTTACATATTGTTTGTGAAGTGAAAACAAGAATTTGAATTGAGCAGTCTTAAGAGTAAGGGGAGGGAGGGTAAAAAATGTCAAATTCACAAAAAGTACGTAAAACACGTTTTATTCTTGTTTTCACACAAACAATATGTAAACACGTTTTACTATAGTGTTCACTTCATTATAGTGGTTTGCCTATGCTTTCACTTGAAGTAAGTTGAATCTCGTGGCGTTCACGACAGTTTGTTTTCCGACATCAAAAATACTTTTTTAAGGATGAAAACTCACCTGTATTTTAATTAGTTGCACTGAGGTTCAATCACAACTTTACCAGGAACCCGAAAGCATTATCTGGAGACAAAAGTGTTCATGTTTGTGGAAGATTTGAGTTGAAAACCTGCCGGTCGAAAATCACTTGACTTCTTGCAGTGTTCTTGAGTGGCCGTACTTTTCTTCATGTTTTTAGAAGCCATTTTCTCGCTGGAAGCAGCCATTTCAGCTTCTGTATCTTTGACAAATTTAGATACTATTTACTAGATGTTCTTTCAATCTATCAACAGTAGAAAGAACTCGGCTACATCGGAGAGTCTAATACAAGTTTGCTTTCCAATACATCGGCGATTTTCCTTTCTCTAGGTTCAAGTACAGTTAGGCGCCTTTCGAGTCCTGAACGATTCCTTCAAATTTATCGGATTGAGATTCTTGTCAAGTATTATTTTCTTTCACACGATAAACCAAGCATTTCATTTTCCCCGCTACAGCTTGTTCCGACTTTTGAACACTTTACTTCATTCATTCATGAAAACCTTTCAGGTAAACCACGAATAAAACTTACGAACATATGTAAGTATTAAAACTATCGGGTGGTCGGTGAACACGCATAAAACTAGCCTGAGAAAACAGCCGACTCATATAGCCCGAGTCGGCTGTTTTCTCAGGCTAGCAAAAACCGGAAGTCAAAATCGCATCTGCTGCTGTGAGCATAGCAACGGTGTTGCATAGCAACGGTGTTGCATAGCAACGAAATATGTCAATGGGCCTTTAAATACTTTGGTATTGAGATATATTATGGCCAAAACCAATTAGTGAATTCGGAGTGCAACATGTTATAGAACTGTAAATATTGAATATAATTCAGTTTACCGAGTAGGAACATTCTTTTCTGTTGCGGTATAAAATTTCCCTTTATACAAATAAATCTCTCTTGGTGACATGAAATCCGGTCAAATTATTATTTCTTCTCTTCTTTTGAAACAGTCATTAACGTTAGTCTTCAGTTAAGCTTTGTATCGTTTTTAACTGATGAAGGCCGAAGGCCAAAACGTGAATAGTCGCAGAAATTGTACCGTATACACGAGGAGTGTCACGGCAAAAATCAAATTGACCACAGAAATACTCAACGGCAAGCCTTCCACGAGATATACGGCAGAATGTTTCACGACAAAATTTGCAAAGTAAAATTTGTGTTTGTTCATTGCTTGCGCGCATCCACGAGTTAAAAAGGGCATATGCCTCATATCAAAAAGTATCTAACTTATCTCAGTTTCATGACATTTAGTATTTCTTCACAGCTTGACAACAATGTGCTTATTTGAGTAAATACGGTGTATTCCTGGAGGCACTCCTATAGCTCAAAAAGTCAGATGTGCATGCTACACGGATATTGCATCGCCCGACAGTTATACTTTTGAAGCTGTCGTCTAATAGAATAGGGTACCCTTAAATATGGTCTACCTTCTACTTTAGTTACTTTCTGGCGGGGAGATCGCAACTTTCGGGTGCTCGTTACTTTAGGGTAAATAAAACACTTACCATAGATGTATACAGGCCGAGCTATCCCAATAAAAACCGAGACAAACGTGAACATACATGCACCTAGACTTGCATTTGTATTTTATCAGATCCTTATGTGGCAGAAACTCGTACAGATCAATGTGTGTCTCAGTGTCCTTGTGAATTTCTCTAAATAGTATGAAGAGTCGACGGATTAAGGAGTTGAAGTTCTCTAATATTTGGGAGCCGGCCGGGCAGGCGCATGTGGTAGGCGCTTCACCTCACTGCAGTAGCCAGGGTTGAATCGCCTGTTTTTTCTCCTGGTTCTCCGGTTTTCCTTCTCCTAAAAACCAACCTAAATTCCAATTCGACCCTGAATTCGTCGATACTTATATAAACATTAGCCCCCGACGACGGCTCCCAGTATTCGACGTAAAATAATAAAATAACATTTGAAAATATTGGGGTCGCTACTTTCGCGATTTATCATTTAAGCATCAAATATATACTGTGCGCGCTCCAATCGGAGTAGTATACAGAGGCGCATGGCTGGGACAAGAAAGAGCCGCTAGTTTATGCTATCTTAAGTTTACAAAGGTTAGTATTGAACGAAAGCATTAATAGTTGTGGCCTCTACAACATTGGAAGTACATATACGTTAGCTGAAAATGTCACGGTCACCGATACCTCGGTAAACTATCGACATAGACACTTCTTTTTTCAAAGGCTTAAGCATGCATTCAACCAAGACGACATTCGCACCTACAAGCTTATATCAAGGGCACCCAACGAGTACTTTTTGAAATTCGTTTGAAACCAGTTGTCTGCAGCTCATCTATAGCCATTTTAAGGCGCCTACTATGTCTTTTGACGTATTCTAGAAAGCTATTAGCTGTTCGGATTTTCTAGGTGGAAATCGCGTCAACCGAAAATACTATGGCAAAATATTCCCGGCCTACGAATTTGTTAGTAGTCTTGAACATAAACAAGAATTTTCTAGCCCAAGTAACTTCATGTTGCAAAGTTTTGTGGAGGTACGAATGTTTTAGGGGTTCTTTTCGATCGTTCTGACTCTATTGATCAGACGAATTGGGACGTACGAATATTTTAGGGAAAACCTTTCAGTCTCTCTTTTCTTCTATAATTTTCTAGGGATTGAAAACAAATTTTCTAGCCAGTACTTCAGAAAACAATTTTCTAGGGACAATTTTTTCAAATCCGAAAGTTTTAGGCTAACTTACTCTCCCGAACAGCTTTTTAACCGAAAACTTCGTTGGGTGCCCTTGTTATATGTCCTAAGTTTCGCCGTGCCAATGCTTTTATTATCTGTTCTTGCTAGATCCTTCTTTTGCTTTATTATTGTCTTTGCTTTACTATCTTATTATCTTAATCCAAGGGTGTAACTGGGGATGGGTGTGATCGGATTTTTATTGTGGGCTGGGTTACTGGTGCCTAAACCTTGTAGGGGACTTCGTGTCCTTTTGTTTCTGCACCATGCATGTTATGCTTAATCCTTAAATAAACAAATAAATAAATAGTGTCGGTGATCAATCGGCCGACTGTCGGTGCATCATCAACCATGTCGGCCGACATAAAGTGTCGGCCGAGTAGCGGTCGACGTTCGGTCGACTCTCGGCTGACCCTCGGCCGCCTATCGGCCGACCGTCGACTAGCGTATCGGCCAACCCTCGGTCGACATGTTGGTCGATATGTTGCGTACAGTACACATGATCCAATAATTTTTGGCACCAAAAAGTAAAAGCTTTGCTTTATCATATAGGGCTAGGGGAAATATGGACTAACGTACAAACATCACTGAATTCCTGATCGCAAAACCATTTTGAGTATTACATGCCAGATACTAAAGGACAAGAGTACTAAACTTGGCTTAATGACATAAATAACGATAAAAGAAAAGATCCCCGCCAAAGACAAAGTAATAAATTAAGGACTTTCCGCAGATTCAAGTCCAAATAGTTGTGAAGACTACCTTATACAGGTCACCAATACCAATCACAGAATAGCATTCATTTGACAAACTGAGCTTAGGCTAAGGTTGAATTACAAATTAGCAACTGAAGCTGGAGTCGAAGATGAAGAACATTTTTTGATAAAATACCCAGCATACTGCAATATATGGAAAAAGCTTTTCGACTATTTGGAAATCAAAATAAACAGAATGACGCCTAATGAGGTATTTTTACCCTCCGGATCCAAACAAGGATAGAGCTGTGCAAAAACAAATTGCCAAATCAGTTTATCTATGAATACGTAAAAGAAAGAAAGAAAAGGACAACTTCATAACATTCTGTGATTATTTTTTATTTATTGATATATCTTGTATTTTATGTAAACTTATTTGGGCTACTGCCAATGGACACATTCAGTATAAGGCTCCAAATAAAATCATCTGTCTGTCTGTGCGGCCATGAGGTCCAAACCCTGATCCTGTTTGACCCCAAAAGAGAGCTCCAAAACCCTGAATGCACAACTTTTTGTAGAAACGAACCCTGATTGCCCGACCCTGAGAGCCCAAATTAGGCTCAAATCCTGACCCTGACTGCCCAAATTAGGTCCAAATCCTGACCACCCCGCCGCACAAATATGACGTCATAAACAGGAGTACCCCCCTCCCCCGGGATTTTGTGATAAGTCGTGATAATATACGGACGAAGAATGAGTTTGCATGTTGTCGGTGGTATTTGGATCAATCGCCTTACATATAAACCGTTGCTTGTGACTTACTCAGCTGGTCCTGTGAAATGTTAAGTTTGAAGACTTAATCAAGGAAAAACGTGAGGCACGTAATGAAAGACGTCATTTCATGATATTAGTCCCATCCCAACGTAACTGCACGGAATTCTGTTCTCGCGAGAAATATCAGGTTTCTGATAATGGTGGAAATGAATTATTATAACTGACAAATCGATTTCTACGTTGGCTTGGCAGAAAGAAGGATACAGGTAATCGGCTAACGCTGTTGCCACCCAATTCAGATCATGTGATGTAAACAGATGCTACTCTGGGGAATTATTCCTTTTTCATTCTAATCATAATGCAGTCATGCCTAGCTGAAGAAAAAAATATTTTCAAATAGTTAATTCTCCAGAGTAATGTGTGTTTACATCACATGATCTGAATTGGGTGACGACAGAGTTAGCCGATTACCTCTATTGGAAGCTAAACCGTTGCGAGAGCCCTTCGTCAGAGAGATACACATTCCACTATGACGTCAGTTTACTACCAGAACCATTTGCGACTTCTTGTTCTTATTCAGATTTTGTGGTTGACGGCCCGTAGATACGTCACAACATAGTTAGGTTATGATATATATGATAGCATGCAGTGTCAGGAGTGACGAGAAGTACCAGGAATGACAGTGGGTCAGGCCAAGAGTGATACAGAGCCAGGAGTGCCAAAGGGCCAGGAGTGATAACACGGGAGTGCCAAAGGGCCAGGAGGGATATAAGTGCCAGGAGTGCCAAAGGGCCAGGAGTGATAGCACGGGAGTGCCAAAGGGCCAGGAGGGATATAAGTGCCAGTAGTGCCAAAGGGCCAGGAATGATAGCACGGGAGTGCCAGAGGGCCAGGAGGGATATAAGTGCCAGGAGTGCCAAAGAGTCACGAGTGCCAGGAGTGACAGCAACAAAAGAAGCAGCGCAAAGAATTCTGGTAGCAGTAGTCAAGTGACGTCATAACACGCGGCGACCATGTTGGCTTCAAACAACTGCTGGCTTTCACGTGACGCCATAGCCGCCATGTTGGTGCCCTTAAACAATAGATTCGCCTCCGTTTCGAGTTTGTAAATCCAAAAAAACACGGCCAGTCAATCTCGAAAACGTTGTCTAAAACCATAAAATATACATATATACCGATAAAATGTACAAAACATAATGGGATATCTTCAAAAAATTTTTTTCGATAAGCATGAATCAAGGGGCAAACGAAAAATATATTCCAAGACAGATTGCACAACAGGACTGAAATATATCCAATTTTTTACTGACATTTCAGCCTTAATATATGCCAATATATACCAAGTATACCATACATATACTTCCTCTTGTACGATCAGGACTGAAATACATTCTTTAGATGTCCCACAATGTAATGTATATTTTATTGGCATTATTTATCATTTGTACTTACAGTGTATATGACAGTTATTGTATATTTGAGTCGAGATTGACTGTATACTAAAACTAAGATTTATTTTGATATCCTCCTGGAAAATTACAAGAGCGCAATAAAGAAATCAAATAAATTCATAAACAAATAAAGTACTGTTCGGGAAGGAGGGTAAGGCCGAGATTTCCACATCTTTTTGTTTTGTTTGGGGGGAGCAATTTAATAGGGGGATCATCTAAGTTTTAATTTCACTCATAGGGGAGGGGGGGGGGGGGGGTCATTAACGTTTTAACAAGAGAAGCAGATGAAATTTCAACCTCCCCAAACAATAAATAATGAACACTCCCTTAGAATGAAGAAAATCGCGTGGATGCTAGGATTTGTAATGATTTATTTTCGTTTTGCAGGTAGCCCCGGTTCCAGTAGTCGCGCCGTAAGTTCGTCGTCGAAGCGACTGCTGATTCAGACGGCGAACTTAAATCGTAGCGAACAGGGAATCTGCACCTATATTTCAATTTTTGCAAAAAAATGTAATACAAAGATGGCTTATATTTATGCAAATCAGCTTCTACCGCACTAAACGTAATGGCCGCCGTACAGAAAATGATGATAACAGGACAATGCAAGGCTGATTTGTACGGTTTGGGAATAACTATATTTGTAATGACCAATGGCCAACCTACATTAGGGTTTACAAGTTGTAAAAAATATAAAAACCGTTGCAAATACAAATATACGAATACGAGACTACAAAATATAAGATGTAACGAGTGGGCGTGATAGAAACCCAGGGGCGTAGCTTCCTGTACACATATACGCACGTGCGTACCTGAGAAATCCGGTGACTTTTTAAAATTTAATTCCCTTCCGTATTAATTAATCGCTATTAAGGTCGAATCGAGTTAAAAATCCCATTTTATCAAGTTTACGCGAACGGGAAAACACTTGGGCTCAACTTTCGTCTTTTTCGCGAGCCCGTGATGTCAATTAGTCAGCGTGCTACAAAGTGCCTGGTTACACAGGCTGAAAATGGCGGACTAGCCAAATCTGTATTATATCACAGGCAGCCCAGACGCGACATATATTTCCCGCTTATTAGTTTGTTGGGTTACCTGTAGGCCTGAGCGGATTGTGCTCCTAAAAGTGGCATATTATGCCGCTAGCACTGCTCCAAATTTTGTCGAATTATGCCCAAATTATGCCAAAGTTCAAAAATTATGCTCGTAGATTACACAATTATGCTCACAAAAAAAGGTTTTTCGAAGACGGCCGGCATTAGTTGATGCGCGGCATTTTTAGTTGTTCACACAACATTTTATTAGGTGACCTATTTTTCAAAGGTTAAGTCACACTTATAAAGTCAAAACCAGAATAGATAACTAGAAAGTGAAATTCAGGTATTTGCTTTGGAAAAATGTAGAATCTAAGCAAAATATACCAGCTAATAATTAGGAAAGGCACTATAAAAGCAATAATAGCATTGCTTTAGGCTTTATGCTTCAAATTATGCTACAATCTGGTAATTATGCTCGAGCAGTGCTTCTTTGAAAAATTATGCTCGTTTGCTCCAATTATGCCAAAAATTATGCTAGCACAACCGCTCAGGCCTAGTTACCTGTGGTATGTTTCATAAGCTCGGAAGAGTTTATATAATTGCTCCTTGTGAATTCTCTTTTCCGATTCCTACGAAATTAATCTTCAATAATAAAACATTGATACTTAATGAAGTTGTGTGAGTGGTTTTGTATGGCGTACCATCCCCTCCAAAATTCTAGGTTTGAATTCGAAGTTCTTCACATGAATTTTACACTCAAGTAGAATATTTCATATTGTTATTTTGTATTTTATAAGCTTTATCAAGGTTTCAACATACGTGTTTTATATTTGTCGTTCAAGTTTTACATTCGAGATTGTCACTGTTCATTCTAAACTCCACGTCATGCATTCGTCGTTCGAGTTTCACATTACAAAGTCGACGACTTTCATTTTCAACTCGACGTTTTGAATCGAACTTCACGCTTCAGTAACTTCCCGGTTGACCTTGGGAACCTCGTACCCAGAACTCCTCGGTAGTCATCCTTGGAGTTGTTAGGTCTGGTAATAAACGCAGGCGCTACGCAGGCGCAGATGTGACAGGAACAACCCACGTGCTTGATCTCTGTGTTCTAATGACTATGGAACCCGTTAAGACTGAATACGAAAGCTGCCCTTCGCCGTGTTGCAGATAGCCTGCTTTCAGCGGAGAAAGCGGCGAACTGCGAGAGGTTTGTTGTCGAGTTCTCTTTTGCAAGTTCGTAAACCGTAAATATCATGCTCTTTCCATAGCGCCAGAAGATCTTTACTTAGAAGTAGCCGCTCTGCTATAGCTTCCTCCTGCTCCGTTTTCAAAGTTCGCCTTCGCCTTTACCCTCCTTCGCCTTTACCTTGGTTCCAAAGGTTTTCTAGAGAGAACACAGCTGCTCGCTTCTTTCTCCGCGGCTGGGTAAAGGTACTTTGAAAACGGAGCAGGAGGAAGCTCAGTATACAGAGCCTAGGCCTGGCTGTGCTTTCGACAGGCTTTGGAAAGAGTATGATATTTACGGTAAAGAGAACTCGACAACAAACCGTGATTTAATTCGCCACTGAAAAGTACTATTGTCGACCAAATTGCAGAGATGCACTTCACGGCCGTTGAACTTAGTAGCGATGTACAGTAGAGGAAATAATCAGAAATCCGCCTCAATACATTTATGCAACGGTCGTCCATTTCTTTCGGCAAACATTCACTAAGCGGATGGACTTCGACTCCTCAGAGAAAGACTGAGCTTCTCGTTTCTACTCTTCTCGTTAGGGTTGACGATCACAACCTTTACCTGTGTACTTTGCACTCGTAGTTTGTTTGTCCACAAGTTCTTCAATATCGAGTTCTGACAAAACATTGTCTCTAAACGAAGCACTATGCTACTATAATCATCCACCTGTTGGCAGTTATCGAGTCGTTGAATTGTTTCTTGAACTACGGAGAATACATTTTGTGATCGACTGACTGTTGCGCCTGCGTTGTTTATGTCAGCGGTTCCCAAGGTCAACCGGGAAGTTACTGAAGCGTGAAGTTCAATTCAAAACGTCGAGTTGAAAATAAAAGTCGTCGACTTTGTAATGTGAAACTCGAACGACGAATGCATGACGTGGAGTTTAGAATGAACAGTGACAATCTCGAATTTAACACTTGAACGACAAATATAAAACACGTATGTTGAAACCTTGATAAAGCTTATAAAATACAAAATAACAATATGAAATATTCTACTTGAGTGTCAATTCGTGTGAAGAACTTCGAATTCAAACCATGAATTTTGGCGGGGATGGTACGCCATAGTTTTGGGGCGATTTACGGACTTCTAAAGCAGTTTATTAAGCCTCGAAGTTTTGACGGTTGGCCGCGTGCCTACTCATCGTATCGGACACAAATATACACAAGGTATGCAGCTTTGAGGCGCTTTTCATCGATGTGACCTCATTCGCCATCGAAATTCGACAAGAAATTCAAATCGATTTCGACTCTGCTTTCGGCACACAAATCCAGAGATATGTAAGCACTTCTCATCCACCTTTCAGGACAAACAACGTGAAGACGGCCTGGAAAATAAATCCCGAATTCAAAATATATCCATCGGTATACGATCTGCAACTGGATCGGTCCACAAATCAGCAGTAGACATCGCAGGCAACGCTTTTTGAAACTCGGGGTCCGCACATGTGCGTAGTTGGCAAAAACTCCTAGCTACGCCCCTGAAACCTATAACGGATAGACAATAATGAGAAATGTGATATGGCTAACTAGGACGGTTGAAAAAGTTGCACGTTACATGAGTGGGCGTGATAGAAAAACTAAGAATCCAAGAGAATAAATTACGGATATACAATGTAAATGAGACGGATGATAATATGGCTAACTAGGAAAAGTGTACGTTAGTTTTTATTTACGGCTCTAAAAAAAGATGGCGGCTTGTACTTTGACCCCCAGGTTTGAACTGTTGCCTTTGACCCCCAGGTTTGAACTGTTGCCATTGACCCCCAGGTTTGAAGTGTTGCCAATATACTGTCACTGAAGAGAATAGAGGATATATCTTATATAATAATAATAATCTTATCTTGTAATAATACGCTCAGTATTGGTCTGTCTGTGTGTAACGCGCTCATACCACAGGCAGCCCGAGCTGACGATCTGCGCACGTAAAATGGGTCGCTGCTAGTTGCTGCGAGCGATAGCGAGCAGCAAGACTAATCTCGACATTTCCTCCTGGGTAGCCTGCCGGATCGCTAGATGCTGGGTCATTTTGAGATTCGATCAAGAACTTTTTCCGAACGTTTTAGCCTCGTTATCATGCCATATCATGTCTGAACATGCGCGCGCATGATTTCTCATGAAGTCGCTTACATAAAATCATGTAGGCTCAAGCACATGGTTATACGTTGGTGCAACGTTCTAGAGAGGGAGTCTAAGAGAATTTTTGCAGTATTTGTAAGTATTCTATCCTTAAAAAACGAAATGTTACTAAAAGAAGTTATTAGAACTTTTTTTCAAAGAATTATAAAACTGCTGAGTTCATGTGGTGCCAAAATAGTGCAGGATTTCCAAGGTAAATCTACGCCGGAGTAAAACTGTTTCAACTGAACTGAGCACAGAACAAGATAGACTTGCTCCAAGTCAATGGGTAAGCGATTTGGGTCAAAAATCGAGCGTGAGAATCGAAGCGAGAGGCGAGTTCGACTTGTTTCACTTGCTGGAAATTGAATCGGGGGATTATGTTATGGCGCGAAAACACGTTTCAAGGGCGGAGCTTACATTTAGCGCCTTTGACAAACTCTTTCTGAGTACAATCAAATTGTAAATACCACATCCACGGTCGACTGACTTGACACGTCAACATACAATGCCTGAAGAATTGACGTTTTGTGATTGGGCAAATCTTAGGACGTCATAAGCCACGCCTCCGGTTGAAAAATCAACCGGTAAATTTGGCGCGCTGCAAGTGGGAAAAGTCCTTCGTACGGGGGGCTAAGAAGGACTTTGAGAAAGTCTAAGAACAAGACAGTAGCTTGAATTACAAACGAAACCCAGCAGTTTACAGTAATGGTATGAACAACGAACGGAGTGCATACCAAGACTTGCAAAACGAACAAACCGAATGAGCGGCCAACGTGCCAAGCTAGCCGGCGGCCCAACGCGGTCGCAAACAAACATATTAAGTGTTTAATTTTGTTTATCTCGTTTCTGCTACTGATTGGCAATATACATGTATACTATAACAACTGTACCCTGACCTGTTACAGTAGATAACTTGGTTTGCTGATATTTATCTCGTTTCAGTCATCGAGCAATAGCTCTACTATATGTATGCATTTAGCTCTTTCAAATTGAAATCATCTAGTGATATACTCAGGGAACGTTCACATATCGATTTTGCCACGCTTAACGTCATTGTGACGTTAGGGTCAATACCCACCCACCTACCTCCTCTTAACATCACGGTAGGAACTCGTTTTGCACTATTTTTTGTTCAACTCTTGGTCAACAATAACATTTAAAGCAAATCTTACGGCTAATATTCTATAAGCTTTAGTAAAACATTATATTCATAAGACCAAAGATTTCTTCCAAAAAAGTATAAAACATAAACAAAATTGCGAGACGCCATTTTGTTTTGACACAACTTTAATACCAGCTCCTCCTTGGATAAGTCATTGTACGTAAAGTGTGATTTTGGTTCAAATAATTTTATCAAATATCGATGGAATTAATGTTTGGGATTTTTAAAATTTTAACGTCACGCCTCAAACCTAAACCCACCCACCCACTCTTAACGTCACAATGACGTTAAGCGTGGCAAAATCGATATGTGAACGTTCCCTCAGACAAATTACTACTTGGCAACAAAGTCATTGTACAGATTCTATAAGACCTATAATGTTTTTCTCTATTTCATTGTTTAACTTTCAAGAACATTTACAGATTCGATACATTCTTAACTGTTAGAGTATTGTAAGCCATAATACGTTATCATTTTCCTCTCGATCAAGTGTGTGACATATTTGACATTTTTGAATGATAAAACCGTTATACATGTGTGGAACATCTTTTTTTAAACAATCTTAATCTATTATCATTTACATAATCAAAAACTGATTATTATATGCAGACCTCAACAATGTTTTCAACATCTTAGCCCATCGAGACAATAAAAATGCGCCTTCCAAATTATGTGGTTCTTTAATCGTAATATGAAACGCATTTAGTAAAAACATTCTAAGAAAAATGTCACAAATTTGACGTGAGCGGGACTGCGTTTGTTACTGTTTACGATGTTAGTTTAACAATAACCGTTATTATAATAAAAAAAGATGTTTTCATAACATTTTGATTTTCATAACAAACGTTTTTATACTAATTGGGAACTCTTTTATAACTTACGACGCACACCAATGATGCGTGTTCAGCATTATTGAAACGATCTTCAATGTGGTCTGCATTTATGTCACACATTTACAGGAAATCCACAAACTCGCAGCACCACTTTCTATTAGAAATCGCTAGTAAATATATTAGTTTGACTGTGGTGGATTCGCAAGGGATTGTGGTTAGAGTTTCCAGCCGCCATCTTTCCCGTATATTGGATCGATTCATACGTCGCGTTTGTGCTGTAAGCGAAACGGGCCAAAGCGGAAATCTCAGCGAGGAATGTTGTCTGAAATGGGCCTAAGAAAACTAATAAGAATCTAGGAATCCAAGAATAAAGCCTATGGCCCGGTTGTTCTAAGCAAGGGTAAGCACTAACTCGGGGTTAAATCACTAACCCGAGGGTAAACTGAACTGATTACAATTACAGATTTAGCGCTATCCTAGGCATAAAGTTATCCTTGCTTCGAACAACCGGGCCCTGGCCAAACACTGAAACAATGACATGAAGATCTGACAGTTTTAATTTGATTAGCTGCACCATAAGAACTATAATAATCGGACTTGTGGTCAACCTTAATCCGCATGCGCAACCTACGAGAGCACGCTACCGCTGACATGTTGAAAAGATTGGTATGTTGTTAATCAAGTTGATACGAGTGAACCCTCTTTCGGAAAGGGACCAGGCCTGTTTCGTTTGCCGATTCTTTTTTAACACGAAGTAATTGAATATGGCAGTTTCTTCCTTTTTGTAATTTTTTATCAATGGCTCCTCCTAATTTGCATAATTTGGAAGATTTTTTTCTTCCAGCCAGTACCCCCGGGGCGCACACTGTATACATTTGAAAAAAAGAAACGTTTGATTTACAATTCATAGTGGGTAGCGTTTAAGCTTCCCAAAAAAACAATTCTGCGCCGATTTGGACCGGATAAAAACTCGTTTGAACCTCTTCGATATGTGATTTCAAAGATTAGCGGGGCATTTTGATTTAAAGTTTTTCGCGCAGATCAATTTGATTTAGCTACACTAAATAATATATCGCAACTGACACTGTCATACAATGCTTGTTTAGATGCTAGAAGATCATTGGAAGTTCCAGAACTACTTAGACTGCATGCACTATATATGTATTTAGTATCAGATATCAGGTATCTAGGAGTAATTATGGATCATTCTATCAGCATGGAGGAACACGTAAAGAAGATTTGTAAGGCATCATACTATCATCTAAGAAATATTGCGAAGATTCGCAAATATCTAAATCAAGGCACTGCTGAAATTCTAATTCATGCTTTTATTGGTTCTAAACTTGACCATTGTAATTCTCTTTTATATGGTATCCCTAAGTACTCAATAAGTAAATTACAGTCTGTCCAGAATGCGGCAGCTCGTATCGTAACGCTTACTAAGAAATACGACCATATTTCTCCTGTAATGATCCAGCTACATTGGCTACCCGTAGAGTTTCGTATTATTTTTAAGCTATTGTTATTAGTGTACAAAGCTCTTAACGGGATGGCGCCCTCCTATGTTACCGAACTATTGAGTTATCGCAAATATTCACGATCGCTGCGTTCCAGCAATAAAGAACTTTTGAGTATCCCGACAAGCAAACTTAAATCATATGGTGATAGATCATTTTCTGTAGCTGCACCGAGACTGTGGAACGACTTACCACTGGAACTTAGGAAGTCGCCATCAATTTTACTTTTTAAAAAGAACCTCAAGACATACCTATTCAAAGCAGCATATAATCTATAGTCTGTATGTATATATATATATATATATATATATTATTTTATTATATAAAATATATATATATATATTTTTAGAATTTTTAGAATTTTATTCCGCGTATTATGTAATTTTTATATAGTTGTAATTGTATAGCCATAATGTATTTTTTTAACTTACTCTTGTAAAGCGCTTAGGACAATTAATGGATTCAGCGCTATATAAATAGTTATTATTATTATTATTATTATTATTATATACCACACCAGTGAATATGACTTTTCGCGCGCTCTGATTGGCTACTCAAACAGTGAATATGATTTCATATTCACCTCCGAGCGAAGCAGCGATCACTTCGCGTGAGTTTTTGTCCATTTGACAGAAAATAAAATAACTATTTGGTGCTGGCTATTCACCTGTAGTATGGTATATACTAAAACAATTATTCACCTCAGTGTTGGTGAATAGTGGTGGATAAGCGGCTCGGTAAATATACACCACTATTCACCTCCACTTCGGTGAATAATTGTTAAATATATATCATAATGAGTCAACACAATTAGGCGAAGGTTCTACTACGTAATCAAGCTATGAATAGGTCGTTTATTCCACATACAATAGTAAAGTACAATAGTACATACATAAAATAAAAATAAAGTGGAGGATGCAAGAGATACAACCCAGAAGGATTAATTAAAGCTCTCAGTTACACCCTATGTACAAAATTCGCGGCCGTGTTGTACAGTAGATACAGATCCGTTCACAGCCGTGTTGTACAGTAGATACAGATCCGTTCACAGCCGTGTTGTACAGTAGATACAGATCCGTTCACAGCCGTGTTGTACAGTAGATACAGATCCGTTCACAGCCGTGTTGTACAGTAGATACAGATCCGAGCCTCTCCGATACAACACGGCCGAGAATTTTGTAAATTACTTCTAAAACTCAAACATAACTATTGAACGTAATATAACCAAAATAAGTCAAAATTTACTTTAAAAAGAGCAACATTTCTATACATTTATCGAGGCTTCTTGTGTTCCAGATGAGTGCAGCATTTATTTCACTGAATAATAATCCGGAACAATTTCTTTGTACTTTAAAAACAACAACGTTTTTATCTCTGATTTAGTTCTAGCTCAAAACAAATTTGCATTTCAAAGTTCACTAGTTCAGTCATTGGATGAGGTTCTCTTCTAGCTAATAATTTTGTTTTCACATTTCACTATTGTTCATTCGGAAAATATGTATATGATAGACTGGCCCGAAGGCGGGCCGTAGTCTTTAAAATTAACAAATTACAAATAGGTATGATAACTTAACGAAGAGGGGGAGAGAAAGAAGAATAAGTAAGTGAGTGAGTGAGTAAGTAAGTAAATGATCGGTTACGTGATTTTTAGTATATGCCAAAATGGCTCACTCACCATCCGCGAGTTGCCCGTAGGGGCCCTATATGTTTAAGCTTCATCACTTAGATTTCACAAGGTCACCAATGTCGAAATGCTCTCAAACATATGGATAAACTATTACATGCCTCTAACCCCATTTTAGTTTTATATATATTCAAAGGCTATTTGAAACTGGGGACGAATGAAAAATAAAAAAATAAATCGGTGCAATCCCTGATTTTTAGATCGGATTAAAGTCTCGGGAATTTTGTTTCACGACCGCCGCAGTTTTGGGATCTTGGTCGAGTGACGTAAGATGAGGCAAAAAGCCATTGTTTACCAGCACTTGTTTTAGTTTCTATTGTTATGGATTGCTGATGTTGCGTCACACACAATGTACTAGACCAATGCTTCTGTTTACTGCCACTCAGTAGTACTGCCACTCAGTCATCAATGTACTGATGCTGATGTTGCGTCACACACGATGTACTAGACCAATGCTTCTGTTTACTGCCACTCAGTCGTGAAAAGAGCTGGGTCGCTTTTCGCCTTTTTTACCAACTTGAACAGGTCGTAGACAATCAAGGATTCACACAAAAACAAAACCTTTTAAACAGAATTACTCTAACGATTATGAGGAAAAAAATTAAATTGGGGTTATAGGGGCACTTTAAAATATAAATATGCATTTAGATGCATTTATGTAGTTGGTCTAAAGATATATCTACACGCCATTGTTTGGCATTTTCCCTCTGCGCCTGGACAAACTCTCACAAGACACATACAGCGTGCTCGCCGACACATTGTCATTACATTCATCTTCATCCATTTTCCTCATGAGTTGCTGAGAAATGTACCTCTCCTGTTTTATTCTGATATCCAGAGCATACGGTACGTCTGGGATCAACCAGTTTAGAAAATTCACGGTAAAGAAAACGACATACTGGAAGATGAGAATGAACGCCAGCCTCGCTGCCAGTACATAGTAGAAATGACGACTGTAGTCGTATGGTTTAGTGGACTCGAAGTACTCCTTGTACCTGGAATATATAATGTAGGAAGATTTAAAGAACTAGCAGAACTGCACGACACCAACCGACACATCACGATACGATTCATTCCCAGAGCGCGCGTTCCTTTTGGCCGAAAAACGTGCGGGCTCTACCTAGCCCTCACAGGCATGCGCACATCCTATTATTATTATGGCGCTTTAGGCATGACCTGTCGTCTCCATGGTTACTCCAAGAGCGAGCTAAGAACTTTACTGCATTTCATTCAAAGGTGATTCGCCAAGCGGGGAAACAAAATTGGGACTTTCTTTCTTTTGATTTCAGTATTAATTTGCAATTGGGATAATAAAGATAATAATAATATACTATTTTACGAGGGTGAGCACTAATTAGTGTATAACATGCACTAATAGATTTGTGGCCCTCAGATGATGAGCTAACGGCTTGCTCACTGCAAGTTTCTATCACAGAAAAAAACAAGAGGAAGACATGAACATAGCGAGCCTTGTTGCAATGATCAACTCGAAAGCTTTTGCTCCTTTGGTCGCTGCGCACTACCAACTATTTGAAAAGTAATTTTTATTTATTTCTTCATTTTTTCTTCTTCTTCAAAATGTACGGTTGTGTTTAATTATGTAAATAGTGCTAAATAAATAAAAACTTGAAACATGCCCATGCGAAAGTTTAAAAACTGATAATAAAACTGATATACGTACGAGTAAAGAAATACATGTGCACGACTTTGAAGTTGGCCTTCCGGGAATTAGTACAAACCTGCAGTGTGTGTTATTGTAGGGTAGATTTTGAAACGGTCGATGAGGCACCGATTGTTTCTCGAAGTCTTGCACGTTAAACTGAGACAGACTGTTGTTGACGTAACCCTTGAGTGTCCCATCGGGACTGTAAGCCATCTTGTACACCAGCCTAAACAGGATCAACAGGACAGACAGCAGTTTGTCAAAGGGGATTATGAACTGCAGGTATGCATTCTCATTCACACATACAGGAGTGTCGTTGCTATCAGTGCTGAGCTCCGTTTGCGAGGCAGGAAGGATACAACAATGTTTTTGGGATTAAATGGCTATTGGTAAAATCACATCTTTGTTTCAAGATTAGAATGTAAACTTTACCACATAGCCGCTTTATTAATAAATCAACCAAGAACTTGTATCAAGTTCATCTACTTAAAAACCAGGCCTCGCAAAGGTGAGGGCCAGCCGCAACAGCCCTGTCCAGGACAGCCCCACCTTTTTTGGTAAAAATGGAACAAAATTGGAACACAATATTTCCAGTTATAGAATACATTTTTATTTGGTAAAATCACAACTTTGTTTCAAGATTAGAATGTAAACTTTACAAAATTTTGCTTTTTGGCCTCGATACCCATTATGGAAGGACAGTAGCACCCCCTGTAGCTTCAATATCAACAAACACAGGTTTCCACAAAAAAATCCTTAAAACTTCAAAGGACATGAAGTTATGGCCTAGAAACTTTACACATACATTCAGTCTTCAAGGAGCAGCAAATTTATGATCCAACGTTCTGATACTCTGACATTGTCAAACAAACCATCACTGTATTGAAGAACATTATCATGAGAACAACTGGTGAAATTTCACACAGTTTCATTAAAATGTGTTTGAGTTTTAGTATTTTTAGTTTTTTAATACCTGAAAAACAGTTTTTGAGGACATCTAGGGTAAACATCCATGGTTGTGATAGATAGATACCTTTATTTAAACAGGGTTACTCTTTCAGTATTTACTGATATCACTAGAGGCCCTAATTTACTAATAATGATATATAATAAAAATATATGGCTCACTATAAAAGGTATAAAAGTAAAGGAATAAATATAAAACTAAATCAAAATTACTCTAAGCTATACTACGATAAAACTAAGTTATATATTTCGATTAAAAACTAGACAACCATGGTAATAAAACGCCCTCTTAGTACATTCCAGTCTTATTGACGGCAGTCTGAGGTGGTCGCTTTGCCTTGTCGTCCTTACTTAAAATAATCTACTAGAAATCGTGGGCAGCACTTGTTTAAACATTTCTTGACTAACTTTAATACATGCCCCTCGCGTCTACGTTCTAATGTTCTGTAACCTAGATACTCTAGCGCTTCATCACTGCTGTCCATCCGCATAACGATGCGTGCTGCGCGCCTCTGTAACTTCTCTAACTTATCTGTATTCACACTCCCACAGCGGTTCCATACAGCATCACAGTAATCAAGAATAGGGAGAACAAACGACTTGTAGATGGTACTGGCTGTGTGCATACTGATGTTCTTCCTAGTTCGGCCGAGCATACCTATTCTCTTCCCAACTTTACTGAGCAGATATTTTACATGCGCATTCCACGTAAGGGACTCATCCAAAATTACTCCAAGATACTTATACTCAGAGACACGTTTAAGATACTGACCATCAATAGATACAGAAAAGTTACTCGCACTTGCTAGCCTAGGACCCGTGCCAAATAAAATACATTCTGTTTTACTCTTATGAATGAAAAGACTATTATCTCGCAGCCACTGATTGACTAAGGCCAATTCTTTAGTAAGAGTGTTTGCTATTTCCTGAGATAGTGTGTAACTTTCTGACTAATTAAAACGCATTGATACTTTTTGCAGTTAAATAAAACAACAATTGTCCAAAGAGACTGATTCATTGCTGTTGGACTTGCTTATGTTCATATTTGGCTCTTTTTTTCTTGTTTTGGGCTGACCGACTGGCTGAAAGGGATCTTCACTGAAAACTCCACTGGCATATGATGGTCCTCCTTCTCTCTCTCTCTCTCTCTCTCTCTCTCTCTCTCTCGAGCCTCTTGCTCCCGAACAAGTTTAGCATGGCTTTGGGCTACTCTTTTTTTCTTTTCTACCTCACTAGCTTCCCTCATGGCACCATAAGACCTCCTTCTATCTCTTTCCTCCCTCCTTCCTCAGTATGTTGGCCATGGGGTATTTCGGCCACCTCCATCACCCTCTGACGGCTCTTTTCCCCACAATCAAACTGCATTGCTGCAGACATTGCTGCCATTTCAACTTCCTTTGGACCTTTGAATTTGTGCTTGGGAGCTTTTATCCAAACTACACTGTTTAAGCTCTCATTCTGGTTCTGAGAGTACCCTGCCAGACACTTAGGCGAGTAAACATTGGTTCTAACAAGTCAAAGAAAACAGGATCAACGTAATGGGTCGTTTGCTCTACTTCTTTATTTGTCCTCTTGTGACCACACCAAAAGGCATCCCCCCAGGGCAAAACTTCAGTGCCTTAGTGCCTCACTATGGCATCTGGTAGTATTGTGCTGTGATGCAGCACAGCCAAAATTGCTTCCTGCATCTTTCTTATGCTTTTGTCCGAATACATTTTTTCTGATTTAGCATTCTTGTTGAAATTACGACGAATAGCTTTCCCATAGTACTGCTGCAGTTTGTTAATTGTCTTATCAGAAACTCTATGACCTTTACCTCCAACTGCTTTTCCGGACCGGCTTTTAGCTGAAACATTTCGCTGTTTCTACCCTGGTACGTACACCTTTAAATTTCCTTTTCGAACTATAAACCGGCCCTAGGCATTTTCTAAATAACTAGAGCCACAGAGAAGAAGAATTTAAGAAAGACTATCCGTATATCAAATTCAACAACAAACCGAAGCGAGCTCAAGAGCGAGTATTGAAAATAATACTAATAATATATACTACTATAGGAAAATCACATGCCTGACGAGGTAATTCCACGTTAAATTGCACGAGAAAACCGATATCGCCCGAGTCGCATAGTTGAATCGCATAGTTCGATGGATTACTTGAATTAGATATAGTACTTTTGTTGATATTTTGCTAAGTTATCAATAGCGCGCGTAGACGGAGTGGTGATTCCACTCTGAATCACCACTCCGTCTCAGCCAATCAGCGTCTGATTTCGCAAATGCACCGTGCGATTCAGCTTTGGCTATGCGATTCTACTACTAATAATTTATTTACAGTCGGTAACGCAGGGAGTGGATGCCCTATCTCCCGAGCCAGGGACTCATGATATAAACGCTCGACAAATTAATAGCAACAACATGTAAAATATGTAGTAGGACAATAAAGGGCATTCATTACATTTAACAACACGAAGCTAAGAGAATTCTAGATTCAACTATTTACATATAAATAATAATAGTTATTACATAACAATTTGGATGAAAACTAAGAGAACTCTAGTTCAAACTATTTACATATATACAATAATATAGTAAGCAAGTCTAGCTACACTAATGCCATACGATATAAATACAATATCTAAGTTAAAGGTGCCAACATTTAAATATATTAATTATATAGGTGCATGAACGTAGGAGCTAGTTAAAGGCAGTTTTTACACTAGCATCCATTAACGTCAGACTTATTAAGGATATTGCCGAAACCGTGTTAAAGAAGTTGTAGTTTTAGCTGCGGATGGTAGCTGGTTCCATGTGTGAGATACTGTGTATAAAAAAATATTTATTATGCTGGAAAAGGCTGTAAAAGGATGGCTGTACTACGTTATTACCGCTACCTCTTAAGTTATAGCTAGTGACTCTAGGTTTAAAATTTAAAGATTAGATATATAAACAGGACCTTGATTTCTGAAGCATTTCAGTAAAGTTGTACGTTGCGTCTATGTTTCAATGACCGTATTGAGGGCCAGGTCTAATAGTGTTTCTTTATCATATGCGTTATTTACCTAAATTAAGTAGCGTTCTGATAGCATAGCAATTTGCAGATTATTTATTATTTATTTTTCATACATACATACATATCTTTACTAGAAGTTCCCATAGGGGCTTTTCAACAACTATTTACAATGTAATAACAGTAACAAAATGATGAAATAGTAAAATACAAGTACTAACTATAATCAGGTGAGTTAAAACTATTGAAATAGAAGATTCGATTTTGTTGCAAAGAACCTTACCAATGCCTAATAAAATTGTCTTAGATAGGCCGGATAATTCAATTAAAATTTGAGCATTTTTGATGAGTTTTCGTGCGTTTTTAAAAATAAACACTTCTCGTTTCTATAGCAACCAATAACCTGTAATTAAGAAGCGGGAATTTTGAATTACATGATAAGAGGAAAAAAAATAATAACTCGAGAAATAATTGCAATTTTTGAATTCTGTAAGAAGTAGTAGAAAAATGAATATTTCCTTTCCATCATCATCATCATCATCTTTATTCACACACTATACATACTTAATTTTACAATAATACAATCTATACAAACTTACATTATGAATTAAATTTTCAATCTGGAAGAAATTTGTGCGTCCTAGGGGCTAAATTAACCGATTGGTTTTCTTAGTTAGTCCCTAGGTTAATATTATGTTAATATGATCAGTTTTCTAACTTATATTATATTATATTATAAAAAATAATTATAATAATGAGAATAAAGGAAATTAATTATTTGAAAATATAATATTAATTAATGTGAAATTGGATATCCAACAAATAATCTTTAAGTTTTTTTGAGAACGAAAAGGTTTTTTTGAGAACGAAAAGCTGGAAATGTTATTTTCTAATTTTGTCCCATTTTGATGAAAATAGGGTAGAGAGTGGCTTAAGTGCAATTTTGCTAGTTCTACAAGGACCAACATGTTTGATTTAATTTGATCAATGCAAACCAATTTTGTGATTGAAAGTCACCCCCGGCGGCATATTTAATCATATTTAATCATATTTAATCATATTTAATCATATTTAATCATATTTAATCATATTTAATCCCCCCGTCTAACGTCATTCTGAACTGTTCAGAGCGAGGCTACACGTCGGCCTCGGCCTCAGGTTCATCAGACTATTAAGGCGCGGTCACGATTTACCGACGTTAAATAAGGGTGCTGTACTTTACGTGGGATATCTGTTGTTTCTATCCAACATGGCCGCGTGCTTTTCTGTTCGGAATTTCGCATTAATAACTCATTAATTACAATACTAAAAATAATAATTTCCTTGGCTAGCTATTAAAATCGCCCAGAGCCAACTGCAGAAATGCAAGCGCAAACTCAGATAACGCCTGCAGTACTCTCGTCACCAGCCTCTTCTCTTTTTTAATAGAGCATGCGCAATAACAAATGAGAAGGGACTGGTGCCGAGAATCATTAGTCCGACTTACCTCGGAATGAACTCCGATGTGAACGCGATGACGAAGGAGTTGACTAAAACAGCAAATTTACTCATCGTCTGCAGAATATTCAGCCACGAACCAATGTCTTGAGCCCGCTGCGCTACAGGCCTGCGGAAGTTCACCACAAAGTTGATGGCATCAATTCGTAGTTCCACGATGTTGTTGAGAAGTGCGAAAAACGGAGCCAGCGGAAAGGCAGCCACAAACAGAGTCACAAAGCCAAACTGGATGACTATAGAATGAACAATAAGACAGCAAAGCTGATACAGTTACAACAATTTATTCAAGTATTAGATTAAGATTACAGAATTACACGAAATTGAAAGTATACACCTGTAGAAGGCCTTTTTTAAAATCAGGTGACATGGCTTGTACTGGAAGGACAAACTTTTCAATATGGCTCCAATGCTGCGGGATCAGTCATCATGCCTTTTCATTACAACTGCTGCTTATTCGTACTTATTCGTATATTGAAAACTTTGTCCTTCCAATACGAGCCTTCACTACATTTGGCCAGCAGTGACCAAAAGTCACGTGATTTTGAAAAATGACTATAGCCACTAAACTAATCAAGTCAGATGACCTATAAGATGTTCATGAATAACAATGTAATATTAATACAGTGTACGGTTAGCTAGACCTGACACGAAAAGCGTTCGGACTACAATCGGCGACAAAAGTCATTAAGACCCTCGATTTAAAATCGCTTTTTAGCAAGAATTTTCAGAAAACTAGCGAAAACAAAAAAACCTCCTCCTGCTCAATGTTGCTTGGGAATTGAACGTTTTGACCCCGGATACCGACGAGGGAGGGGGATTGTGACTTTATCCAAGTCTCTATGTTCTGAAAAGGGTCTCATTACTTTTGTCGACGATTGTATAGCCTGAGTGAATCGGACGCCTCTCAGGCTACCGATTGTAGAATGCAGCCATGGACAGCTGTTTCGTCCTTATTAGGACTCATCAGCATGACGCAGCAAACAGAACGAGCTTCGTTGAACCGCCTGCTCATACAACGCTACTAAGACTCTAGTGACCAGCAATGGGCTTGGTTATCCGGTGTTACACATTGATACGTGTGGCAAAAGGCCGAAAAAACGAAGCAGATCTCAGTTTTATCGTGTTAGTGCCAAAAAAGAGCTAAAATATATCTGCCGGCCAAACCAGCCTTAAAAAACATGATAAAAGCAGGAATAGTCGGATCTATGACGACCTACAGTAAAATCTTGACTAGAATCAGCAAATACCATGTACCCGGAAAATCCTGCAAAACTCCGGTGTTCCTTTTGCAGGATTTTCGTCCACGGTATATTTGATGTTTTATCGAAAGAAGATGATAAAAGGGAAACACCAGGAGCCATGACGTCACCTTCACTTGCTGGATTTACTCCTTGGGCTATTTTACATTATTTTCCCCCGTGAATGTGTTTCCTTCAACGTCCGCCTAATAACAACGGTTCGAAGAAGAAACAATGACGGCGATAGCAGCCATGTTATGATAAATATTATAAACATACATATATGTAGTACATAAATATATATAGATGAGTGTGTGTGTGTATATATACATGTAGTACATAAATATATATAGATGAGTGTGTGTGTGTATATATACATGTAGTACATAAATATATATAGATGAGTGTGTGTGTGTATATATACATGTAGTACATAAATATATATAGATGAGTGTGTGTGTATACATATATGTAGTACATAAATATATATAGATGAGTGTGTGTGTATACATATATGTAGTACATAAATATATATAGATGAGTGTGTGTGTATACATATATGTAGTACATAAATATATATAGATGAGTGTGTGTGTATACATATATGTAGTACATAAATATATATAGATGAGTGTGTGTGTATACATATATGTAGTACATAAATATATATAGATGAGTGTGTGTGTATACATATATGTAGTACATAAATATATATAGATGAGTGTGTGTGTATACATATATGTAGTACATAAATATATATAGATGAGTGTGTGTATACATATATGTAGTACATAAATATATATAGATGAGTGTGTGTGTATACATATATGTAGTACATAAATATATATAGATGAGTGTGTGTGTATACATATATGTAGTACATAAATATATATAGATGAGTGTGTGTGTATACATATATGTAGTACATAAATATATATAGATGAGTGTGTGTGTATACATATATGTAGTACATAAATATATATAGATGAGTGTGTGTGTGTATATATATGTTTATACATGTATATTGTACCAACATTTGTATTTTTTCTCTCTCTTTTCCTTCTCTTCTTCTCTATCTTTTGTTCTTGTTTCATAATATTTACAATAATTACATCACACACGATTATATTTATGTAGTAATTTTCCTCACTATTCGTACAACTTTACTATAGGCGGTGATTAACTCGAAAGCTTTTGCTACTTTAATCACTGCACAAACTTAAACAATAATTCAACCTGTTTTACCTCTCATGATTGTATCTTAGCTCTATCTTATCTATACGTTTCTCTTTTCTTTTTAATATATGTAACTGAACAGTCTAAATAAACTTGAACTTGAACTTAAACTTAAACCATGTTTTCAGTGTTCGCACTCTGGCCAATAAAGTAATAAAGTACATTATCTATAAAACAATGAAACTTGGTTCCATAAATAGCCCAAGGCGTAAATACGCCACCTCTCAGGTATAGTATAGACAACACATTGGCTCAAAAGCGAGCAATATGATGTCTTCAACGCAAAACGACGTGAACACTATTTTCGATGGCAAAATAATATTACTTAATTAAAGTGCCTAGGAATCCAAAATTAAATTGATCTCGTTTGAAAATCCTTTCAAAATGAGGAAGGGTGGCGTTTTCCGTTTCTAAATATCTCATCTCCTTCCAGAGATATTAAGGTTTGTAAAATATGCAAATGAGATGACCTTTGACGTCATTACCTTGACAGCCTGGAGACAAATCACAAAACAATAGAAACTTTCTACACATATGATACTAAGGAAAATACACATCACTGCGGAAATCATGATGTTGTCATGGAAACACTCTTGGTCCCAGGTTCCTTTCACTGCGAAGTTATAGAAAATAATTTGCTTTAAACCACTCGCACAAAGCCTACATTGTTCGCACCTGAAGCAGTAAATTGTGTTAACAAAGAAGAAATTAGGACATTTTATTTCCTCATAAAAAAAGCTTGGAGGCAAGTGTGTTTCTATGGCAACCTCATAATTAGCATAATTATGTGTATTTTCCTAAGTATCATACATGTGCAAAGTTTCAATTGTTTTTATTCACTATTTGCAGAGATATTCTTCATTTTGTGATTTATATCCCACACAGCGGTCAAACGTTTGCGCATGCGTCAAAAGTCTTGCAACAACAACATATTCCAAAACAAATTCAAAGCGAGCCGGCGGCCGTCACTGTTCACACACCCGTTTTCAAACCTTGAGAACTTTTTGGTAAATTACGAAAAAAATTGGTAAACTCAGTTTGAAGTTTGTTCAATTTCCCGTCTACTGTGAAAAAAAAAAAGCTTAACTTTCACGTATTTTTCTTAACTTTTTGGGGTAGAAGTTCACTGTAATATGTTTTAAGGTAAATTTTGCGCGGGAAATTCGCGCGGCCACCCACCAGACTGACCGTAATACGCACCCGCAGACGTTTGACCGCTGTGTGTTTATATCCAGGCTGTGTCAAGGTTAATGACGGCATGTTAAAAACATTGAATATCTCTGGAACGAGATGAGATATTGACAAACAAAACGCCACCCTTCCTCGATTTGAAGGGATTTTCAAATGAGATCATCTTAATTTTGGATTCATGGGCACTTTCACCCTCTTGACAACAGATAGCCCTAGAAAAAGGACTGTGGAAAATGACGTCATTCCAGGTGTCCCATGGGTTTTACAAGATATAAATGGCCTGCAAATCCATAGCTACCATATGGGCCATTAACTAATACCAATGAATAAGAAAAATTAGCCTTTCTTGCGCAAATTGTATAAACTGATCAAACGCACTCCCAAAACGTAACCAAGTAACTTGCCAGCATACCAGTTTACGATTCATGCGCAGTTGTAGCTACGATTGGTCTTCTACACAATAAGGTTTTCACAGTGGATTTGTTGCTTCGCAGGATTCCATATGGATACTGAGCCAGCGCAAGTGGTCAGCGCTTCGCCTCTGAATTTCTAACGAGACCTGAAACAACCATAGGGGCTGATCAAAGTCAGGACCCGGCTAATCTACAGATCGAATTGGAATTTAGCGTGTTGGTTTTCGCCTCTCACCTCGATGGCCATTCCTTATCGCGCCGCGGCGCCATATGTGAATTGAGTTTGTTGGAATCTCGCCCTTGCTTTGAGGGTTTTTATCCGGGTTCTCCGGTTTTCCTCCCTCCTGGAAATTCGTCGAATACTTAATTACAAGCCAATGGCTTGGGAAACCCGGCTCCATGTATCTCGACGTAAAAAAATAACTATTTTTTACATACTCCCTGCCTTACCCATGTCGTGGTACTCGTAAAACATCCTAAATTCAGGTTCAGGGTTGAGCAGATAATCCCTCTCCCATTGGTCCAGTTCACCTCTCTCCAGTAGATTCCTTTGCGATCTTCTGTTCCACCATCTCATCAGACATCTAATACAAGATAAGACGTATTAAATGTCTAGCTTTAAATGAAACCGTACATTGTACATGAAGTGGGGAATGTTGTTTATCAGAATGGGAGACATTCTAGTGACTGGCGTCTGACTCAGAGTTAGCTGATGAAGCTAAGTTGAATATCTAGAGTTTTGAAAATATCCTTTTTCCCTTGTTTGAATTGCTCTTACGAAGGGCTAACGCTCGAAATGTCACCTGCTACATGCTTCCCAGGGTTGCGCAGATATGACTAAAGATTTGTATGTACCCCGCCCCCCCCTCCCTCCGTAAAAAGTCAAGACGATATTTACTAGTTTCGGCAATCCCTTTATGTAGGACGACACAATTTTTTACCAAAAATACAATAGAATACAACACAATACAATTCAATACAACAATAGAACGCAACACAATACAATACAATAGAATACAATTTGGTAGCAATTCGTGTCGTCCTACATGAAGGGATGGCCCTAGTTAGTTTCTGTAAAAACTAGGTTAGGTCTGCATCGCCGGGAAAGAGAAACTGCCGTTCCCTGCAAAAAAGGTCCAAGATTTCCCCTGAAGATTCAACATTCAGTGCTGAAAATGTAAAACGAATCGTATGATAAAAGTAAATGAATACAAAAGTTGTCTACTTACGGGATAACAAACTTTGATATGAGCGAGAAGATTTGCTTTCCAACAAGAATGATCGCAAGCTGAATACAAAGTTCTATAAGACATCCCGATGGATCGCAGCCCTCTAGTCGCCCTCCGCCTATTCTCCTGTATCTGCCTGGAACTCCCACGATCATAGTACTCTTGAAGAACGCGATATAAAACAGAGACGAGTACATGTTCACCGACTGGAACAGGAACATTTTGAGAGTGAGGGCATCTGTGTACTCAGTTGTCGTTCGAGGATTTTCCCAGTCAGTAAGTAACACTGCGATTCTGTCGTAGATAAAGCTGAGAATGGTGATAGCCACTAAGTTAATTGTGGAAGCGGTTATAGAGGTTATGATTCGAGCTCCTCGTCGCACATCCTCGTCCGGGTAGGCGTGAAGTGCAGCGGACATGGCCGCCCTGTAGATCACAACTCCTACGACAGCAGCAATAACTAGTAAAATCATTACAATCACGATCATGAACGCGCACGTTTGCCTTATAAGCTGCGTAGAATAAGGAATAAACGGCTCTAGCACTCCGGTTATCGGGTTTGGCCGTTTTTCTTTCACAGCAGCTACAAAGTTTGGTCTCGGTGGCTCGAAATCTTCCTCGAAGTTAATCATGTCCCACTCGAACGCGAGACTTATTTGCCTGCGCTTCCAAATTTCTAAGAACAACGTTGCCCATAGTGACATAAACACAGCGAAGAAAACTGTGCCTTCGTGATCAAACAAGTGGGTTAACTTGGCGTACTTACAACTCGTTGTTAAGCTCCAATAACTACAGTCAATGTCACAGAGCGGGCACATGTAGAACAACCGCGCATTTTTCTTATCGCATATCTCCTGACCGGAAATAAAGGTCTCCATTGAACCAAGACCGCCGAGGAAGCAAATCAAACCAACCAAAGCAGCTGGGATAAGCAACATGTTGTACGTCCCTACCCAAGCAAAGTACAACGCTACACGTGTACCAAAGTAATCCTGGATCGCATTCAAAGGCTGGTATTTATACCACTGCTTGACACATGCCCAGGAGCACCTCAGGCGTTGACGAAGAGTCGAAGGAGAAATGTTTGGTGACACATTCGCTGGGCCGTCGTGCAGCGGGTACGCAGCCGAGTAGACTCCGTCGTAGAGAAGACGGTCGATGCCGAAGTCATCCAACTCCGCCGAGTATCGCGTACTTCTTAAAATCCGTGCAACCATTCTACTTCTGTCGATATCGCTGAAGAACGTCTCTTTTTCCTGGATGAGGAAACAATCCTCCTTTTCCCTGCTGAAGAAAGCTGTGACGTAACGTTTCTCTTTCCTGAGCCCGCAGTTTGGAGGGTTAAACATGGACACCCAGTCTGAGACACTTTTGCAGACTTTTTCTAGTCCATAACTAGTTGGAGGAGCCTCGGCTTCACGTATAGGGGCACGAATCATCATCTCCTCTGCGATCCTCGTGAGAACGTCCCAAGGGGCGTGTATCAGTACAAACACCTTGTTAAGTTCCTTAAAACAGGCAAAAGTAAACCAGTTTATTTCTTAGTCAACATTTCAACATCGTTACACATTCTCCCCAGTTTCTTTCAATCGTTTTGCCAAGCATGAGCGGTGCCTAAACCATTCAGATGACTGAAAAATCTACAGTTTTTGCCGTATTGATTGCGTGTGATCGAAGAGTAATAAAACTGTAGATTATTAGCCGTGTGCGAAGCCCATAAAATATTACAACCCGGTTAAGAAATACGTGACGTAAATGAAGTATATACGTACCTCGCACTCGGTTAATATGAAGTATATACGTACCTCACACTCAGTTAATATGAAGCATAGACGTACCTCGCACTCGGTTAATATGAAGTATATACGTACCTCGCACTCGGTTAATATGAAGTATATACGTACCTCGCACTCGGTTAATATGAAGTATATACGTACCTCGCACTCGGTTAATATGAAGCGGTATATACGTACCTCGCACTCGGTTAATATGAAGTATATACGTACCTCACACTCGGTTAATATGAAGTATATACGTACCTCGCACTCGGTTAATATGAAGTATATACGTACCTCACACTCGGTTAATATGAAGTATATACGTACCTCACACTCAGTTAATATGAAGTATATACGTACCTCGCACTCGGTTAATATGAAGTATATACGTACCTCGCACTCGGTTAATATGAAGTATATACGTACCTCGCACTCGGTTAATATGAAGTATACACGTACCTCGCACTCGGTTAATATGAAGTATATACGTACCTCGCACTCGGTTAATATGAAGTATATACGTACCTCGCACTCGGTTAATAAGAGGTAACATAAGTTATGGACCAAGGTTTTTCCATTTTATGGCCGTAAGACAACGAGGATGCATAACTTACGGTACGGACCGAGAAAACGAGGTTAGAAAGGCCAGTTTCAAACGTCGAACTTTTCATGCGCCGAACCTTATTAGATCAAAAGAAGCCGCCTAATTATCTTTTGTTTCAATTGCGCCGAACCTTATTAGATCAAAAGAAGCCGCCTAATTATCTTTTGTTTCAATTGCGCCGAACCTTATTAGATCAAAAGAAGCCGCCTAATTATCTTTTGTTTCAATTGCGTTCGGCGCATGACAAGTTCGACGTTTGAATCGGGCCCAGGATGTTTATTTCTTCATTTCCTTAGAGACCGGAAGTGGGCGGAAGGTCCGTATACCGGAAGTGGGCGGAAGGTCCATACGGGAAGTTATTGCCCGCAAACTGACCAATCATAGCTCGCCAAATAACTTAGCTACATAAAAATAGGATTTATTTATTTTTCCTTTCTTCAATTCGCAAGAAACCCAAATGCAAAAACAAATGCACAAAGTACAATGTAAAACTACATACATCTAGCTACTAAATATCAGGTACGAAGGTCCGCGTGTTCCAAGGGAGTATTAGAGGGTGGAGCAGTGAAGAAAAAATATAATCCCTTTTGACATCACGGTCAGTACAGAACTTACAAGAGTCGGCAGTCCCTATGTACCTTTCTGCTCAAAACCCAGTATGACATCGTTCGGGCAGATTAATAGATAACGTGTTTCAGGTAATAATATTTAACGGACTTCGCGCTCACAGCGATTAGCGGGCATAATAGGGACGACTAGCAGTCTAGGCCAAATGATGAAAGTTTCACTGAGGAGTCGCGTAAGCACGACACGCAGCGTCATCTATAAAAACGTACATTTCCAGAATTACCTTCGTTTTCCGTTAGAAGAAACGTTTTCGAAAGGTAGGACAGCAGAAAGCATTAGCCTGTAATATTTCAGACTAAGAGCAAGTAAGAACATGTAT
The DNA here is from genome assembly GCA_030867875.1 of Actinernus sp. WN-2022. NCBI lineage: Eukaryota > Metazoa > Cnidaria > Anthozoa > Actiniaria > Actinernidae > Actinernus > Actinernus sp. WN-2022. Next base: position 58,967,403 of record JAOWCC010001634.1, read on the forward strand.
TAGACCAATCAGCGACATTACCGATACCACTGAAAAGAACACCTCGAAATTAGTCAAAACCCCAAATTTGAGAGTTATACCTCCGGCAACTCAGAAGCCAAGATATAGTCGAGTCAAAAGCGCTATTTTTACAGACGTTTGTATGAGGGGGTGCAATAACTATTTGCACCCGCGCATAAAAATGTCTAAAATTGTCTTACTCTGTGGGACTGTATCTTTCCCCCCATACAATATATCACTCTCGAATTTAGATTTTGACTAATTTTGAGCTGCCCTTTTCAGCAGTATTGGTGCTATTGCTAATTTAAGTGGCAATGGCGACCTTGGGTTGGTCTATCGTGGCGTACACTCACCTCATTGAGGGACGAGTCGACGTGATGCAGGACTAATCCTTGTTTTCTTAGATGTCCTTCAAAGTTCTCCCTAGTTTCAACATTCTTTTCTTCTTTTGCTAACTCTTCGTCGTCGCCTTCTTTGTTTTCCTCGTAGACTAGCACATAGTCAACAGCCTTCCCTTGGGCAACAAAGTCAATGTCTTTAGATTTCGATTTCGTTGTTCTATCCCGTACAGCACTTTTCTTCCTCTCAATCAATTCCACTTCATCCAAGTCTACTGATTTCATGTCGAATGATACAGAATTTGGAGGCAGTTCAGTTACTGCTCTCACGAAACTTGTTTTTCGCAGAACTTTCTCGTTTTTCTCTGTATGGCGTTGAGCCTCCTCAGAAGTTATTCCTCCATCCTTTTGGCTGCTTTCGTCGCTATCGATATTGCTCTGCAAGAAATTAATGACCTTCGTCATTTTGCCTAAGACTAATGACTCACCTTTCAGTGCAACTTATTGTCTCAACATTTAAATATTTTGAAACAAGCTCTCTTTCGGACAGAAAAATAAATCAGAGCAATGTTTATTCTTCACTCAGCTGAAATGCTCCCCGTTAGTTTACATAAAGCCGTCAGCTTTACAACCAGCAAGCACAACAACCTGTTGGAGATTGATACATTTTCAAGTGTCGAGAAAACACTATCAATTATTCAGATAAATCATAAATACATCGCCTGAATGCAACCAATAATATTATGTAATGTATGACCTTATACTGCCACTTATAATACTATTCTGTATTAACCACATTATCTCAATTTAATTAAAAAAGTAACGAAAATCAGATATTCATATGAAATTAAAATTGGGAACAAGCTGGCCACCATTACCCCGCCTCCTGGAGATATAAACCTCTATAACTCGTATGCGTAACACTTAAATAAAATAATATTCTACCATTGAACTATTCACTTGATGTAGAATCGATATTAATGATAAAAAATAACGTTAGCGGCGATCGTATTATGGAGTTCAGACTACCGAATTCGACAAATAATCTAATCTAATATTACAATATTAGATACAACGAATTGAAAAACAGTAGAAAATGAGGGGAAAAAAGACCCAAAATTAGCCGGTGAAACTGCCAGGGGCGTAGCCAGCCATTTTCTCCCCCTTTAAGCCCCGAAGGTACAAGCCAAACGAGCGCTGAAGTCGCGAGCTCCTAGGGGGGTCTGGGAGCATGCCCCTCCCCCCTCCCCCAGGAAATGTTTGAAATTTAAGTGTCAAGGTGTATCAGCAGGTGTTACGTTGTTATCACTGGACGTAATGTTATCAGTCCCAACCCTCAACCCTTGAATACAATATTTTAACCGATTTGTTTCTGATTTGTGATCGGACTGTAAGACCGAAAAGGCTCAGTGTATAAAAAAATCAGTAGAGACATTATAAATATGGTACTCGAGCCTGTTTTATCCGGTAACGTTTATAACGGAGTAATATTTAACTTAACTTAAATCAAAGGAGAGGTCTGTCTAAGACTACTAAGTCTTGTAGACAGCGTTCTATATATCTCCTTACAAAATTAAATAATCTTAAAAAAGTAAGATCGATTGAACAAGGTAACTACAAACATTTTGTGAAGGAATTAAGGTTAATTAACTGCGGGCTATTTAACGCAGACCATAATAGGACCAATGTGTACATACTGGTTAAACACGGCTTGAAACGAGACAAATAGTGTCGAGGGAACAACGATCAATAGCTTGAACACACACTACAGAACTGATACAGAAATATTAAACCGTGCACACGACAAACAAAGCATTAGTATAATAATGTAAGGTATTATTCAAGCTCTCAACAACACGAAATTGATAGTATTGTGTAAGCTCCAAAACCATGCCATTGTCGATACCTGTTGTAGTAGTCCTTAACGCAAACTTCTGTACTCCATTAGAGTACTGTCGAAGCAATAGTTTACTTTTATCATAGTCAGATTACATTTTCCATAAAGAATTATATCTGTTCATTCAAAAGCAACTTTGTAAAACTCGAATGAACTCCAGTCGGTTTACTTTAGCTGGCGGGAAACACCCTAAACACAGCAAATCCACATGTAAATTGACACGGCTCGCGGGCAGGCTATTGGAGGATATCGAACACAAAAGTGAACCCCGCAGATCGAGCAAGTGACCTGACTGAACCTGTTGCTATTGGCGCGTTTTTGATTGTGAGTGATCACACAGTTCGGCTGGAAAGTAGGTTGCGTAGCTACCCTGCCTTATTTTTCTGGCGGGGGAGATTGGGACAAACATGAACGCGAGGTCGGTAACATGCACTCGATCGCGCTTTGCGCTCAACTCAACTGATCAAAATTCCTGGGAAAACAAAAGTAAAGAGAGCCGCTACGCAGGAGCGGGCGTAAAAAACTCAATTTATAACCGTCTAACAATTTTCATTTCAACTGATGCGTTGGACTCAGTTCTTACTTTTTAAAGGCTTCGCTGGGTTCAGTTCCACCAACAACTGGAACATCTAAGAAATTAATAAAGAAAGAAATTTACAACAAGAGCACTACTTTGTCTGAGATTGTTTCAGAGAAACGAGGATAGCACGTTTGCAGGTTGAGTTGGCTGACACATCTGACTAGTTCAAATACATTTACTATTCTGGAAGTGGCTAAAATGTCCCGATAAAAGCGACTTGAAGTTATCATTCTGTGTATTCTTATTCCGGAATACGGTTAATCGATCGAACGCACCCTAACAATAAGACATCAGTGCAACTTAGCTTGTCTGTACGACAACATATTCCGCAACCTCTTAAGGCCGGGACGTGAAAACATTGTCGAGGAACTGACATTTGTGAGTTTCAGTACTTCTCAAAATGGTTCCTCGATTGCTCACGCGCGAAACAACTATTTGCAACAAGTGTTTCCCGTTTGCTCTCCGAAGCAACACTGAAATTCACAAATGTTTCCCGTTTGCTCTCCGAAGCAACACTGAAATTCACAAATGTTTCCCGAGTGCTCTCCGAAGCAACAGTGAAATTCACAAATGTTTCACGTTTGCTCTCCGAAGCAACACTGAAATTCACAAATGTTTCCCGTTGGCTCTCCGAAGCAACAGTGAAATTCACAAATGTTTCCCGAGTGCTCTCCGAAGCAACAGTGAAATTCACAAATGTTTCACGTTTGCTCTCCGAAGCAACACTGAAATTCACAAATGTTTCCCGTTGGCTCTCCGAAGCAACACTGAAATTCACAAATGGTTCCCGTTGGCTCTCCGAAGCAGCACTGAAATTCACAAATGTTTCCCGTTGCCTCTCCGAAGCAACACTGAAATTCACAAATGTTTCCCGTTGGCTCTCCGAAGCAACACTGAAATTCACAAATGTTTCCCGTTGCCTCTCCGAAGCAACAGTGAAATTCACAAATGTTTCCCGAGTGCTCTCCGAAGCAACACTGAAATTCACAAATGGTTCCCGTTGGCTCTCCGAAGCAACACTGAAATTCACAAATGGTTCCCGTTGGCTCTCCGAAGCAGCACTGAAATTCACAAATGTTTCCCGTTGCCTCTCCGAAGCAACACTGAAATTCACAAATGTTTCCCGTTGGCTCTCCGAAGCAACACTGAAATTCACAAATGTTTCCCGTTGCCTCTCCGAAGCAACACTGAAATTCACAAATGTTTCCCGTTGGCTCTCCGAAGCAACAGTGAAATTCACAAATGTTTCCCGAGTGCTCTCCGAAGCAACACTGAAATTCACAAATGTTTCCCGTTGGCTCTCCGAAGCAACACTGAAATTCACAAATGTTTCTCGTTGGCTCTCCGAAGCAACACTGAAATTCACAAATGTTTCTCGTTGGCTCTCCGAAGCAACACTGAAATTCACAAATGTTTCTCGTTGGCTCTCCGAAGCAACACTGAAATTCACAAATGTTTCCCGTTGGCTCTCCGAAGCAACACTGAAATTCACAAATGTTTCCTCAACACTGTTTCCTCGTTTGCCTAGTTATTAGTGCCAAACCTATACCACAGCAACGTGTGCCAAAAAGACTTCTAATAAATTTACTATAGCTTCCGAACAGTGAAATGGTTGTTGTATCAGATCAGCCTGGCCACGCCGGAATACACGACTGAATTGAGCGTTTCAAACCGTTTTTTCTTCAGTGGTTTCAATATGAGGCTAAGGGGTACATTAACATGATTCTAGTCTCCAAGAATAGAGAGAAAATTAGTTTTTAAGTTCGAAAAATAACCGATTCTCCGCTAAGAAATCTAGCTTGTGTGGCGGCTCAATTCAGTGCAAATTTCCCCACATCGTACATCACACATACCAAGGATCCAGCTAGGGGCGTAGGGAGGTCCTGAAAATGGGGTGAGGGGGGCAAAATGATGAATTCTGGGACATTTTCATTGATTGGGGGAGGGGGTGCAAAATGATGAATTCTGGGACATTTTCATTGATTGGGGGAGGGGGGGGGGGGGGGGGGGGGCAAAATGATGAATTCTGGGACATTTTCTTATTTAGCTGTTTTGTAGACTTTAAAAAAGCATTCGACAGCGTGCCAAGAGACAAATTACTTATGAAGTTAAAAAAGGTCGGAATAGGAGGGAAAGTATATTCTATCATAAAATAAATGTACTCAAATGACTACTCAGCAGTGAAAATTGGCGATACGATATCAGACTGAGGAATTTAGATGCTATAAAGGGGTTAGGGAGGGGTGTATGCTAAGTCCAACGCTATTTAACCTATTCCTTAGCGACCTGCCTGAATTTCTTAATCAGGGCGATGTGGCAGAACCAGTCCGGCGAAATCCAAAATAAAATAATAAGCTGCCTTATATATGCAGATGACGTGGTGGTATTATCAAAGACCGCTGAAGGTCTACAAAAATATCTACATAGAATCAAGGAATATTGCAACCAATACAATTTAGAAGTAAATACCGAAAAAACAAAAAGCATGCTCTTCAACAATACAGGAAAGAGAATGAACAACTATGCTTTTAATTACGACGGCGAAACCCTTGAAAATGTTCGAGCATTTAAATACCTTGGTTTAACGTTCAGTACGTACGGCAACTTCACACTAGCCGAAGAAAAACTGAAAAAGATAGCACTAAAAGCCCTTTTTAAACTCCGCAAAGAAATGGGTGACCACTTTAGAACTGACCTAAAGCTCACACTGAAATTATTTGACTCTTTCATTCAGCCAATTCTCCTGTATGGAAGCGAAATCTGGGGAGTCGACTGTAAGGGCCCTATTGACAGAGATCCAATAGAGTCAGTTCACGTTAAGTTTTGCAAATGGCTCCTAGGAGTAAATAGGAATGCTACGAATAATGCTTGTCGTGCTGAACTAGGCAGACTCCCACTTAAAGGCGAAGCGATATTCCGAAGCATTAAATATTGGTTAAAACTGGAGAATGTGGATAATACAAAATTGGCAACCGAGGCCTACGCTGACTCCAGACTCTCACTCAAGCCCATGGTCTGGTGCCAAAAGATAAGAAGCATAATATGTCACCTCGGCTTTGGCAATCTGTGGCTAGACCAGAATAATATAAGCAATTACACAGTACTCGTTAGCAAACTAAAACAAAGGCTACGAGACGTTGAATACCAAAACGGGTACAGCGAGATCCATAATGACTCGAGAAGAAATCCAAATCAGCGAAATAAGTTAAGAACATACAGAATATTCAAGAAATCTTACGAATTCGAAAATTACTTAAAGGAAGTGTACAATGTGAAGCACAGAATAGCACTAACAAAGCTAAGAATAAGCAACCACAAACTAGAGATTGAAAAAGGAAGGTATGCAAGACCATACAAACCAATCGAGGAAAGATTATGCCATTTCTGCCTCTCGGAGATTGAGGATGAAACCCACTTTGTCTTGAAGTGCAAGAAATATGAAAACCTAAGGAAGGAATTCTATGCTTCACTAACTAAAGAATAAATTTAATATAAATGCGGCACACCAATCTGAAAATAGCCTATTATGCACAATCATGAACCCTGACAGTAGAATTTCTAGTCTTTCAGCAAAATTCATTTATAACTGCTTCAACATCAGAGCTGAAGCTCTAACGCAGTGATGCCTGTTCCCACTAACAGAGAAGTACATAATCTAATTTAACTGAAGTTTATTGAAACTTATTGGACCCATGTCGAAGTACTTGCATGTATACAAAACACCAATCAAAATGTGTCTGTCTGCCTGTCTGTCTGAATGACTTCTGACTTCCCTCTTTTGGGACTGGGCTGAGAGAGAGAGAGAGAGATGGGGGGGGGGGGGGGGGGGGGGACAACTGCCCCCCCTCCCTACGCCGCTGAATCCAGCAGAAACCCTATTCACCGAACCTGACGTCACAAATTAAACGATTTGAGCTGTCTGTACATAGCGGAGGTTGTCTGTACATAGCGGATGTTGTCTTTACATAGTGGAGGGTGTCTGTACATAGTGGAGGTTGTCTGTACATAGCAGACGTTGTCTGTACATAGCGGAGGTTGTCTGTACATAGCGGAGGTTGTATGTACATAGCGGAGGTTGTCTGTACATAGCAGAGGGTTGTCTGTACATAGCGGAGGTTGTCTATACATAGCGGAGGTTGTCTGTACATAGCGGAGGTTGTCTGTACATAGCAGAGGGTTGTCTGTACATAGCAGAGGGTTGTCTGTACATAGCGGAGGTTGTCTGTACATAGCGGAGGTTGTCTGTACATAGCGGAGGTTGTTTGTACATAGCAGAGGGTTGTCTGTACATAGCGGAGGTTGTCTGTACATAGCAGAGGGTTGTCTGTACATAGCGGAGGTTGTCTGTACATAGCGGAGGTTGTCTGTACATAGCGGAGGTTGTCTGTACATAGCGGAGGTTGTCTGTACATAGCAGAGGGTTGTCTGTACATAGCAGAGGGTTGTCTGTACATAGCAGAGGGTTGTCTGTACATAGCGGAGGTTGTCTGTACATAGCGGAGGTTGTCTGTACATAGCAGAGGGTTGTCTGTACATAGCGGAGGTTGTCTGTACATAGCGGAGGTTGTCTGTACATAGCGGAGGTTGTCTGTACATAGCAGAGGGTTGTATGTACATAGCGGAGGGTTGTCTGTACATAGCGGAGGTTGTCTGTACATAGCGGAGGTTGTCTGTACATAGCGGAGGTTGTCTGTACATAGCAGAGGGTTGTCTGTACATAGCGGAGGTTGTCTGTACATAGCGGAGGTTGTCTGTACATAGCGGAGGTTGTCTGTACATAGCGGAGGTTGTCTATACATAGCAGAGGGTTGTCTGTACATAGCAGAGGGTTGTCTGTACATAGCGGAGGTTGTCTGTACATAGCGGAGGTTGTCTGTACATAGCAGAGGGTTGTCTGTACATAGCGGAGGTTGTCTGTACATAGCGGAGGTTGTCTGTACATAGCAGAGGGTTGTCTGTACATAGCGGAGGTTGTCTGTACATAGCAGAGGGTTTTCTGTACATAGCGGAGGGTTGTCTGTACATAGCGGAGGTTGTCTGTACATAGCGGAGGTTGTCTGTACATAGCGGAGGTTGTCTGTACATAGCAGAGGGTTGTCTGTACATACATGTAGCAGAGGGTTGTCTGTACATAGCGGAGGTTGTCTGTACATAGCGGAGGTTGTCTGAACATAGCGGAGGTTGTCTGTACATAGCGTAGGTTGTCTGTACATAGCGGAGGTTTATGATAGAAATATACATATTACTAGTTACAGAGCTACATGATACTTAAAATACAATCGATTAATAAAACTGGCTTTGAAACGCTCGGTGCTTAATCTAGGTAACTGGCTGGTTTGTGTTCTTAGTCTCTTGGATGACTCCTTTACTTTAGGTAAAAGATCATACGTAGGGTGGGTAGGCTTCCTGCTTATTTTCCTGTAGATGGACCTGTCTGTTCTTTCTAATAAGTCATATATATATCAACATAGCGTAAGAAATATAGCGGCGTTTGTGAATTCGTCCTATCGTACCTAGTCTCATCGGTAAACACAAATACAACGTTACCATCACAACAACAGTTGTATAAGGAACTGACCTGACTGTTGGCGAGGGATTCAAAGCCAAAAGCAGGGCACAGCTCTTCGACACGTTTAAAAACAACCATGCAAAGATAATCTTCCCCTACGCTCGCTTTGCAGTCGAGCTCGAAGTTTGTTGAACATTTTAATTTATGTCCATCTTGTAAACAAAATTATTGTAATTTTATACTATCTTTACTGACCATAAGCCATTTAAGCCTCTGGCTTTGGCGGAATTGAACTAGAAAACGTAAATATCTGGCTCAAAGCAAATAAGCCAGTTTATGGTTGTTGGGTCTCGCCAAAAACTACAAATTCAAAGCGACTGTACCATTGACGTTCGTATAAAGGGTAAAGAAGTAAAAAAAGTGAACTACACCAACTTAAATCTCTGGGGGTTTATATAGATGATATATTGTCCTGGCGGAAGCTGATATAGACAAAATTTGTCCATCTTGTAAACAAAATTATTGTAATTTTATACTATCTTTACTGACCATTAGCCATTTAAGCCTCTGGCTTTGGCGGAATTGAACTAGAAAACGTAAATATCTGGCTCAAAGCAAATAAGCCAGTTTATGGTTGTTGTGTCTCGCCAAAAACTACAAATTCAAAGCGACTGTACCACTGACATTCGTATAGAGGGTAAAGAAGTAAAAAAAAGCGAACTACACCAAATTAAATCTCTGGGGGTTTATATAGATGATATATTGTCCTGGCGGAAGCTGATATTGACGAAATATCAAAAAGATCTCCTCTGGCATTGGCGCACTTAAGCGCGCAAGACCTTTCATATGCAGAGATACTGCAGTCGTAAAAATATATAAAGCCCTGATTGAGTCGCATTTTGTTTACCGTGGCTCAGTCTGAGATGGCTTAAGTCAGCAGTTAAATGATAAACTGCGAAACCGGGCAGCCAGAGTAATGACTAAATCAAGTTATGACACGAGTTCAAGTCTACTGATTGATATACTTGGCTGGGACAACGTATATACACATCGTCATCGAAAAAAAGAAAAGAAAAAGCAATGGCGATGTACAAAACCATGCATAAGCTCACCCCAGGTTAGCTTCATGATCTCTTTACAACTCGTAATACTAACTATGATCTAAGAGATTCTGAAAGTAAATTATTTAGGGAGCAGGTCAAAACACATGCCCTCTCGACGGACCCATTTTGGGGTAGGGGGGTGGGGGCTGCTGCCGGCCATCTTCTCTGGAGAGAAAAATCAATACTAAAAATAACTTGTTCTTAAATATCTTCAACTAAAAGGCATAATCTAGAAACAAATGCACTGCATGTTTTGTCTTATGTTACCATTGCATTTCCTGTGTTAAAATTACCACTAGGCCTCCCAGAATGGAAAATAGATGGTCAAAAATGGGGATGGGGGTGGTACCCTGCGCTAACAGCTGTGTCTGTTGAAAAAAATGGGTCCCTATCTGGGGCATGTGTTTTGACCTGCTCCCTTATACCTAAACCGAGGACTGACTACCTAAAACATAGCTTCAGCTACAGTGGGGCATTCCTACCAGTGGAATAATCTCCCACATGACCTAAGAGTGTCTACTGACCATATAAAGCACTTCAAAAGGGAAATTGATACCTTGTAGGCTAAATCGGACTCCCACACGGCAAACATGTATAACAGTTTTAATGCATTATTACATTTTTAATTTTTAATGTACATATTTTACTATTGCAATGGTACACCTTTCGTGTACAACTGATGTTTTTAACCGTAGATAAATATAATAAAGATTGTATGTCTGTCTGCCTTTCTTCTGCACGTTCCTGTTAATAAATTGAAAATTGAAAATAATCGGTGATTGACCAATCATATTCTTTGACCGGATTCGGGTCAAAAAACGTCATCAGTATGTTCCGCGCTCGTCCAGCAGACCTTACATGTATAAAATCACTGGCTTTTGGAAGACTCGGTGATGGATCCCGCTGTATTTCGATAGTGTAAAACAAACCCTTGTAAATCTAATGTTTGGCGTGACATCATAAATATTTATAACCTACTTCACCCGGCGATCTACATAATTTGGTGCCACTGAGAACTGAACTGAAGGTCTTGTTTGGATTTGTAAAAACAGATGTCTTTAAACAAGAGTTGTAGAGATTGTCAGACGAAACTATGTGTACTCTAAATTCCAATTCGATCTGAAGGTCTCGTTTATAGAAGTTCAAAGTACTCACTCGATATTAACCAGCACTTATCGAATATATTTATGCAAATACAAACTTCAAACTTACCTGGATCAAATTTAGAAGTTAGCATGACTATCGATATCCTGGTTTTCTGTGTTTCCTGGTTTATGATTTAAAGCATTCGACTTTAATACCGACGCCTTCCAATTCCAGGTCATAGAGGTTTAATGTACAGTAATTTACCCAAAACCACTCACGGGTAGAGAACTCAGAGCCGTCGTTTACCAGCTCAGCGGGTTCTCCCATTGCAACAAAATGGCGTCTGTGCTAGCAGTAAAACGTGGGACTTTTTTCCCAAACTTTGCTCGTTTTTTAGTTTGCCGAGCACCAAAATCTCGCTATTTACAATGCAAGACTAGAAAGCCAATTATGTTCTACCGACCAGCTAGTTTAAACTCTATCCACTGCAAACATTATGCACAAAATCGTACCAGGACGGGATCATGTAGCATGATTCAGCTCGCGACTTCATGGCCTGACAGGACATATGCTTTTGTAAAGAACTACTCTATGCATAGAAGAAAGGACTTTACTGGAAAAGAAAATAGTAAAATCGACGAAGATGATGACGAAGATGACGATTTTGAGGAAAGACCAAATAAAGGTACCACAAGTGGAAAGTTCCAACATAGCAACAGGTTGGTCATAAAAAATACCTTTAAAATTAAAGTGTTTATGAGGAGCAATTGCAGAATACCCCCCCCCCCCCCCCCCGTTCAAGTACGTTAGGTGGAGACGACAACATGTCAACGCGTTAGTCCATACATGGTTAACTCTCTAGAGAGAAATGTCTGGGTGTGAACAAGTCTCTCTGTTTACAGTAGTAGAATGAAGCAACATGTATGATGTTAATACATCAATGTGTTAGAGAGATATGTCTGGGTACCGGGTGTGAGTGAGTCTCTCTGTTCACAGTAGTAGAACGAAGCAACATGTATGATGTCAACACGTCAACGCGCTAGAGAGATACATGTATGTCTGGGTGTGAGCGAGTCTCTGTTCACAGTAGTAGAACAAAGCAACATGTATAATGTCAACACGTCAATGCGCTAGAGAGATATGTTTGGGTGTGAATGAGTCTCTCTGTTCACAGTAGTAGAACGAAGCAACATGTATGATGTCAACGCGTTGACATGTTGGCATCAACACCTAACGTACATGTACTTCAGCGGGGGGTATTCTGCAATGTAGCTGTTTATGAAACCAAATTTTTCATCTTTATTTCATTGCAGAACAATAAAGTTCATTCTTTTCTGATTATCAAGAGTATATTTATTTTTCAGTTTTTTCGCTGTATGCTAAATGTATGCTAAAAACTGTCCAGGGCCTGGAACCGAGTCCGCCATTACAATGACGTCACTGTGAGGACAAGTGAACCCTTCATATGATGATGTTGGACGACACAAATTACTACCAAAAATACAAAGAATAAAACACAATACAATTCCATACAAAAAATGAAATACAATAGAACGCAACACAATACTTAACAAATATTAAGATGGTTCTCCTTCTATAACAACATAATTTACGCTCAAGGTCTTGGAAAACTGCGGATGCATTCATGAGCGGAAATTTAGCAGCTTTTCAAGACCGAGAAAGTGCATTATTTTGTTATAGAACAAGGATAACCATCTTTTATTTGTTTTATAATATAAACTTAAATCTAGATGAAGGAAAGTATAAAGCTATCTAAATATAAATTTAAAGAAAACTGACTACAGTGAAAAATCCATTTTACTGTACTTGACTTGTTTACAACATTTCTCGGCGCTAATTGGTTCAATTGTGACAGCTTGACATCGACAATCTGAAAACTCATTTCTTATTGGATGAAATAACCTGCTATAAATTAATAAAAAACAACATGTCAATTGACAAAGACAGAAATTGCAAGAGCCGGCTGAACATGGCTGTAAAATTGTAAACTGATTGAAACTGTTGCAGGAAACAAAGTGTTTTTTTTTACAATTTTTGGTCAGCACAGGAGAAGTTAATCTGCAGATTGTGTTGAAAATGCCTGATGGAAAAGCATTTTAGAGAAAGCGTTAGCAAATTAGCGGTAGCTGAGTTGGACATGTGAGTTGAGGTTGCTGACTATTTTCTACAACAACTACATCGTTATCATTGACACTGGTTATTGATTCTGTGGTCTGAAGAAGGATATTTTCTTTATCCCAAGGAACAGTGTTTTAACTGCTGGTCTGATAACAGTGTTGCATAGCTTTTGAGGCTCAGTTTGTTGGCATGGCCACACATGATCTATATACTCTTCCGAAATGCTGGGTTATTTGAAAGTTTTTCATTCAGGAACATTCAGGAACCTCTTAAATGAATTTCTACATGAAACCAGAGAAACCCTAAATATTGTATTCTTTGCCATTGTGTAGTTCCAGAAAATATCCATACCCCCCAGGGATCTGCCCAAATTTCCAGTGGGGAGGGGGGTTACACCAAGGCTTATATTTTCCAGAGGGTAATGCACATAATCGTAACCGCGTGACTGACGTCTTTCTATGATCATTGCATTTCTTCTGTAGAATTCGAATACATTGTAAGTTGTCTCAAAATCTTTTATCTGTTTGAGAGTACTTTCAAGACAATCCATTTTAAGTGCCTTTCCTTAAAGCCAAAGCAATTCCTGGTAGCGAGACATCGCTGGTTGGACGGATTGGACGACAAAACAACAAAGCGGCCATTTTCTCTCAACTCAAACTGTTTTGCACGCAAAAACTCATTTGGGCACCGAATTGAGTGATTGAAAGCTATTGACAGTCGCTTGAGTAATTATTGTCCAATTGTAGTACAATATTTGGTCATATAAGTCGGTCTTTCCACATCAAACATTTGAAAAATGTGTAACTTTACTTCGAGATCGATTTAGCGTAGTTAACCCCAGGCCCCATGCACTAAGAACAGGTATCCTGCGATTAAAACTGTTTTTTTATACAGTTGTAGCATGAGTATTAGGTTTATTATATTGTTGATTATGAACTGACTAAGTACATGTATTTGTATCAAAATCATAGCTGGAACTTCCGAAGGGGTGTGTTGAGGGGGTTTTAAGAAATCCATGTGGTAAAATTCTGGAGGGGAGGGGGGGGTACAATTTGGGGGACCTTTTTGTAAGATCCAGAGGAGAGGGGGGTCAAAGAACAAATCCCTTCCATGGGGGTGGGGTTCTGGAACTACACATTCACTGTTCAGCATAAAACAGGAGTATTAACCCTTTCCCTCCTGCACTGCCCGTAACCGCCCAATATGAAGCATGTACCTGGAGAAAATTATTGCATCAAACCTATAGACATGCTGGAAATAAGATGTTGTGATATTTGAGTCACTTGAGTCACTTGAGTCTCCCACTTTGGAGAAAAACTCATTTGTGTTGGGGATTGTTGTTCATTTCTTCGCTTATCACGAATTTTGAGGAGCTGAAAAGTGGCTCAAAAAACCCTTCCCATTCACACTTGAAATCAAAAGCAAAAACAAAATCACCACTCAGTCGTTACAGTACCTTGTTTAATCTTTCCAACCAGCAGGTTTGTTTGCATAAAATGCACCAAACGACTGTGAACCACGCCGATGTTTACACTGTGTTTCACTCGACCACATTTCCCTGCTCCCACCTCCAACTGCATGCTGGGTAATCAACAAAAAATGCACAAGGGGGACCCCCCTCTGGAGTCTTTTACCCCTACAACCAAGAGCGGTGATTTGCACTCAAGCCGTTGCTTTAAAGTGACAAAAACACATCCTAATAGGTTGAGCAGGGGGAAAACACAACCAACTGCAGAATTTCAAGGGTTTCAGTGAAGAATTATTTCATGTGTCCCAAAGCAGAAACACAACAGAAAAACCCTGTGAAACCCCTCACAAGGCCTACTAAAAGTAAACCAAGTACTTTCCAGCCGTCATCAGACTTAATGATGTCCTCAAGCTCTCCTACAGTGGCTTATTTGTACAAAATTAGAGCACATTTGGTTGGAAATCCTACCGAAGCAGCCATACCTACCGCTAACGAGTGCACAGAATTCTCCCAAATGGCATTGTGGGAAAAGTTTGAGCCCTCAGCTTAAAATGTCAGCAGTATTTAATTGCCCCGGGCTAGCCAAACTTGAACCGAGGGGGGAGGGTTGAGTTAGCACTCAGGATTTCACCAACTGAGCCAAACACGTCCAGTAGCTGGGAAAGGGTTAAATCTATCGTTGAGTTCTTAGTGAGTCATTTCTTGTAGTTTTAGTTTCGTCTCATTTAATACACCAGGCTGTTAGAAAAATCACATTGTTCTTATTTTCAATCAGTTTTTATATCAAACTGTTAGTGAAAAACACTATTAGAATGTGGACATAATTTGCTTTTCTTAACTTCAATATCCACGGGAAGAAAACAAAGCTCTATTTTGCCCAACCTATATCGTGATTACAAGAATTACAAGCATACTACAGGGTTGCCACAGGTCAGGGAAAAATATTTTCAAGGTCAGGGAATTTTGCATCTCGTCAGGGAAATTCTATTTATTTCTTCAGTCAGGAAAAAGTCAGGGAATTTTATTTTTAGGTTGCCATGACATCTCCTCATGCCTCAAAGTGTCTGCAAGGCTACATGTTTTTAATGACTTTTGTTTTGGACGAGGGAATGTCGAACAGTCTTATTATGGTCAGTGAAAATTGTTTTCTGGTCAGTGAAAGGTCAGGGAATTTTTTTCCCTGATAGGTGGCAACCATGTACTACCAAAACATGTACTGACTCAAAATAATATTTTGCGTCTCATGCCAGTCGCCTTGTGGCGCACCAGTGCCTAGTACTGTGTTGGCCATTTTCGATAAATTGCCCAAAATTGTATGTCGGAAAAGCAAAGAAACCCACACAAGTTTGCCAACATTCCTTTAAGTTTTCACACACAGACATTGGCTTTCCCTGCTAGCAGAGTTCTCTCTAAACATTATTAGCGCACTGCTGGCAAAACATGACACTATTTTAGAGGCCAGTTTCCAGTCTAGAATGTTTAGGCCTAGCTTGAGTTCACTCCTAAAAAAATATAGGATAGTAAACTAAATTTAAAGTGAATATATACATGTACATGTAGCGATCTCATTTGTTATTATCTTCCACCTCCTCGCTTCTTTTTAGCTTTCTCTGAAACTTTCTTGCTGGAGTCCACCATGTTGTTTGTAACAACAAGTCCTCACAGTGACGTCACACAGTCATTTTGGCCGCGCGGCAAAACCGGACAGTTTTTAGCATAAAGCAGTCAATTTGAATGCCGAAAAAGAAACCTTTCCAAAGGCAGAACTGAAAAATAAATAATTATACTCTTGATAATCAGAAAAGAATGAACTTTATTATTCTGCAATAAAATAAAGATGAAAAATTTGGTTTTGTAAACACTTTAAAGGTATTAAAATCTGGGATACAATTGAA
Organism: Actinernus sp. WN-2022; assembly: GCA_030867875.1. NCBI lineage: Eukaryota > Metazoa > Cnidaria > Anthozoa > Actiniaria > Actinernidae > Actinernus > Actinernus sp. WN-2022. The sequence goes on from JAOWCC010001634.1 coordinate 58,983,418, forward strand.
GGGCTGTGTGCAAAAAGGCTGTAAGTTGTCTCCAGGTCACATTCTAAATTCTCCTTCAATTTCTTTGTTTTCTAAGGGAGAATTTAGAACGTGATCAAGAATCACTTAAACCCTTTTTGCACACAACTCTTCAATTATAGAATACTCTGCATGTCGAAAGGTAACTTAAAAACTGTGCCAAACTGTGCCAAATTCTCCATTATAGTGCAGGTGTATGTAGAGTCATTCTATGAATGACTTTTGGTAGAAAATGGTTAGGGTTTTTATAAATAATTATTTCAGGGTTAGGTTTGTATGAAAATTTGAGAAAATGAATTATTAATGATCCAACTTGCAGGGTATTGTATAATTATTCCATCAATGTACATGTATATGTTGCAGTTAATTTTTGTCTTAAGTTATTTTTTTTTTCTAACTACCGTAATGACCTGTGTATTGGGGGTGCGGCTTATCTATGGGAACACCTAGAAAGGAGACCCAACATTAACATATATTTGCATATCATGAACCTGTATGAAGCTTTATTACGATTTAAGCATAATCATTGAAAGAATCATGCAATTTGAAAGAATTAAAGCAAAAACTCTTCTAAGACCTACCTAGACCTAATATATTATAATTTCGTGAATAAACGTGATTAAGCTGTGACAAGCACTGCGAATCAAACAACCAGGCATTCTTTGCAATTTTACATGTGAGAGATTGGCACTAGTTAATGAAAATCCAAGATGGCGGACCTCAGACCTACTTATGGGGAATAAAAGCGGAAGAATTCTGGAGTGATTTAAAGACTGCAGGTTAAAACATACAAGAAATAACAAGGCAAGTTGTAACCATATTCGATCGAATTAAAGTTGCGATTATGTATTCATGACAATCTGACAATGTTTTGCTTCAAGTACGAGCGTTTATGAACTCGAACAAAAGATTTTTTTTTTTTTTAAAGTTTGGCATCAAGTACAAGCGTTTATGAACTCGGACAAAATATTTTCTAATTATTTTTTGTATTTTTAAAAAAAAGTTTTTTTCTTAAATTCGAGCATCAAAACTTGAGGTGTGGCTTATCTACGGGTGCAGCATATATGTTACAGGTCAAAATTAACATCAGGTAATTTTTTTCAACCTAGGTCAATTTTTTTCAAGCTACATGTAGGTCAATTGTTTTCAACCTTGGTCATTTTTAAGCTACCTATCAATCATTCTAAAAAGGGATTTTAATTTTTTTTTGGGATTCATGATAAAAAAGGGGTTTAGTTTTTTTGGGAGGGCCGGATTTAAAAAGAAAAAAATCCACCCATCCCTCCCCCTGCAAAATACTTTGACCACTCTCCCCACCCTCTACGGTACTCAACATCCCCCTGGGCCCTAACCCCTTTTCCCTTCTCTACCCCGCACAACCAACTTAGTAAATCACTCATTAATGACACCTGAATTACTACTTAATACTTCTGTTTCACTTTTTCGTTCGCTGGTAGTGGGACTCGAACCTGCAACCCTTCGCTTGAAAGAATGCCTTGGAAGACCAGAGTTTTACCAAACTGTGCCAGTTAGTGGTGATGACGTAATGATGACGTCATCGGTCACGTGCTTTTAAGTACATGCCCATATCTCCCTCATATCTAATGGCAGACAGTTCAAACCTGGACAGACATGGTAGTGGATTGCTATCAATCACTTATTGGCGATGACGTAACGATGACGTCATCGATTACATGCTTTAAGTACATGCCCATATCTCTTTCATTTCTAGTGCCAGACAGTTCAAACTTGGACAGGCATGGTATTGGGTTCCAACAAATCACTTAGTGGTGATGACGTAACGATGACATCATCGGTCACATGATTTTAAGTACATGCCCATATCTCCCTCATTTCTAATGCCAGACAGTTCAAACTTGGACAGGTATGGTATTATAACGATGACGTCATCTGTCACACGATTTTTAGTATATACCAAAATAGCTTGCTGACCATCCACGAGTTGCCCTTAGGGCCCTATGTTTTCTTCCTATTTCTTCTTTTTTTCTATTTGTTCTTTCTTTCTTTTTCTTCTAGTAATTTTGGGTTTTAGGGCTAACTCACTACAGTAAACAACAGAGAAACCTAACACTTATTCAATGATCCTAATTCAAAGCCTAACCCTACATTTAAAAAACCCCTAACCATCAATAATGGGTGCTCACTAATTTAGGGTTGTTAAGGCTAAGTCACTAATTTAGGTTTCACAGGTAAACAATGAGTTTTCACTGGCCTAGGGCTAGGGTTCACCTGGTAATAAGGATAATAAGGGCTCTAAACCTTGTTTAAAAAATTACCTAGTTAGAAAAAATGAGCTAGTTAGAAAAAAATAACTAGTTTGAACAAAAATTAACTGAAAACAAAAATTAACTGTAACATATTACATGATATTTCTCTTTGGATGAAAGGAAAAGAGAAATGAGTTCCTTATCCAAAAGACTATGTTGGTATCCCTGTGGATACATTCCATATATGGACAGTGTAGTTTTGGCGGGAACTTGAGTATATATTAAGGATATGTCAGTTGTAGTTATGTATTCGTGGTCCTGACTGCAACAGTTTTTTTATGTTTCTTTCCACCATTAACTTTCTTTATGTCAGTTTTTGCTGACCATGTTAACAAGTTGTGGTAGTTTTCAGACTTTCACCTCCCAGAAGTCAGTACTCCTGCATTGGGCTGGGGAATAGGTTTCCACTAAGTTTTTACCACATATAAGTTAGTTGTGGAATTTTTTGTGGTTTTTCGTATCCGGCAGAGTACACTAGCAGTCAGTCTGTAGTTGCATCTTATGTTACATAAAGTATGTACATTTAGTTTGATGTACAGCATAAGTACATGTACAATTATTAAAATTGTGTGTGCAGTTAATTGTCAGGACTGCATATGTGTGTGTGTTATCAGTTAATTGAGGAGAAGGAATTAATGTATATACCTAATTAATTTTAATCATTTATCACACCTACTGACAAGTTGCCCTGACTCAATAACCTCCATTTTTTTAGGGTTAAACCTACTCTCCCTTGTAATTTACTATTATACATCATGTACATAGCAACTTTGAGTTAAAATAAAGTTATGTTGTTGTTGTTATTGTTTGACAGATCCAACAGATGTTTTGTTAGTAAAAACAGCCAAGTACAAAAAACTGGCAGAGCGCAGGTTAGACCTTCGCGTTATGTATTTAAGGACGTAAAGGATGAAGAAGAAGAAGATCAGAGATGGATAAGAAGGAGCAAGAATCCTGTTAGTCCTAAGGGTAAAATGGAATGGTATGCCAACCGGATGGTTCAATTCACCAGGCAGAATCAGGTTGAAAAGGCACAAGAGATGCTAGATCAAATGAGGGACAGGAAGATCAAACCAACAACAGAGATGTTCAATATCCTGATTGCTGGCTTTGCAAGAGTTGGTAAGATGAGGAAAGCATTCCACCATTTTAACAATGTAAGAACATAAATTATTTATATTTTTAACACATTGTACATTTAGTATATAAAACTTTAAATGACAACCCCAAAATGCATACACTGTACTGTTAGCTGTATATGCCTGTGACAAAGATTTAACAATAGCCCACTACCGAGATATGCTTTACTTCCTACATACAAAGGAATCAACACGAGGCTCCCTGCATAATGCTCAGTCGTTCGTGACAAGACTGCAGCACTTCTGTAGTTTGTCACAAACGACTGAGCATTATGCACAGAGCCTCGTATTGATTCCTTTGTACGTAGGAAGTGAGGCATATCTTGGAAGTGGGCTATTAGCCTGCAGATAGCTGGTGAGGGATGCAGCTCTGGGTCAACTATCAAAGTCAACAGAAACCAAGAGCGAGAAGATTGTTTTAGCATAACCAAGTTATGGTTCTTTCCAAATTAGCATAAATTTACATACATGATCTTTATGTATATTGAGATTTTTTGTCTGCGCATGCTAGTTCTTCAAAATTGTGGTTTGTCGATTGACAGATGGTGCCTGCATAGCCAATGAGATTGTGAGTTTGTTGCTAGTTGGTGGCTTAAAGGGACTGTGTTACGGTGAGAGACCTTTATATTAGATGTCTGGACACAGTCATGGCTGGACACAGTCATTATCAGCGATTCTCATACATGTATGAACTGATGAACCTCGTGCACATGTGTGATGGTAAAAATCAATTGAAAGCAAATATTCAAAAATGACTAATAAACTGTATAAATATACAGTCTTGAAGTAAAGTTGAATGAGGGGAGTTTAACTGTTTGTAATCAATTAACAGCCACCAATCGAACACTGACTCCATACATGTACATGTGTACTGTACCATGACATATTAGCCCCTTTAATTGGTTATGGTAATTTTTAATTTAAAATTCAAAATCTGTTTGTTAACAGTTTGTCTTTCCATCTGTAATGGGCATGCATACAATAGTGGAAGTAAATAATTATTACAGAGTTGGCAAAACTAAGTGTTGCATATATTTTCTTTTCTTGCAGATAAAAAAGATGGGTCTCAAACCAACTCCTCATACATACACAAGCCTGTTTAATGCCTGTGCAGAATCTGAAAATCCCCAACATGCCATGATTCAAGCAAAGAAACTATGGGATGAGCTGCACAGAAGAATCAATACCCAAGACATGAAGCCTCACGTCATTACATACAATGCCGCAATCAAGGCTGCTGCAGCATGTGGAAGCCCTTCAACTGCATTTGAGATATATGATGACATGCATGCTAATGAAGTAGAACCAGATAACTTCACATATGCTGCACTGCTGGCAGCCTGTGCGCGTGTAGGAGAGGACGGCCCATCTAAAGCACTTTGGGTTTTAGAGAAGATGAAGGAATGTGATATTAGACCTGATATCTTTGTTTTTAACTTGGTGTTAAAAGTAATGAGGGATGCTCGAAATGCAGCAGTTATGCAAAACAAGACAGCAAGATTTGTAAATGAAAACAGCATGGAGGGGAACATGATAGTTGCTGATGGTAAAGAGGATCTTGGGGCTTTGGGCAATCGAGAAGAAAACAGGCTTAAATTTAGACAACCTAAACCTGAATATATCAAGTCTACCACATTTACTGAAGACAAATCACCACAGCTATTTTCTGGAGTTGAGAACTTTTTGCAGCTGATGGCTGTGAATGAAGTCATACCTGATATCAGGACATTCCACCTTATTCTACAGATCACTGATCCTGGAATAGAAGAGGAGGAGCTTGTGTTACGGAAGATAAATGAATGCAATATTATTCCTGATATTCCTGTACTGAACACATTGGTGAAGAGGAGAGCATGGGATGGTGATGTTGACAAAGCAAAGGTGAGTTCCCAGTTTTTAAGAGCCACTCTCAACTGTGATCCCTCACATCATTTGTCTCCATTTTCTCCTTCACTGAAAATATAGATTCAAGCATTTTGAATAGCTAACAGTCCCACAGAACAATGGTGGTGTACCGAGCAGTCCCACAGAACAATGGTGGCATAACGAACAATGGCAGTGTAATGAAATTGCAGATGTACACAATAACAGAGACTGTGTGTTGGGATCAGGGTTGTCAGAGTGCCTCTTTAAGAACTACACATTCTCTACATACAATAAAGCAAAAACAATGACTATTTATACATGTAGAAGGTAAAAAGGTATGGATATATGTACATGTATGTTGCAGGTCAAAACAAATTTTCAAATGTCCAACCAAGTGTATTTATTTCAACCTACATGTACATGTAGGTTATGTTTTTTCAGCCTACGTTATTTTTTCCAATCTACATGTACATATAGGTTATTTTTGTTAGATACATGTATCAATCATTCTAAAACAAGATCCTTTCTTTTTTGGGAGTCAAAAAAATAGGATTTAGTTTTTTAGGGGGTGCAAACTAAAAATAATTTAGTAGGTTTTTGTCTTCTACCTCCCCTCCCTTTTTTCTTTATCCTGCCTGATCTTGTACCTTCCCTCCCTCAGCACTTCCGTGTCATACCCTCTTTACTCTACCCTACCCTGACACCCTTCACTATTACATTAATTAATATTACACACCATTGTTACTTTAAGTTACTTTTTTCATCCCTGACGAGACTCGAACCCTGAACCATCTGCTTGGAAGACCAGAACTTTACCACTTAGACATTCAATGACGTGGAGGTCATTTATATGAATAATATAACTACAATACCAGGTCTTATGCAAATTTGTTTTGCAGTCCCTTTCGGTCACTAGGTCTTCAGCGCAATCCCATAAACATGACAACAATGTAAACACAGGGTTAACTTGCAAAAAAAAATGCAACAAAAAAAAACCCAAAATAAATAAATTAATATTCTGACCTATCTACATGCATTTTTTTAGCTCGTTACGAGAAACACAACATTTATTTTGTTTGGCATTAGAAAGAGAAGAAAGTATTGACTATCTATCATATAGAAAATGTGCTCTTATTAGTTAACTTATAAGCAAATTTAACAACCACGTGCACACTATCACAATATACATGTATAGAGTGTTTGCACCATCACATGATAGAAGCCATGTTGGATGGCAGGAACAGTGAATTTATATTGTTCCTGCCATCTAAAATGGCCTCTATGACATGATGGTGCAAACCCCCTTTATTAGCCAGTAACAACTCTCAAGAATTACCTCAGTGCTTGGCTTCACTTCATTATGTCTGTATTCTTGAATGCTCTACCCAGCTACACTGTACAGGCATCTTCAATTAACCAGTTCAAGGAACTTATTTAATATGTACATTAGCTTTTTGTTGCTTGAATGTTTTGTCGTTTGTTGGGGCGGCCTTCACCTCCTTGGAACGTGGAATAGTACTGGCTATCAAAACAATGCCTAACCCTGAAACAATACAAACCCTAACCCTAAAACAATGCAATTATTTGTCAGTGCAGTCCAAATGGGGTCCAATAAAATGCAAGGTTTTGAGAGGTGAAGGGCTGCTGCGTTTGTTTATTTAGTTGTTTAGCATACTGCCATAGTAAATGCCTATATTGATACTTAATAAACTGAAACTATTCCTTGTCAACAGGATTACATTAAGATGTTTAGTACTGTCTACGGTGTGGTTGCTAATGAGAAAACATTTGAATGTCTTGCAAGTGGTTGTAATACTCCTGCAGATGGATTTTGGCTCCTCAGTGAACTAGAGGTACATTTATGTACATGCAGGGCAAAAAGCAGTTTATCTGATTTATTGAAATGATGTAGATTAATTAAGTTGAAGAATCAATCAATGGGAACCTCTTGGGTCAATACAACATTTATTGCTGCCAATCTAATTGACTACTGAAATAATAACAACAACAACAACAATATATATATTGGGAGTCAGGGTGGTGCAGTGGTTAAGCGCTTCGCCTCTTACCTCTGTAGCCCAGGTTAGATACCCTGATGTAGTGCCATACATATGTGAGTTGAGTTTGTTGGTATCTCGCTCTTGCTCTGAGGGTTTTTCTCGAGGTCCTCCGGTTTTCCTCACTCTGCAAAAACCAATACGCTAAATTCCAATTCGATTTGAAGATTAGCCAGGTCCTGACTTTGATCAGCCCCTATGGTTGTTTCAGGTCCTGACTTTGATCAGCCCATATGGTTGTTTCAGGTCCTGACTTTGATCAACTCCTATGGTTGTTTCAGGTCCTGACTTTGATCAGCCCCTATGGTTGTTTCAGGTCCTGACTTTGATCAGCCCCTATGTTTGTTTCAGTCCTGACTTGATCAGCCCCTATGGTTGTTTCAGGTCCTGACTTTGATCAACTCCTATGGTTGTTTCAGGTCCTGACTTTGATCAACTCCAATGGTTGTTTCAGGTCCTGACTTTGATCAGCCCCTAAGTTTGTTTCAGGTCCTGACTTTGATCAGCCCCTATGGTTGTTTCAGGTCCTGACTTTGATCAACTCCTATGGTTGTTTCAGGTCCTGACTTTGATCAACTCCAATGGTTGTTTCAGGTCCTGACTTTGATCAACTCCTATGGTTGTTTCAGGTCCTGACTTTGATCAACTCCAATGGTTGTTTCAGGTCCTGACTTTGATCAGCCCCTATGGTTGTTTCAGGTCCTGACTTTGATCAACTCCTATGGTTGTTTCAGGTCCTGACTTTGATCAACTCCAATGGTTGTTTCAGGTCCTGACTTTGATCAGCCCCTAAGTTTGTTTCAGGTCCTGACTTTGATCAGCCCCTATGGTTGTTTCAGGTCCTGACTTTGATCAACTCCTATGGTGTTTTGAAGGTGAAATTGTAGAAATCTTGCTGTTGAACAAACGACTTTTGACCTTGACCTGGAACCCATGTAACTGCAAGGGCTCGCGCAAGAGCCAATCAGAGGCTGGTATTCTGAGACGCAATACCATGTTATATTGGTGTCTCAAAAGTAAACAAAGTGATCAGTGAATCGTGATACTAGAAATAGCTAGAAGGAATTACTTTGTATTTTAGTCTGCTTTTTATGGTTGCTTCCACAGCAACAAAGCATTATTCGAACGTCTTCTGTGTATGAAAAACTGATATCCAGTGCAGGAAGACATCAGCACTACCATTACCTGACAGAACTACTCAAGGTTTGTGAGTTAGAACATGGCTTTCTATACCCTGGGTGCCAGAGGTTCTAACCCTCTGGCCTCGGCCGTTGAGAATCTCACTTCCATGCTGAATTTGGACCTCGGCTCTGATTGGACAATCTACTCATTAGAATGTAACGGTAATTTTCATTGGCTTATCAATGTCCCAGTAAACACGTCAAACCGGTTTTGCTGGGTCACTGATAAGCCAATGAAAATTACCGTTACATTCTAATGAGTACGTTAGCAAATCAGAGCCAAGGTTAAAATTCTGAACCTAAACTCAGCATGGAAGTGAGATTGTCAACGGCCAATCTCTCATCTCGTTTAGCGAGGGCCTACGTACATAGTTTTTTTACATGAAATAATTCCTCAATGCTGATCCATGGCTAAGAGCAGTGCAGTTCAAGTGCAACACAGTGCAGAAATCTGTAACACCAGTGCAAATTACACTTTTGACATCGTATTGCAACATTTTTTTGCCGAGATTCTTACGTAAATATACTGGTACACTAGCACTGAATATCTTGTATTTATGTCACATAAGAAAGACTAAGAAAAAGGGGAGAAAACTGTGGAAAATTACCAGTGACTTTATTTTTCATGTATGTTATATCATACGGTTGTATCTTGTAATTTGCTCTTTAAAAATACACACGTTCAAATTAATCACAATTTAAATTGCACTCGAATACCCTATAACTAGCTATATATACAAATACCCTTGTTGTAAATGCAGTACTGACCACTTTTGACCATTTTATTGACTGTATTTCAATCCTTTGATCATCAAATCAATCAAATATTGATTAACCTCCGATAATTAGGCTTATTAGGCCTCCAGCAGATCGTGCTAATGATCTCAGTTTTCTCCACACACGATTTCACTACTTACAACTCTTAACGCCCAACTCACACGTTGATTTTTACAGATTGGTGAACTGGTACACACTGGGCCACCCAGCTCACCGTCTTACTGCAATACTTATTATACATATAGGTAGAAAAGCAAGAGGTATTTTCCTTTGCATGTTTTAATCTATGCTGTTTGGATTTTTTATGTTTTAGAAAATGAGAAAAGACCAAATTCAGCCATCCGAGAAGATGATTGACTTGCTGGATAAGATTTCCACCCGACGTGTAAAACTGCATAGCAAATCCAGGGTAAGCTCTGTACCAATTTGAATAACAGGTGTTTACACTTTGTAGTAACCTCTTTTAAAGATGGTAGTGTTTGTTAGTTACTCCTGTCCTTTTTGATTTACACTGGCTTCCAGTTAAGTTCAGATTTTAAGTTAAGTTTAGATTAAGACTTTACTTATTACATGTACGTTTAAAGTGCCAATGAAATGAAAAATTCGATCCCGTTTTTATTTTATTTTATTAAATTCTAGGCTTCTCTTATTCATTTTGTGCAATTAAAAATCAATTTGGAGAGCGCGAACATATTTTCTTTTCGAATCGAAGTCAGGCAGAATTGCCAAAATCAGGCGACAATTTTTCTGCTGTTAAAGATATGGTAATCACATGCGTGACGTCACTAGGTCTGCGCATTTATATTCGTCTCCATAAATACTACAAAATAAGTACAATTTTGGCCAGTTTTCAATTTAAATATGTAATACTTTGAGAAACCTTGACGATGGCCATAATTGTTCTAATAGAATCCTTCCAGTCAGCCATATTTTTACTTTTGTGAATATTAATGTAGGGCCTAGTGACGTCACGCATGTGATTAGCATATCTTTAACGGCATAAACATTGTCGCCTAATTTTAGCAATTATGCCTGACTTCGATACGAAATAAAATTATGTTCGCGCTCTCCAAATTGATTTATCATTGCACAAAATGGCTAAGGGAAGCCTATATTTTAATAAAATGAAATAAAAATTGGATCGATTTTTTCATGTCATTGGCACTTTAAGGCATTAGAGTGATTGCAGAAAACCCGTGAAACAATTAGTAGACTAATACACAATGGGAGACACTAATTCCATTGTTTTCTTTTGTTTTATTCAGTCTACTAGATACTGACTATTAGATTTTGTTTCTCGGGTTGAGTGAAATCACTCTAAATGGTCTAGAAATCGTCACCTCGCTACAACCTAAGATCCAGTTCAGAAAAAATACTACAAAGACCTAATGTAAAGACTTTAACAACTTACCTTATGGAACGGCCTACCTGCAGCAGTTCGTAATGTCACTTCAGTCCCATTTAAAACAACAAGTTTCTGAAGACATTCTTATTTGGGAAAGCTTTTTATCAGTGTTTCGAATGATTTATTATTCCGCTGTAGTTTTAACTTCGTGTTAGGTTAGTTATGCGTTATAGCTTTTTCAGATTATTTTAATTATATAATTTGTAGTTTACTTTTTATTGTTAGTTCTTACTATTGTTATGCGCATTTGAACATTTATCCATGGAAATTACTCACTGTAAATACATTATTATTAGTAATAGTACTAGTAGTATTAATATATTAGTCGCACTTCACTTAGTATTATAATTATTAGTTTGATTTCCATCCAACTACAAGTGAGATGGTGCGCCTTTACATGAGGAAATGCAGGGTGCGCCAAAACATATGTCCGATTGTCCGGGACAATTACAAATTTGATTCGGACTATTCAATCTTTGACATGACTTGTGGCGTAGGACAAGCACATTTCTGATTGCCTGCAAACACTGAAATAAAGTACAACTGACTACAAAATGAGTCGAGGTTGGAGATAAACCAAAAATATCAAAAAGGTTCTTACTTCACAAGTATAGTGTAAAATATTCCTGCAAATTATGCTGTTTGGCTGCCTCGTGACGTTTGTTTCCTGGCCAATTAAGACTAAACTCGGTCCCAGGTCCTACCGAAAGCGGCAAAGCAATGTTGCTCTATTTTCTACCGAAACCAATTTTTGACAAACACTTTTGGGCTTTGAACAACCAAATTGTTCCTGATAGTTGTACGAAGGACAAATGGATCACTAAACTTTTCTCTTACTCTTCTCAAGGGAACCAGAACTAATCCAAGAGTGAAGAAAAACGTAGAGTTCATGAGGAAGCTACAGACCGGGTTCTGTGGGTACTACAAGATATGGAAACAACACATGAACATTAGCGCAAAATCAGACGACAGAGCAGTGGATGTACTGAGCACTGAACACACAGAAGAGAATCAAGAAGTGGATTATGACCATCTGTAAACCTCGTGAAAACTGAATTAAACCATCATTATGACTCTTGCCGGGTTCTCCCTCATTCACGCGGCGACCATGTTATCGGTATAGCGAATGTATGGAAATTTCACTATTACAGCAAATTTCCCAATGGATACCAATTTTCAATGCGTTAACAACCCCATGACCTCAAGTGATCAGCCACAAATCGCCAATAGGATATATGGTTTTAGGTTTTTTTTAGTCTAGGATTTTCAAACTGATGTTGAATAAAAAGCGACAATACTTACAGGATATCAAGTGGACAATTTGCAGTAATGAGGAAATTAATCGATTTATGGCCGTTTGAGTCGAGGCACGTTCACATTTAAACGAGCATCTGGCTACTCTTGTGAAACATGGGTAAATAAATTAGTACTACCCGAGTTCAATGTCTTACCTTGAATTTCTTCTTAGGAGGAGAAAATCAAGAAATCTAAAACCACTCAAATCAAGGCTGAACTGCCCAGGAATCGTCATAGACATTAAAGTTAATGACTACAAGGGAAAGAGTTTTTTTTTTAGACATTTCATTACATTAAGAGCAATACATAGATTTATGAGCACTCGGCGATAAGCGAAATTTCCATACATTCTCTTGGGTCATAACCTTGGGCTACCTGTGGTTTAACCATTTGCCGATGGCACTGAGCAGGTAGCTCAACGTATCCTCGCTCTAGAATTACCAATAATCGGTAATTGGCTTTTGCTCTTCAATTATCAATAACCCTAATTCTACATTAATTCTAACCCGAACCACAAAACGAACCCTAACCATCGGACGAGTTCACTGTTAAACGACTGGTTCTCACTCACCTAGAGTTCACAGGTAAACAAGAACAGAAGGTAAACGAGAGTAAACCCTTTTTTTTTTGAGCGAGCGCTCCTACTCGGGCTCTAACTCGTAACCGTTTGCGTGTCGTGCTTGGTAGTGCAGACGTCATGACCACTACAATATTAAAGCGCGTCTACCACCGTTCTGAATTTGACAAATGTTTATCTTTATCCTCGACTGGTTTTAAGAATGTTGTTTAATTTGAGTTCTAGAATTAACGATTATTGAAGTACGGATTATTGGTAATTCTAGAGCGAGGATATGTTGGGTAGCTAGGGGAAAATGCTTTAAGTCTAGTCTTCCCAAACAAAGCTTTTACCGTATAGACTTGAAACTTTCAGGTCGCACTTCAAAACGACAACGGTAATAATCATGTGACTGAGAACAATATGAAAATGATTTTAAGATCACGTGAACACAAAAAGGTTGGTACCATCGAGGGGGGTCCGTGGACAATGTTTTACACCGGAAAATTTTGAATTTTAGAAGCCTCAAAAACTCTATGGGTAACGATATTTGCTTTTTTCTCAAAAGTTGCTGGGGCGCCTCGTAAACGATTTACTGACCATGAATAGCGTCGAGTCGTCTTCATCCCTTACAGCTGATTCCAAGCAACAGCAGTGCCTTCGTGTCTCGTACTGATTTTGCCGTTAACACCGCCATGTTTAAAAACAATTTTATGGGATGCCCAATGCAGGTACAAACATTAGGGTCAACAAAGCGCAACAGAGCAATGCTTCATTGGGCTTGCATTGTTCTTAGTCCCTAGGCATCCCATAAAATCGTTATTTCAACATGGCGGCGTTATCGGCATAATAGGTCTATTGAATTCCACAAAACGTCGACTTGTGATTTTAACTCGATAAGTGATTTAATTGAAATATTACATTAGCAGGGCTTTTATCATTGCCTGTTTACTAGTCCAAGCATTATAGCACGGTTCACAATATATACACGTATATTTACGTTCTATTCTGGGTTGCAACTGGCGTTACAAAAGTTGTTATTCCCAAATGAAATAAAATGTTATGAAGAAAGATCAAAACTACATCTCTGGGCAAGATTCTGAAGCAGAATAGCGTTTCGTTTCCGACTTATAGACGAACAAATATACGAGAAGTTGTTACTGCAAGATGTATGGGGCGGCCATATTGGTTGACCTGCGGCGGCTATCTTGGTTGCATTCACTTCATTCGGTTTCACTGAGTATCATTAAATTAACTTATTTATAAAGCCAAAACCTTAAACTTCTCACAAATTTGTTAATTTTCATGACTAATCTGTATCAGGTGAAGCGGGTTTGTTGGGAAACAATAGCTGATATTACAGTGGCGTCTACGAATAGCAGTGTCAGCGGTATTGACCTGAACGCCTCACTTCAATGTAATGAAGCAGAGAAGGAGGAGGAAGAGCCTGCACGGACGAAATACAAATTGGAATATCTGCGTCTAAATTTTCGACGCAAACTCCTATTCACTCTTTTCACCCGGTGGTGGATTCAAAGCGAGGCAACCTTTGTTTTTGCTTGGCTACACTCGTTCTGATAATCCCTCAATGCGAGGCTCACCTGGCAAAAACAAAGGATTGCCTCGCTCTGAATCCAAGATGGCCACCAGGTGAAAAGAGTGAATTGATTTGACAGTGTCGAACAAAGCCTTCCAATTATTATCCTTTTGTTTCAATTGCGTTCCGTACGACATGGAGCGGCGTCTGAACCGAGTGCAATGATGAATCAATGTCACACCGCGGCAAAACGTTACGCGCATGCGTTTTGACGAGCCCAGCGCGCGCGTCCCGGCGAAAACAGAGGCCATAACCCGTGTTTTTAGTTTTACGTATGTACGCGTACTTACATGAAATGTTCGCGGAAAACAAGCTAAGCCTAAGACTTCAACAGGTTTAAGTTTTCTTAATTTGTAATACACTGAGTTTACTAAGTTATAAAATTATTTACTAAAAAGTATAAGACCTCGGAAACTTGTATTTGAAACCAGAGCCTTCATTATTTCAGCCAGCTAGCATAACGTTTTGCCGCGGTGTGGATCAATCCATATAAGGGCATAATTCACATTTGTGTAGAGTCCGTGTAGGGTCTACTTTTCCTTTCTCTTCCCGTCAGCCTGTTCGCAGGCACTATAAGCGAATCTTCGTTTACGTTTTTTTCTTTTTTTCCCTCATTAGCATACATCAAACTTCAAGCGACGTACATACAAACAAACAGTCCTTAAATTGAAAGAGATTGTCATACTTGATAATCATCTAAATTTGAGAGTGATATAATAAATATATTTTGAGGAATGAGCGCCATACGTTTACAAATATATGGCTGTCAGCAATTCTTGCCTCCAGCCCATTTTACAGTTTTGAAAACTCAATCTCTGTAAATATTGAACATATCATCTAAAATTTTCGGTGATTACTAAGTTTAAAATTCTCTTTCAACTGATGTAGTCTGTTTCTTTGTAGCTTTAAGTTTAATTTATGCTAATGAGGCAACAATATAAACAATGACGTCAACAAGGATTGGCACAAAGCATCGTCCAGACGTAAAATTTCGTGTGAGAATTTCAATGGCTTTATAGAACTGATGTCGTCACATGCAAACTAAGAATTTACTCGGTGCCTTCTTGTACGGCACCAGAACAAAAAAACTTTTCGTCACTGGACTCACTAATGCAAGTGTATTATGTATGTCAGCATTGCAACCCCGATATAACAGGACTGTTGGTTAGCGCAATTTGTAAAATGCTTTACTGGAATATGGAAAACGTAAATGACGAACCGCTGATTAAAACAATCACTTTTTAGTTGCAAGCAGTAAATTCTATGGTAAGACTCGATTTCTTGATATTAAGTAATAATTATTCGCCGATATATATTGGTGTTCTTCAGTCTTTGCATTTGGACCTAATTCACTTTATGCCAACATTTTAATTCCGAAGCCTCTATAAATTGAATGCTTCCATGAGATAATTCTTTGGGACCAACTTCGTGGCGTACCCCTGCGGTTTGTACGTGGACCCAATCCACCAATCACTGTGGGGCTTGTCATAGATGTAGATCAAATCCCCTCGTTTGAACTCAAGCTCGTCCACATCATCTACCTTAACATCCCATAATGCTTGGTAAATATTCGCATAGTTGATGACTTGATCTTCTGGTGGTCCACTTGCAGCCGGCACCGGAGTCGGTAAAGGAGCCTTGCCGCTATGTGGTTCCCGTGGGGGTGGTGGAGGGGAGCCTTTGTCCAAACTCCTACTGGGAGATTCTTGTGGTTTTGGGGGTATGTTGGGTTTGCTGATGTTTCGTTGAGGCGGGGGTGGTTTACCCTGGCCCTTTTCCTGGCCAGGGAAAGGGGAGAGGGGCATTTCTATAGCGACTGGAATTATTCGTGGTGGAGGTGCTGGAGCGGGGTGAGAGATTAGAGCTTTTGACCCAGGTCTTGGTGACGTATTTGATACCTCGGCTATTTCATATTCAGCATCTGAAAAAAAAAATTGAAACACCTCAAAATAAACAACAAAATAGTACTTGTTGATGATATTTGTCGCAACCAGAAACGACACAACCGTTTGTTTTACGTCAAAACACTCGAAGCCATCACTGGATCACGGTATGTGGAGTCTGAGAATTTGACGAACTCCTGGGTCGAATTTTTTTTTGTGGAAAGAGAAAATCAGGAGACGGCGTGGAAAAAAACAGGCAAGAAACTCGACCCACATGGCACTGATCGGCAAAGCGCTAAACACTCGCGCCAAACCGCCTCCCTTTGCCGAGCCAAACCAGGAAGTTATCAATCTTGTCGTAACAGGATATTAATGCGAGCTCCACACTTATCTATTAACAACAACTAGTGGTAGGTTGACGAGTTCAGAAAGTGCCGCAGTAAACCGAGAAATCTAACGATTACATAATATTCCAAAAATACCTAATGGAAAGGTTACATTGGTGGCCATGCACGTTTGTTGGAGGAAGAAAAGATACCTCATTAGTTAAATTTGTTATACCAACCAACATGGACGCTATGTTGTTGTGATTATATTCCCTTAGGGACGATTACAACCCAAAAATTAGTTCCCGAAAATAATACCAATTTACCCAGTCAAAACCATGTTTATAGTAACGTTCTCGCATACCTTGAGTAGGAGCACTCGGTTGGGGTGTTTTCTCGGTTTCTACCACATCATACATATCTTCATCCTCAAATACAGGCTCAGGTTGTCGATCCTTTATCGGCCTGGGTGGTCTAGCTGGTTCTGGTTCCTCGCCAGGTATTTCATACTCCTCTTCAACGCTTGGTTTTTGCGGTGCAGCCATGGGTGGCCGAGGCGGCTGTACTGCGGGTGGGAGAGGAGGCGTTTGTTCCTCAGGAGTTTCATAAAAGTCCTCGGAAACAGGCTGTACGGCTACCTCAGCCGAGTGCACTGGGGAATCACCTGGCATCTCATATTCGTCCTCTTGTATCGGTGCTGTTTTGGGTGGACGGGGAGGCTGTGCAGGCGGAGCTGTCTCGGCTGATTCATCTCCTGGCACCTCGTAAACCTCATCCGCAAAAGATACAGGCTCTGCTGCCGCGGGTTTGGGTGCATTTGAAGGGTTCACATCTGGAATTTCATATTCCTGTAAATCTGGATCATCTTCCGTGGTCTCTGTCGTTGCTAAATCGTCATACATCTCTCCCTCTTCCCCTGGTGCAGTTTCCGGTGTCTCATCGGTGCCCTTTTGTTTCCCATTGTTAGCGAGATCGTCGTAAGTCAAGCTGTCCTCGTCACCTTCGTGAGCCTTCTTGCGCAGATCATCGAGGATCTTACTCTGACGGCACGACAGCTGGCTTCCGCAACCTGTTGTAATGGCTTCTACCCATTTTTCTGCTTCCTCTTTATTATCTGCCAAAAACTAAACACAATAAGTGCTATGAGAGCTACGTAACGTTAGAGTTGACGACAAAATGCAGGCCGCTTTATTGAAGGAAAAAAATTTACATATGATGTGTTTTACTGATATATTATATTCCATCATTATCGTGGTCAGGTTTGGGCAAACCCTGATCAAAAATTACATCAACAACATGAAAATGGTCGAGGCCTCTGCATTTAAAGGGGCATCCAAACACATCGAAACAATAAAAACGCTCCGCCAGCGGCCTCGTGCTTTCATTCGTTTCTCGATGTTTGGAGCCCCTGGTAACACACTCGCTCTCGTTGTTGATATATTACATCAAATGAGGTGTTATCAGATAACATAAGTCAGTTAGGGATTATTGGATACTCTGGATACCTCAGAAAATAGGTAACAGAGAAAAAAGGGTGCAGCTTGAGAGAAGTACAAAATCCAAGCAGTGATCGATTGGCTGATAACAGTGCTTTATTGGTGACCACACAGATGCGGATCCAGGGGGTGGGCTCAGGGGTTGCAACCACCGCACCCCCCCCCCCCCCAAATGACTCCTGGAGATCGCTGTAAATATAATTTCTGAGTTGCCAGATTTCAAACAAATTATTTTTGCAACCCCATGACTCACTCAACCCCACCCCTCTCCCCCTTTCACAAAATCCTGGATCCACGCCTGCCACTCAGTTTGAATTATGAAAAGGGTTAGGGGCTGTTTACATTTAGTAGTAGGGTCAACCTTCCGCCAATGTATTCTACATTCTGTTTACATGATAGGAGGGTAACCCTTGTACTATGGTTATTCTAGTAGTAGGGTCAACCTACCGCCATTGTATTCTACATTCTGTTTACATGATAGGAGGGTAACCCTTGTACTATGGTCATTCTAGTAGTACGGTCAACGTACTACCATTGTATTCTACGTTCTGTTTACATGATAGGAGGGTAACCCTTGTACTATGGTTATCCTAGTAGTAGGGTCAACACCTACCACCATTGTATTCTACGTTCTGTTTACATGATAGGAGGGTAACCCTTGTACTATGGTCATCCTAGTAGTAGGGTCAACCTACCGCCATTGTATTCTACATTCTGTTTACATGATAGGAGGATAGGAGGGTAACCCTTGTACTATGGTTATCCTAGTAGTAGGGTCAAGTCCTACCGCCATTGTATTCTACGTTCTGTTTACATGATAGGAGGGTAACCCTTGTACTATGGTTATCCTCGTAGTAGGGTCAACCTACCACCATTGTATTCTACGTTCTGTTTACATGATAGGAGGGTAACCCTTGAACTATGGTTATCCTAGTAGTAGGGTCAACCTACCGCCATTGTATTCTACATTCTGTTTACATGATAGGAGGGTAACCCTTGTACTATGGTCATTCTAGTAGTACGGTCAACGTACTACCATTGTATTCTACGTTCTGTTTACATGATAGGAGGGTAACCCTTGTACTATGGTCATCCTAGTAGTAGGGTCAACCTACCGCCATTGTATTCTACATTCTGTTTACATGATAGGAGGGTAACCCTTGTACTATGGTTATCCTAGTAGTAGGGTCAAGTCCTACCGCCATTGTATTCTACGTTCTGTTTACATGATAGGAGGGTAACCCTTGTACTATGGTTATCCTCGTAGTAGGGTCAACCTACCACCATTGTATTCTACGTTCTGTTTACATGATAGGAGGGTAACCCTTGTACTATGGTCATCCTCGTAGTAGGGTCAAGTCCTACCGCCATTGTATTCTACATTCTGTTTACATGATAGGAGGGTAACCCTTGTACTATGGTCATTCTAGTAGTACGGTCAACGTACCACCATTGTATTCTACGTTCTGTTTACATGATAGGAGGGTAACCCTTGTACTATGGTCATCCTCGTAGTAGGGTCAACGTACGACCATTGTATTCTACGTTCTGTTTACATGATAGGAGGGTAACCCTTGTACTATGGTCATCCTAGTAGTAGGGTCAACCTACCGCCATTGTATTCTACATTCTGTTTACATGATAGGAGGGTAACCCTTGTACTATGGTCATTCTAGTAGTAGGGTCAACCTACCACCATTGTATTCTACGTTCTGTTTACATGATAGGAGGGTAACCCCTGTACTATGGTCATCCTAGTAGTAGGGTCAACCTACCGCCATTGTATTCTACATTCTGTTTACATGATAGGAGGGTAACCCTTGTACTATGGTCATTCTAGTAGTAGGGTCAACCTACCACCATTGTATTCTACGTTCTGTTTACATGATAGGAGGGTAACCCTTGTACTATGGTCATTCTAGTAGTACGGTCAACGTACCACCATTGTATTCTACGTTCTGTTTACATGATAGGAGGGTAACCCTTGTACTATGGTCATCCTAGTAGTAGGGTCAAGTCCTACCACCATTGTATTCTACGTTCTGTTTACATGATAGGAGGGTAACCCTTGTACTATGGTCATCCTCATAGTAGGCTCAATACAATACAATATTCTTTATTTACAGAGAGAAGACACATTAACCTTGCATAGTTATCTAACATGCGGCCCTCTATGTTACAAATAAGACGTAATAACAAGGAAAGGAAATATGGGAAAAAATTAACACACGAGCTACAACATTACAAGATATTATGAATAATTGGAATCAATATAAAGAGAATTAATATGAAACAAAATCAAAAACAAATATACTTACTAGAAGACTATGCACAATGGAAGGGGCTATGTAATGGACACGGCGCCAGAAATGCAGCAGCAGTGAAGCAAGAAGCGACAGTTATAGCAGAGGAGCTCCTCTAGATGGTTAACAGAGGAGATGTGCGGAAGAAAAACGTTACGAAGCTTGGCATAATAGAAGCCAGCCTGGTAGGCAAAGTATCAGAAGAGAGCGTAGTAGTAGATGTTGCAAGCTGCTTGAAGTCAGGATCCAAGGAATTGAAAAGAATAACAGCGCTATAAGCCAGAGTGCGCTTGCCAGAATTACTGCGAGGGTAAGGTACAGCGAGGTTATGCATGCTGGCTCTTGTGCAGCGGCCAGAAGCTCTACAAGTAGTAGAGAGGAAATGGAACATGTTCTTAAAACATGTAGGTGCATTAGGATTAAGAAATGTGCTGAAGAGAAGTAGAAGTTTCCTACATTTAATCTGGTCGGTAATCGGAATCCATTGAAGCTGGGAGAACAGATGAACAGAGGGCTGATAAAAGTCGGCATCCAAGAGTATGCGGGCAGCGCATTTTTGAAGGCAAATTAAGAAGCTGCAGCATGTGGAGGTGGGAGCAGTTGCCCCAAGCAGCAGAACAATAGATGAAATGGTTATGGATGCATGAATTATAGAAGCGCAATGCACATTCATAGGTGACGAAAGGCTTAATGCGACGGAGAAGAGACAGTCTATATACTGCTGATGATGGCACAGATGTTGTTGGCGTGGTGTTCCCATGACATGAAACTGTCTAAAGTGGCGCCTAGTATCTTGGCATGGTCGACCTGCTCGGTACTGTTACCGTCGACTACCACATTTAATGTAGAGCAAGGTAGCGTACAGAATTTCTGAGAGGATTAAGTTACAAGTAGAGACTTGGTCTTAGATATGTTGAGGGTCAACCTACCGCCATACACGACTTTCATAATGGCCGCCTCCTAATTTGCATATGTGATTTCCCGTTTCGGTAGTTTATCCACGTGTATAGAAAATATGAACATTGCCATGTGAAAGAGCATGTCGACATTAGTGACCTTGTGAAAGTTAAGTGCTGTAGCTTATAAAGCAATGAAGTTACAGCCAGTTGAAATTAGAGAGATTTGTATGAGAAAAACGACGGAGGCCTTTATAGCCTCGCTTTCATATTTTTCTGCATTACAAATGCTCATAGCTCAACAGCAATTTTCCACATTCCTCTAAAACTCAAAACAATTACTAGTTTTAATGTGATCTTTCATGTAGTAGCATTGGTTTTCCCTACATATTTATCTTCCAAATTATGCAAATTAGGAGGCGGCTGGAGGCGGCCATTATGAAAGTCGTGTATTGTATTCTACATTCTGTTTACACGATAGGAGGGTAACCCTTGTACTATGGTCATCCTAGTAGTAGAGTCAACCTACCACCATTGTATTCTATGTTCTGTTTACATGATAGGAGGGTAACCCTTGTATATTAGGGTCATTCTAGCAGTAGGGTCAATCTACCACCATTGTACTTTCTAAAGTTAGTCAACTGTGTTGGCTAACTAGTGCGATTCTAGACCAACTAAAGGAATGCGATAATCTTCTAATAAGGCAAAAAGGAGTAAACACCACTGACGCCTGAAAACTTTATCGCGGCGCAAGAAATTGTGCCTCCAATATGATTGAAAAAGTGAAGATAAATAATATTATGACCTTTAAGTGTTCCAAAATGATGACTTGAAATTATTTATCTTCACTTTTTCAATCATATTGGATGCACAATTTCTTGCGCCGCGATTTGGAGTAAAGCACAACTAGACCCTGAGATTCCCACACACCATAGACAAATATGATCCTATTGAATGGCATTGGACATTAATGTTAGCAATGAATAATTTCATCTAAGTCTTCGATCCCTTCTTTGCATAAGTTAACTACAGTTAACATTATTTCATTTCAGTAAAAGGCCTAAAATGACACAGAAAAAAAGAAATCCTCAGATTCTAATTATTTTTACAATAATCCATGTTTCACATCAAATATAGGGTATCAGGTTTGCGCTAACCTCCCAACACTTAAACTTGCCCAGCACCAAGCAATTCATCCCATATACACTTCAGTGCAAGCTAAATTCAACCACTCTGACCACAAAGCATGCTGTGAAACCCAGCCAATCAATGGTGCCTTCTCCTCATTTTCATTCTTCAAAATATATAGAAGTCTAAAGCCATTTTGACCTAATACCTTAATTCATACTGGAATCAATGGCAAGCAAATGTTGTCCAGTATAAAAAAAAAACTATCATTAATGATAGGTGGCTCCAGACCTCCATTTAAGCCCATGCTAAAGTGACGGAAGACATCCTGGCCCAATCCTACAGTGCAAAATGAAGCTCTTTCTCCATCAAAATAATGTGCACAGACTCAGTTCTTTGAGAAAGTGCTGATTCAAGCTTTCATCAGACTTAATGATGTCGTCCATGCAGCACTCTATAAATTGGGAAAATACTTTAAAAAGCCTTCATTCTGAGTGTTTCCTCTTAAACAACTCACTGCTGTGTTCGCTGGAAAATCTGCCGATGTGAGCAACATGGTGGACTAAAAAGTATGAGCCCTCAGTGTTATAGGTCAGTTGAAAATTCCATGACAACAATGACTACAGTTATCTTTGGGGGTAGGGTTCTTTTCAGTGTAGAGATAACTAAAAATCAGTTTCAAAAACTCGGGGCTTAGAGAGTTAAAAACCTTGGGTGGAGAAAACTAAGTATTCAGCGACAATTGCAAAAGGCATTAATGATTTACAAATCACTAAATGATCTTACACCTGAGTACCTTAGCTCTAAGTTTATATATCACAGTGATATCACTAGATATTCTCTGTGTATAACCAGGTTGAGTTAGGTCAATAGGTTGCATGTGACTCTACCAGAGATTTTGATTTGCATAGTTATGCAACAGGCTATTTGCTGGGCTATGTGCCAATAATCTCTAAGTGATTTTTGCAATAGATTATACTGCAACAGCCTCTTTGAAGACTACATGTATGTAGTTAACAATGATATATATTCATATACATAGCATTATTTTATGGAAAGAGGTTATTATTTTTCTATATTTGTTTATGTAATAGATAAAGAATGAGAGGCCAATCTTTATCCGATTTACAAACTCAAGCTGAAAGCGAGAGTTTGTAAATCGGATAAAGATCGGACACAAATTCTTTATCTTACTTATCAAACTTCTAGATGCAGAGTCATGTTTTCAGTTATTTTGGAGATACGACTTATTTTGGCCGAGAAAATCGAAGCTAAAGTTTATGTAAATCAGGACGAAATCTGTATCAGATTTAAAGATCACTTATCGGTCGGTGATTTCCTTTGTTTTTGCTTCATGAATTATTAATGAGTGATAATTAACACTTAGATACTTACTAGATGAAAGGGTTATTTTCCTGTTTTAGAAATTTTACAGAATAATAAGTAATTCATATAATTATGGAACTATTTCCCTAATGAATTTTACTGTATCTAAATAAAATTAATATTATACAATACAATACAATGCATTATCGGCCTCATACAGTATTCATTATTTTTCATTCGTCATATATACAGACAGCGCACATACATGTAGTAATTGTCAATAAAACATACATGCCAGTCTCTAACCCTAAATATTGCAGTGTATTGTACGTGACAAAATATTAATAGACAAACTCGATCAAACTAGCACCCAGTGTGCTATATACATGTATAATTACAGAGGGTAAATAAAGTTCATTATTATTATTATTAGTATGGTTAGTTTGTGGTCTTGTGTTCCTGTTCCACATAAGACATAACTTTACATTACTAAATAAACAATGCTTGTTAAACTTTTAAGGGAAATGGTCAGTGAAAAATATTATTATGCAAACAACCTTAATTACTATGCAACTACTGTAACCAGGGCCACTTGGACAACGATAACCAATCACATTGCAGAACAAAAACAAAGCATTCCAACTTACGGTTAGAGTGGGTTTTGATTGAGTGTCAAAAATAATAAGTGATTGCTTTGGTTTTGCATTTGGTTAGTTTTTCTATGGCTGTGAGAAATGTTTTCTAATTATCAGCCAATCAAGTTCTAAACTAAAACCAAATGCAATCACACAATCAGGTTTTGTTTTAGCGACAGTATTGAGGACTGTGTTTACTTTGCCTCGTGTTTGCTTGAGGTAAAACCAATCGTGAGTTACTTCAGTTCATGATTGACTCATTGTGTTTTCACTTGCTCCTGTGATTGGCTACATGCATGTATATAATTACTTTGGTTTTGGTTTTACTTCACTCAACTGAAAACAGCTCTATTTGAGCCAATCAGTGTCTAGTACAATTGACTAGAACTTTCTGAAGTCGAAGTTATTTGAATGAAGAAAATCACATGGATATGCTAGCATTTGTAAATTGGCTTTGTTTTCATTTTGCAATGTGTTTAGTTCTTGTTGTCTATTAGTGGCCCCGATTGCAGTAGTTTCACTGTAAACCAACCGTGTAAGTCCTGTCATTGCTGTCCCTTGTCAAGGTGAATCCTTTGCTCACTTTGTCTTGCTTTAAGGTTACAATATATCCTGGTAGAATGATGGTCCCTTTCTGTTTCTCTGAGGTTTCATCTTTGTAATAGTACATAGCAAAGTCCCGTACAATACAGTATCTCCTCTGCCATCTGCTCCCAATGAATACTTTCTTTTTCCGATGTTTGTTGAGGTACCCTGTAATAAGATGAAATAATAATAAAATGTCCTTCATCTAAAAAAATCATGATCCTTGAGTTCTAGCATGTTCATATATGAGCATTCCCAATTAAAGCAAACTTGTAATGTTGTTATCTACTAGAAATGTTGGCTTCTTTTAGTTTCTAGCTGCTCCATACTGTGCTAATATGAACTTTGGATTTGAAATAGTGTCAGTACAACTAACTGTAATCAATTAATTCTAAAGCTATCAAAACAAATAAATTATTATGCATGCACATAACACATACATGTAGAGGTTATTGTAACAATTGGCTGGCTAACCATTTAATACTAAGCAATTATTGGACGAGGTTGAGGAATCTATCATGATTTGTTCATAGTGAGCTGTCAGATGCCGAAGACAGGCAAATAACTGACAGCGAGACAGGAACAAATCATGATATTTTGTGACAGTTGAGTTCAATAATTGTTTTATCACTCAACAAAATCTAACTTTACTTCTAAAACTCATTAATATTCAATTAGTGTGAGAGCCCATCTAGTGCAATACATTATACCATGTGATGACCTATATAAATGACAATACAAAACTCTTGAAAATCTTATCAAACTGGAACACTTATAGAACTACATTACGTCACCAGTTCTATAAGTGTCCCAGTTGAATAACCTAGTGTTGTAAGTGTTCCAGTTGAATAACCTAGTTTTGTAAGTGTTCCAGTTGAAAAACCTAGTGTTGTAAGTGTTCCAGTTCAATCATCAAGTGTTGTACATGTACATGTTCTACATGTAGTTCAGAAGGCACTCATAGTTTTAGTGGCCACGGGTATTCCAAAGTTGCACCTTCATTCAAGTAGATTGCCAGCCATGGCATGCCCTGGAATATGTTTATACCGGCCCTGCCATTTCATCGTCGAATACAATTGTATGAAGTATACTAGCTGGAATACTGAATTATTGCAACTATTGTTTCTCCTTTGATGTTTTGGCTTTCGAAATCACATCATCTCAAGTTAGAAGAGACAATTAACCTCATCCCACAAACTCATCTACATGCAACAAGAACATACGCATACAACTGACTGATCATGAACTGGTGAAATTTGAAATGCAAATTTGTTTTGAGCTAGATATCATTATACTAGATAAAAACATTGTTTTAAAGTACATTGTACAAAGGAATTCTTCAAGATTATTATTCAGTGAAATAAATATTGCACTCAACTAGATCACAAGATTAGCCTTGATAAATTTATAGAAATGTTACTCTTTTTAAAGTAAATCTTGACTTATTTTGGTTACATTCTATTTGAATAGTTATGTTTGCATTTTAGAAGTAATTTACAAAATTTGAGTCTGTGTTGTATCGGAGATACACTGATCCTCACCAAAGTGGCTTGAGATACAACACAGCCTCTCATTTCATAAAATAAATAGTACCAGCTAGTAGACAGTTTCAAAACTGAAACTTTGAGTCACAACAGCTCTGCAGATTGATCTGCCTCGTTTACCGGAGTGGTGAACACTCCGCCTGCCTGTGCACATACATGTTAAGATCGTTATTTGTAGCAAATATTGAATTATCACAACATTACTGCACATGACTGTTATTGCAGTCAGTTATTTTCAGGTGAATCAACTAATCAGAATTCAGGATGGAAGAGAGTCAAATTATAATAACACTTATCATATGACGTGTACAGCCCCACACACACTTTCCTTTCAAAACCATTTACGGGGGCTGTACATGTCTGATGTGAGTGGGCCAGAAAAAGTCATCCAGCCCTACTCAATTTGATGCTTGTTGTAACAAACTAAGTGATCATATGATAAAAAACTTATTGATTGAGTTAAGTCTGACGAAACATGAACATATTGGGCTTTCAGTCATAATTGAAGGGCTGTGTGCAAAAAGGGCATAAGTGACTCTTGATCACATTCTAAATTCTCCTTCAATCTCTGTTTTCTAAGGGAGAATTTAGAACGTGATTAAGAATCACATGCCCTTTTTGCACACAGCCCTTCAATTGCACTAATGATCTGTACATCATGACCTAATAAATTGAGCCAAATATTTTCCTGTCTGGCCGGCTCCCACTCAGTCAATAAGTTTTTAAGTACCCTTATAATTACCTTTAAACAAAACATTTTTCACTTCAGAGGACTTCACAGTTTTTGTGAGATCTTCCAGCTCATTGGTGACTGAGCCTTCTTGTATTCTTTGACCAACAGGTTTTGGGATTTTTTCATCAATGTTAATGTCTGATGTAACACTGAGATCAATACCATCATACATATCATCTTCTAGCTCTTCGCTGGGTTCTTTTTGTGCTGCAGTTGCTATTTTAAAGGGAAATATGAACTGTCAACTAATTAACAAACTTTGATCTTTATGCATTTTTTTATGTTAACCCATCATCACCATTACAATCATTGTCATTATTAATATTGGGTCACCTAAAAAAACTTGAATAACCAAATGATATCATATACATTTATTACAGCTAGTATACCTACATTTGTATATATATATATATATAATTTATTACAGTAATCCTCTGAGACAATAAAATGTGTGTATTAGGGTCATAGGCCCAATATTTTGCCATGTATCTGACAGCTACATTAGTACATCGCATGAGCTGTTCACACTTAGTGTTTATTGATTATTGAGTATAACAAAACACTTAGAGGATTAATTCATCCTGGTCCAATATGGAAAATATTTCAGTCTCAACTTTTAATATTAGACTCAACCTTCTGTCTCACCCAATATTGAAGTCTTGTCTTAAATATTTTGCCATATAATGGGCTTGGACGAATCCAATAGGTGTACAATATGTACACCCTAATTACCCCTACCAAAACAATACAAAACAACAGAGCTAGGTTCTTTCTTCTTGGATAAAGACGATAAACTGTAGGCCCTCTGAGACCTCCATAGAAGGGCTTTGAGCCTCATGTTGAAGTTCTCTGTCCACCTTCAAGTGGTAAAAAAGAATAAAATTATGTAAATTGGCCTCAAAACAGTAGTCTCCTTCGCAGCTGTTATTTGTGTCATCATGCATCATGAACTATACAGTATGTGGAAGAACATGTAGTAGACATGTATATTAAAAATTCTCAAGCCAACATATGACCTGCATGTTCACAAAAAATTCTAAACATTTCGCAGTTTGAAAGTGCAAATACCATAGAATCTAAATAAATTTCTTGAAAGGAATCACAAACCAGTGTGCTGATTTTAAGGATATAAATATATGGTTCTCTATTTCAGTCACACAGCATGCTAAGATCTTTAATGTGATAATTAATTAGGAAATAATAATGGACAAAGAACATTCTAACACATGCCTCATTGACTGCTTATGATGATGGTTCACTTGAATACACAATTTGAATTTTCAAACAAAAACTCATATTTGGGTCTTCGATGAGGAACTCAATCACAACAACCAAATGCTAGTGTTTCTATTAAGTAACTTCATGCACATTCGTTTCTGACATGTTCCATTTCAAAAACTCGGAAAAGTATATTTTTGTGTCGAAGCTTAAATTAAAGAGTTACTGCAATATTGTATAAAATGTATCTTCTTTAAGACAAATACTTCTCAAGAAAAAATTCTTCAAGCCACCATATACAGGTATATGTCTGTTTATTTCCACACTTCCATCTGTGTGTTGAAAGTACAAGTAGAAATGCTATTTTTTTGAAGCATTTGTCATTTAACACACAGGTCGCAGTGTGGTAATAATAAACAGACAGATGGTGGCTTAATGGATTGAAGTATAAAATGAAAATAATCTTTTGCAGAGTACTATAAGCAGCTAGCTGAAGCATACATGTACATGCATGTCGTTTTTAAAGTCTGTTTCAAGCTGCCACACAAATGAACTTCATACAAACATGAATTCAAACAACTGCATAAAACAAAACTACATGCAACAAGCTAAGAGTGTTATACACTCATGTAGTATGTCATGCATGCATTACATTCAAATGAGTGTAGTAGACACATTATTAAAATGACCACGATTAAGAGAAGCCTTCTGATTGGTAATTAATGCAACTGTATAATACTGTCTTTATAATATTTCATTAATAATTCGTAAGGGTACTAGCCAATCCAGACCCAGCAGGATACACTCTAAACCCTACATGTATACAAAATTCTAGATAAAAAATTATTAGCCTATTAGTATTCTGTATCAAATGATACAGAATACTAATATTGAGCCTATTAGTATTCTGTATCAAAATAATGATACAGAATTCTAATAAGCCTATTAGTATTCTGTATCAAATGATACAAAGTACTAACTATAAGCCAACTAGAATCCTGTATGGACCATGATACAGGATACTAACATGCTAGCATTAGTATGAGGAGGTCTCACAATCCCCTATCCCGGGCTGGGTGAAGTACATCTGCTCTCTTATAGCGTACACACCATCTCTTCCATGTGGGACCTATTTTTCTGCACGCTATGCTCTGTTCTCTTATTGCATACACACACTCTCTTCGATGTGGGACATGTTTTTGTGAGAAACTAATTCATCCCACATCGATAGCAAGGTGGGAGAAATCAAAATTTCATGTGGTGCACATCATAAGTACATGTACATTACACTATTCGTGGCAATGTTGTATCGGATAATACAATGGCTTGCTGAAGCGACTCACCATTGTATATCCGATACAACATCGCCACTCATATTGTAAATAGTACATAGGCAAGCAATTGCATACAATGAGAACTTCTAGCCCTGCATGCTTGCAATTGGGGGTCAGTGAATAAATCACATATACCCCAAGCAGAATTTGACATTTAACAATGATTTTATACTGCA
This sequence comes from Actinernus sp. WN-2022, assembly GCA_030867875.1. NCBI lineage: Eukaryota > Metazoa > Cnidaria > Anthozoa > Actiniaria > Actinernidae > Actinernus > Actinernus sp. WN-2022. The sequence continues at coordinate 59,013,181 of JAOWCC010001634.1, forward strand.
AGTTTCTTTTCAAAGTGATTTTTGTCTGCAGCATGTGTGCAGTCGATTATCAATTGATAGCAAATTAGATGATAAGTTTGCCAATCGACAGTACTGACTGGGTTATGCTAATAACCCACAGTCTGCTATCTGACAACAACCTCAATCCCTGTATACTATATAGCCCATGAAACTCAGGTCACATACACGTACCTCCAACCCTCTCAGCATCCGATTCATTGGTGTCATCTACAGCTAAGTCATCATAAATGTCGTCCTGTTGCTGGTTGTCAGCTTCAACAACATTATATCCTTCAGCTGGCTTGGGCGGCCTTGGTGGGAATGGTTCAGGATGTGTAGGTACCTCATGATCAGTTCTATTCTTTATATTTGTTAGCTTTGTGGCAAGTTGCTGTCGTTGGTTTTCAGTTTCTCTTGATAGAGTTTCCTTAACAAGAGTTATGGAAATGAAAGACTCTGCATCTATGGACAACAAGTTTTGGCGAAAGGAAAATCAGTGATATTAATTGGTACACTTTCACTAATTTTCTTATATTTTTAGAAAACATTTTACTGCCCTACGAACCCAAGGTACAATGTACATTGTAAATGATATACATATTAACCATGAATATAATTATTTGAACAAATTTACATCCCTCTTTTCTAGAGCATTCCCAGTACAATTAAACATTAATATCAAAATTGCTATCTGGCCACAATCTGATTACTTTTAAAACTAATTGCTAACTACAAGGTTATTATATTGATAAAACCCTTTTATCAAAGATTAAGGAATGACGTATTATACATTTTTGAGGCCCATAAGGCTCAGGGGGCTTGAACGTATCCCATATTTAATTACCCCATATTTATAAGTAATAGCAATTGGCATGAGGGAAATTAGTAATTAAATTTCCCTGAGAGCCGTGTCCTGATGATCTGGGTCAAGGAGAAATTTAATCATTGTATAATTTCCCAAAATGTCATGCTATCACTTTATAATAATGTTGTCAACTAAATATCCAAAGAGCATGCATGGAGTTTAATTACGGTACATCACATTTATGGTTTAAGTGTAATATCCCACATGGAAGAAGTGGGTTTAAGAAATGAAAGCAATACCTTTATTGAGCCATAAAACAGATACAATGTAGGTACATTTTTTTTTGTACAGGGTGGGGACTAATGACCTGCCATAATGTTAACCCAGTGTGCCAATTGAAGGGCCAGCCCTATAAATTATGTTCCCTCGTCAGCATGTATGCCCTTCTAATTTTCACTCTTGCATGTAAATTAATGAGCGAAAATTAGAACAAGTATGCTTGCTGATGAGGGAATTTAGGGATAAAATGTCCATGAACAAACAAAGAAAACTGAGGTGCTCATGGTATTACCCTACATCCCCATATCCCAATACAGTATGTGTTAATTGAACCAGCTCTGTGGCCTCAGGAGACAATCAATTTTGTCCCTCTGTAGTCTTTGCAAAGGGACAAACAAGCAATATTAGGGGACAAAAGGTATTTTATTATACAATGTACTGTGCCTTAATGACTACCCAAATATCATGTTAACATGCCAGTTGGTCTTTCTTTCTGCTTTGTCAGAAATTATATTCTTGTATTTTGCAAATTTCACTATCTTAGTGATCCAAAGGAAATCAACTTTATGTAATGTACATAGATCGACCATCAGATATTCTTAATTCTTAGTGCAATGACTTTCATTCAAGTTAAACTCTAGCAAAAACCAAGAAAGATTATGTGATAACTCTTTTCAGTGAGTTGATCTTTTGCACAGGCCATCTAAATTGTATGTGAAGTCACACAACTTAATTAAACATGAAGTTCCGGTATAAATAGGTTAGCCCCTCCTCTTTTCATGCATAGCGAACTCGATATTTAAAATTCAAATTGCAGAGGAGTGAAGAAAGCAAGCGAGCATATCAGCCTCTCCTTTAAAATGCTAGATTTTTAAAGTTTAAAATTAAACTCCATTAAAAAAGTGACCAGAGGGAACATAGTTGTCCATTTATAACTGCCAATGGTATTTTATGACTGTTTGCGAACTCTGTAGCCCTTACTCTGAAGTTAAACATTTTTGTGTTTTATTTGAATTTCAGCCGATTATAAGCAATCAGTAGGGAGCACTCAAGCAAAGCATCATGCAGATGTTCACTCCAAAAGGCTGATTGACAGCTGAAGGGTGACTTTTTATACTGGAACTTCATGTTTAAATTGTTTACAACTTTGAATCTTGAAGAATTCCTACTGGAGTCGAATAGGCACAAAATCTTTATGTAAATCAAGCTTTAATTGTTTCTTTATTTTTCAGGCTAAACACAGAAAGTGTTTGTTTTTCTTTGGAAGTATCATGCAGCAAGATAAATGAGAAAACGTTTAATACAAAATTTCTATTAACCCGGCCGGCGCGAAGGGCGTGATGGAAAAAGTGATGTGTATGAATTAATTTGTATAAATGTCTTTACTTTTCCAAGCTCAGTAACAAGAATAACTGATTCAACAAGTAACAGTCTCAACATGTTTCAAACACAACAGGGAAGTTACATGTAATTTTGATCTTGGAGGACATTTATGGCCCAGCCATCGATCAGCACGATAATGTTGCGATTTCACGCTCTGTCTCAAACCCTGCCAATAACCCGTAAAGCCTACTCCTCGTGCATGCACCAGCGACATAAGAACATTCAAGCATTATAAGCACAAGGTAGAGAGGACAGCAGCAACATAAGCACATACATGTACACATGCATATTAAACATCTCTGGGTATTTTTTGTCATCACTCCCTCTCAACAGAAGAAAACAAAATGGTGGGTGAGGCATGTGTGCTTATGATCATGTGTGTCGCTGCCCTCACTACCTTGTGCCTGTGCTTATGTCGTGCATGTCCTCACTAGGAAAAACAGAGACATAAGCATATTAGCACAAGCACAACTAGTATGAAATGTTTTGATTTTTTTGTGCTTATAATTTATATGCCTAAGTCGCAGCTGTCCTCACCAGCACATAATTATATATAAGGACTCTTGCATGTGTTTGTGTTGCTAGACTGAGGACCAGGCTTAATGGAGCTTCATTTTCATGCCTTCGTTAAAGTGTGCTCATTAAATCATGGAACTTACTGATGTAGTAATTAAGCATGGTTTTATTAGTATCCATTCTCCTTTACCTAACCTGTGGTAATTAAGTCAAATGCTGAGAACTTAGACTGGCATACTAATAAAGGTCTGTTTTACATGCTGTTTTAGGCACACAAATAAATGAAATATTTATCCAGTACATTTAGAATCAGACTCCAGCAATTTAATGCACCTATCAATGTTAAGCCCAAGGGGGGGGGGACCCCAGGCTAATGTGGGGATTTTGACTGCCATTTCTTGCTTGGGGTCTGGAATTGCAACCAACTTTGAATGAGACTCTAGGCTAAGGGTGGTGAAGTTTGACTCAAAATTTGGCCTGACTGGCTAGGGCACTTTGACACTGAAATTCAATTTCAGATCAAGTCCCCACCTCAGCCCAGTGACCCCACCTAAGGTTTAACATGATAGGTGCATAATAAGCCAGATGCCATTATAAAAAGATGAGAATCTTCTCTCAATGCGCTAATTAATGACGTATTAAAGTTACTCTGTGTTGCGTTACATTATTTTACAATTTCACAAAATATAATCTGATGCAAAACATAAATTACCGTAAACACCGGCAGATAAGCCACCAATTATGGTAATTTATTTAACTTTTCCAGATGTTCTTGCAGATAAGCCGCACCCCCGATTTGCAATGAAGATTTTGGGTAAAAAGGTGCGGCTTATTTGCTGCTGTTTACGGTATGTATATTATTGTTGCCAAGTGGCTGAGCATGGCAGCAACACTAATCGTGTTCACAGATCGAGATCTGGATATCTGGCTGTTGATCGGTTTGGATGATTTTGAGCCCGCAGGATCAGAAGACAATGTGCGCATGGCAAATGGCATGAGCACGCATGCACTGATGCAGTTTAGAGGAAAACTGTATGAAACACATCTTTTTTTATTTTCTTAGTCAAACAACTTTATTCGTTTGTGGAAGTTAATTTATCAGGGTGACAAACATTTTAGTGACGAAAGCAATGTGCTTTTATGTGCTTGTTGGCGTTATTATGTGGGCGATTATTTCCAGTTCACATGTGGACTTTGAAAAAGATCACCAGGCCTAAACAACATTATATTCTAAAGAAACAATACATACTAATTTCCTCCATTTTTCCATTCACTACATTTGTGGGAGCATTAATTGCAGAATTGACCTCCATTTAATGCATTTTCTCAAATTCTCATACAAACCTTCTAAAAACCTAACCTTGAAATTCAAAAAAATCCTGCCCATTTTCAACCTCAAGTCATTCATTTAACAAATAAAAGATGGTTCTCCTTGTTATATAACAAAATAATGCACGCTCGAGGTCTTGAAAAACTGCGGATGCACGAGCGGAACGCGAGTGCATTTAGCAGCTTTTCAAGACCTCGAAAGTGCATTATTTTGTTATATAACAAGGAGAACCATCTTTTATTTGTTTTATAATATAAACTTCAATGTAGACGAAGGAAATAAAGCTATCTTTAGAACCCGCGTAAAAATCTAAAAACAAACTGACGACAGCGAAAACCCCATTTTAATGTACTTGACTTGTTTACAGCTTTTTTTGTTGCCGATTGGTTCAATTGTGACAGCTGGACATTGACGATCTGAAAGCTCGTTTCTTATTGGATGAAGTAATATGCTAAGAATAGAATGTGTCAATCGATAAAAGTGAAAGACAGAAATTGCAAGAGCCGGCAAATGAAATGGGTTGTAATATTGTCATCTGGTCAAAACTGTTGCAGGAAACAAAGTGCTTTCTTTTTATAAGGAGAGGTTTTAATCTGCACATTGTGATAGTGCAAGGCGTTAAAAATGCCTGATGGAAAAGCATTCACAGAGTTGGACACGTGAGTTGAGGATTGCCGACTATTTTCTACAACAACTGCATAGCTGACACTGATTACTGATTCTGTGGTCTGAAGAAGGATATTTTCTTTATCCCAAGGAACAGTGTTGTAACTGCTGCTCTGATGGCCGTGTTGCGTAGCTTTTGAGGCTCTCTTCGTTGGCATGGCCAATCTACTCTTTTGAAATTCTGCCAGTTCTGGGTTCTCTGCAAGTTTTATCGCCCGTTTGATATTCATTCAGGAATATTCAGGAACCTCTCAAACGAATTTCTACATGAAACCAGAGAAATCCCATTGTATTCTTCGCAATTCACTGTTCAGGTTCCTGCATAAAGCAGGCGTATTACAGTTATCGTCGAGTTATTGGTGAGTCATGCATGTCTTGTTGTGTTGTCACTTTCCTCTCGTTTTAATAATACACCAGGCTGTTAGAAAACCCACATTTTTCTTAAATTCAATCTTTTTTTATATCAAACTCTCAATGAGTAACACTGATTAGAATGTGGACATTGCTTTTCTCAACTTCAAACGTTTTAGCATCCCAGTTTGTGGTCGCTTTAGTGTACGAAGCCGATCAGTGCTAAATTCTCTCGCCGATCATTTTCTTTTAGTTTTGGGAAGCGACTTTTATTTTCCTCTTCTTCAACACACCTTAACAACTCAAAGTCGGACATGTTTTCTTCCCGGTCTATGAAATTATCTCCGTTAGCTATATAAACTCGCGAAAAACGATCACCGATACGTTTTGTTTTGATTGAATTCTCAGCGTGCTTGATTTTTTCTTGAGCGTGCATTTATAACAAAATCAAGCACACTGAGCATCCAATCAAATCACTCGTTCTTAGGATGATCCCATAATTTATATTATAAAGAACGATACACCTGAGCTAAATGGATAATTCTGCACAATTTGTAAGGGCTTTTCAAGTGATATTTCGAAGTGGGGGTATTCTGCAATCTGGCCAATTTGTGCATCATGCTAAAACCAACAATTCGGCAGCATTTCACTTGCCATTGGTAACTCCTAGTCCTTTGCGTAAATAAACTTGGAAACGCGTAATCCCGGAAGTCGGTTTATAAATATAGCTCTCCCAGATATCAATGAACTACGACTCGACTGCATGTACATTTAGATCTCCTGATTTTATAACAACGCTGGCTCTAGGCTCAAGCTACTTACTTACCATGTAATACAGCTTTGAGCTCACCGTATGTTACCTCCATGTTGAATAAAAAGGGTTCAAACAACCTCTTCCCTGTCGTTTGATAACATCTCCAGGAAATAATCAGGAACCGGAATGTTTTTACCAGCAACCAATGCATTATGGGTAGCATTATATTTCCTGGTTCCCATTCCTATTCCTCGTACCCAGGGATCTTTACGCGCCTAATCATCTGACCGAGAAGACCTAACCAAATTTTGCAGCTTTATTTTATTGCAGAATAATAAAGTTCATTCTTTTCTGATTATCAAGAGTATATTTATTTTTCAGTTCCGCCTTCGGAAAGGTTTCTTTTTCGCCATTCAAATTGACTACTTTATGCTAAAATCTGTCCGGTTTGCCGCGCGGCCAAATGAGCTGCGTGACGTCACTGTGAGGACTCGTTGTTACAAACATGGCGGACTCCAGCGACAAAGTTTCAGAGAAAGCTAAAAATAAGCGAGGAGATGGAAGATATTGTGGCTAAATGGTGGCCTTGGTTTTCTTCCCGTATTTAACTTTATCCTACGCCAAAATACAATGGACATTGAAGTTCTAATATACAGTGTTACTCATTCACAGTTTGATACAACACAACTACAAGAAATGACTCACCAAGAACTCGGCGATAACTTTAATACTCCTGTACTTTTATGCTGAAGCCAGAACAGTGAATGGCAAAGAATACAATATAGGGTTTCTCTGGTTTCCTGTAGAAATTCGTTTAAGAGGATCCTGAATGTTCGTGAATGAAAAACGGGCGATAAAACTTGCAAAGAACCCAGCATTTCGAAAGCCGTATAGTCGAACTGAGCCTCAAAAGCTACGCAACTCACTGCCATCAGAGCAGCACTGAGTTAAACACTGTTCCTTGGGATAATGAAAATATCCTTTTTCAGACCACAGAATAAGTTGTTGTAGAAAATATAGTCGGGAACCTCAACTCACGTAACTCAGTCTCAGAATTCGCTATATTATAAACGCTTTCTCTATGAACACTATCACAATGTGCAGATTAACTTCTCCTGTGCTGGCCATACATTGTAAAAATAAAGCACTTGTGTTTCCTGCAACAGTTTTGAACAGTTGACAATTTTACAGCCCGTTTGGGGCCGCCAGTCTTGCAATTTCTGTCTTTCACTTTAATCAATCGAGATGTTCTTTTTATAGCAGGTTATTTCATCCAATAACAAACGAGTTTTCAGATCGTCAATATTAATGTCGAGCTGTCAGAATTGAACCAATCAGCGACGAGAAATGTTGTAAACAAGTCGAGTACAGTAAAATGGAGTTTTCGCTGTAGTCAGATTATTTGCTTAGTATATTTTTATTTGGGTTCTTAAAATTAGATAGCTTACTTTCCTTCGTCTAGATTGAAGTTTTTTTTATAGAACAAGGAGAATCATCTTTTATTTGTTAAGTATTGTGGTGCCGTTCTGCTGTATTTCATTTTTTGTATTGAATTGTTTGTGCTTTACTGCGTTCGACGAAGGAGAACGCAATCCTAATCTTGACGGGATCCCTGTGTCGCCCAGATCATAAAGCAGGAATAAACTCGATTCATGTATTAGACAAGTACCTTCGATGCGCGCGCACCTATTAGCCGTGAAGGCTTGGGAACCAGCGGCCATTTTGGTGAATGCCAGCATGGCTTCTGTTTTGTTTCGCGATCGGTTAGTTACTTGCCTTATTTCGACAATCCAATGCAATGATGTTTCAAAGGTTCGCAAGTACAATTGAGCAAAGCCTGAGGAAAGTGTGTAGTACATCTGGAGGACCTTGAACATTCAATTCGGCCATAATTATTTATTTATGCTGAACCCGAGTGAATGTGCGATCGAAAAATATGCTGTCTTGAATTGTGCTGTTGGGTCACAGGCAGCCCAAGCTCACGGTTTGTGGCTCTTACAAATCCTACGTAGATTACGTGATCACTCGCGCAAGATTGATTGCGTGATAGCGCGCGGTAGAGTCTCCGTTTTCTCCAGAAATTTTCCTTGTCATCTCACTAATAGAGTTTGCATTTTTTTTTTATCGTGGTAAAATAAAGGTAGTGAAATAACATTTGGCAATAAATGTACCCCGAGTGTCCTTTTCTTATGTCCTTGGGTATTCTCTGCTATTTTGGGCTAGTTTGGATCTGTTTTAGAGAGGTTTTGATTTTTGAGATCTCTCTCTATAATGAAATGACAAGGCTGCACAGTTCGTTGAGCACATCAAATCACTCGAAGGGCAATAAAGCACTCTAAAATCACTTCAATCCTCGCCAGAATCCACTAAAGGACGTACCGAATGTCTGCCTACGTTTATTTCGGGGTGGAATTCCAAAATATGACATTTTAGCCCTCGTAAACCACATATTTGTGGTATCAAAAACCGCTATTTGAAAACCCGCAGATGCTGGTAACTTAGTCCCAAGACAGCGGAACGTCCCGCGGATGGAAAATGCGCTCTGATTGGTTGGTCATAGTCACGTGGGAGTTGTCGTCGTCACGTGGTGGAGTCTGATGAACCCCACGTCACGACGACCAACCAATCAGAGCGCATTTTCCATCCGCGTGACGTCCCGATGTCTCGGGACTAAGTTACCAGCATCCGAGGGTTTTGAAATAGCGTTTTTGATACCACAAATATGTCGTTTACGAGGGCTAAAATGTCATATTTTGGAATTCCACCCCGAAATAAACGTAGGCAGACATTCGGTACGTCCTTTAGTGGAGTCTGGCGAGGATTGAAGTGATTTTAGAGTGCTTTATTGCCCTTCGAGTGATTTGATGTGCTCAACGAACTGTGCAGCCTTGTCATTTCATTATTGAGAGAGATCTCCAAAATCAAAAATTCTCTAAAACAGATCCAAGCTAGCCCAAAATAGAAGAGAATACCCAAGGACATAAGAAAAGGACACTCGAGGTACATTTATTGCAAAATGTTATTTCATTACCTTTATTTTACCGCAAACTTTATCTCCGCTTCATCGTTTAACATGCCTATTTACATATTAGGAGACCTTAACTGCAACCTATTGAACAGCGAAGGTCAAGACTCAAGAGCCCTCATTAATTTGTGCCGCTCCTACAATTTGATACAGCTGATAAAGACACCAACTAGAGTTACGGAGTCCTCCAAGTCGCTCTTGGATGTCATTCTTGCATCCGATGTAAAACAAGTCGAAAAGGCTATCGTCAAACAAAGCTCGGTCAGTGATCATGACTTAGTTTATGTTACGCTGCGGCTAAAGAAAGCACGCTCCAAGCCAATCTTTGTCACTACTAGGAGTTTTAAACATTACAAGCCTGATGCATTCTACAACGACATATCTGAAGCACCGTGGTCTGTAGTAGATTCTTTCTGCGATGTCGAGGATAAATTGTATGCATTTAATTATCTATTCAATGACATACTTGATCAACACGCACCTGTTAAAACTTTCAAAGTCCGCGGGAGACCAAACCCATGCGTAACCGACAATATTCGCGGAGTAATGAAAACTAGGGATCATTGGAGAAAGGTGGCTAAGATAACTAACGATCCTATGGCGTGGTCTGCTTACAAGAACTTTAAGCGCGAGGTGAAACGGGAAATCAGAATTGCAGAGCGAGAATTTGTTAACGATCAGATCAAGAGAAATGACACCAACAGCATTTGGAAGGCAATTCGCCTTTGCATCCCTAACAAGTCGACTTCTCAGAGAACTTTTAGCAAAGACGACAAAACTGTTGCGGATGAATTTAATCAATTCTTCGTCTCTGTTGGTCAAAATACTGTCGATAAGATCAAATCCCTGGCTAGTAAATGTAATTTTGAACTTAACGAAACACCTTTCACTCCAAGATGCTACCCAATGGATGAGCAATTTACCTTCAGTGTCGTACAAAGTAAACACATCAAAGACATAATAACATCAATGTCTTCCAACAAAGCTCCTGGGATTGACAAAATTCCAATCCGTGTTATTAAAGACAGCCTCCCTCCCATTCTTCCTACAATTACGTCCATTGTCAACGCCTGCTTTGTCTCTTCCACGTTCCCTACTGTCTGGAAAATAGCGGAAGTTATACCAATCCCTAAAGACGGCGACCATGAACAAGCAAACAACAACAGACCTATCTCGTTACTACCGGTTCTATCGAAGGTTTGTGAAAGGGTCGCCCACATGCATTCGCGCTTTTGCTTTCCGCTTTTGCTTTCCACTTTTGACCCTGATCGCATTAGAACCTATAAAACTATCTGTTCTAAATGCCGATCTACTAACATATCTACTATTTGTTGCCGCTAACTTTTTTCTGCGCTTATTTACTTGTACTTGGCCGGCCGACCAAATGTACAAATGTACACTATTATTATATTTTTTTTTTGCACCATATATTTTACATTTCATGCTTAATACATTATTCATAGTTCTATCTGTAATGTACTGTCAGTGTATTTGTATTTGTCTCAGGCTGAGCTCGTTTGGACCTAGAGTCTGTTTCTCAGCCTGAGTTAAGCTATTAAATAAAAAAAATAAAATAAAATAAATTTAAAAAAAAATAAATAACCAATTCACGTCGTATCTACTCGCAAAGGGAAGGCTAACAAAGAACCAAAGCGGAAATAAGAAATGGCATTCGACCGAGACATCTGTGATCCAAACAACTGACGCGATCCTTAACGCCATTGATCAAAAGAAATTAACTGCTGTCGTGTTTCTTGATATGAGCAAGGCCTTCGATAGCATCAATCACGAGATACTCATATCGAAATTGCAAGATGTCGGCGTCTCTGGCTCTAGCCTCCAGTGGTTCCTCAGTTACCTCTCTGACAGACAACAAGTGGTACGGATCCACTCAGCAGTGTCTGAGCCACTTCCTGTGGTCAGCGGTGTGCCTCAGGGAAGCATCCTTGGTCCGCTTCTCTTCAGTATATACGTTAACGATCTTCCTTCAGTACCACAGAAATGCAGTTCTCAGTGCTATGTAGACGATACAAAGCTCCACGTTTCCTTCCACCTACAAAACAAGCTAACTACTATTGCTGACATGAATCAAGACCTACTTAATATACGTAACTGGTGTTTCGACAATTTTCTTCTTCTTAACCCAGACAAGACAAAGCTTATGGTGTTTGGTAGCAGACAGATGGTGACTAAACTACAAGACTTCAGTTTAGAACTACTAGGAAAAGACCTTGTACCGGACCAAGTGGCCAAGGACCTGGGTGTTATACTTGACCCTCGCTTATCATATGATGAACACATAATTAAAACCGTATCTTCGTGCATGTCTCGTCTGGGACAAATAAATCGTGCTAAACATGCATTCGACAGACAAACGTTGCTAACAGTCATTCAAAAACTCATGAATAATTAATGAGCATTTTGTCCAATCAGATGAAGCAAATCAGTCACGTGCATGCTCCTTTATACCTGATAAAATCTCATCATTCTAAAAGGCCCGCGGAGGGATTTGAATTCTGTCCCAGAGGGAAACGGGGTTAATGATTGAGACAATGGAATTTCTATTGATGTTTCAGCTTTCTCACTGAATTGCTAATTAGGATGAACGTTTTATATAAAGAATATTAATGAACATGAAATTTTATATAAAGTTTCATCCTAATTAAGAATTCACTGATAAAGACCCAAAGATAGCAAAAAGTACACGGAACATAAGGTACCTAGATAATAAATTTTGCACTAAATTTACTAATATCAGCAGACTACCGAGATACACAGATAATATTTTTAAATGAAGTTATCCAACTACCATTACTTGTTTACCGAGCCACTGTTTAGTTCCAATTATTAAACCAAACTCAAAGCCGTAAAATTATAAAAACGTGCATTAAACTTACATATTTTGTGCCGGAGTCAAAAATTTAGAGTATGCCGTCATGTCAGTCACATCGCTTTCCAAGTCTTGAACTTTATCGAGGTAAACCACGACACCAAATCCTTCAAGTGCAGATTCTTCTTGCCGATTGCGAAACGCCGCTTCAAACAACATAGTATGGTAATTTCTTCATGTCATTCCCTTGAGATGTTCGTAATTGCAGGCGGTGATTACTCGAATATTTTGCATGGCGTTGTGAATACAAAGGTTCAATGGTTCATTAAGTAACCATTCCCTTGAGATGTGCGTCTTTCTTTCATTGCATTCTTAAAGCGTTTTTGAAGCCGTTTAAAACACTCACAGCACGTGTTTTATCAAGTCTAAAAATTCTCGGGCTTCGCCCTCGAATTTTTAAACTTGATAAAACACTGCTGTTCGTGTTTTAAACAGTACTTAATGCCTTAGTGTTTAGCAAATTATTTTATTGCTCAAATGTGTGGGCAAATGCCACTAACTCTAATATTAATAAACTGCAGGCTGTACAGAACTTTGCATGCCGCATCGTTAGTGGTGCACGGAAGTTCGACCATGTAACACCAATTTTAAAGGAACTACACTGGCTGCCAGCTTCAATCCAGCTCTATTATCGTAGTGCCATAATGGCTTTTAAGTGCATGACTGGCTGTGTCCCTGACTACCTTTCTTCTCAATTTATTAAGCGTAAAGAAATCAGTAATCGCAATACCAGAAGCTCCCAAAAACTGAATATTCCTCTATTTAAAACTGCTAGTGGTCAGCGAACCTTCTACTACAGAACCGTCAGTATCTGGAACTCACTAGATCCGACCTTGAAACTTTGCCGAACTATTAGTATTTTTAGGCGTTCTTTAAGACATAAATTACTACAGAATTTTATTAATTAATATTTTCCATATACATTAGTCCTTTACTGTGCATATATAATCATTGCATATAGTTTATATAGATATAAAATTAATTAATTATATATTTAATTGTAATTATCTCTGAAAAGCCCCACGGGGGAGTGGATAATAAAAGTATGTATGTATGTATGTATAAGAAATCAATGCAAACTCTATTAGTGAGATGACAAGGAAAATTTCTGGAGAAAACGGAGACTCTAGCGCGCGCTATCACGCAATCAATCTTGCGCGAGTGATCACGTAATCTACCGTAGGATTTGTAAGAGCCACAAATCGTGAGCTTGGGCTGCCTGTGGTTGGGTGTGCCGATACCAAAACTGCAAATGGTCAAGATGCTGTAAATCATACCTGAAGGCTGAAGAGAAATACATGGATATGAATATTTCAGTGTGAGTTGTGAAGAAGCTTTTTAAATACTACACGTGTGCATCGTGGTGGTTTTATTAAAGTCAAACATGGTCTGTTTTGTCGGCGCGGTGACGACACCAGCGAAGTTGAACAGAGAACTGAGTCAAATCAAATCACCATAATTTGTAAACAACCGAGTGAATTCTGTTGGCTTGCTCGCTGTACTGGATTCTGCTTTTTGCTGCTTTTTACATACAGATACCGAAACTACTAACAGTGAGATGACCTGGCTACCCGGTTGGGAGTTGCGACACTGTGTACATCTTGGTTATACAAATTAACGGATTCAAATTAACACTACATTTAGATAGAGAGTTAATCTATACCGACACTTTGAAATGCCAAGGAACTGGAATATCAACACAGTACAAGGTGAGGAAAATTTAAAGTATTGACTTCATTGGTGTGTTCAATTAATCTACACTGAATTTCTAACGGACCTGAAACAAAGGGCTACCAACATTGACCAATATTCTGCAGCCAACCTTGTTCTCACTTGAAAAATACCCGGGAAACAATGTGAATGATCTGAATCGAAGGAACTGCATGGGCTGCACTTTATACACATCCATATATAGTTTATGTTCTAGGAACTGGAATTCAGTTTATACACATCTGAAAAGTAATATTTATTTATACGTACTTTATATGAATCCCTTTATTTGTCCTGTAATAATATACTGTATTTTATATATCCTGTAATTAGCTTTACAGCTAAATACTATTGACACTCAAATAAAGTTCATGTACAATGTATGCATGTATGTATGTAAATGTAATATGAAGCTATAGCCTGGGTTGATTTGTGTTCTACACTCACAGCAAAATGTGCTACTAATTCTCAAATCAATGCCATAACCATATAAAACACACATGTATACATATAGCCCCATAAGCATCTCATCCAATGATTTAATGTTACACAAAGATAATTACAGTTTTATACCCAGATGCATCCCCTTGTATATTAACATTTAAGTCAAGACATCAAAATTTTCACATTAGTTAAAAAACAAGCACTTTTGATCAGGATTGTCTACACCATCCACATCATTGCAGCAATTTTACAGCTTTTCAGACTGTTACCACAGTCTCTTTAAAAAAATATGGCGAACGCACTTTGATAATCTATGATTACTACTAGTTATATTGTATTTTTTTGTAGAAATGCGTGTCGTCCTACATGATCATATTTAGGAATTGTCACTTGCGAGTCCTCACAGTGACGTCATTGTAATGGCGGATTCGGTTCCAGGCCCCGGACAGTTTTAAGCATAAAGTAGTCAATTTGAATGGCGAAAAAGATACCTTTCCGAAGGCAGAACTGAAAAATAAATATACTCTTGATAATCAGAAAAGAATGAACTTTATTATTCTGCAATAAAATAAAGATGCAAAATTTGGTTTCATAAACACTTTAAGCGTGTAGCAATCACCTGATAGTCTACCCATTGTTTGTGGGGTACCCCATTCATCTATATAAATGACCTCTCAGTTCTTCAGCTATGAGGATGTATGCAGATGATACATGCCTCACGGCCAGCGCGCAAGACCCAACAATATTACAAAACGAATTACATGTAAATAACGATCTAAAAAATGTTCAAACGTGGCTACTAGCTAGCCAACAAACTTACATTGAATGTAAAAAAGAAAAAATATCTGATTATAGCAAGCCATTATAAGCTAATTCGTTTAGACCAAAAGTTGGAGATTAAAGTTGACGATCGCCCACTGAAAAGGGAACAGTCTTATAGATACATAGGAATTGAGGTTGACGAGACACTAAGCTGGCATACCCAAGTTGAAGCTATAAGCAAGAAAGCTTCCGCAAGCCTTGGGGCACTAAAACGAGCTCGTGACCTCGTACCTCGACAAACCTTACTAATGATGTATGAAGCACTAGTGCTGCTGAATACTGCAGCGAAGTATGGGGAGGACTGGGTAAATGCTTATCTGACAGACTCCAGAAATTACAAAATAGGGCAGCTAGGATAATCACTTATTCAGATTACAGTGTTAGGTCTTCTAGTATTTTGGATAATCTTGGCTGGGACACTCTACAGCATAGACGTTCAAAGAAGCTAAAAATTAGCGTTTATAAGGCTATAAATGATCTTTTTTCCTGAAGGCCTAAAAAATATATTTGAATCAACATCCAACGTCCATACGCATAATTTAAGAAACAGCTCAAATAATCTATTTGTACCCAGGCCTCAAACTGAAGCTGCGAAACGAAGCTTCAGCTGCGTGGAGCTGTCATTTGGAGGGGTGGTGGCGAATGGTAAATCCCGAGACGTTGCGAGGCGCCGAGACTTGCGTTTTCAAAATCCGAGCCCGAGACTTGTTATTTAATAATTTTAGTTATTATAACGAAACACCCAGTACCCATCACGCCAGGTAAGGAATTCACCATTATTATCAATATACACGGCCAAATAGAAAACCGGCATCTTGAAAACACGCACTCTGCGCGCGGGCGGCAAATGACTTTCAGCGGGCTACTAATGCATTGTCAGCTCTGCAGCTGATTGGTTCTCGGTTCGTCAATCGATGCATTTGAACCCATCAGTTGTTAACGAGGAAAAACCATTCAAGTGCAAAGTTTTGAACTGCAGTTTCTCGTTTAAAATGGAAGAAATAAGCAGGCAAAATTCTGATTTGGGATTTTGAGTTTATTTTACACCATGATTTACAAATTTATACAATATAACATTAAATAACAGACAATAAAATACACACATACTACACTAGGAAAAACGATACCTCACACTCAACATTAATCATTGGTGTAAGGGCATCAAATAGTTACCTAAATACGATACCCTTAAATCTGTGATAATTATTACTAGAAAAAATTAAAAGGAACATTTCTGCCAAAATAATGAATAATAAATATCAATATTGGGAAAGGTAGTGAGAAAAAATAGCTTTTTTTAGTTGTTTTCTGGAATGAATGCTTTTAATTCGAAGAGGTAAGTTATTCCAATAATAAAGACCTATTACTGTGGGGGAAAATTTTCTCAAATTTAACCGATATCGTTCAATGTAAAAATTTTGATTTGTAGAGCTTCTTGTTTGGTAAGAATGTTGTTCTGAGACATATTTCATATTAATTGAACAGCTTTTGCTTTCGGTCATACATTCATAAATGAAAAGACATGTATTCATTTTAACTATGTCAGGAATTTTAAGTACATTAAGTTTAATATAGTATGGAGTGATATGCTCTCTTATAGGAACATCACATATAACACGAATAACCTTATTTTGAAGTTTAGCTAGGATAGATAACGGACTGTCATAGTTATTTCCCCAAATTATACAGCCATAGCTTATAAATGGGTAAATTAGAGAATAATATAAATTTAGAAGGCTATTGAAGGGTAAATATTTTTTACACTTAATGAGAACATTAATATTTTTACTAAGTTTATCATTTAAATATTCAATATGTTCTGACCAAGTAAGGTGGGCGTCAATATAAAAACCTAAATATTTGATACTGTGACAGTTTTTTATAGGTTTATTGGCTATTTTTCAAGGAGGATATATATTATATGTTTGTTTTTGTCGAGGTTGAAATATTAAATAATTAGTTTTTTCAAGGTTCAAAGTGAGTTTGTTGGCACATAACCAGTTATACAAATCACTTACATTGCTATTTATATTGGGTATAATTAAATCTAAATCAGGTTCAGCAACAGTAACCGATGTATCATCAGCAAACATACGGACAGAAAAATAAGTTGTCGACGCTGGAAAGTCATTTACATATAACAGAAAAAGTAAAGGGCCTAGAACTGAACCTTGTGGTACATCATAGGATAAGGTTAATTGATCAGAAAATACTCCATTTACAAAAACTCTTTGTTGTCTAGATTGCAGATATGATCTAAACCAGTTATGGGATGTACCTTTGATACCGTAATTATTTAGCTTAGATAGTAATGTAGCATGGTCTACCGTATCAAAAGCTTTTGCAAGGTCTAAAAATATTGTAATCACATATAGTCCTTGATCTAAATATCGAGTTATTTCGTCAATAAGATCTACCACACAATCTGTTGTATTTAATCCTGAGCGAAAACCATATTGCAGTGGAGATAACAAGTTATGAAGACATAAGTAAGTAGATAATTGATTATATATTACTCTTTCAAATTTTTTACTAAAAATAGGAAGAATTGAAATTGGCCTGTAGTTGTTACAGTTTGTACACTCTCCTTTTTTAAAAATTGGAAGAACTTTAGCAAGGAGTCAGGAGTCAGGGAAAACACCATTATTTATAGATAGATTAATCACATATGCTAATGGTTTACATAGTTCAAGTGCTGCGAGTTTAAGCATACGGGGATGTACACCATCAATCCCAAAGGATTTATTTGGATTTAAGTTATCTAAAATTAAATAAATTTCTACCTCATTAGTTTGATCAATTATAAATTTATGTTTGGTCTTTCGTTTACGAGTATTTCTATTTTGAAAACCATGAGGTAGCTTGGAAGATAATAATACTGGAATATCTGCAAAGTAAGAATTTAAAGCGTTTGCAATGGAATTTGGATTGTGATAAGTTTTTTCATTCTTAGTAATTCCATTAATTGTTGAAGAGCGTAGTTTTTTATTAATAACAAGAGGCCCTGATTGGCCTTAACTCGGGCCACCTATATAAATAGGTCAATACATGGAGTTCTAGTAATATTTTTGTGTCATACATGGTTTGTGCTAGGGGACCGGATAATTGATTCACTTCTGATGCTTGTGATAATTTATATATAATGGAATGGACCTTTTGCAGGAATGCAATAAATAATGTGGCTGTACTAGATGGCAAACAAATGCTATTTTCCACCTTCTTCCAATTCTCAACCTCCAAAGGTGGTCATGGTCACTTACAGGAGCTTCTAATAATTACAAAGTTTTACTAAAAATTAAAACCAGGTTGCACAAGGGTGGTCGCTGAAGGGACTGGTCAGAAATTATCAGGGGAAGGAGTTGTGAAAGGGGAGGTCGTATTTTTTTGAATCCCCAAAACTGGAGGGTCATAAATAATGGGCAACTGAAAAAGGATTGGTTATAAGGGAGAAAGGGTCAAAATATTTCATACTAATTGTCCAGGGAGGGTTTTACAATTTTATACTTTTTTATCTCTGCCCCCTTTGCACCTCCCCTGCTAATTTTTGACTAGTCCCTAATGTTGAATAAAATATTGTGTGCATTGATTTCATGCATGTAGACCACTTGGAAAATAAAATTAACTTTATTTAAAGAGGGTAACACCAACTAGTACACACAGAAATGCATAGCCTCCCCCACAGTCGTTTTTAGGGGCTAGGTATGAGAAATGCATGGCCCTCCTTGTAATTAAAAAAATGAAACAAATGTAGAACATGATTTAGATTAATATCAATTAAAATATGTCACTAATTAAGCTAAATATTGTCTGTTCATGACTGTAATAATAATATCAGTATACAAGTGAATGCATATAAATTATATATCACTTCAATTCATTATCTGAAAACATAAAAAACATAAATACTTCTGAAATACTATAAAAGTAGATTGGACGGATTGGGTTAGGCTTGGAGGACCAGTAATATGCCCCCAAGAGAGAAATGCACAGGAAATCCCATTGTCCCAATTTCAAAACCTAAATTATTCTATTTTTAGTATTATACAATTTTCTGATGATGGTCATTCCATTTTTCGAGTGAGCTCTAATTCAATTTTCTTTTTTCTTCTTTCTTCTTTTGACAGTCCTACATTTGTCTTCTTTCTTCAGTATTTCAAGTTGACTTTTTCGACATATTTTTCAGGGAAACAGTGTTCGCTTGGTAAATAAATCTCCAAACCCAATTCTATTTATGATTGTTCTAATCAGTTTCAGTATTTGTGTATAGCTCTACCAATTCCAAACCTGCCCATCCCCCAAGGGTGGGGGTCATAAGTGGGGCATTTGACTGAGTTTTTGTCCCAGGGGTGAGACATTTTAGAGCAAACAAAAGTTGGCAGGGTGGGGAATTCATTAATTGTAGAAAGAGTCAAAATAGCGAATTTGATAAGAGATTTGCACCCGTACCAAAGCCCCACCGTGGAGCATTTGACCTCACAGTGGGGCATTTGCAACGTTCTGATGCCCCACAAATATCCATGGGGGAGGGGCAGATTTGGAATTGATAGAGCCATAACTTATATAATTGTACTCTCCAGTATGGCTTTACACAACAAATCCTGCTCTTCTTTTGACAGTTTCACATCCATTTCAATTTTAATTCGGTATTCTCGGTTTGTAAGTCATATCCAGTTCTGTTTATGGGTATAATTCGTAGTAAATTCGAATGCCTCTGTATCTTCCGAGTTCTGTTATTGTTTTGACGATCGATTTTAACTTTTTCTTCTTGGTCTCTATAAAGGGTTTACGGTCGTTTCGCTAACGAGTCGTTTCGTCAACTGCCATTTCGATAACGTCTTAAGTCGTTTCGCTAACGTCATATATTTATGGTTCTATTCATGGTATATAACATATATAACATATATATAACATATCATATGCGTTGTCAAGAGAGCATCTAAAATCAGAGACAGAATTTACTTCAACTCGGAATGGCGTCCTCCGTTGTTATGACGCCAAAGCCGAACTACGTGACGAATTTTCACCGTTTATAACTTATCTGAGTTCTAGACTACAACATACCCCGTAACTTATATCATTTGAAAGCTTTTAATACACACTTTCACTTTTAAAACATTATAGCGATGCGTTGTCAAGAGAGCATCTAAAATCAGAGACAGAATTTACTTCAACTCGGAATGGCGTCCTCCGTTGTTACGACGCCAAAGCCGAACTACGTGATAAATTTTCACTTTACAACTTATCTGAGTTCTAGACTACACCATACCCCGTAATTTATATCATTTGAAAGCTTTTAATACACACTTTAACTTTTAAAACATTATAGCGATGCGCTTTCAAGAGAACATCTAAAATCAGAGACAGAATTTACTTCAACTCGGAATGGCGTCCTCTGTTGTTATGACGCCGAAGCCGACTACGGGTAGTCTAGAAACCTAAGACCTAAGACCTAAGACCTAAGACCTAAGACCTAGAAACCTAAGACCTAAGACCTAGAAACCTAAGACCTAGAAACCTAAGACCTAAGACCTAGAAACCTAAGACCTAGAAACCTAAGACCTAAGACCTAGAAACCTAAGACCTAGAAACCTAAGACCTAAGACCTAGAAACCTAAGACCTAGAAACCTAAGACCTAGAAACCTAAGACCTAGAAACCTAAGACCTAGAAACTTTATTTGTATTCGAGTGTTTGGCAAGCGAAATTCGTGAATCGCCGAGTTCCATTTAATAGGTCATTAACTAGTCTGTTCGTGTTTACATTTTTGAAATTACAAACTCATCTCTTGAAAGCCTTGCGTTTTGTCACTGAAATATCCATCTTTGCATAAATGAAAGAATGATCACAATTTAATGGTGGGCTGTGCGTACCAGAGTAAACAAAATAACCAGGAGCATTGGTAATAATAAGGAAAGACTTATTTGTATGGCGAAATATTGTACTAGACTTAGATAATACTTCCCTAAGATGCCGTCGCTAGCTTTTATTCCACTCAGTTCGGTGGAGAAATGAGCTTACGGTAAAAGACCTAGAAACCATCTAATAAGGGATATATTTATACAACTGCTTTTTTGTTTTGGTATTTTTTTCTTGTTTTTGTGCAAAAATTTACGTTGTCTACAATCTCTCGGGTACAACGTAGGCTTACCCACTGAGTGCGAAGAAAATATTAGTGTTGCAGTCACATTGAGCATGCATCAATCTCCTTCAGACAGTACATTTGCCACTGGCCAATCAAAAGAGACTGTTCCCACGCTTAAGCCAAGACTAAGTTGTATATTTCATATTATTTCTGATAAAAAAAACTGTTTCTGGACGAGAATCGCCTTTCCAATGAAAGTCACTCTTTGTTGATGTTTCCACAGTGGCCCGGTCAATTTTATAATTTCCACTCACAGTTCAGTTTCGTTCGATTTTCTTGTTCTGTCATTCTTTTTCCGGTTCAATATAATTCTTCTTTGTCCTCCTAGTTTGTTCATGTCATTTCCTGTTCGATAAATTGTTTCGACAAATGTATGGAAAACTGAAAACACGATTGCACGCTTCCAGCATGGATCTTAAAAAGATGACCCATGCTTTCGGTCAGAAATCCGATTTTACGGAAATTATTTGGCATCGAATTCCTGTGAACTGGTCTTAGATATACAAAATACAGTTTGCAAAGTACAGTAAGCCCCAACAGTTAAGGTCTTAGGTTTCTAGGTCTTTATAGGTTTCTCGGTCTTTATAGGTTTCTCCTCACTATCTGTTCATCTCCTCACTATCTTCATCTCCTCACTATCTGTTTATCTCCTCACTATCTGTCGGTGGTTCAGTTCCAACGGATTTGTAGTCAATTCGGATAAATGTCTTAGCATGTGGCTGGGAAACACTGCGGATAAGCCAGCCTACTGCCTTGACAGTGGTGAGATCAACATGGTTGATGGGATCAAATTGCTCGGTGTAACCTTAGATAAAGACCTTAATTTCACAAAGCATGTGGCTGATATCACGCGCAGAGTCAGTTGTCAAACACAGGTCATGCAAAGGCATAAGAGGTTAATCGATACCGACACTAAGGTTAAGTTATACAATGCCTACTTATTACCACATCTAAATTACTGCTCAATAGTATGGCACCACTGCGGGCAGCGCAACTCGAAGAAACTGGAAAAACTTATTGAACGTAGCTTGCGTTTCGTCTATAATGACCGCGACAGTACATATACGCAGTTACTTAAACGCATAGGACATCCATCCTTATATAATATGAGAATACATAATATCTTAACACTTGTATATAAGTCCTTACACAGGCTAGCTCCTGAATATATCAGTAATCTTTTTACCTATAGAACTTGTAGTATTAAGTTACGTGGAGTACACTCCCTTACTATTCCTCATGTTAATACTACTACATATGGTTTGCACTCTGTTTCTTACTATGGCAGTAAGCTATGGAACTCCCTCCCTAACACTATCAGGACACTTCCTACTGTTAGGGCTTTCAGATCTGCTATCAGCGACCTTGAATTTGATACTGACTGCTGTTCTTTCTGTTGATAGTTAATGATAGATTCATATAATTAATGGTATTTTTATTATAGCATTCGATAAAAATTGTAAATTATTTTACTCTATGTAAGGGTTAGAGACTGCTTGTGAGTGCTTTATCGACAAATACAGGCACGCGCTGACTGTACGATGAACGAAAAATAATGAATACTGCATGAGGCCGAAGGCCGAATGCAGTATGAAGACATTTTGAGTTCATCGTACAGTCAGCAAGTGACTGTATTTTGCCGATAAAGCTCAAACATAAAGTCTCTAACCCTTTTAATATTCAAACTGAGTGCACTGTCAGCAGTGAATTTTAATTGTAATACCATAGAGGTCAATAAATATTTCATAAAGAAGTCAAATATTTCGCATGAATTAAATCATTTTACGGTAAATATCTCCACAAAGAAATATCATTTCAACAGACAATGAATAAAAACAGGACTTTTAATATCCAACTAAGTAGATAAACTTTGCAAAGAATATTTACTTTGGCGTTCGGTCAGTTTAGTTGACGCCTTGCGAGTATGATTTGTACATTGTACATTTAAAAACGTTTCTCTTGGAGCCATGTATTCAAATATCAAGTCAGTTTAGCCGGCTTAATTCCTAGATAGTCTACTTTCTTTAATAGTTTCTTTCATTCGAAAATAACTAACCTGCAGATTCCAGTGAATTGAAATCTTGAAACCGGCCTCCGTGTTCTCGGCTCTGGTGCAAACGTTTTCCAAATAAAGAAATCCTAGGTTTCAGAACCATCCACTGAATTGTCGCTTCATTGTCTCCTCTTATTGACAGAGTAAGGTCTCGGAAATAAAATCCATTTCTTCAGTAAGACTACGAGAGTGTTGTAGAAGCTTTTGTTTTCTCGGACACATGTTGACTTGTTGTACTTTCAGCGCTGGCAAATCAGCCATTTCTAACGAACGATTATGCAAATGTTTGCCTCAAAATATAATGTGAGCCGGCGAAAAGTATGATTGTACATTTAACTCGAAAACCCCTCTCTTGGAGCTATGTATTCAAATATCAATTATTTAGCCGGCTTAACTCCTAGATAGTTTACTTTCTTTAATAGTTTCTTTCATTCGTAAATAACTAACCTGCAGATTCCAGTGGGGCAGTGAACTGAAATCTTGACTTGAATTTGAAACCCGCTTCATTCCATGTGCTCGGCTCCGATGCAAACATTTTCCAAATCAAAACTCCTGGGTTTTCGAACCATCCACTGAATTCTCGCTTAACGTTCTCCTCTTATTGACAGAGTAAGGTCTCAGAAATAAAATCCATTTCTTCAGTAAGACTGCTAGAGTGTAGTAGAAACTTTTATTCACTCGGACACATGTTGACTTGTTGAGTTGTACTTCCAGCACTCGCAAATCAGCCATTTCCAACGAGCGATTATGCAAATGTTCGCCTCAAAATATATATTTTCTGTCACACAGGAAACAGCGTCCAATCCTGTCGTTACCTTTCTATTAATTGTCTACATTTTCACTGTTAAATAGGCGATTGTTAGCCGTCCAAACACGTAACTAAGGCTAAGCGAATGCTCACTCAGTCACTGTATCAGATCTCCCTTTCCCTAGGTAAGAGAGGGTCTGGGTCGAGTGCTGTGGTCACCAATAATGCACGCTCATTAGCCAATCACATGCTTGGATTTTGTACAATGCACGAAATTTGAACATTAATCTATTTTATACATATATTTATTATTGTTATTATTTTCTCTCTCGAAGATATTAGCACCCTGTGCTACCTTAAATTCGAGTCGAAATAAAGGTTATTGTATTGTATTGTTGTAGGTCTTTATAGGTTTCTAGGTCTTAGGTTTCTAGGTGCTCAATTTACAGCCATCCGGAAACGCAAACCAATTTACATAAATTACATAAACTTTCTCGTTTTAATTTGTAACAGAATTATTCACTTAATAAAACAGACGAGACGTAATAGCTCGTTAGATTTTTTATGGGCTTTTGAACAGCTTTTAAAATCATTTTCTCAACTATAAATACTGTTACATGTATCCAAGTCAGACTTCAATTTCATCCAATCAGACTGAAGCATTGTTTTGGCTTCCCGCGCGTTGATCTGCTACCTGAGTATTTTCATCTTTTGTGGGAGCTCGCTCGAAAACGTATATCATGCTAGCAGAGGATTAGCAGAGCCTTATTTTCTTTGGTTTTCTAATCTCTCTCCAATGAGAGCGAAGAAAATAAGATATTCGTGTTACCGTCGTCCAGAAACAGTTTTTATTAATCAGAAATACTATGAAATATACAACTTAGTCTTGGCTCAAGCGTGGGAACAGTCTCTTTTGATTGGTCAGTGTCAAATGTACTGTCTGAAGGAGATTGTTCTGATGCATGCTCAATGTGACTGCAACCGCACTAATATTTTCTTCGCACGGGTAAGCCTACGTTGTATCCGCCTCTTTTCTGCCAGTTCACTGACCCACCCGAGAGATTGTAACAAAAAAGCAGTTGTATAAATATATCCCTTATTTATAGATGGTTTCTAGGTCTTTTAAGCTCATTTCTCCACCGAACTGAGTGGAATAAAAGCTAGCGACGGCATCTTAGGGAAGTATTATCTAAGTCTAGTACAATATTTCGCCATACAAATAAGTCTTTCCTTATTATTACCAATGCTCCTGGTTATTTTGTTTACTCTGGTACGCACAGCCCACCATTAAATTGTGATCATTCTTTCATTTATGCAAAGATGGATATTTCAGTGACAAAACGCAAGGCTTTCAAGAGATGAGTTTGTAATTTCAAAAATGTAAACACGAACAGACTAGTTAATGACCTATTAAATGGAACTCGGCGATTCACGAATTTCGCTTGCCAAACACTCGAATACAAATAAAGTTTCTAGGTCTTAGGTTTCTAGGTCTTAGGTTTCTAGGTCTTAGGTTTCTAGGTCTTAGGTTTCTAGGTCTTAGGTCTTAGGTTTCTAGGTCTTAGGTTTCTAGGTCTTAGGTCTTAGGTTTCTAGGTCTTAGGTTTCTAGGTCTTAGGTCTTAGGTCTTAGGTCTTAGGTCTTAGGTCTTAGGTTTCTAGACTACCGCCGACTACGTGATAAATTTTCACTTTACAACTTATCTGAGTTCTAGACTACACCATACCCCGTAACTTATATCCTAAATCTGTTCTCTTGCTTGTTAAGGTTCTATGTACCGTATATTCCGGTTTGCAAGTCAACCTTTTAACAACTAATCGACCTCTCCCGGATAGGGCCTCAAATCTCACGGTTTTTAGTGCCATTTTATGGACTTTACATACACCGAGTCACACCACATAACAGGGTAAAATAGCCTTGTTTTACGTCACCGAATCAAAAGATTAAGCAAAGACAAATAAATGTAATACTGATTGTTTACTTAACTAATAGCAGACTAATAACTAATAAAAGGATAAAGAGTTTGAAACTAGGAGCCAAAGAAGGACGCCAGCTACGATGTTTGTTGTGGGTTCATGACTTTAGTTACCAGACCTCTCCACGAGTCGACTAACACAGGTAAGACTTAAAAATTCAACCAAGAAATCGAAACCTTTTTTTGGTTTTAGTTATGTCTTACACAATTTCTTTCTGGGTTAGGGAAGCTGAAGTATTCTAAATAAATAGTTGACAAACAACCTTCTTTAATGAAAAACATTTTATTAGCCTACCAAATATTTACAAACATATTTACAATAGAGCTCCCAGTGTTGAAAGAGCTTGGCCTGCATGTTTCTGTATTTTCTTCTCTGGATTCTTTTCAGTTTGTTTTCTGAAACCAGCCTAATATTTATTCTTGTCAGGCTTGCCTCGCGGTCCAGAAGCTCAATGAGAGAGTACAGAGGCAGGTTGCACCTCCCTCCTGCATGCCTGTTCAGTGCATTGTGCCAGCCCTCGATATCATTGTTCATAACAACTAAGAACGCCATTCCGAGTTGAAGTAAATTCTGTCTCTGATTTTAGATGTTCTCTTGAAAGCGCATCGCTATAATGTTTTAAAAGTTAAAGTGTGTATTAAAAGCTTTCAAATGATATAAGTTACGGGGTATGTTGTAGTCTAGAACTCAGATAAGTTGTAAAGTGAAAATGTATCACGTAGTGGGCTTCGGCGTCATAACAACTAAGAACGCCATTCCGAGTTGAAGTAAATTCTGTCTCTGATTTTAGATGTTCTCTTGAAAGCGCATCGCTATAATGTTTTAAAAGTTAAAGTGTGTATTAAAAGCTTTCAAATGATATAAATTACGGGGTATGGTGTAGTCTAGAACTCAGATAAGTTGTAAAGTGAAAATTTATCACGTAGTCGGCTTCGGCGTCATAACAACGGAGGACGCCATTCCGAGTTGAAGTAAATTCTGTCTCTGATTTTAGATGTTCTCTTGAAAGCGCATCGCTATAATGTTTTAAAAGTTAAAGTGTGTATTAAAAGCTTTCAAATGATATAAATTACGGGGTATGGTGTAGTCTAGAACTCAGATAAGTTGTAAAGTGAAAATTTATCACGTAGTCGGCTTCGGCGTCATAACAACGGAGGACGCCATTCCGAGTTGAAGTAAATTCTGTCTCTGATTTTAGATGCTCTCTTGAAGTATGCATCAAAAGCTTTCAAATGATACACGTTGTGGGGTATGTTGTAGATCAAAATACTCAACATGATGGTTTCAATTTACTTTTATTTCGATTAGATCAATAATTGGGAGAGAGTATAATTGACAGTCAGTAACAGTCCGCGATATCGGCGGAAACATCACCGGCTTACCGAAATAAATCACACCACTCAAAATATGACTGAAGTAATCTTTATTAATCTTTATGTTATATATCGTACATACATACCCATGAATAGAACCATAAATATATGACGTTAGCGAAACGACTTAAAGTGTATATGAAATGAAAAATATTAACTCCTAATATCCTAAATTAAGTCTTCAAAAGTCCGAATTTTTGGGTCTCATTTACCTGTTGCGATTTCATGGCATATTTTTTTCGCCTAGAAGTTCGGTCAGAACGCTTCAAAAATGGTTACATTTCCCGCGCGGCCATACGATCCAATTACAGGGCCTGTGACGTAGTAACCGTGACACAGCGGCAAGCGAAACATGGCTACCAGTGTAAGAATAAGAGAAAGCTAAAGAACGGCGGCGATTATTGTGTGGCTGGTGGCCCTAACAAGGTCGGTTGTAAGAACAACAGCTATACGGAAGGCATATCTATGTACTACTTCCGAAAGGAAGAAGCTGTGAAACAGCAGTGGACGAGTTTTGTTCATAAACACAGGAAGGGTTTTGCCCCATCAAAGAACTCTGTTCGGCTCACTTTGACTTTGAGCAGAGCTGCTACGAGCACAGGTCGATCATTTTCTCTGGTCCGTCAGATACTACGAAACCGCAGTTGAAAACAAATTGATCAGGGGAGCAGTTCCGACCAAGGATGCCGTTCTAGTCGCGATGTGTCCTCTCCGCCGCCGAGTGCTCGCAGCGAAAACAAGTAAGTCCATTTCTAATGTCCCTCTAAAAATTATGTCCTTTGTAAAACAGTGCACATGCACATCGCCCAAAGCATCTTTATTTTTGTTTTAAATAGATTGTAAACTAAAGTACGCAGTACGGAAGTAAAGGTTATTTCCTTTTGAATATTGGATGTGCGAAATTATGTAATAAAAAGAGTTTGTACATTCTACTTTTACAATAATCTTTGTAAATTTTAATACTCATTACTGTTTTGATAATTTTGCTAATTTATCCGAAAAGATTAAAAATATTACTCTCAAAGTTTCAGTGATTACTAAGTGTGGCATTCTCTTTCGATTTGTGGAGTCTGTTTATTTGTATCTTTAAGTTTAATTTGATTCTTGAAGTTTTCTTATTTATGCTAATGAGGCAAAATGTAAACATTGCACTCTAGCTCTCCAGAGCCAGAGGTTTTCTAGAGAGAGAACGGCTCTTTCTCCGCGGCTGTTCTTTCTAGAAAACCTCTGGAACCAGGGTACTCTCCTGCCTAAACCGATAGCAGAGGATGATGAAGAAAGTGATCAGGATTCACAAGGAAATAATTCTCCAAATAATGATACAACAATAATTTATTGTATATTTATTCTAAGATGGGCAATTAAGATGTTGTATTTTACTGACAACATATTTAGCTGTAGATATATAAAATGTGACTATTCAATTTTAAACTAAAAGCTGTTAATTTTTTTTTCAGAGTTCGACCAGGCCAACCAGCCCATGAAAAGCCCAAGTTCATTGTGTTTATTAGCATGCTGATGGCATTGTTCACAATGTTTTACTTTAAGTGCAAGGAAACCAAGCCTACCATAAGCATCAGACGTAATGGTACATGGTGACGGTATGCCAGCATTGTCCGAAATCTGGGCAAAATGCATTCAAATGGCAGTCTCAGCCATTGGTCCTTGGGAAGTGCCCATGCAACTGGTAACATCTTGCCCAGCTTAGCTGTTCTCGTGGCTGGGGCTTCCATAAGCAAGGTGTCGCTGGTGTTCAGACACATGGGGCTATGTGCTTATGATATAACAGTACTGGTGATCTTACAGTACTGGGAAAGCTATAGAACCGTGCTTGTGAACAAACTAATTAAGAAAATGTGTGGTGTGGGGACAGGACATTTGACTCTATGGGGCAAAGTGCAAAATACGGGGCTTACACTATGTTCTGCTGCACAATCCAAAAACGAAAGGCTCCTGTGTGCAGCAAATGTGGACAGCCCAAAAAAGGGACACCCTAAAAGTTATTGTGAATAGTTACTGACCATACATGTATAACTGACCATCCCCCACTATCAAAAAGCAAAGTTGTAAATAATAAATTGTATTATATTAGCCTTTTACAACAAGTAGAATGATATCACTATAATCTTAGCAAATCATATTGCCTAACGCCAGACCAAAGAAAGCCTCAGTTGTAAAGCACACACCACCACTAATGTATATCAATTCCAAGTGTGCCCAATCCCCCCTATCCGGGAAAGGGTGGGACATTGGTCAACCAACCAACCAGTCCTGGGGATTATGTTTATTTTAACACTTTTTACAGTACTTGAGTAAGGCTTTGTAAGTCCGACAGTGGAACATTTGCAAGAAATATTATAAATAGAGAAATTCCCAGGGGTATCAGGCATGCTTAGAATTCAATTAATGGAGGCACAATTGTATGCATGGCACATCCTTATAGCGAGTAACAGTGGATACAACTTACAAGCATTTTGTTTTTATACACCCAAGAGAGGCTAAGGATCTATCATGCACATTATTACCACTTGGCATTGTGCAAACTCTATTATATATATATACACTTTATATACATGTATATAATTTCCATTTTAACTTATTACCTCTTTGAAATGCTAATAAGTGACATTGACTGATGCATTTATGTTGATAGAAGTTTCATTGAATAACATGCAGCAATGCATAAAGTATTGTGCCCTTGCTTCTGCTGGCTGGTAACTGCTTGCCTGGTGATGGGGTGTATGTCCTAAACACAGCTGGCTGGCAATGGCCTGGTATTGTCCCAGCCCATATAGCCACAAATTCTACAGCTCGTAGGAAGCTACAAGAATAAAGTTTAATGTAGGCTTTCCCTTAGAATAGTTGCTATAATAGTAATGTTGTTATTTGTATTTCATTATTTATTTGTTTGTGCAAAAGGTGGAGCCACATTTGTAAATCTAACTTAGGTACATGTACTTATTCTGTATATTTCATTACTCTGCAAGGATGAAGTTACTTTTAGGACTCGCATAGTATATTGACATCATGCAAGTCGTAATCGTAAACATGATTTTTACGACTCATTGTTTTCACGACTCACCTACTCTGCTTATTATTTGGCAGGAATCTGATAAACCTGTCTGTCGATATGCTTTACATTTCCAGCTCCAAGCCTCTAAAGAGTGCCAAATTTGCCTTGACTTCCAGTAGCTGGAGTGCTTTGCTTTGTCACATACATATGTGCAGTAATTCCCGTCCGTACCCCAGAAAACTTCCTCAAATGTGTGGTAAATGCTCGAGGGTCGGTGTAAGAAACTATGCAAAACCCTGGTATTTCCCCCACTATTGCCTGGGTATATCCCCACCTGTTGAGCAGTATAATATGCCATATTGGAGCAATTGCAGAATACCCCACCACTGGGTTAATTAATAATGCATTTTCTCAAATTCTCATACAAACCTTCTAAAAACCTAACCCTGAAATATAAAAAAATCCTACCCATTTCCAGATCATTCATTTAGAACGAGTGTAAATACACCTGAGCTAAATGGATAATTTTGCAAAATTTTTAAGGGCCTTTCAAGTGGTCTTTCGAAGTTGGTTCATTAATAATGCATTTTCTCAAATTCTCATACACACCTTCTAAAAACCAAACCCTGAAACTAAAAAAATCCTACCCATTTTCAACCCCAGGGAAGGTCACAGGGAAGACTAGCCACAAATACGTTTGTATAGAGTACTGTCATTTCCTATTAAACATGAATATAAAAAAAATCACTTACTCGTGCACGACGACGGTACACTCTGCCATTTCGGTCTTTCAAAAGAGGACCTACGTGAATTTGTCATTGCTGCGAACCTGGAAGTTTTCGTGCTTTGTCACATTTTAATACGTTGACGAAAACGAGTTGGGGAGGCTAAACTACAGAATATAATACAGGGCCACGAGCAAACGAGCTCAATATGAATATGACGAAACCAATATGACGGGGCTTTAACAGTGGCCCTGCATTCTGTAGTTGCTCCCGAAGAGCGGAGGATTGCGATACAAAGGCTTCCTGTAGTGATCCACTGATTTACCGGGACTTGGCCATCGAATCTAGAGGAGTAGAGCACAACACCGCCAGAGACATAATTTTCGTCGTCGTCTTCCCCATCGCTCGAGCCCGCAAGCGGCTCATCTTCGTACGGTTGAAATCCGTTCGCCCTTACTTCCACTTCATCAAAATCGTGGCTTCCACTCTCTGAACTCGAAGATGAAGATAAATTTGCTCGCTTTCTGACATCTTACTTTAGTTTTGCAACGAAGAGCAAGGACGGTTCGCAGGTTTATCGAGCTTGTTTACGTCTATGCGAATATGCTATCAAGTGTGTCACGGTTTCTACGTCATCACGAGCTTGACTCGCCCCAGTCTCCTGACCATATTTCCAGTGCATGTATGACAACTTTGTGAAGCGAAATCTCAGCTTTATAATTTTTTTCTTCGCAATTTTCTTTTGCTTTGATGTTTAGGAGATAATGAACGATAGAAAAACCCAAAAAAAAATTTCGCTTCATATACACTTTAAGACGTTATCGAAATGGCAGTTGACGAAACGACTCGTTAGCGAAACGACCGGATACCCTATAAAGTCACATACAATTCAACTTACGGACGATTTCATTTCCAGTTCGAATTACAGTCACCATTACATTTAATAAAATTTTAAAAGTAGGGAACAAGCAAGATTTGTGTGCGCATATAAAAATAATGAACACATAATTTCAACCTCACCAGTTCTGATTTCCGTTCGCGTTCAAAGCAGGGTCAATCACTGTTCACTTCCAGCTTTTGCGACTCTTGAATTGAAGTCTTAGTGAAGTTCGGCATTGGTTGACTGGTTTAGTCAAGACTTCCCATTTGTATAATCTCGACTCAAGAGTATTTCATTTTCAGGAGAGGACTTCGCAGCTTAAACAATTACAGCCAACATTGCAAACAATCAAAATCCCTCATTTGACCTCCTGACAGTGTGATGGTAGAGCATTTCAACAATATCAACAACGCAACACTGCAATCGTATGGCACTTAAATGCAGCAGTACAGGCATTTTCTTTCAGTTTCCGTGGATTATTGGACCAAAACCATCACTCCTCCGGCCGGCTAGACTATCGGCTTGCTGTGCGATATTTGGATCGCCACATCCCTTTCGTAAATGTGAGAATTTTCCATCGAAAGCCCCTAAAAGTCCTGTCAGCCCTAGAATAACTGAATATCTTGATATTTCATCCGAAGAAACCTTTGGTTTCAGCAAAATAATAGTTCAGAATGAACCCAAACCTTCGCTTCTTCGCTACGTTGCTAGCCTGATTTTCAGACGGTACGAGGTCGTCCGCTCACTTCCTCCCCCTCCCCGTCTGATGGACTTCATAGACTTTTGTGTTCCTGACGTCATCAACCTTTGTTTTTACAATAAGCCAATACGAACACGCGTAAGAATTGAAGCGTGAAGTGTAGAACAGTCGTGCAGTAGCGGCTTCTATCAGCTTTCATGCACTGAAAATAACATTCTACAGCTTCAAACTTCTGTCGATTTCTCATAATGGATCCTGTTTGAGCTGCTGTGGTTCTTTGGAGAGCAGGAACTTTTTAAACGTAAGTTTGCGTGCAGTATTTGCAGGACAGTGTATGAGAATGCATACAAGAAATATCTGTCTCGATTCCATGCCGTAAAGTTTGTTACTCATAACTTAGAACTTTTACGCTTTTACTTTTATTTTTAAAACGTTTTGAAGCTTGATATGTATGCCGATTAGTTACACAAGACCCTAAAGTTGTCCTAGTGTAGGTTTTTTGGTACTGATCAGAGATTGTTTGAACCGGACTTTTTGTGTAAAGTTTAGATGCCATTGCCATACGTGAACTTACGGAAGTGTGTTCATAATTCTGAAAACAAAAATATTCACCCAAGTAACATGAAACTTTTTTCATAACATACTCAGTATGTGTGTTCACTCCTGCAGAAAAATCATAATATTTCATGAAATATTTGGTCTTCTAAAATCCAAAAACCTAGGAGAATGTTTGAGATCTATTAAAGGGGCATGGTCATCGGTTTATACGCATGCGCAGCAGAGACGAGTAGTTGAGTTTTCCGTGGGCCACGGGAAACTCAACTTATCCGCCATCAATGCGAGCGTGGTATAATCTGGTCCAATTTAACAGCTTGTGTGGGCCATCAGTCCTCCAAACTTCGTACAGTATTTTAGATGTATATATTTATTAGTTCTATAGCCTTTTTTTGTTTGATTTGCGAAAATGAGCTAGAAAAATTCGAAAAAAACACGAAGTCATCGTGGCGTGAACTAACGGTATGTTTGTACTAGTTCGATTTATCGGATGTCATGCACTTGAAAACAATTTTTATCACTTCAAATGAATGTCGATTGTTCACATGGCTATCCTGTGTGAGCTGCTGTAGTTAATTTGGAATCATGGAATGTTTTAACGGTGCATTTCGTACACTTTTGCAAGCATAGTGTAGCGCGCTGTTTACTCGTAACGCAGTCTGTGAATTAATAACAAGCTTGTTTGTACTAGTTCGATCTATCGGTTTTCAACTCCAAAACAATTTCGATGCCTTCAAACGAATTTCGATTGCTCATAAGACTATCCTGTGTGAGCTGCTGTGGTTATTTGGGCGTCAGGGAATTATTAAACGGGAGTTTGCCTACAGTTTTGGAAGCATTGTGTAGTCGGCTTGACACTACAATGTTTACTTGCAACGGAAGTCTGTTTATAACCTAACTAGTTCGATCTATCGGTTTTTATGGACTCCAAAATAATTTTGATAGCTTCAAATGAATGTAGATTGCTCAGAAGACTATCCTGTGTGAGCTGCTGTGATTATTTGGACATCAGGGAATTTTTAAACGGGAGTTTGCCTACAGTTTTGGAAGCATTGTGTAGTCGGCTACAATGTTTACTTGCAACGGAAGTCTGTTTATAACCTAACTAGTTCGATCTATCGGTTTTTATGGACTCCAAAATAATTTTGATAGCTTCAAATGAATGTAGATTGCTCAGAAGACTATCCTGTGTGAGCTGCTGTGATTATTTGGACATCAGGGAATTTTTAAACGGGAGTTTGCCTACAGTTTTGGAAGCATTGTGTAGTGCTTGACACTGCAATGTTTACTTGTGAAGAAAATCCTTTGAGCTTACCTAGCGTGTTTGTACTAGTTCGAACTATCGGCTTTTATGGACTGGAAACTTATTTTACAGCTTCATGAATACGTATGTCGGTTGATCAGAAGACTATGCTCTTTGTGTTTGTGGTTTGTTTGGCATCAGAAAGTATTTTTAATGTACTTTTTGTTCGATTTTCGTGCAGTGTTTGGACATAATTCGCCGATATCAGATTTTATGCAAAATTGTCCAAATCAAGCATGTTCAACATTCTAAGAACAGAACTATTTGTCCAAATGTTATCATATCCAACTCAACTTCTTCCTCCATCGACTCTGAAGCCATTGTTGTAACGTGGTACCCTAATACAGGGCCGCCAGCCTTCAAAATGCTACTACAAATCCTCCCCTTTGCGACCTTCTCACGTACGCTCGCTCAACCGGGAAGATTTTGATATGCTAATTAGTACTTTCTGCACGCCTACTGCGCATGACTACCAGGTGACCATGCCCAATCTCGTTCCCAGAGCCCGCGATCTTCTGGCCTGCGCCAAGATACAGAGCTCTGGGATAATCTATATCGAGGTCAAATTTGATTGGCTAGCATATCTCACCGGAAGTAAATTCACAACGACGCCATGGAGTTGCTTCGTTCGATCGGCCATATAAAGACCGGCCTAAAAAGTGGTGAAAAACTCGCTAAAAATCAAGTTTGTCATTCTTGCCGTTGCTGCAGTCAAGTAAGTAATCATCGTGTTGAACTGTCTGGATAAAAAATCAAGAAGAGACACATTCTGAAGGCTTTTAAGAACGATATGTCAGGTCAGATGTTCGGGAGAATCTTTGACGAAATTCAACTGCTGAAATATTTACCAGATTAATTAGAACTGAGAGGGAAAAATTGCCACTAGGTAAATTGCTGATTTAGTGATTGAAATTAGTTTTGAATACCTGACTTTATACTCTGGGCAGATGCGGAAATAAAAACTGAGTGAAAACTATAATAAAACGTGTGTGCATCTTTTTTGTGAAGTGAAAACAAGAATAAAACGTGTTTTATCTTTGCATAAGTATTTACTATTAGGCCTACATCCCGGGCCTACATGTAGTAGATGAATACTAACTATCATTCAGCCTTGAGCAGAAGAAAACTGAGAAAGTCCACTTCAGCACAATGATAACAGCAACATGTAATATACTGGTACGGTTCTATTTTATATTATTTCTATTTTATTAATTATATTATTTCTATTTTATACTGTTCTATTTTATTCTATTTTATCAATGTTTTTAAGTCACAGATAGACATACAGATATATGTATTTACAACTTAGTTAGAATTAGGTCACAGAAGAATGTGTTTATCCATCAGTTTTACCTTTTTAATCATAGATATAGATACATAGATTGTTTTAATTTACTCTTTAATTTGTGTCCCCAATTCCCTTTTTTTGCTAAATACCTTTAGACACGTTAATAAAGTTATTATTATTATTATTATTATTATTACACATATAACTCCCCCACCCCGGCATTTGTGGGGCACTTGATATTTTTGAATTCAGAGCATTGCAAGTGCCTCATTGGGTCAGTCTTGTGGGGTCAGCTAAGCTATGCAAATGCCCCTCTGTGGGCTTTGGAACAAGTATAAATCTCTTATACAGGGTTGCCACTACCCTGAGTATCAGGGGGAGGGGAAGGCCTGATACTCAGGTTAGGTTGCCACAGGTCAGGGAAAAGTCAGGAAAAAAAATGTTTTTCAAGGTCAGGGAATTTTGCATCTGGTCAGAGAAATTCTAAATTTCTTGTAAAAGTCACGAAGAAGTTGGGAAATTTTATATTTAGGTTTCCATGATGGCCTCTCATGCCTCAAAGTGTCTGCAAGGGGAGGCTACAGGTTTTGATATTTAATGACGTTTGTTTTGGATGAGGGAATGTTGAACAGTCTTATTATGGTCAGTGAAAATTGTTTTCTGGTCGGGGAAAAGTCAGGGAATTTTTTTTTCTTGATGGGTGGCAACCATGTTATAAACACTTACTATTTTGACTCTCTTTGACCAATTCCCCACCTCCCAACTTTTCTTTGCTGGCAAATGCCCCATCCCTGGGACAGAAACTCAGTCAATACCCCACATACAAAAATGTATACCTGGGAAGATGGGCAGATTTGGAATCGATAGAGCCATTACCAGTGATAAATTATTTTCTTTATACCTTTAGATGCCAATCATAATTATTGGAAAGAATGTGATGTAAAGTGGTAAGCTGTAGTGCTAAGTGTGTGCACGCCCTACGAGGGAAAGAGAAAAAATCTCTGACATTATTGGAAACCAATGCAAGTATTTGATCATCAAACAAGGACGTTTTGATCACTTCAACAGATGTATAGGCTGCTTCGCTCGAACCCTACCAGTCAGCCTGCACAATTTATTTTTCTGCTCCTTTGCACTTGCACTGTGGTGGAAGTGGATATATTACATCACCTTTAGGGTTATTCTTCCTACAATCTCACAAGTAAAACTATCACCAATTGGTGTGTCAAATGCAGAAATGCAAGAGAAAACCCCAATGAAAACTCCTCACAAAGCCTACTAAAAGCAAGCCAAGTATTTTTCAGCCACCCTCAGACCTCAGGATGTCCTTTGGCTTTCTACCAGTGGCCTATTTGACCAAAATTAGAGCAGTTTCCATTCAAAATCCTACAAGAGAAATTGCTGCAGGCCATCGGCAAAGCTGCAGAATCTTCCCAAATGGCATTCTGGGGAAAGCTTGAGCCATTGACTTTATGGTTTGGCAGTTTGTAACTGAACAGGGCTAGCCAAACTTGGACTGAGGGGAGGGGGGGGGGGGGAGGGGGTTAGTTGAGTTAGTACTACGTATTTAACCCAAATTGGCACAGTAGACAATGGGATTTTTGTCCATTACCCACAATGCATTTTGGGATTGGTGCTGCAAAATTGTAAAGAGAAATGCAGTGTCAGAATGCCACGTGGGTTCACAGTCACTTGATGTGTTTTCTGTAAACAAACATGGTAGTTGGATAGATTAAATTGTGTTTCAGTGCTTTTAATAGATTTTAATTGCGAACTGGAAGAGTTTTTAAACCTATTTTTAGCATATTGAACTTGGTAAAATTCAAAGAAATGAAAAACAAAAATTGAAAGTGTGTTTTTACGAAGATTGGAGTCAATAGGCCCTTTGCAGGACCTGGTCATGTGACCTTTTTAGCCTGTCAATCAAAAACATTTTTTAATTTAACAGAGAGTTCGTGCCATGGCAAGCCATGCCAGTCAGCAAAAAAAGCCTCACAAACTCTATTAAATTAAGCTAAATTTTAGAGTTTTCAAAAAATTACCATTCCTTCAGTTTTAAAGATATGAACCTAAAACTTGGGCTTTTTACTAATTTTGGCTTGCTCTTAATTCCATTTCTGGCATTCATGTTGTTCTAGCACCAACTTTTTTTTGATTGACAGGCTAAAAAGGTCACACGACCAGGCCCTGCAAAGGGCCTATCAATCAATGTTATCTGCCATTGAAATAATATTTGCATTATCAGAATTCCAGCATGTCTAGTAGGAAATATTCAAACATTTGTGTAGCAGAAACAAATATATATATGTGTACATTCAGACTTCACACTACATATGATGCCTGGTATAGGACAGCGTTTGCATTAATTTTCGCTTAGTCACTCGTACTAGCGTACTAAGGCCTCCTCTCTCTTTATTTTACCACTCTGATACACAAGAACTGTTTGAGTCTATCACACTCACTCTGATACACAAGAACTGTTTTAGTCTATCACACAAAAACTGACGAGATATGGGGCCGAGATATGGGGCCGAGATATGGGGCCTGAAGCATGACTACTAATTTAGTCACTTTAATTAACCACTCTGATACACAATAAATGTTAATGACGATATACGCGGTGACTAGCGTACTAAGGTACTAAGACTCTTATCACACAAGAACTGACGAGATACGCGGTGACTAGCGTACTAAGGTACTAAGACTCTATCACACAAGAACTGACGAGATACGCGTCACACATCAACCCAATCCTCCAGTGTTAATCGCAAAGTTCGTAAGGAGAGACGTCGCTGCTGACTTCTATAGAGGTCGTTACAGACTCAAGGATAAAACCACGAGGGATATCGAAGGCCTCATTACAAGCACAGCCGAAAAAGGAAACAATATTTATATATCTGAAAGTCTCACT
The DNA here is from genome assembly GCA_030867875.1 of Actinernus sp. WN-2022. Taxonomy (NCBI): domain Eukaryota; kingdom Metazoa; phylum Cnidaria; class Anthozoa; order Actiniaria; family Actinernidae; genus Actinernus; species Actinernus sp. WN-2022. The sequence continues at coordinate 59,051,821 of JAOWCC010001634.1, forward strand.
CAACCAAGGAAGAAGCTATTCAAGTCCTGTCTGCAAGTAAGGAAAGAACTGGAATTTAGATACATTTCTACTTCGAATGGACGTATTTATCTCAAAAAAGATAAAGCCAGCTATCCTATTTACATCAATAATATGAGCGACCTTGCTAAACTTAAGGCATCCAATGGGCAACAAGATGAAAAGGATTAAATTGAATAATAGGTATGCATCTAGTCCATTGGATTCCAAGCTTGACAGCGTATCAAATAAGATAAGTACCAGTTATTTACTCCTGCTATACACTTTATTAACTCAACTTAATGGTGATTTGTAAATGTAGACGCTGTTCAAAGCCTGTCAAAGATAATTGCAGGGGTATCCAATGTGATGTCTGTCTACAATGGTTCCATTTGAAATGCACTGTTCTTTCCATAAAAGAATATAATTATTTTTCTAGATCAGATGATCTATGGATATGCCTGTACTGTCGCCCAGAAATATTTCCTTATCATTTTCTAGAGAATAATGAAGTCATTGAGTTATCCTTTAACTCAAATACAGAATGCCTTTGTTCTAAAAAGATTTTAAATCTTAGATTAGATTGTTTGCCCTGTTTTGATATAATGTCATCTATTGACAAAAATTCTAATTTGTCCAACATAGATATTGACTCACAATTACCTATTGCAACTAATTTTGATTATTATTCTACACATGACTTTCATTCAAGTGAAGACGTTCAGTCATCTTTCACTGATAAATCTTTCTCGGCCTTACATCATAATATTAGAAGCCTTGCCGCTAATTTTGATTCCCTTTACCAATTATTAAATGACCTAAATAAATCTTTTTCAGTCATTGGTCTTTCTGAAACTAGAATAAGATATGGAATAGACCCTACTATAAATACTAGTATTCCTGGTTATCACTATTTGTCGCAACCAACACTGTCAGTAGCTGGGGGTGTTGGTTTATTTATCAAAGATACTTTGTCTTATATACAAAGGAATGAGCTCTGCTGCTCTGAAAATGAATTTGAGGCTCTGTGGGTCGAAATCGAGGTTCCTCACCAGCATAACATCGTTTGTGGTGTAATCTATAGGCATCCTAGCTCAAAATTAGACAAAATGTTAGATTTTCTGTATGAAGCTATTGACAAAATTAACAAAGAAAACAAATATTGTCTGCTGTTGGGTGACTTCAACATTGATCTGCTCAATTTTAATTCCCATGCAGATACTGAAGACTTTATAAATACATTAGGATCTTATTCATTTCATCCTCAAATCTTGAAGCCAACTAGAATCACAGATCACTCTGCAACCTTGATAGACAATATTTTTTTCAATTCCCTAGAACACCAGACTATAAGTGGTAATATTCTAAGTGATATTACAGATCACCTGCCAAATTTTCTTATCATTAATAAACTTTCTGCTCTTCCAAAAACTTCTAAAATGTACAAACGGGATTACTCTACTTTAGATAAGGAAGCACTGGCGGCTGACCTTGGTAATATTAATTGGCATGAAGTTTTACCCAGTGAAAGTGATGCTGTTGATGTGAATACTTTTTTTCAGTCTTTCTATTCTTGCATTACTGAAATTATAGATAAGCACGTTCCAGTTCGTAAACTTACTCGAAAAGAAATTAAGTCATTGACTAAGCCATGGGTGACTAATGGTATAAAAACTTCCATTAAGGTCAAGGAGAAGCTATATAAAAAGTATCTTAAATCAAGAAACCCATACTATTTTACTAAATATAAATATTATCGTAATAACATAAGTTATCTTGTTAAATGTAGCAAACGGGGATATTATCACAATTATTTTAAAGAAAATAGCAAAAACATTAGAAACATCTGGAATGGGATAAAAGAATTAATTACTCTTAAACCAAAAGGATCAAATCCACCCTCAAAAATTATCCAGAATAATCACAACATTAAAGATCCTAAAGCTATAGCAACTGCCTTTAACAAGTACTTTTCTGATATTGGGAATAAGCTAGCAGACGATATACCTTATATCGAAATTGAACCCCAAGCTTATTTGGGACCATCACAATCAAACAGTTTTTATCTGTTTCCAGTAACAACTATGGAAATAGAAGATGAAATTTCTAGCTTTAATTCATCAAAGGCAACAGGACCATTCAGTATTCCTGTGTGTTTACTAAAACTCCTGAAGACTTACTTGTCAACTCCTTTAGAAACTATATATAATCTGTCCTTTAGTAGTGGCTGTGTACCAGACCAATTCAAAATAGCCAACGTTATCCCAGTCCACAAAAGAGACTCAGTTACATGCATGAATAACTACCGACCCATCTCATTGCTTTCCATTTTTAATAAAATACTGGAAAAGTTGATGTATAAGCGATTAAGTACCTTTATTGATAAACATAATATTATCTATGATAGGCAATTTGGTTTTCGAGAAGGGTATTCTACTATGCATGCAACTCTGTCAATTGCAGACAAAATCCAAAGAGCAATAGAAGATGGCCAGTACTCATGTGGGATTTTCCTAGACTTTTCAAAAGCATTTGACACAGTTAATCATAGCATTTTGATCTCTAAATTAAGCCACTATGGAATTCGTGGCATAGCAAAAGACTGGTTTGTTTCCTATCTAGAAAACAGAAGGCAACATGTTTCAATAGGTACTTCTAAATCTGATGATCTTACTGTTACTCGTGGTGTCCCACAAGGGTCAGTACTGGGCCCACTTCTATTTCTCCTATATATTAATGACTTTAGCAACTGCTGCTCTTTATTTGATTTCCACATCTTTGCAGACGATACTAATCTGTTCTGTTCTGATAGTAGTCTGTTTGTACTAGAATCTCTTATTAATTTCAATTTAAGGCATGTCTCAAACTGGCTCATTGCAAATAAGCTCTCCCTAAATCTTGATAAAACTAATTTTATTATTTTTCATCCCCGCCAAAAATCTGTAAACTATGCACTTAGACTCCACATCAATGATAAACAGATAAAACAAGAAAAATGCATCAAATATCTTGGGGTTTTTATTGATTCTTATCTTAGCTGGAAATACCATGTTCAGCACATTACTAAGAAAATCAAACGATGCGTTGGCATGCTTTCAAAGATTCGACATTTTGTAACTTCTCCAATTTTAACTCAACTATACTATACTTTAATTTATCCATACTTATCTTATGCTGTAACAACCTGGGGCAATACTTATTCAACTACCCTTAAACCTCTTATTATCCTTCAAAAAAAGGCAGTCAGAATAATAACCTTCTCTGATTATAGAGCTCACTCAAGTCCATTGTTTCATCGTCTGGGTCTACTCAAATTTATTGATATAATTTACGTAAATAACGCTCTATTTATGCATGATTTCCAGGCAAATGCCTTACCATCTGTTTTTCATGACTTTTTTACATGCTTAAATAGGGTACACCAATATAATACTAGACTAGCCTGCAAAAAATCATATTACATTTTTAAAATAAGAACCAATTATGGCAAATTTAACATTCGTTTTCTAGGCGCTAAAATATGGAACTCAATCCAAGAAGACTTTAAATCAAAGAGACGTAATCAATTCAAGAAACTCATAATAGATTCTATCCTGAATAGCTATTTAGATATCTGATGCACTTTTCTTTTTTTATGCCCTTTCTGTATTTTGTATTATTGTATTTTTTTTGTGTCCTTTGTATTGTATTATATTGCATTTTCTTTTTCTTTCAATTACTATATCAAACATGATTAAATGCTGCATGGCCTAGCTACTTAGCTCGACTAGCTTTTAGCTATTTCTAAGTAGCTGTGCTCCTCACTTCTAGAGTATAAATTCTTAGCAGTAATATTCTTAGCATGTAAATTTAAGAGGTCACGAATAAATTGTTGTTGTTGTTGTTGTTGTTGTTGTGATATGTTACACCGCGAAATATTCAACGATAACTATACCACATCAACTAAAACAACATTTATTCAACCGATTCAAGAAAATTACACGTCCAGGACACGAAAAGGACTGCCCGTGGAGCAATTAAACTTCTTGTTCGAACCAACACTGTGTACATTTTTAAAAGTTTCTCACTAATCTCAGCAAACTCCACTTACAGTTACTGCATCCTGAGACCTAACACCTCCTCGTGAATTTTGGAGCACGGCAGTTTAAATCATACCTTTCTTGTCTCTGAGGGAACCTAGTATCGATTGGTAAAAAGGTACCTTTAGCAGTTCCACTGTCGTTAGGATCTTTTTCTCTTTTTTTCCCCAAGAGACGGACGAACAATACATTTTTCTCAGCCGTCGGCCATTTTATCAATTTAGTAAGCCAGCGCTCTATTATCACAGCGGTTGCTTTCTCTGCGCATATTCATAGTACATTAGATACACGACGCATGCTCAGTAAATGACCTTTCACACATGCGCTCTCAAACCGGAAGCATAAAATCCTGCTTCCGGTTATGGATTATCCCAGAGCCTCAAAGCGTTTGGTCACCGCTGGCCGAAAAACGCGCTGGCTCTGGGAACGAGATTGGACCATGCCCCTTTAAATGCACGAGATTTGTAAGCGGAGGAAGATTAGTGATTTACCAAAGCCCGTACATAGATTCACAAACACATCGTTCCGATGAATGAACGATTCCAATGCTTTCTTCTGCTCTGGATATAGCTTCGAAATCCTGAAAACTTTACAATTTCGGTCCATACACTGCTCAAGTTCTTCCCCAACGCCATACAGAAAAATATGCGAGCACATTCCTTAAATTCCAGACTTTGCCAAAAGTGTAAAGTTCGCTCTGATTGGTTGACATTATGACGTCAGGAACACGAAAGTCTATGAAGTCCATCAGACGGGGAGGGGGAGGAAGTGAGCGGACGACCTTGTACCGTCTGAAAATCAGGCTACTACGTTGCTGGCTTTGCCGAGGATCTGGCGTTGATCCTGTCACGTGTTGGGAATCGAACAATGGGCTCCTGTGTAATCTGATTGGTTGCCGGCAGGCGGTGTTGGACACGCATCGCAAAGTACGATGGGAGAAAATGTAAAATAGCCTCATTTCAACACGGTCGTCGAAGCGTGAACATCTCTGACCTCTGACTTTTGATCCGTTCTTCCTTATCTTCGCGGCGTAATATCTGAATAAGCTCTTCTCTTTTTCGGGAATAAATAGTGCCTGAGTCGATCAGGGATATTTCTCGATTCACAAAGGAGTAATGTGATGTGCAGCGGACATATTAATTTCAGGGAAAGTAACTTTACGGTGAGTTGTTGTGATAGACTCGTTGGCAAGTTTTTTACAGTAAGAAATTATTTCTTTCTTTCCCTGAGTTTAAGCCAGCTTTTCGAATTTTCTAGTTATGTCGAGCGATAATATTAGTATTCGACGGCCTGCGAAAACCAGCAAACACGCGTGGTTTATGACATATCTTAGACTTTCTTGAACAAGGTATTGGCGGACTTGTATTTGGTGTTGTCCCTGTCAAAGGCCGCGAGACTGTTTGTACATGATTTTTGAAAGGGAGGTCTTTAGAATAAATTGCAATACATTTCCTAGAATCAGTGTTTGGACCTTAATTATTCCATGGTCTGTTTTAGAGGGATTTGGGGCTTTTTATGGTGAATTGACTAGCTTGGAAGGAGATTTGGTTGAGATTGGCAGTTGCTAAAAATATGCTTGAATTTGTCAATGGCCGGATACTGGAACAGCTGACCGGATACTAGGCACCGGTACTGTGAACCTCAAGAGTTTTGCATAAATGGCAATAATTGTCAAGATATTTAAGGTAAAGCAGCCAAACCTTTTTCATTATGTTGGTATATAAATGGGCTGTCTCTGGATGAAAGTTCACAATTTGTCCAACCACGAAAGCAAAGATACGGCGGTTATAATCTGAACTGGCCGGATACTGGGCAACATATTGTACACAGTCAGCGGAGTAAGACATGGTCGTGATCTGCATGAACTTCAAGGTCAATTTTCTCCGTTAAAACGAAGGCCCCTTGGGGCCCCCTGACTTTTTCTGTATGTTTATCATTAAAAGTACCTCGCTGTGTAAATATAATAGTGAATTCTCATCTCTGAACGTAGTAAATAGACTTTTTGAAGAGCACTCGATTCAACGCATACACAACACGAACGGTAAAGACAAAGGCGTGATTAGATACAGATTTAGGTACTTAAAATGTCTTATCTGCTCTTGAAACGTCATCCAAGCATTGTTTACATGTTTTCCTTGTCAGTTTCAGTAAGGATATGAATAATATTTTCAGAATATTCCGATACGGTACAAAAGAAAGCACATACAACGTCCTCTCTGAACTCTCGGAACAGAAAACGCTTCACAACTTTAGAAGCACTCTGATTGGTCAACTTGAGTCACGTGAGTCGTGTCCGACACCGCCTGGGTTGCCGGCGCCAAACAGCGACACAAAAAATAAAAATAAACACTTGCGATTTCTGACTCGTGCCTAGGCCAAAGGCCTGGCCCGAGTAATAAAATTTATATTGTGCCATAATTTCTTAGAATTGTTAGAGTTATTCATTACACTCGTTCTCAATAACACGTGCAAGTTCGAAATTGAATTTCCAACGGAAAACGTCAATTTGGTGGATGTCACTCAACTATATTCCTATGGCAACACTGGTCTGCATGCTAAATAAAACGTCGCCATACAACTCCTAGCCTGATTATCAGACGGTACGAGGTCGTATCGTCTGATAATCAGGCTATACAACTCCCAGATGTGGAGGAAACATAAATAGTGTAGGAGGTCAACGCAATCGTAAGTAATTTGAGGCGACATAGGTAGAGATATGGCGGATACTAAGCCGAAAAACGATTGTTATTTGCTTGAATACCTCACCGAAATGTCAGTCGAGAGTGGAGAGCATTGCCGATAATCCATGTCCTGAGAGTTTCAAAAACAATATTTGCCCTGTCGAATGTTGTGATCCATGCCTGGAGCTCGTCGAGGTAGAGCTCGAGGGTATTGCTCGATAAAACCTCTCATAAGGAGCATATCTGCAACTGGATGAATAAAAATAACTATAATTCTTTTTCCAAGACCTTTGAAGCTATATAAACAATCAGATTTCTTATACACAAACCGCTCGCTCGCTCACACATAAAGTTTATGCGATTTCCCTATTTTGATCTTATACACAAACCGCTCGCTCATGATCACACAAAGTTTATGCGATTTCCCTATTTTGATCTTATACACAAACCGCTCGCTCACACATAAAGTTTATGCGATTTCCCTATTTTGATCTTATACACAAACCGCTCGCTCACACATAAAGTTTATGCGATTTCCCTATTTTGATCTTATACACAAACCGCGCTCGCTCACACATAAAGTTTATGTGATTTCCCTATTTTGCAAACCCTTGGCTCTAAGCATGATTACTCTCCATCTAAGCGACTTTGGGAAAGACTTTGCCACTGATTCGGGAAACTAGCATTTTATAAACAGTACTCACACAACGGTTCACTTCAAACTCCATGGAAACCGTTTGATTGACATCCACCAGAAACGACTTCGAAGTCAGGAGTTTCGTTTCGAACCTGCACGTGTTATTGAGAACGAGTGTAAAGAATTATAATATGTAGTCCGTAATATCTTATTTAATTCAACAATTTTGTTCCTATATAGTTTGTATTTATTTAAATATTTAACTTTTTTAGTTTTTAGCGATATTTTGTGAATTTTATCGCGAATTCCTATTGATTTTCTTAAACCTGTAGTTACCCAGGGTTTATGTTTACTTGTTTTTAAACGAACAGATTTCATGGGGGCATGCAGATTACAAACATAATTAAATTTATGTGTTAAGCGGTTTAGTGACTCATTTGTTTTTTTGCAATTGTAAACATCTGTCCAATCAATGTTTTCTATGTCATGTTTAAATTTGTTTATGTCAAAATGTTTAAAATCACGAACCTCTACCTTATCAGGAAAAGGACTTTTTGTAGGGTTATATAATAAACAAAATACAGGAAGATGATCGGAAATTTCATTTGTAATGCACCCGCTAGTACAGGGTGATACAAGGTTTTGATGAATATGGTCTATGCATGACTGGGTATTCGCTGTAATTCGTGTAGCTTCATGTATGACAGGTATAAAACCTGAAGAATGTAATTGAGAAAGATTTTCTTTAGAAATTTTACTGTGCTTACTTAACGTATTGATATTAAAATCGCCCATAATTATGCATTGTTTCTTAGTAAGATAAATATTATGTAATGTTTTTTCAAAGTTGTCTAAAAATTCTCGGTTGGAAAAATTTGGGGGCTTATAAACAATGCCTATAATTACATTGTTTTGCTCAATCCACAAATTTTCAATAGAGTTGATTTCAAGGTCATTGCGAATTTTTTAGTTAGTGGCTTCTTTTAAATAAAGTGCTACCCCGCCACCTCGGCTATTGTTTGAGCGACTATGTGTTATCAGTGTATAGCCTGGAATTGAATATTCATCGAGATTATCATCTGGTAAAAGAAACGTTTCACTACATCCAACAAAATCAAACTCTTGTGGTATAATATCTAATAAATCTACAAGATCCTTCAAGTGTTTACGAAGGCTTCTTATATTAACATGAAGTGCTGCTTTGTAAGGCTTAACTATCTGAGCCAATTAAGTCATTTAACTCTCCAATTGTATAATAGCCATGATCAGTATAGACCTGGAAATTTTGGTCGGGATCATTTTCTTTTAACTTATCATGATTCATTTATAACTGAAGTATATATAAATATATATATGAAGAATTTACGATAAATACTCAATTCAAGCAGGCAAAAATAAGTAAATTGAAAACATGAGCGGCTTAAATATAGAATATAGCTTAACTTTAAGTAAATATAATGTTCACATATTAAAACGTATAACTTAAATTAGCAAACTTCCGCACCGTCAATAAATAATTTTCCCTTATGGAAGCGGGGACGCTTGCCTTCTAAATAAGCTTGTTTCATGCGAGGAGCCAATTCCTTTTTCCTTTCTCTGTCTTCTTTTATAAGATCTGCCGTCACAAAAACTCCATTTTGAAAGCTCCCTCGCTTCTTGAGAATATGGCGAATCTCCGGTCTGTACAGAAACTTCGCAATAATGGGACGAGGCTTACCGCCGTAATGGCTTCCCGGTTCTGTGGGCATTTTCAATTGATACTTCAAGCTCCAACTGTTCGTCAAGCAGGCTTTCCAGCTTTTCAATGCAATTTTCAGGCCTTGTTTCAGGGATATTGAAGAAGCGGAGGTTGTACTCACGGCTATGTCGTTCCATATCTTTAACCCTTGACGATAATTCGTCTTGGATTTGTTTTACTTCATTGGTTATCTCCTTGACGTTTTCATTCGATTTCATCAGTTTGTCAAGTTCGCTGCTCGTGGAGTTAGCTGAAACTTCTAAATCAGTTATGGTAGATTCATTCTTTTTAACTCTCTCATCGATGGAGTTAAGCTTTTCTTCTAAGCGATGTTGTCCTCCTCTTATTTCCTCTAATGTTGTTGATATTGCGGTAAGCTGTTCCTTTACATAGCTTTTAAATTCCGTTTCGTCAACATCTTCTTTTTCTTTAGCCTTCCCTTTAGCAGGCATATTTAGTATAACGTGTCTAGTAATATAGAGATAAATTGAGTTTTCTGATTTGGGGATAAGCTAGAAGCAAAAGCTCAGGCGGAAAATACAACGAGAACCACTTCTTGAGGGTGTTAAAAAAATTCAAGTGAAATGGTGCGAGAAACGGAAGCTAAAAAAAAGTTGACTTGAATAGGAGATATTGTAGTTGAGTCTACGAATAGCAGTTTCAGCGGTATTGACCCAAACGCCTCACTTCAATGTAATGAAGCGCTATTCAAACTGTGTATCTAAATTAGTCGTGCTTGTTTAGGAGGGTGTTGGTGTCGTGTTAGAATGATGGTTTCAATGGCGCTTCATTACATTGAAGTGAGGCGTTCGGGTCAATACCGCTGAAACTGCTATTCGTAGACTCAACTACAATATCTCCTATTCTGTTACGCCGGTTGAGTTTATAAACTTGGAACGGTTCTAAGAAAATTCTATGCCGAGGTTAAATAATTATTTTCAGAGATTTTCCAGCTATTTTTAATTAATCCAGTCACGGAAGTGGATTTAGTGGTTCGTAGTTTGTTGAAACCGGGAATCCCATATCCCCGAGTTTGGAATCGAGTCCGAGTTAGAGTTAGACCCGAGTTGGAGTCCGAGTTGGAGTCCGAGTTGGAATCCGAGTTAGATTCCGAGTTGGAATCCGAGTTGGAATCCGAGTTGGAATCCGAGTTGGAATCCGAGTTGGAATCATGGGATCATGTTTTCTTAACAGCTTAATCGATAACCAACAATATTAGTGTTCTTTACTTATTATTTTTATCACTTGAGTTTGCATCTCGCACGAGGTTCTTTTTATCATGGAGACAATTTCAGCTGAACTGGTAATATGTTCCTTGATGGTCATTTTTCTGGACTTGCTGAATCAGCTTTGGAGTTCATTAGCTTTATAGGCATACAGCTTAATCGATAACCAACAATATTAGTGTTCTTTACTTATTATTTTTATCACTTGAGTTTGCATCTCGCACGAGGTTCTTTTTATCCTTGATCATGGAGACAATTTCAGCTGAACTGGTAATATGTTCCTTGATGGTCATTTTTCTGGACTTGCTGAATCAGCTTTGGAGTTCATTAGCTTTATAGGCATACAGTATGATATAGGGAAGTACAATGGTGGGTACAACTCCCCTCTATGTCACTGAAAACAGTTATTTAGCTGTAAATTATCAACTACTTCCACTGTCAACTGCAGAGATGTACCATCTCCAAATAGGTGCTTTCATTTCCAGCACCTTAGTGAAGACTGGAGACATACATGTAGCATTGATATAGATGTACATATAACAGTTAATTGTCCTGTGATGTTCAAAATTCAGAGCAACATTTGTTCAGTGCATTGGCATGGCCAAGAATCGAGGACAGCATGGCTGCCAAGTTACACTGAGTATGCGCAGTACGCTCATAAATAATGGAGTCCTTGGCACACAATGACTGAGAAAGCACAAAAAAGCCAAATAAAAGATATTACTTTATAGATGTACCAGGTGCGTAAATACCAAAAGCTTCGCGTTGGCTCGTTCCAGCGTTAGGTGTCCTTTTATTTATAGGTTTAAACAGTATAAATCCCGGCAAAACTGTGTTGAAGTCCTGAACACAGAGCTGAATATAATCCTGTGCAAATATGCAACATTTGCCAAACATAGCCAAAGTATTAAGCTTGTAGTTCCATGTCAGTTGTAGCTCAGTGGTCAAAGTGCGAAAATCGTAATAAGTTGTAGTTCGAAGAGTGTTTGACGATTCCCGTTAGTTCGTTTGACAATCAATCTTCAATAAAGTCCGGCACTTTTGGATCTAAAACCGATGAAAAAAACTAAAGTAGCTAAAATCATGTTTGACAAGTCTGGTTTGCCAAAACTGGCCAATTTGAGTTGGTTTCTTCATGTTTTGGCTTGAGTTGGTCCGCCATCTTGAAATATACAACCACAAGATGGCGGGTCTAAGTTTACGTCAGAATGACATTTTAGGACTCGATCAGACTCGATCTAGTAAATCGTAGTACCACAGGTAGCCCACAGGTAGTACCACAGGTAGCCCACTAAAAACCACAGGTAGTTTACTTTCAAGTATATTTCGCAAAAACAATTTTAGAACTATATAACATTTCAAAATCCCCAGCAATAACAAAATCCATGTATCTATATACAGTTTTACATTTTGCATATCTTGTGTATATCTTGAATACAGGTGTATACAGTCTGCTCAAAACTTCAGAATATGCTCCCGCTAGGCCATGGTATCTTCAGGCTGGTCATTTTTCTGGATTGAGCAATGCAGGAACTGCTTTTATTAACAAAACGTCTGATACTTCTTGTTACTCGCATTTCCTAACACACTGTATGTTTTCTTGTCCTTCCTCCATCAATACTGCAACGCTTCATGAAAGGTCGATTATACCCTCCACTAGCCCTCCCTCGGGAAATATTGTCCATCGAACAGTGTAATCTGATTGGTTAACGGCGAAAAAGCTCGACTTGAAAAAAAAAACACTTGCGATTTAAGACTCGTGCCGGCCAAAGACCTGGCCCGAGAATTAGTACTTCATGTAGTACTACTAGTACTAGTACTGTTAGTGTTAAAATGTTTGATGGATTCCAAGTTACGCCAACGGCCAACTTGCACTTGTCTTGAACTTGAAGTTTAACGTTTAGCACAGCAAAAGCCAAAGGGAGCACGGAAAAGTAGTTTTCTAGCTTCATTCTGATCCCTGAACAGCTTAAATTGTCATTGTATGTACGTACATGTACAAGCTCAGCGTCCGCCATCTTGGAAATTTGGATTAGAGGGGAGGGAATGTTGGATGTGGAGAAGTCATTTTTTCTTTCTTCCACCCCTCCCCCCGAAGCACACTTTTTCAAGATGTGGACGCTGTGGAAATAATTAGTAAATATATAAATTAAAATAGGGCTGTATATATTTGTTGAGTCTGAATAACTGATGCTGTGGCTTGTTGCTGCTTACTTTAACAGTTGCCTGTGGATCAGCCAAACTACAAACGACCCAGACTCGACGTATATTTACCGCTTAAGTATGTTGGGTTACCTGTGGTATCATTTGAATTCTACGAAAATCTTCAAAAATAAAATGGTGTGAGTGGTGTTTGGGCGATTTTGGGCCTTCAAGCAGTTTATTAAGCCTCGACGTCATGACGGTTGGCCGCGTGTGTACCAGTTTATACACACGCTGCCAACCGTCAAAACTTCGAGGGCTAATAAACTGCCTTTTAATAGAACGCCCAAAAACCACTCACACAACTTCGGAAAAGTATCAATATTTTATTTTTCAAGATTTATTTCATAGAAATCGGAAAAGAGAACAGATCTATATACCACAGGTAATCCAACAGACTAATAGGCGGCAAATATACGTCGAGTCTGGGCAGCCTGTGGTGAGACTTCCATCTCATCTGAATAAAACTGAAATCGGCATGTTTTTGTCATAGAAAACATATAAGCAAATACCGTGAACAAACATCCTGTAAAAATACGTTGGATCCGAAGTGAGGACCTATGCAGCCAAAAATATGAAAAATAACGAATGAAAAGTCCGAAGACTACAGCAAAGCTGATATACAACGTAAAATTCCAACACAAAGCACTACGGTTAGCTAGGCCTGACATGAAAAGCGCTCGGACTAGATTGCAGCCATAGACAGCTGTTTCGTTCTTATTAGAACTCGTCAGTATGGCATAGCAAACAGAACACAGGCTTCGGTGCCACTGCACTACCGACCCGAGCATCTAGTTTCGAGCCCACAGAAATGTTTGGTTATCGGGTCACACGTCATTACGTGTGGCGAAAAGCCAAAAACCAAACAAATCTGAACCTAACATGTCCACGCCCTTTTGTCCACAGGCACAGTTGTACAGTATTTGGGCCATCCTCTTTAATAAAACTTGCAACGGCATTTACGTGGAGTATCTCTCGACTGATTTACATGTAATAATACGTTACTAATAATACGTCTTATCGGCTATATAAATATCCCTGGGGGAGGTTGAAACTCTTGAAATAACGGCAAAAATGACCTCTCGATCCACAATTTTTACGTGAATGTGAAGTAAACGAGCGTGGCGGAATTGTTTTTCACTGTTCTACTATATTTATTTAAGTACTTTATTAACGTAAACAAAATCTGACGTTTTCCGTACTAACTCGGACTCCAACTCGGACTCCAACTCGGATTCCAACTCGGACTCCAACTCGGACTCTAACTCGGACTCGATTCCAAACTCGGGGATATGGTACTCCCGTTGAAACCATAGTTAAATATATTTGTAATCTTGGAATAGCCCACTTCCGCGATATGCTTTACTTGTCACGCACAGGTCGTGGAAGACCTAATCAGTGGACTTTGAAAGGGACGATTCCCCTCCCTCTGGTCCGGGGGTCGACCCTTCGGGGAAGCCGCTGATAGGTGCATTATGGTTAGTTTAGGGAGCTAGTGCCCTAAATATTCTAACTTATCCTTTAAAGTATTTTTGTAAATTTTAATTTTGGGTGCAAATAAAGAAGTTGTTGTTGTTTAATCCGTTGGCGTTCTGAGATGTAAGATAGAGATGTTTAAATTATAACTCTGAGTTACAATTGCTATCTTTGTCAACTGGCATCTTATTTCACGCCGTTACACTAATTAGAATTCATCGACTTCGGGACTGTGGAATCAATTGCTAATATATTCATTTATTATTATACGACTTGGCGTTTTCGAGTGCAAATACGGGCTAAAACGAGTGCAAATATGAGACCGTATTACACGGGTCGCGAACAGGTTTGCACTGGTTTATTCAACACTTAAAAGGTTTTGTTAGCGCGCGAGCCAATCGAAATGGTGCTGTTTGAGTATTTAGCGCGCGAATAATTTTTTTCAGTGCGCGCTTGCCCCCCCGCGACATTGGACTTCAACTGAGGCTGAGAGGTTTCTTCTCTCGAGAGTTGGCTTCAAACAGAGTAGTACAGTAAGGTAAGCGAAAACAAACAATTTTTTGTTCGTGTTAGCTGTCGTATAATAAACAATTTATTACACGAAAAGTTGTGTAATACGGCTGGGAATATTTACTCGCCTTTCAGGCTCGAAAAAATAAAACCGACTCGTAAAAATACTCAACCGTATTACACAACTTTTTGTGTAATAACCTCTTTTTATATGGCAGCTCAGTGAGCGGGCAAGATGACTCTGAATGCTGCAATCTGATTGGTTGCTCAGCGGGCAAGATTTTTTCATCTTGCCTGCTCAGGATTTTCCAAATTCGCTCACAACTCTTCGTAAACAAATAGCGATAAAACCCGTACATTTTGAAAGAAACTAAACAATCTGTTACATGAAGGCAACTACTAATTTAAAACTATTTCTGCTTTTTCGTTTTTCAGCTAAAATTCAACTTTTTAGAGCGATTAATGCAGTTTTTCCGGCCCTATATCATTATGACGTCAAATCAAAACAATCTATTGTTTAAACGCTAAGGATCACGGTCGTGGGAGGGGGACAAAACAGCAACAACACAAAGGAAATCGCTATCAAATGCATTTTGTAGAACGTAGAATAGCGGTAACAGCCACCAAATAGGTAAATATTGTGGGATAAACATTGATACAGCTGATATCTGGAAACCAGACAATTCGAAGTTAAATTTTCCTCAGCAGAGCAGATTTAGTTCAAAATTCTATTGTTCAAGTCGATTCTGAATGAAGCTGGATTAGTGGACTTAAATATACTATAGCTATCACTGGAATACACAGAAGCTATGGCTGTGACTTCAAAAACAAAGAAAATTAAAGTTTGTCTACCTCACAACACTACTACAATTGCGCTACAAAGAAGTAATATTATTACGGAAATGAGTAAACTTAGCACACACTTTCATCAAGGAAAGCAGTTTTTTTATTGTATGGGATAAGAAATTCAGCATTCATATTTGGTAATTGGCTTATAAATTATGAGTATTTACTAATTAATACTTACAAGTTTGTTTGTATTCTAGCTTCTACAGCTCTATTTGTCAAGTTTTGTAGTGTGCTTATCGCCACTCGAGTGATTTCAACTTGCCGGTTTTCAACTTTCATATCTTCCACAAATAGGCACATTTTAGTTTGTCTCTAGATAATGCGTTCGGGTTCCTGATAAAGTTGTCATTCAAACCTAGTGCATCTGAAGTAAAGTACAGATCACTTTTCATCCATAAAAAGCATTTTTGATGTCAGAAAACAAACTGTTTTGAACGCCACGAGGTTGAACTTCAAGAGAAAGTCGTCGAGTCTAATTTTAGCTTGATTTCTATTCGCACTTCAGTTTACCACTCAATGGGTTCCTGGCGCGTGCGTCAAAGTGGAATTTTATTCATGTTTGCCATATATATTTATATTTATTATGTTCGGTCAAGATTGGGGAATATTGGCCTCGTTCATGTTTTGCGTTTTTATAGACCTCGACTTCGTCTCGGTCCATAAACACGCAAAAAATGAACTTGGCCAATATCCCCCATCTGTCAATACGGAGGCATATATTTGCCCGCACTGACCCCATGAACATTCACAGTCGGCTTAACGAACTCCAAGGATAAAAGTTAACGAGGCCCTCTTGTTTAAGCCCGAATCAATCGATCCTTTTCCCACTAGACTACGAGTTTATTTTACTCTTTTAAAACTTCTCAGTGAACTTTGGAAGGAAAGAACATAGAAAACGAAAAGCTACTTATTCTCTGATTTGAGGATTATTCAGGCAAGCTGAAATATTCTTCCTAACTATGACGCCGATGCTCGAGTATCTGGTGTTCAGTGACTATGACATGTTTCCCTCGACACTCGACCAAAACCCAGACACTTTAGAGAACCCTAGTAATCATCTCGTAATCTAATCATAGTAATCTCCACTAATGAGGTGTTAGTTTTAGTCCGATATAAGCTAATATAGTATTGCATTTGTAGAACGACGTAATTTCAACATTATTGCTCAGATGACATATGTAATAACCGCCTATGTTTGCAAATACGGGCCTATTTTTATCTGATTTTTTTTTTATTTAAACAATATTTGGGCTTTACATTTGCCCCCGGCCAAGAGATCAAAACTCATCGTGGAGGCTCGCGTGAATTAATTAGTACAATTTTGACTAAGAAGAAGCACAGAACAAACACAACGACAAAGGAAAAGTAAATAAATAAATTATATTTTATTATTTTTTTACTCTAATGCAGGACCTTCCTGAAAATCACCTTAGAGTGAGGTTTGCCTCCTGTATAAATATTTAAATTATTCAATGAATGAATGAATGAATGAATGAACGAATAAATAAATAGTATATACAAGGGGGGTTCTGGCGCAGTCAGTACGTACTACCCGTGATGCCTGGCGCAGCCCAGGCGCAGTCCCATGGGGCCCTGGCGCAGTCCTGGCGCAGTCCCAGCGGGGTTCTGGCGCAGTCAGTAGCTGCTACCACACATCCTGGCGCAGTCCCATCGGGGTTCTGGCGCGGCCCTGGCGCAGTCCCAGCGGGGTTCTGGCACAGTCCCAGCGGGTATCCTGGCGCAGTCCCATCCGGGTTCTGGCACAGTCCCAGCGGGTATCCTGGCGCAGTCCCATCCGGGTTCTGGCACAGTCCCAGCGGGTATCCTGGCGCAGTCCCATCGGGGTTCTGGCACAGTCCCAGCGGGTATCCTGGCGCAGTCCATCGGGGTTCTGGCGCAACCCTGGCGCAGTCCATCGGGATCCTGACACAGTCCCAGCGGGTATCCTGGCGCAAACGCGCCGAGGCAGTCTACCCAAACGCGGCGCGGCGTAGACAACGGCCCATCTGCGCGGAAAACACAGTCGTCGATCCAAACAGGCCGAAGCCCATCGCGCGCCGAACGGGGCCCGGAGGCCCATCGCGCGGGTGCAGCGGCCGGGGTGGTGCTGGGACCTCCCGAGACAACCAGGAGGGTTTCTGGCAGGCGGTGTACGTGGCGCGTCACGTGACGTGGGGCTGGCCGCGAAGGAGCGCCGGGGCAGCAGGTGCGTCACGTGACAGCGTGGCTGGCTGCGACGGAGCCCCTCGAAAAAGGTCTCGGAAGTGCCGCACCTCCGATGCCCACGAGGGATGTTTTGCACCTTGCGGTGTATGTGGGAATTGGCAATTGCCCATCTACGCAAACGCGGCGCGCCGACAGCTGCTCTACCCGCTAGCGCGGCAGCCCCTTTTGCTGGGGAGTGGGCGGGAGGTCTATGGCCCGGAGGTAGAGCATGGTGTACTCGGAGCGGACGACAAAGGCGTGGACAATGCTGCGGGCATCCTGGTGGAAGGCCTCGAAGTCCTTTTCGTGCTGGAGGATGTGGGTCAGCATCGCCCGCGCGACGATCTTTGTCTAGATGCGCGGCTGGGACTCCTTTTCGGGGGAGCGGGCGCTCGGGGCCGTGGCGTTCTGGCGCTGCATGTAGAGGACGAGGTGGATCACGTTGTCCACGAACTCGCGGTAGATCGCAAAGCGGTGCTTGATAGCATGAACTCCGGGAAGAGGGCGAGGAAGTCTTTTCGGTCCGTTGTCGAAAGGTACGCGTTGACGGCGTTGTACTCGGAGCAGGAAGACTCGTCGAGCTCCTCGCGGACCTGGCGGGAGGGGCGCTAGTAGACCAGCTGTGGCCGGCCTATTCCGGCTGCGTGCTGGTCGCTTTGCGGCCTAGCTAGAGCCTTGTTCCCCGTAGCTACCCACGTAGTAGATACCAGGTGGTCGTAGCAGAGCAGGCAACAGATTGTCTAGCCAATATAGCATTGCGGCTAGCACCACGCAGTCGGGTGGCTAGTTCCCCTAGACGAGCAACAAGCACCTGCAAGAGGACCACGTAGTTCGCAACGAGATATCTGCTGTGGCCGGCCTATTCCGGCTGCGTGCTGGTCGCTTTGCGGCCTAGCTAGAGCCTTGTTCCCCGTAGCTACCCACGTAGTGGTAGCCTAATACAGCTTGCAACCCTTCTATCTAGAGTTGTAGTCTGAGGTAGATATACGAGATGGTGGAAGTAGATCGAATTGCTGCGGACCCCCCGACGACCCAAGGCAGGTAGCCGCAGGGAAGGCGCTAGCGGTGTCCGAGAGGCCGGATCTCTTCCCAAGTCTGGCCGACCCCATGGAAGCCAAACTATCCAGAGCTTACTACAATGTGGAAATTTTCGAAAGTCAGATGTAAGTAAGTAGTTGGACCAGACTTTCGGAGGTAAAAAAGTATGAAACGGCTAGTATTTTAAAATACCAAGTTTTTAAAAAAAAGCCGATGTCTATTGCGAAATAAAACGTTTGATATGATATATTGACGGGCTGTCAATCATAGGCTGACGTTATGTCACAATTGTTGTCAAGGTCCCATCAAGAAGTCTATTGGTCAGTGAAACAAAATAAGTGACACGTGGCTGTAAAACTGTGCTGGGTTTTTACCGCCATCAATGCCAAGTCTGCGTGAGTATTTGGTCGCAGTCCTGAAGCAGTTACTCCTGTCAATTATTCTGACCGGCGTTGACAAAACCTTGAAAGGAACGGACAAAAGTACGAAACGGCTTGCAATGCAGATGAGTATTTCGAAACCGTGTATTTCAACAAATGAATCGTGTAAAACACATTTAAAATGCCTAGACTTCTTTTTGCATATTGAGTCAAAGCTCTCTAAGCGACCACTCTCGTAAGCGACCAGCTCTACTTACGACGACCCTCACGAAACCCCGTTTAATGACTTTTCAATATAAACTCTGTATCGAAGAAGCTGCCGTAAGCCATCAGTAGTTACGGCCACATTTTTATTTCCCGCTTACGAGAGCTACAACTGTACAAGAAGCAAACCGCACGGCGATTGAGGTGCGAGGGGCAAATCTAGCCTTAAAGCCTTTTACGTATATTTCTCTTCGTAAGAGAAGTATAGCCTTCTTACTGTACTTCATATCCTTATAAGGGACAGAAAAAAGAGCTAGTAATATTGATACTGAATTACAAATAACACTAATTCCGTGATCGCAAACTCTAAGTGCGTTTTATTATCCACTTCGTGGAATGACATATTGAAAAATCACAATCAAAATAGACGAACAGTTTGTATTAAGATGACTCTACGGGAATTTTTTTCTTACGATGATTTTCTCATTACCTTGTGAATCCCTCATGAATCGCTGGTGAGGTTTTTGAATAAACCTGGAGAAAAAATATTGTCAAGGGCCGTAAAATTCCGAATATAAGCTCCCCCTAAAATAAGCCACCTAAATTTTAAAGGCAAACCCCCCCCCGCCCCCGAATTTTAAGGATGGACCTACGGTAACCAGTGTTTAATTTCTTTTTACCATTGTGTGATTTCAGTTTTCGTTATATCGCTCTCAATGCAGTCGTTGCTGAACTTTATTACGGCGCAAAGTTATTACATCAGCTACATTGACAAAACATGCTGTAATCATCTTGCAATAAAGCTTGTTGTTGTTATGTTCAGAGAGTTGTTAAGTTCAGAGAAGATTTAATGACTGCAGTTCAGAATATTTTGAGACACATATCAAACGTTTTATTTCGCAATAGACATCGGCTTTTTTTTTTAAACTTGGTATTTTAAAATACTAGCCGTTTCATACTTTTTTACCTCCGAAAGTCTGGTCCAACTATACTTACTTACATCTGACTTTCGAAAATTTCCACAGAAAGAAATTATTTTAAGGGAGGATAACATTATTAGTATTATTTTTCTTAAAAATTAAATTTTGGTCCATTCCGATCCATTCCGATCCATTCCGATCCATTCCGATCCATTCCGATCCATTCCGATCCGTTCCGATCCGTTCCGTTCCGTTCCGTTCCGTTCCGTTCCGTTCCGTTCCGTTCCATTCCGTTCCAGGTTTTGTCAACGCCGGTCTGTTAGTGTTATAGTCCAGGTGCATATGTCTATAAAAAAACTCCCGTGGGAATTTTATGAAGAAATCAAACCAGTAGTTTAGTTGTGTTCATTGGACCTCTAGGAACCCAAAAAATGTTGTTGACAATTCTGTAAAGTGTTAAGGGAGTATTTATGGGGGTCTAAAAATAGTCCGCATAATCCAGCATGGAAACGAGGCTGAAAATATATAAGTGGCTGTAACTTCCCTCCAAATCAAGGAAACACGCCCACACTTACCAGATATACTCAGTAGGCGGTCTCCAATGTGTCATTACAGAATAATGGGGGTCACGTGATCAATCTAACACCAAAACGAGGCTTGACAACTGCGTGCTTCATTGAACTTCAAATAAATAGGAATTGACACCAATCTTTCCATATTTTAATAGGTAAGGCTTCTTTATTCTACAAAGAGTTCATTTATTGAATATCCGTGGGGTGTGATCATTGCAGTATGGAAACGAGGCTTATATAATACGATATTTGTACCTCGTCCAATGAAAATATAACCATAATAAAACTTGTTAGATTTGCTGTGTAAGTATTGTAAATAGGAACTATAATCTCTCTCTCGACAACATGCGCTCGGATCAACACGTATAATTTGTATGATTTCTAATAAACCACGAATCGTGAGATGGTGTCAGAGGTGGGATCATGGTTCCAATTACAATATTTACATTACGTGGCTGATATTTACATTTATAACAAGAATAACCTGTTGCTGGATTGATTTCCTGTATGTAGGCAGATCACCTATTCTGATAACTAGTCTGTTATTCGCAAATTTGCAAATTTGCCCCTGTGGTTATTAAAATGAGGGAGACTGGGATTCAAGCTGTTAGTACTCACTGGTCAGCAGGCATTTTCATCAAAGTAGTAGTCCGCCATCTTGAACTTACAGTCATGTAGTTCTGTAATAGCAATAGCAGATAAGTTGGCGGATTTTAGTCTTTGTATGATATGTCGAAAACAGAAAAACGAAAATCTAGTCGACAATCCATCTGATCATGAAAAGGTAGTGAAATATATTGAAGAATGGGCCAGATATGGCGATTTACATTATTTCGAACTATGGTCGAAGCTGAAATCTGTTTCCATTGATGAATTGAAAGAGGTAAAGGCATCATGGCACAGAAGCTGCTATCAGGATACTGTTCACACTGTATTATTAAAGAGAGCAAAGGACAGGTATGTCAATATTACTATTGTTTATTGCAGAAACCTTTTTTAATCCATAACTGACATGGCTGATGCACCACCGTTTCTACTCTAATCTTGCTTACGATAAAATTTGCATCATGGTACGAGAGACAGCTAGAAGGCCCGAATGAGACGAGAAGAAAAACGAAGGAGTCTCCACAATTAACACGCTCGAAAACGTCGCCATATGAGAAAAATGTATGTTTCTTTTGCGAAGGGGAGGGGGACACCAAGCGACTTCTTCACAGTGTCAGCACGGTTACTGCTGGGGAATCCCTCAATACTGCCATCGACTTATCAGGAAGTGATATACTACGGATCAAACTCAGTACATCAGTAGATCCGATAGATGCTCATGCTATAGATATTAAATATCACAAGAAATGTTGGCTTAGAAACGTGACCAATGTCATAAGGAAGGCATGCCCACTATCAGAAGAATCTGGCTCCGATTTCGTAAACCAGGCAGCCGCGAAGATTGAGTTCCTTGCTGCTACGGAGAGCACATTAAGAGAGAGACAAATTCTAACAATGGCCGAGATTCAAACCTCGTATGAACAGTTCTTACAAGAGAATGATGCTCACGCAACAACCAGCTCCCGAAAATCGCTGAAGGTTCTGCTGCAAAGTGAAATTCCTGACATAGAGTTCCACAAACCGATGAGAGTAAATGAGCCAGAAAGAATAAGTATCAAGGAAACTCGAGATTTCGTGATTCAGTTGACAGAAAGCATGAAGGCTAATTGTGACGATGATATGAAAGTACTATTTGGTGCGGCTGCTACCTTCCGGAAAGCCATCAACAGGACCAAGCGATGGGAGTTCACTGGGAAACTTGAAGAGGCCACCAACGATATCGTGCCAGAAGAGCTCTATCTATTTTGCAGATGGCTAATCCAGGGAACCAAAACCGATCCTTTACGTCACAAAAAGATGTGAAAAAGCGTGCCATCAGTCTGTCCTAAACAGCCATATCAATGTGCCTAACGGAGAGACAGACCAGCAATAAGAAATCTAAAACGCTGCGACTATCGAGGGAGATGCCGCAACAATTAGCAGGTTGGACTAGCTGTTCACCAAGCATCCCGGAGCAAAGAGTTGGTAAATATGCTACATGGCTTTGGCATGGCAGTTGAGTACAACAGGATAATGAGGGTGGAGGCCCAGATAGAGGCTACTGTTATTCAACGAATAGAGCAGAACAGAGGTATTTACCTTCCACCAGATATTGTCAAGGGACGCCATGTATTTTTTGCTGTAGATATTGAAATCTCATTGAATAATATTTCTGTAAGAAGAGTGAAGGAAACTAAACACCTCGGTGTATATTTAGATGAAAACCTTCGGTGGCACGCACACATTGATAATATTATTAAAAAGGTATCCTCTGGTCTTGGGATATTGAGGAGAGTAAGGCCCTTTGTACCAAGAGATGCTTTAATAAAAGTCTACATGGCACTGATTCTTCCACCCTTAGAATATTGCTCTATTGTTTGGGATAACCTTGGATTGGGTCTTGCCAATAAGTTACAGACTCTCCAAAATCGTGCTGCAAGAATAATAACTAAATCTGATTACACAATTAGGTCAACAGACATTCGTAAGGAATTGTGTTGGGAATCATTAAAAGAAAGAAGGCTAAAAACAAGGGCTATTATGATGTATAAGACAGTAAATAACCTAGCGCCCAGCTATCTTTCTGATCTTTTTATAAAAGAATCCCAACACTGTAGCTATAACTTACGTCATTCAAATGCAAACCTTCATATCCCAAGACCTCGAACAGAAGCACTAAAAAGAAGTTTTTCTTACAGTGGAGCCAAAATTTGGAACTCTTTGCCCAGTTTTACAAAAGAGGCAAACAGTTTAACCATATTTCGAACGGAGCTCCAAAATATTGATATTTGTGGACTCATGGACTGTTTATAATATATTTTTAATGTATATATTTAACATAAGTTTTGTAATTATATTATTAGTCCAAATACTATTAACTTATTGTAACGGTTCTCTTGGAAACCAAGTATAACTTGAAGAGATTCCGTGTTTTAAATAAAGATTCATTCATTCATTCATTCATACATGGAACTGCAATGGCAATTTACCAGAAGAAGGAACTAGGGGATGATCAACCAGAATTGAGGTAAGTTTAAGCGATGCTTTACATGGTTTTAACACGCAAAGAGGGCTACTTGTTGCATATAGAAACGTCATCAACAAATTCGAGTATCAAGCGCAAAGTGCATTATTTTTGCTTTTTAAGGCTTGCTGACACCAAAGACCAGAGTCGTTCAGTTAAGACGCTTCCGGAAACCATCACAGCGCTGTTGGAGTGTCCCAGTCCTTGCAAACAGCCACCATGTCCAGTGTATTCTGGATTCAGGCTCTTTGCTGCTAACCAGCTTCCTATCACCGTGAATCTACAAGATTTTGCGTGGCTCGTTGCATGTTCCTTTACCAGATACCGACAGGCAAACGTCGTAGTACATGAAGACCAGAGAGATCAACCAGCTGAACCAGATGTCGAGAACCCCAGAAAGGGAGTCCCTGTGTGGTCAGCATACAACTCCCTTATCAGTAACCAAATGCATGCCACGAAGGTCGGAATGCCACCACTGATAGCCGCACCGGCCCATGAATGGCAAACCTTGTTGACCATCCTAATGCAAGCCAGGGATATGGCTGGTGTCACATCCAAGACCCAGACGCGGCATCATGACATGACACCTGCAGTTCTATCTAGAGAAGATAAGAATGTCCAAGCATTGATGGAGACCATTGAATCCTTCTCTAACCCGTTTACAGAGGAAAGCTCCGATCTCTTCAACTTGGTAACCAAAGTGGTAATGCCAGATAACATCAAGGAAGACCTCTGTAATCAGAGTGCCACAGGACAGACCCTGTTTGATACGTTTGTTAAGGATCGCATTCAGACAGGGAAGGTCAACATCTGGTCTACCATGAAGAAACGAAAGCTGCTTACCTGGATGAGTAACGCCAAGAAGGTGAAGGTGTTGACGAAGGAGAAGATGATTGAGCTGCGAGAGGACAGATCTCTATTTGCGCGGATGATGATGGTATGTAGAAGTCGCCCTGAGATCGATATCAAGGAGACAATAGGCCTGTATGAGTTTGCCTTATTTGCCAGGTCGTTGTTTGCACCAGACGGGGCCATGTTACGCTGTTCCACTAAAAGTGCGCTTATGGCCATTTTGGAGATGCCATCTACATCGTCAGAATCAAGCAGTGACACTACCACTTCAACACTCTCCACTAGACCATCACTAGCAGTTAACATCATTGACGGTATGGCAGAGCTGCAGTCTCTTGACAAACCTGAATGGGTCCATAACTGGGCACACCTAGCTGATCACTTTATTGCCACCCTTGACCTGAAGTATGAAACGACGAAGGAAGTATGTCTGGTATTCGACAGATATGACATAGCGACGTCATTGAAAGAAGCAACGAGAGAGAAGCGACAAGCAGGACAGGATCCTATCTACTATCGCATCACAGATTGAACACTCATCACAAAGGTACCGATGAAGAGGCTTTTGTCGCACCCGAAGACAAAGATGGAGCTCACCATCTACTTAGCAGGCAACACTCTCGAGCACGCACGACAGAGTACACGGCCTTTCGTTGTAGCATGGGGAAGTCAGTGCAGGGCAACACACAAGGATGTAGAACATCTCCAGAGCAACCAGGAAGAAGCTGACACAAAGATGATTCTTCATGCTGTGGATGCCACATCAGACGGTGCGCAACCACAGAGAAATCAAGATGGGACCAATTGTCCAAGCCCTCGGACCCACCAGGACGGCTGCTCTTCCTGCTTTCCATGCCTTCAGTGGAGCAGACAACACCGGGTCGTTTGCAGGCAAGGGGAAACTTGGATGTTGGAAGGCATTTCTTGAGGCGGACGAAGAGGTTCTGGCAGCAATGGCGAGGCTTGGTACAACCCACACCCCATCTGACCACACTATGGAGGCGCTCGAGAAGTTTGTTTGTCAGGTTTACCTTGCAAACACACCTCTGACAACGGTAAAAGACCTTCGATGGCATTTATTTCGTAAGAAACAAACTCAATCAGAAAGGCTACCACCAACCCAAGGAGCGCTACGTCAAGCAGTTTTGCGCACTCACCATCAACTCATGACGTGGAACGACGACATTGTCTCTAACCCAGAGGTAACATCTCCTGAAGGCTATGGCTGGCAAATAAAAGACAACAGGTGGATGCCAGTGATGACAGAGATACCGCCAGCGCCAGCAGCTATCGTTGAATTGGTGAAATGCGGCTGTAAGAAGCAGTGCTCCATTAATAGATGCCAGTGCCGCAAAGCTGGCCTGCCATGCACTGACCTCTGTGCTTGTTCAGACGACGATGAGCCATGCCAGAACATGTCCGGTCAAAACGAAGAATATGATGAAAGTGGGACAGATTCGGATGAGTAAGGTAGGATTAATGATATCAAAAATGTACTTCTTGAATGCAGAGTTGTTGGTATAAATTAAATGCTTCGTTTATACCAATATTTAAACTTTTTGATTTCAACAGCTTATCACCACAGGAAACCCAACCTGAGATTCCAGGCATGTAGAACAATCCCATATGGTGGATGTAGACGTAGAATCAGATGTGCGGTTCCCGGAACGGTTTCCAAACTATTTTATATCACTTTGTGCTCAGCATTAAGCTCGTAATAGTATCGCTTAGTCGGATATTAGCCACGTAATGTAAATATTGTAATTGGAACCATGATCCCACCTCTGACACCATCTAATGATTCGTGGTTTATTAGAAATCATACAATTTATACGTATTGATCCGAGCGCATGTTGTCGAGAGAGAGATTACAGTTCCTATTTACAATACTTACACACCAAATCTAACAAGTTTTATTATGGTTATATTTTCATTGGACGAGGTACAAATATCGTATTATATAAGCCTCGTTTCCATACTGCAATGATCACACCCCCCGGATATTCAATAAATGATCTCTTTGTAGAATAAAGAAGCCTTACCTATTACAATATGGAAAGATTGGTGTCAATTCCTATTTATTTGAAGTTCATTGAAGCACGCAGTTGTCAAGCCTCGTTTTGGTGCTAGATTGATCACGTGACCCCCATTATTCTGTAATGACACATTGGAGACCGCCTACTAAGTATATCTGGTAAGTATGGGCGTGTTTTCTTGATTTGGAGGGAAGTTACAGCCACTTATAGATTTTCAGCCTCGTTTCCATGCTGGATTATGCGGACTATTTTTAGACCCCCATAAATACCCCCTTAACACTTTACAGAATTGTCAACAACATTTTTTGGGTTCCTAGAGGTCCAATGAACACAACTAAAATATTGGTTTGCTTTCTTCATAAAAATCCCACGGGAAAACATTAGCTCCTGGACTATTACGACACCAGCGAAGTTGAACAGAGAACTTAGTCAAATCAATTCACCATAATTTGTAAACAACCGAGTGAATTCTGTTGGCTTGCTCGCTGTACTGGATTCTGCTTTTCGCTGTACATACAGATACCGAAACTACAAACGGTAAGATGATCTGGCTGAAGAGAAACAAGGTCCGAGTTTTCTAGATACCCGTAATCGCCGTATCTTGAGTTACGACACTGTGTACATCTTGGTTATACAAATTAACGGATTCAAATTAACACTACATGCAGACAGAGAGTTAATCTATTCCGACACTTTGATATGCCAAGGAACTGGAATATCAACACAGTACAAGGTGAGGGAAATTTAAAGTAATGACTTCATCGCTGTGTTCAATTAATCTACACTGAATTTCTAACAGACCTGAAACAAGGCTGATCAAAGCCAGGACCCGGCTACCAACATTGACCATAAATTATTCTGGAACTAACGATGGCGCTCAATATTCTGCAGCCAACCTTGTTCTCACTTGAAAAATACCCGGGAAACATAATGTGAATGATCTGAATCGAAGGAACTGCATGGGCTATACTTTATGCACATGCATACCTATATAGTTTATGTTCTAGGAACTGGAATTCAGTTTATACACATCTGAATAGTAATATTTATTTATACGTACTTTATATGAATCCCTTTATATATCCTGTAATATACTGTATTTCATATATCCTGTAATATTGTGTCCCCAATTAGCTTTACAGCTAAATACTATTGACACTCCAATAAAGTTCATGTATGCATGTATGTATATAAATGTATGTAGCTATAGCCTGGGTTGATTTGTGTTCTACACTGACTTCAATTATTGTTTTACACTGTATACCACACAGCAAAATGTGCTACTAATTCTCAAATCAATGCCATAACCATATAAAACACACATGTATACATATAGCCCCTGCATCGCATCCAATGATTTAATGTTACACATAGATAATTACAGTTTTATACCCAGATGCATCCCCTTGTATATTAACATATAAGTCAAGACATCAAAATGTTCACATTAGTTAAAAAACAAGCACTTTTGATCAGGATTACGTACACCGTCCACATCATTGCAGCAATTTTTCACCTTTTCTGACTGTTACCACAGTGCTTTCTCTTTCAAAAATTATGTCGAACGCACTTTGATAATCTATGATTACTTCTAGTAATATAAGATATTAGTAATTATCAGTTTTAGAATATTTGTATGAGGGCCACAGGGTTATTAGTGCTTTGCACTATTTAGTGTTACCCTCGATAAATAAAGTTGGATTGATTGATTGATTGAAGTGAAAATTTGAAAAATCCTGCTCAAAGAAAGGCTTAATAATCGACTGGAGCTCAGAGAAAATAGCTATATAACCTGTGGAAAAAGTCAATTTCTGGTACACTGACACTAGCAAAAAGCAAAGTTTGATTTCAGGCAGTTTGTCGAGCTCAATCAAACGATAAAATAGTTGTCACTTTGCTGTTTTATGAAGACAGCGACTGTTATACATCTCCATTTTTTTAAAGCTTTACAGTCGAAAACTAGAAAACAGAACAAAACTATTGCAGCTTGAAATGAAATTCCAGCAGTTCTTAAAAGTAGACCAAGCAAGGGTTTTTCTTCAGACAGCTTGAACAAGATTTGGATCAACTCAGTGTCACACGGCAATGGTCACATGGATTAAAAACAATTAAAAGAAATTAAATTAAAAGAAAATTTAAAAGTAAACTTTGCTTATTTGCTGGTATTTTGTCTTTGTGTAACGTCAGCTGTTCCTGGGCAGTTGTTTGAGCGAGTGGAATGTGAATTTTCGGTTGCATTTTCATTCATTGATTCAAGCTTACCTCGTCGCCAGTCAACTGGTCACTCACTTTAAACTTTATCAAATCACCCCAAGATTCATTAGCAGAGGCACAGTTGATCAGTCTATGCATTTCTTTTCATTTCAATTCCAAAATCTTCAATTTTAGCTGTCAAAAATGTGCCACCATAGCTTTGTAGTTTGTTGAACCTGCTTGGTGGCCTGTAGATACAGATACAGTTATTTTTATTAGCTCGTTGTACAGCAGATAGTACATTAGAATATAGTGCTAATAAAAGATAATTGTATTGCAGGCTATAAGATTGAGTATTGCTATAATTTTTTACAAATCATGTTTTCAGTATATACCTTAATATATAGTTGCTTGAGTTAAAGATATGACGAGATTAGAAATTATTATTTCTTCTCTTCTTTTGAAACAGTCATAAACGTATTTAGCTGATACTTTTTGTAGTGTTTTTGGTGGGTTGATTATTGGGAAAAATTGTTTTTTGTCCATCATAGTCTCAGGGCATTTTTTGGTCTGTCTTATTGTTATAAATAAGGCTTCTCCTAATTCGTTATGCATTGGGCATTTTATCAGGAAGTGCATTTCGTCTTCGATATCGTTTTGACATTTCAAGCAAGTTCGTTCTTCCGGTTTTTTGTATGGTCTTGCATATCTGCCCTTTTCTATTGCCAATTTGTGATTGCTAATTCTTAGTCTAATTAGGGCAGTTCTGCCACAACGAAATAATATTTCTTTGATTTTCTTGCTCCAGAATTCTTTGTTATTTTTATTTTTGGTCTCATGGTATATACAGTAAGATAGTTTTGGGGCGTTGTCTGAATCGATAAGCTTGAACCAGAATTTTTTTATTCTATACTTTGCATCCATACTTAGGGGGAATCGGCCTAGCTCTGCACGGCACGCGTTATTGCTTGTGTATTTCCCGACGCTAAGTAACATTTTACAAAATTTTATATGGACTGCTTCTATAATGTCTCTGTTTGATACTGATGATTGATCTGCACCCCATACTTCGCTTCCATAAAGGATTATCGGTTTTACTAATGTGTCGAAAAGCGACATAGTTAATGTGATATTTGTTCTGAAGAAGCGTCCCATTTCCGTTCTAAGTTTGTAAAGTGCTTTCAAAGCAGTCTTTCTTAGCTCTTCTTTGGCTAAGCTGAAGTTACCATAGGTGCTAAGGTGAAGACCGAGATATTTATTTGTTTTTGCGTTTACTAATTTCTTATTTTTATAGTAAAAACAGTAGTTGCCATTATTGTTAAAAATAAGCACTTTGGTTTTATCATAATTCACATCTAATTCAAATTCATTACAGAAGCTTTCCAGTTTGTTTAAGTAATTTTGTAAGCCACTTCCATTTTTTGACATAATAACTAAATCGTCTGCATATAATAAGCAACTTAGTGGTTCATTACCGGCCGTGATGTCGTCATTGTTGGCGTCATTTAATGTCTCAGGGAGGTCATGTAAATAGAGATTGAACAAGGTGGGAGATAACATACACCCTTGTTTGACGCCTGTGTTGCATCTAAAAACAGGCGTTACCTTATTGTCCAGTTTAACTGCAGAAGAGTCATGAGAGTACATTGATTTTATAATAGAGTAAAAGCGTCCGTTAACTCCAGTTTTCTTTAGTTTTTCAAATAATTTTTCTCTTGAAATACTATCAAACGCTTTTTAAAAGTCTACAAAACATGTGAAAAGTAGGTTATTCTTCTTTTTAGTTTTAGTTTTCACGTATTTATCGATTGTTTTCAAAATAAAAATATTGTCAGTCGTACTTATACGTTTCCTTTAGCCGCCTTGTTCGCGTTTTATGATTCCTTTCTCTGTAAGGTAGTCATATAACCGTCCGTTTAAAATGGATGTGAATAATTTGCCTAAAGATGACAGCAGTGTAATTCCTCTGTAATTATCCATTTCAGATTTATCTCCTTCTTTGTGTATGGGTACTATGAGTTCCAGACTCCATTTCTTCGGGTATTTTCCAGAATTGAGTATTGCATTGAATAATATTTTCAGCGGTTTCTTTAATTGTTCTTTTCCATATATCAATATCTCGTTTAGTATGTTATCGTTTCCCGGGGCTTTTTTATGTTTTAATCGGTTAATTGCATCAATTTGCAGAGGGAGGAAAATCAGAGAACCCAGAGAAAAACCCTTGGAGCAAGGGTGAGATACAAAATGACTTTGTTTTAAAGGACAGGGGGTGGTCTTGGAAAGTATGAGACCTGAGGGGCGGGGGAGGGGCTGTTTAAAACAAATTGCAGGCTCACAGGGAGTCTTGAATTTTGTTCATTTAAAAGAAAACAATTTCTCCACCCCCGGACTGGACTCCCTTCTGTTCAATCAGTAATAGATAATAGTCAGTATAACAGAGTAAATGTAAATGAGATTCCCTGTGACATAAGATTGATGCAGCCTGGAGACAAATCACAAAATGAAGAATATGCAACTAGTGCAGGGTAAAAACAATATTAAAACTTTGTACATACAAAGGAAATACACATCACTGTGGAAATTATGTTGCCATGGAAACACCCTTGGCACCAGGCACCTTTCATCTTAAGGTAAAACTACAATTTTTGATTTTTAAATAATTCAGGCTCCTAAGACGTGGTGCTGCAATTAATTAATCCACCACTGTGACAAACACACCAGTCATTTTTTTTAGGAATACTCCAACAACCAAAACACGTACCACATATAGCCCTGGTATAGATGATCAAAAGTGTTCTTCATGGACCATTGAATTACAAAACATCCCCTAGACTGTTTGGTGTTATTTATTTGAAGTCACACCACTACTTGTGTGAGGTTTACTCCACTCAAAAGAAAAATTATAAGAATGGCTGGTATGTATACAATGGAATAATGGAAAACAAATTTTATGGTGCAGACATTGTATGAGACATGGCCATGGCACTACTGTACATTCAGGAGCTGAGGACAACACAGGAATATGATGACTCAGAGAATATAGAAATGTATATCTAAATATATATATATGTTACAGATCAAATATATTTTCAGGTATTTTATTTTCAACCTGGGTTATTTTATTTTAAACCTACGTACTGTACATGTTGGCTATTTTTTCAACTCAGGTTATTCATTTGACCTACATGTACATGTAGGTACAGTAATAATTGTGTACTAAACAATCAGGTCACCCTCCCTCTCTGTTTTCTTACATCCCCTATTACTCCTTTCTCGTACAACTGTACCCCTCTCCATCTCCTTGCAGTGTGCTACATTGTACCCATACAATCATCTATATATTTCCATATCTTTTTTACCTTCACTGTCCTTGCTGGTACTTCAACCAACCACCATTGGATACAGCCTTAAAGTGCCTATAACCCCAAAAAATATTTTTTTGGAATTGAAACTTTAAACCATTATTTAGAACTTAAGGCAAAAATAGGAGGCTAAAACTCAACAGTAATTTTTTTACGGCGTTTCAAAGTTGAGAACCAGAACATGTGGCCGTCAGTTTGCAATTCCCTTTGGGAGCCTGGAGACCAGTGGCCTGTGACGTGTATGTAGTCAGGCGTTCGTTCAATCCCATACAAACGTCTCTTATTTCTGCGACTCTAGCAAGCTCACCACATGATAAATATTCAATGAAATATCACCAAACTTGGTAAATTTACTAATTTCGTTGTGCTCTTTCTTGCGATGGAGTTTATTTCCTATTGATTAGACTATAATAGGACGTTTTTCCTTTTTGAATTCTTTTTCTTATTCAGATTTTCCAACTCCTTTGAGAATACCAAGACAATAGTCTAAATTAAAGGAACAAAAGAAACCGTGCAAAGGATTCTGGTAGTTGTAGTAAAATGCGCCCGATTGACGTCATAATTCCAGGCCCTCACCAAGACTCGCGCTGACTTCCAACTGGAAACAGGAAGCCCAAAACGGATGTTTTCGCTAACTTTGACGCCAGTAAAATCGTTGAAGTTTAGTTTTTTCACTTTTATTTTTTCGAATTCTTTGTCAGGGCGCTATACAGAATAGACGTCAAAAATATTTTTTGGGGGGTTATTGGCACTTTAATCACTATGCAACATAATTGAAAGATATGAAGCACCATACATGTACTGATACTCTATAATTTATGATAGTACTACTAGTACCCAGTCCCTCAGTCTAGTCCAAATTTGTATATGCAGTAAATGCAGCATGACTGCACTGTCACAAGCACATAAATACAAATGGAAAAACACATTCTGGCATGTACTGGCAGATTGCCAGTTCTGTCTCTGGGGCATCTGGTCCCCTCATTGAGTGGGTGTGCACAGTGACTACAATAATTTTATTAAGGTGTTAAAAAAATCCAAAAAAAATATCTACTGACAGGTTTCCCAAAAATTACCTTAAGGGACCATTCATTATTTATGCCTTGGGGGGGGAGGGGGGGGGGGGGGGGGGGGGGGTGGGCAGATTCGTTCTAAACAACAACAAAATGTCTTGACCCCCTCCAAACAAAACAAAATTCATAACCCCCCCCCCACACACAATTCTGAAAAATATAGAGCCCCCCTCACACTGTTCACAGTTTTACATTTACAGAGGACTAAACACGGACTGAACATTATGTGGATCGGCTCCACTAAGGGGGTCTGAGAAAATTTTTGAAATTAAGGTTTCTGAGATCGCTGGAAATGCACCCAAACCTACCTTTAATTAATTTCAGATGGATCTAGATGATATTTTTTTACTAATGGAGTTTCAAAATTAAGATGAGGCAAACAAAATATTAGGCAAGACAATTGAATGGTGGTTGCATTAGGTGCTCTGTATGTTTCTCATTGGATTGGCTGATTACTATAATTTAATAAAGCAAGGTATTTCTCTGGGGGGGTCCGGGGATGCTCCCATGGGGGAAAATTTTGAAAATTGCGGCCCCTTAGATGCCTGGAAATGCACCCAAAAATATATGCTTATTTTTTTCTGTGACCCCCCCTCTCATGCTCTTGAATTTTTGATGACCCCCCCCTCATTCTTGCCAGCCCCCCCCCCCCCAGGCATAAATAATGAATGGTCCCTAAGGTTCCAAAAAAAATAACCTACACTGTAGAGGTTGAAAACAATAACCTAGGTTAAAAATAAACCTGGTGGTTGAATTTTTTTTTACCTAGGTTCCAAAAAAATAACCTGCACTATAGAGTGTAGAGGCTGAAACAATAACCTAGGTTTTAAAAAATAACCCAGGTTAAAATAAGTTTGACCTGAAAATAAATTTGACTTGTAACATTATTATATATAAAGGGCACAAATGTGAAGGTAAATTTGTGATGCCACACTTGAATAGTTTTTGTCCATTTAAGGTGGCAATGTTTTTTTCCATGCAGTCTGACTATTATGTGGGCTGCTAAAAACGTGGGTTAATTGTTAAAATGTAGTTAAATTGCAGTTTCCAAGTTTATTCACCAGAGTGACTACATGTACAGTACATGTAGTTCTCCAGAGTTTTCAGTAATTATTTGAACAGGCGACCAAGAACTGAAAACAAGTTACATTGTATGAGCTTGACACATAAAAATCTTAGCAGTGCACAATTTGTAAGTGGCCTGCAGCCAGCAACCCGCAAATTGGTAGTCTGTAACTCATTTCCATGACAAATTATGGCTATTAAGATCAAATGACTTAATACGAGTCTGTGGTACAATCCAAGGGCTGGAGGGCTTTCCATTGGATTAATTGCTCTCCAATAGAAAATTCCATACATTCAAGTGATTCTAATTTTGCATGCCCTAGCCCTGGCTGTGAAAAAACCTAGTAATGCCTTTGAAATGTATCAATCTGGCTAATTTTGAGGTGTTATTTCTAGACAATTGGTATTAGTTTTTCTCTCTTTGGATTTTTCAGAGAAAAAAAACATTGGATGTTGCACTCCCATTATCAATTATTATTATTAATAACCTGAAATTTTAATATCTTAATGTTCAGTTGTTTCCAGATTATTACTCATCCTGCCCATAATAACTTTGCATGTGGTTTCCATATTACCACTAAATTTGGTCATTGAGTACATTAACTTTTAAGGCTGGTGATTTGCTATTTGTAGGGTTCTCAGTAGATTTTCGTACAGGAGGCCATAAACTTTATACAGGCGGCACACTTCAGCCAGAAGGGCTGTTTGAGAGCCGAGCCTCCAGGGGGGTCTGGGAAATATTTTAAATTCTATCTTCACAGAGATAAACAGAAAAAAAAAACATTAATGGGAATTAATGTCTGATGGGTTTTGGCAAATTACCATTAACGTTTTTTTTGAAATTTTCCCCTATGATAGGTTTTCCTGCATTTTAGGGCACCAACTTTTGTATTTATGTATGTGACTCTAGTGCTGAGAGTGGGTTTCCTCCAAATTAAATAAGCAGTAAATTCAAGAATATTTGTTGAATGCTCGTTTATATTTTATAAAATACCGGTACATTTTTTGTAAAAGTTAACACACAAAGACAAATTTCATAGCCAAAACAGGCAGCTACTTTCGTCTCGACAGGAGACGGAATATTCGCCGGTTGCTGGCTTCTACTGAGAATCCTGAATTTACTACATTTAATGTTCTCACTATATATATAAACATGCAAACTGTGTTTATTTCAATTACGAGCAATTTTTTTTACCCAGATGCTTACATGTCTGCACCCCTATAAATACAAGATTTTAGAACACATTTTGTGTTTGTTTTGAGGAAATTAATATTCATCTCTGTGTTGTAATAATAATTATTATAATTCTACATTACTGTACTAATCAGTCCAAAATGCATGTTCCAATTCGTCAAGAGCTGTACATTATTAGGGGGCACATGCATGGTTGATGGATGGCATCATCAGCATGCACAACCAATTGCTCAACTTGTTTTGATTTGATATTTTCATGGTTTTTAGTTTGCAATTATTTAATACATGTATGTACAACAAATAGTTCCATTCTGCCATGCGTCTGTACTCTTATACACGTAAATTAATGTACAGATGATGTCAAAACATGAAGAGAACATCAGTTACGGTAGTTAATTGCGTCTCGTGGCACAATTCTTTGTTCTCTTCCCATTGTGATGTCATCTGCGCATCTATAAGAGGCAGATGCATGACACAATGGAATCTATTTGTTAATTAAAGGATTACATGTACATTATTTCTGCCTAGCTAGCTGTCAGTTGAACCAAATGATACAAATATGTAAATGTTAATTTTAAAAAAAGAACCCCAACTTGGAATCTGAAAGTAACTACTAGAAATTAATACACGCTGCTGTACATGTGCATCAACATTCCCTTTTACCAAGACAGAGAGAGACCTCTGCTAGCAGGGAAGCATCGACATGAACTGAACTTTAATATTGTTATAATTTATGCACCAATAATTTTATTACATACTGTCGTAATGGTTATAATTGCAAAGAAACTAAATTAAAGTCTAAAAACTAACAAAGTTTATACATACCAGTCCTCAGTGTAGGCAGTATCACTGCAACTTTTAAAACTTTTAGCAATTTGAAATAGAAACTTCCATCAAAAGGCATCACATTCCATAATTTCTGAATCGAATCTCAGTTGCTCCACTGACAACTTCAAGATACTCCGGATCCAATATCAATGTCCTTGTTGAAGAAAATATAATAACTACATGATCTCCTGAAAATTGTCATCCACAATAAAATTTTCCAATGCCTGATCTTATCCTGTTAAATGTCCGGAGACCGGAGGTCCTTCACATTGTCCTATGGCTTTGGCTTTGTGCATTTGCAAAACAACATGGCGACAGTCACGGTAAACGAACTTTTGACTTTGGAGGGATTGTTAAGCAGTTCTACACAAACCCGTTTAACGAAAGTTCACATGTAAGGAGTTGAATACCTCAGGACCAGAACCTCCTATTTTGAAGCGTTATTTCGATCTCTCCGATCCTTAGTTTCATCAAGCATTTATGCGGGCATTTTCGTTTCTACCAAACGGGACTTCCACTTATTCACAAAAACCTACCTAAAATCCTATTAAATTAAACAATAAATATGTAGAAGCCCGGCTCAAAACCATCTTTGATACATCCCTTTCTGGTAAATAGTATTATATAATTGAAACTATGAGAATGTAGGTCGGAAAAATACATTTAGTAAGTGCAATGGAGTGAAAATCGACGTGTTTTTTGCGCCGCCATATTGAAAATCAGTGAGCCGAAACGTGACGTCATACTGGCATATAGGACTAAACCAGGACTTTCCTTGGAGACGCCCCCTCCCTCCTGGTTGGGGGCGAAATTCCTCGACAAAATTAACACTTGCGATTTCAGTAATAAGTATGCATAACTGAAAGGACTGTGGTGAAAGGAAAATTAAGTTGGAAAAAGGAATGTTTTAAAGGCAGATTTAAAGCAGTCTACTGATTGAGCAGTTCTTATTTTAATAGGGAGAGCGTTCCATAATTTAGGTGCAGCTATAGAAAAGGCTCGGTCACCATAAGTAACGGTGTGGGCTCGAGGTACAGCTAACAGGTTCATATTAGAAGACCGAAGATTACTTCTAGGCTGATAGGGATTAATAAGTTCTTGTATATACGTAGGCGATAAACCATGAAGAGCTTTATACGTAGTCAGTAGAACTTTAAACTGTACACGTTCACTAATAGGAAGCCAATGTAGTTGTTGGAGGATAGGAGAGATATGGGCAGAACGTTTAGCTTTAACCACAAGCCTGGCTGCAGTATTTTGAAGGCGTTGAAGTTTCTGGACTTGATTGGAAGGTAAACCATTATTGCCTATAATTTAGTATAACTGATCCGTAGTCCAATATAGTATTTCAGAAATAATTCAGGTCTTTAAGTCGGTCTCAGACTATAAATCAAAGTGATTGCTCATATGTGCATTCACTAGTCTTGTATACTAATTATTACAGTCACGAACAGACCCACCTTTCATTATATTTTCCAAGCTGTGTACATGCATGAAATTATCGCAACCAATAAACTAAACTAATAAACTACGACGTATTCTGATTGGCTCTTCGGTTATGACTTATGACGCATGCGCAAAGGTTGTCTAACAATGCTTTTTATTGGCCAAACGGGCTGAGACCACGGAGATGATTCGTATATAGTTTAATTTTCTCAAATTTTATAAATAAAATGATTTTAAATAACCTTAAAATACGTTGTGTAGGCAGAGCAATAGATGAAGTGTATTAATGGGTAGTTTTCTGGAAAGTTCATCAGTGGGAAAGCCAGGAGAAGCCGTTTAACCTAATGATGTGCTATCGATCGCTTCGCTTCAACGCTAACGGAAAATTAACGGCTTTTTAGGATTTTCGTCTAGTTTAGATACATCCTGGTAGCATTGTGATACCTTTCCACTGTTTCTTTATCCAAGTAAACTCCATTTCGAGCCGTTGGGTAGACCTGTTTTCACTACATCCGGCGTTCGCCGCGTGGAAATACCGTTAATCGCATCTCGCTCACTCCGGTTTGGGATACCTATGGTTCGTAGGCCACGTGTTAAATATTTCCAAATTTAGCTTGGCCGCCATATTGGATGCCCACATCACACGTCATTAAAATCTCCAGGATTTCTGGAGATTTTTGGTCACGTGATTCAGCCTTTACCAGGGTATTCTCTCGGAGTAGCCGCCATCTTGGATCTGACCGAGAAGACCCTGGTCACGAGGTTGCCAGATAACTGGCTTCCTGCCGAGTATTGTTCAAATTATATTCGAAGCATACGGGGACAATTCATGGGCTCGATTGGGTTTTTAATCAGGTAGAAATTATGAAATTCTTTACCCAAAGTATATGTGTACTTCTTTTATGAAACTAATAAACAATCGAGAGCATTTTAGTTTGACTAAAGGCTATTTATGCGGCCGTTGATAAACAAACTAATCAAAACATTGGCGCAAACGCCATGGGCTCGGACAGTTCATGTATTTTTTTTTTCAAGGTAATGTCTGTGCATAAATTACTCGGAACACTATTAACGAACGTAACGAATATAACGCAGATGTCACTCCCGATTTGTTAGGGTGAGCCGTGACTTTACACAGGCTACGAAACATTAGCTAACATTTAACTCTGACAGGAAAAGAGTTGGCCTAGGATAGAAGATTTATATTTCAGTATTGAACAGTACGGCATCGTGGCAAAATGTTTGTGAAGTCTAACGCTCGACTTTTCCTTCGGCCATGCTGGATGCTGGGGCGGATGCTGTTCCGTGTCTTTCGTCGTCGTTTTGTCTTCGTTATCATCAGTTCCGTAATGATATGTACCTTGGCCGGTTTGTACATTCACAGCAGCAACAAAGATCGCTCTTACACTGGTTTTGTGAGTCGTACACAATTGTTTGAAAAGGGTACGACTGTTGTAATGAGAGCGAATGCAACCGCGGAACTTAGAGAATATTTAGCACGTCTAGCGAATCCCAAGCCCAAGGCTTGTAAACTACCGATTCTAGATCCTTTCCACGAGAGCATTAAGCCGTATGTCCAGGACCTAGGGCCATTAAACTGTGGACGGACTCACTCTAGGTTTGAAAATAACACACTAACAGTCGAAGGAATTGACACTGTGGCCGTAAAATACAGAATTATTAAGCGGCCACACGAAGATGATTTCTCAGTGACCGTTACCGATCCAGTTGATGTACCGAACATGGTTAGGAATTATGGTAGCAAACAAATGGTGAAAAACATCGAACCAGGTGAGTGGTCTTCTGGTATGTTTGAATCAAGTATTTATTAGTTGCGACTATCCTTGGTACAACCATAGTTAATAGAGTGGAATGGTTAGGAAACCCGGCAAACTTCAAAAGGATTTTATGTTGGAAGGGGTAAGACAAAAGATTGTGCACGATCATAGTTCATTAGCGTTCCCTGAACGACTGAACTCGCACGTTTCTATTGGCTGATTGATTAACAAGTTGGAATTTCTATTGTGTTTTGTGCACGGTAGTGGTTGAAAAAAGCTAACAAAGACATATAACAAAGAAGGTCCCTGAGTTTCCAAACCATTCCACTCTATTAACTATGGTACAACTGAGAAGAGAATGAAGAAGCAGAGCGCAGGAAGATTATAACCCGATTCTCAAAAACTTTCACCACGTATTTGCATGCATGTTTCCAGCATAAAATCCAAAAGGAAAATCTCTCAAACCTTTCCCCCCAAACCTTTTCCCCACAAACAATAGTATTGTTCAGTTGTCTCCATTTTGTTCATGGTTGGGAACATTAACAAAACTTGAAACACCTCATAATAATTATGTAGATAACACTGAAATCAGTAAGCCACGGTTAAATGGTTTCAACATCGGTACAATATTTCTTGAACCATTTGACATACCCTGGTTCCAGAGGGGCTCAATATACTGCATGTAATGTGCCGCGATCGAAAGTGTTTTGATTCCCCGAAGGAGCCTTTCAGCTGGTCTCGCTTCGCTCGCCCCGACGATTTCGAGCCTCTGGTATCCAGGGTACATTTGACACGGCCTGGAAATATTTCCGAGAACAATAGCAGCTAAACAGATGTTGAATCGATGTTGAAACCGTTTGACACGCATGCTTTCAACATCCCTCAACAAATGTTGGAGAACCGATTTTGAAGAGATGTTGAAACTATTTGACTGAGGCGTTTGAGTCAAATTCGAAAACTTAACCTAACATTAGCGCTTTCAACTTGTCGCGCTACATTGAACTTATCAATTGGAAACCCAATAAATTAGCACCATGAACTCATTCATTTCGCCCAGCTAGCTTGTCACGCAAAAAAACATAAAAAAGAACTTATTTTAATTTCTTTTGTTTTTAAATTCTCTATTGTTGTCAAGGTTTACTTACTTGTTTAATTACTTCTCAATTCTCCATTGTTGTCAAGGTCATGTTTTTGCTAAGAAGCGCATGGAGATAACTAATTACTTGCTCTCTTTAGGCTTTGTGCATAGATAAATTTATTGAGGCTGGTTAGGCCTCTTGCATATGCTAATTAGTAAGTAGCAGTAAGTACAATATAAGTGAAAAGAAAAGTTGCCATTCTTACGATAAGGATTACTATAAAGACACTATACTATATAAGGATTAGGTACTACTACTGATAACAATGGAGCAGTCCGTCCTTCCAGGTTTAAAAGCAGATGTGGGCGTTTAAACAACACTTCCGAAGTAACTTATTTACTGGCATTCGAAGGTAACAAATAAATATCATACTCCAGCTTTTAGCACTTAATTCTAATCAGAGCATTTCAGAGAAATCGAACCACAGCGAACCAGTTACGGCTTTAGAAATAATAATAAATTTATTCCAAGACACCAGCATTGGTACATAGGAAATACATAAATATGTATCTAATCACAGCGTACAATCATTAAAGATAATAGTTATATCATATAAGTATTTTGCTGTAAGCTTCACAATGATTCTATAGGTAAATTAATTGCCTGACGAGGGAATTCCACGTTAAATCTCGCACGATAAACCGATATCGTACGAATCGCAAAGCGATGAGTGTGATATCGGTTTTTCAAGTGAAATTTAACGTGGAATTCCCGAGTCGGGCAATGAATTTTCTTTGAATCCATAGTATTTAGTGATTTACGAAAATAAATAAAGAATATAGTCAGTTTGAAAGTTGCTGAAATTCTCAAGCTAAAATTCGTCCTGCTTTTACTGTTTCCAGTCATTTAGCTTCTCTGTGTGAATATTACATGAATTAAATCAGCAAATCCACGAAGCCCCAGCTTTTCCATTCAAAATCACACATTTTTGCTGCAGTTGTTTTTGTCGATTCCTCGGATTATTAGAGTCGGTTTTTTCTTGTTCAGTCGAGCGCCAAAACATATCATTTCTCGTGAAAAACGGAATAAAAGATATATAATTTTCACGTTCTTTGACTACTGTTAACTTTGTGAATATCCTGGTTTGTAATTTTTACATGATTTGTCTCTGTTCGCGATAATAAAAATAAACAAAATATTTACGCGCGGGCTTCCTGTACATCGTTGAATACAGCTTTTCAAACTGTTCAATTCCACAAAATATTAAACGCTTCGTTAGCCAATCAGCGCGCGAGTTTAAGTCGTGCTATGGGATTCTGTCATGGATACACAATACATAAACAACTCTCTATGGTCAAAATAACTGAACACGCTGTTAATCTCTAAGAGCTACTAATCTACTATTGTTGCAACTGGAGAAATAGTGTAACTCATCGCCAACTTCATTCGAATGACAAATTGTACATACACGCGAGCCATAGACGATATTTGCATATCGCCCAGTTTCAATGGGAAATTTATATGCGCGGAGATCCTAAACCTTGTCACCGCTTGACGATACTTAACAGTTGGGATTCGAGATAAGTAGTTCTCAAAACCTATTCTTGATTTTACAAGATTTAAAGTACGTAATTTACTACACTGGTGAATCTGATCCCTCCACGTAATATTGTAATGTTCGTACAATTCAGATTTACGATATTTAGCTAGAAGTCTAATTTTACTAGTAGATGTAAGAGCAAGATCCTTTAAAGACTATTTCTAGCAAATAATCAGTAAATTTAACACCCTGAAAATTTGATTTGATACATAAACGTGCTGCTTTCCCAACTAATTCATCGTCATATAAAGAATCTTTCACCCGTAACCAATATTTAACCACCAAAATAGAAATTTGTACAATCATTGGTAATCTGCCCCAATTCTGCATACACCGCTAAATTAGTAGACTTGGAATGAACCCCCAAGATACGCTTGCAAAATTTCAAATGCAGTTTCTCAATGTCGGAAACCGCACTGAAAAACTTATTCTTGAACATATCAAAACTAGTTATCCCTTCCTAAAACATATGCTCCCCAGATCTCACACCCATATAGTAAAACCGGAGATACAAGCGTTGAAAACAATTTCAACAGCACCTTGATCGGAACATTATCCAAGTTAGAAAAACTTCTAAATATACTATGATATGCACGCTACGCTTTGTTATACAAAGCCTTTCGAGCAAGCTTAAAACCCCCACCATAATGAAACGTTATTCCCAAATATGAATAGTACTCATCAACGCATTCTAACAAATATCTACCAAAATACCAGTTAGAGGTACACTTGGTACCAAAAATTAAAACCTTAGATTTTTTCAGGTTAACACTCAGCCTCCACTTTTTAGCATAGCTCCCAAGACAACCTCAGCATCGCCAGAAATCTCGGACATTGAGCCCTCGGTACGTAAGCGGTTTCTAAAATAGATAACTCTAAAATGTCCTCAGATTTGACAAAGAACGTATGAAGCATAAATCAATTTTCACCGCTTCAAGCAAATGTAATCTTCATTCCAAATTTGCCGGACCGCCGATACATTTTGCTAGTTATCCCCTTCCGGTTTATGTTAAAAT
Organism: Actinernus sp. WN-2022; assembly: GCA_030867875.1. Lineage (NCBI taxonomy): Eukaryota > Metazoa > Cnidaria > Anthozoa > Actiniaria > Actinernidae > Actinernus > Actinernus sp. WN-2022. Next base: position 59,095,167 of record JAOWCC010001634.1, read on the forward strand.
TAACAACACAAAAATGCTTTTTCCTTTGCGATTTCACTTGCTCCATGTTGGTAGAGCCAACGCACACATTTACTGTTAATTATTACGAAAACACGCTTACATGAAGCATTGAAAGCTCCATACCTCAATGCCTTTCATAGATATTCCATTTGCCGCGGCGGATTCTTGTATTAGAAGAGCCCAGTAGCTTGTAACCGAAAATCCAGGCCTCTAGGTTTGTAATTTACCTTGCGTTTTTGGACTTAAAAACACTCAAAATAGCAAAATTACGAAACTGCCCATCGCTGTGTAAGTGAGCTTCCAGTTGAAGAATCCATGCACACGTTCACAAAGTTCCATCTAAATCCCCTCAAAATGAAGCAAATTCGCCCATGTTTGGTACCAATTTCGTCCTCGATTTCCCCCAACCCAAACCACAAAACGAACCCTAACCACCGGACGAGTTCTCACTCACCTAGAGCTAGGGTTGACAGGTAAACAAGAATAGAACGTGAAGGAGAGAAAAAGTTTTTTTCAAGCGCTCCTACTGGGGTTCGAACTCATAACCCTTCGCGTGCAACATATCCTCGTTCTAGAATTACCAATAATTAGTAATTGGCTTTTGCTCTTCAATTATCAATAATCGCTAATTCTGGAACACAAATTAAACAATGACATTCTTAAAACCAGTCAAGGATAAAGATAAACAATTGTCCAAATCCGAACGCGGTAGACGCGCTTAGTGTAGTGGTCGTGACGCCTGCACTGCCAAGCACAACACGCAAACGATTACGAGTTCAAGCCCGAGTAGGAGCGCTCAAACTAATTTTTTCTCTCGTTTACCTTCTCTTCTTGTTACCTGTGAACCCTAGCCCTAGTGAGTGAGAACCCGTCGTTTACCCGCGAACTCGTCCGATGGCTAGGGTTCGGTTTATGGTGGTTCGGGTTAGGATTTGTCGTAGTATTACCAATAATCGGTATTTCAAGCGTGTTTGCCATTTACTGATTATTGGTAATTGTAGAGCGAGGATGCGTTGTCGCGTGTAGTGCAGATGGCATGACCACTACACTAAGCGGGTCTACCGCCATTCGGAATGCGACTATTGTTTATCTTCATCCTTGACTGGTCTTGACTGGTTTTTAGAGTAATGATAATTATACTTTAAAGAGCCTGTGTCCGAGCCCATGGTGCTTTGCGCCAATGTTATGATTAGTTTGTTTATCAACGGCCACATAAATTAAAGGCCAGCTTTTAGGCGAACTAAAATGCTCTCGATTGTACGGAGCCCTGTAAGGGCCATCCACAAACACAAATTTTATGAAACAATATCGCGCGATACTGACTTATTATCGCGCGATACAGTGCTCCTATCGCGCGATAATTTATCGCGCGATACAGATCTATTATCGCGCGATAAAGTGTTATTTTAAAATACGTACATTACTTAGCTAGACAACATGGCGGCGAACACGCTACGTGATAATGCTCTTCTCTTTTATATGTTTCTCTTACTTCCGACAACGAATTTGGCTTTACCTGAATATTTACCGGCGATTCAAAATGATATTGAAAATAACAGGGATGCATTAGTCGAGAAATACTTTAATCTAGGCTGGAATTATATGGAAATAACTTATCACGCCATCAAGATGAGTCTTCGCCAGCTTAAACGTGTTCTGAGAAGCAAGAATTTATGAAGGAGAAAGGACTACAGTATTCCAGATGGAAATGGCAAAATCACCCAGAAAAAAGGCTTGATGCCAGAAAACAATTCTTACGGCAATAGGGGTCCTAAAAAATGTCGACCAAAAAACACGGTAATCCTCCCCCCCATCAATTTTCAAAGGGTTCGAATCTATATACTACAACCATGAGAGGTTAACATTTTAACCTGGGATACCCTGTTATAACCTGTAAAATTATCATTGGTCATTTCTAAAAGCAATAGCTTCAGAATCAAATCCCCCCGCATGCTCACACACTTACATTAAAATGCAAATAGATAGAAATTTCATCCTCATTGATATGTGCTCTGTTTACACAACTACTAGCTGTCAGAAGCAATTCATTCAACTCTGCAATAACAATAAATAAATAAATAAGAACATAAACAGAGAAGTCTTGCTACAAATAAAGATTATTTTGAAAGTTTGTAATCGATTACATTCTTAATAACTCTAAATACATCTTCTGGAAGATTTTTTTTTTTAATATTTAATAATCCATGCAGCTCAGGAAAGCCTACAGCGTTTGTAAAATATAAAAGGCATTTAGTTTCTTCAACTTATCTTGTTGATGATAGAAGTAAGTAATATTACAAGGTAGTTCAAATTTTATCTCAGTTCAAATTTTTTTTGAACTAGGGAATTTTTTGGGTGCAAAGTAAATCTCGAATGAAAGCCGTACTGATATTTTATGAATTTTCTATCCATTTGCATTTTAATGTAAGTGTGTGAGCATGCGGGGGGATTTGATTCTGAAGCTATTGCTTTTAGAGATGGCCAATGATAATTTTAGAGGTTATAACAGGGTATCCCAGGTTATAACAGGGTATCCGTGGAGGCAAACCTTGTAAGGGACTTCGAGTCCTATTGTTTCATCTCCCGTGACCTTGTGTCCGAATGTCATAAATAAATAAATAAAAATGTTAACCTCTCATGGTTGTAGTATATAGATTCGAACCCTTTGAAAATTGATCGGGGGCTACCGTGTTTTTTTTGGTCGATATTTTTTAGGACCCCTATTGCTGTAAGAATATTTTTTCTGGCATCAAGCCTTTTTTTTGGTTTGATTTTGCCATTTTCATCTGGTCTACTGTAGTCCTTTCTCCTTCATAAATTATTGCTTCTTAGAACACGTTTAAGCTGGCGAAGACTCATCTTGATGGCGTGAGAAGTTATTACTCGGGCTGCCTGTGGCAGCACCGAGCCTTAAAATGCAAGTCGTTATTTTTTTTTTTTTTAGTTGGGTGTCGCAAAATTTCTGCGCATGCGTTAAAGGTCAAATTCACACCAATCAGATTGCACTGTGCTGATCACGCAACAATCGCCAGGTTAATTTATTTACATAATTTAATACAGTAAAGCAAGATGGCGGAGGACCCGCGAGGAACTTTCTCTCTAATTTGGAGTCTCATCTCTCAAATGTAAGCCTTAATTTAACTTCACTCGTGCGAAAGCCTTCCAACAGGCTCAGGATATTTCAACTGGCGCTATTGTCGGAGCCGAAGGACCGCGTTTTTTACCCAGATGGCCAGTGATTTTATTATACGACACGTACGACGACCTGAAGCCAGTGTAGGGGCCAGGATCCGGAAAGCTAAAATTCGAAGAAATATATATTGGAATCTATAAGCCATCGGCTCGCTGTGCTGCATTTAAAACATCCGGGGAGAACATCTTATTTTGGGTGAAGGCACTTCAAGACCAATATTATGAGTCTCTTAAAAACTGTCAGAGATTTAAATTTACCGTAAGTTGGATCAGAGAGTATTGAGATCAAGTTATTTCGTTCCAGCGAGGATATTGACCTAGCGGAAACGGTACAAGCTGTCGAAGGATTTTACTTATAATCATCCACGTCTACTTAACAACAGGAATAGTTATGTGCCAAGGCATGGGCAAAGATAGAGTTTCCCAGATTACAGATGAAAGTAGAGAACTTAATGAACGAAGAAACAGAGGTCACGCGCGACATGCTTGATAACATGAACATGTTCAACACTTTATGTTATACTAAGAAAACAAAACAAATTACAGAGCCTGCAAGTTCACAAGTCAATGAAAAACCCCAAGAGCCTGTAGTTTTGGATCAACATATCCTTGAAACTCCAAAAGCAACATACACATGAGTCAAAATCAAACCGGAAGAGACGGAATTCTTGAGATTCTTCACGAGGATAAAAATATTTGTTAGCCCGCAATAAGAACTCTCTCGCTGCTTTAACGACCTTGATTTGTAACATGGATGCTGACCTGATATGATATGCGTAATGAAGCCTTGCAGATCTGTTCTCGAGTAAGAAGAATACAACTCAATATAACCTCAGGGGCTCCTCTGCCTCACTGCAGTTACCACTACCAAAAACGGAATATCTCAAGAAAAGCTTCTCATATAGCGGAGGTAAATTGTGGAATTCGCTTCCTGAAGCCATTCAAAAATCTGACTCCCTATCTATCTTTACTAGCAGAATTAATGCTCACACTTTTACATGATTCTATTTAGTAAAGGTTTTTATAGTAATAAATTAGAGTAGTTATTATTAATGTAGTAGTTATTATTATTAGTCGTTAGTATTAATGTAGTTTCAGTATAACTTTTAAATTAATAGTTTAAATTTTTATGAATTTGTAACCACACGCCCCTTGTGGAAACCAGCTTTTTATCTAATAGTTGACGGGGCAAGCGTGTATAAATAAAGTTTTACTTACTTACTTACTCTCGTCACATCAAAACACGAATCAAGAAACGAAACTCAGTCATTTGGAAGACAAATTAGTGCAGCAAGATAATATATACAAGACCGAAATCAAGATGCTGTCATCTCAAATATATTATTGACCTAGAAGTTGAAAATGGCGAGTTGAAAGCGGATATAATAAAGCTGAGATCCGACTTTCAAACTTAAAAAAAATATCAAGAATACAAAACAGAAGACAATGTTCTGAGACTACCCAACCTACTGAAGCTTATCAGTTTGTTCAAGAGCCATATTTCTTACATGACAACCCGATCTCTATTCATCAGAATACATTTTCTGTGCTAAATGACGAGAGTTTACAATCACCTGACCGACAACCCACTACTAAAGAAAGGGACCATGAAGTACGGTAGTACGGTTAATTCTCGGGTTCAAAACAATGAATATATGCCTGCTCAAATGCAGTGTGTTAAACGAATAAGTAGTGTTTAAATTAAAAGGTCAATATACGAGAAAAAGAAAACTATTAAATTACATATATACTAGGGGAGCAGAGAATGAAAGTCACCGCGCTACCGGCCACTCCAAAAGACTGCTAAATTCAGCTAATAATTCTTCCCTTTGGTTAATATTAGAGGATTAAGAGGATTTCAAATGAAAGGGTATTTCATCTTCAATCTAATGTGGCCCGAGTGAAAGCCCAGATGGGCTCTTGTTTCCATATAATTCCAGCCTAGATTAAAGTATTTCTCGACTAATGCATCCCTGTTATTTTCAATAATTTCGAATCGCCGTTAAGCATTCAGGTAAAGCCAAATTCGTTGTCGGAAATAAGTAAACATATAAAAGAGAAGAGCATTATCACGTAGCGTGTTCGCCGCCATGTTGTCTAGCTAAGTAATGTACGTATTTTAAAATAACACATTATCGCGCGATAATAAAGCAGTATCGCGCGATATTAAGTCAGACTCGCGCTAGAACCGTGCTTGCTTGGCTCATTTCTGTTTACCTAGCACATTCCTAGCACGCTAGCGAATGTGACCGACCAAGCACGGCAGCTTCTGCTTAATGGCAAACCGATGCCTAGGTAAATAAAACTACAAAGAGACCGAAGCGTAGCTCAAGCCTGGTCTGTATCACGATAGGGCTGCGCTAGGCAAATAAAAGTAATTGGATTTCGTTGTTCAACCTATAAAATGCGTTGCTGCATTGACGGCTAAAAATTGACAAGCGGTGATCTCAAAATACTGTATTCTCTGGTTTCTAACAGCAATACGAGCACAGTTGTAACAATTCATTACCACTTCTCTATACTGTCTTGAAATGTCTCGAAGCCCAAGTCCTTTCGTTCCAACTGCTATGATGATGAGATGGCTGTCTGCAATATTCAGGGCCAACCACTTTCGTCTGTAATAAATCCCGCTCCATTTCTTTTGGACAACAGTTCCAGTCTGCCTTTAAGGAACAGTTTCGACACTCTCCGCGGTTACTCTCAACATCCATTCCCAAATAATTCATCGCCAAGTACCTCGCTGAATTTCCCAGTGCAGAGGACAGTCTGGAGAGTGGAAGTAATCAGAATACTCATTCTGACAGGATTCTGTTAACACCTTGAAACTAGCAAGCGCTGATCTTTAATCTGATCGCAACATGCTTGCTTCGAATTTTAGCATTTGCTCAAGTATCTCATAAGCAAGCATGCTGAACTCCAAGCTCTAGCGCGAGTCTGACCGCAGCATAAGTCAGTATCGCGCGATAAATTATCGCGCGATAGTAACACTTTATCGCGCGATAGTAAGTCAGTATCGCGCGATAAAGTATCGCGCGATAGGAGCACTGTATCGCGCGATAATAAGTCAGTATCGCGCGATATTGTTTCATAAAATTTGTGTTTGTGAATGGCCCTTGCAGGGCTCCGTACGATTGTTTATAAGTTTCATAAAAGAAGTAAACATACACTTTTGGATAACGAATTTCATAATTTCTACCGGATTAAAACCCAATCGAGCCCACGAATTTTCCCCGGATGCTTCGAATATGATTTTAACAGTAACTCGGCAGGAAGCCAGTTGTTCTGTCTTTAGATTCTAATTTGATTTACTAGTGCGACTTTTCACAACTCTACAAGCAAACACATACTTTTGTTACCTTGTTTTTATGTCTCCAGTATTGCTTAGCTGTATTTGAAGATCTCTACTTTCCTTGCGAATGATATATTTTGAGTGCAGAATGAAATGTCGTACTCGCACTCGAGTCAAACTCACAGCGAAGTAACAGCTGAACTCGGCAGATTGGAGTTTGACCCGCAATCGTAGTTTTGGTAACAAGACTTTCTGGACGTACTGGAGGATGAAAAAAAAGTTTAAGGACATTGCTTTCTCTGCTAATAAAAATGCAAAACAGATACAGATAAGTCGTAACACCTCAGTGGAGCTTAGCCGTGCGAAATTATAATTACGAATGTTCTTGATGCCAGAAGTGGTTGCTTTGTATTTCCAACGAAGCCCCGGGAAACTCACGTAGTAGTCCTTTTGAATCACAAGTGTAGACCTAGAGAAAGTAAAATGTGGACTGCTGAAGGATTATTTGTCGAGTCACTTCGCCCCGCTGTCTCGGTCCTTTCTCCGGCATTCCTCTACTCGCCACTCTAGACCTACCTTGGGTACCAGAGGTTCTACTGTCCCATTCGCGAAGGAGCGAAGCGACGAGAGTCGAGGAGCGAAGCGACTAGAACCTCTGGTGGCACGGATAGCCAATCTCACTTCCATGTTCGAACTAGTATCACATTTCTCGAATAACCGGTTTTGCAGTCATGACGTCTGTTAGCTGTCAAATACATGTTTACACTTTTCCGCACCACTGATTTGCGCTACACGTGCCGACTACTTGTGTGTTCGAAATTCAGATAATGCAAAAGACTCCACTGAAACCTGGACTGAAACCTGCTTTATAGCGAACATGCCTTGATTCCTCGACTCTCCAGCTCTCTAATGTGTGATTCCACAAGTGAATTTAAAGGACACGCAACTATAACAGTGGCTTTCTGAGGAATGCAGACCACGAATCGAACGCTACGCGGGAATCATTTCAAACACCAAAGACTCAGTCCCCAACCAGTAATGTACCGATCAATTCGAAACATCACGATCCCCCCCCCCCCCCCCCCCCCCGGGCAATCCCCGGGCATTTGACTCATTTTGTGCCCGGTGAGTAGGGAATTTGACATCGGTAGCTGTCCTTGGGGTGGGGAATTTGACACCGAATGGGAGGGGTGGGGAGGGATTTGAACAAGTTGTCTTGATTTCGAATTCATGTTCCGTTCTCGTCCTCGATCGAATTATGGAGGACACTTTTATATTAGATACATTTAAAGGACAAAACTCCGCTTTTGTGAGTAAGTGGCTGAAGAAGAAGGGACTCCAAAAGCTGTGTGCTGTGTTTGAAGGTATTAAAATGTAAATGCTTTTGAAGTTGCCCCTCCCGTGACAACTACAGCTCGAACGTTGCTTTATTTAATACTGTGTTGTAGTCCATTTGAATTTTAATATATTTTATTCTCAGTCACGAGTCTCACAAGAACTATAAGTTTTTCTACCCCTTTTTATATACGTACTACTTCGAATTTCGTTGCTTGTTAAAAAAGCATTGAAATCAACTCTATCCGAAATTGGAGTTCACGAAGACATTTTAGTCGGCTCATTCATTCTCCGGTCAGTACTGCTATTTTCGAATGACCTTCGGAACTGTGAAAAAGTAATAACGTACTGACAACGTATCGTCGTATTAACCGAAACAACGTAGTGTAGACAATGGAACGCCTCCTTTGGACATTAAGTTTATTAAACGCAATATTGAAGAGCAGTTTGCTCCAGGAACGTGTTTTTATATTTTTATATTTTAGATTAACAGGGCACAGCCTGGTTATTTTAGTAAGATACCTGGTTGTCATCAAGTAGCGCTGTTGTGCCTGATGGAGTGTTTTTTTAACGATGCTGGCTATGAGGACCCAGGGGATACAAACAATGGGTAACTAACGAGATGAACCAACCCAGAACGAGATAAAAATTTACATCACGTGTTGTGAAACTAAAAATAGATTTAAAATAATTATCATGGGACATGAGGATTCGTTCTCTTACCTCCTTTATTTGTTACTCCGCCGCGGAGAACTTCTCGCGAACTCCCCCAGATTCTACTGCATTATAACTAAGTAGTCAGTAAGTTCATACATCAAGGGCACCCAACGAGTACTTTTTGAAATTCGTTTGAAACCAGTTGTCTGCAGCTTATCTAGCTATTTTAAGGCACCCACTATGTCTTTTGACGTATTTTAGAAAGCTATTAGCGGTTCGGATTTTCTAGGTGGAAATCCCGTCATACCGAAAATACTATGGCAAAATATTCCCGACCTACGAATTTGTTAGTAGTCTAGAACAGAAACAAGAATTTTCTAGCCCAAGTAACTTCATGTTGCAAAGTTTTGTGGAGGTACGAATTTTTTAGGGATTCATTTTTCCTTTAGGCAATTCTTAGGGAATAAAAATGTGTTGTTCTGACTCTATTGATCAGACGAATTGGGATTGAAAACAATTTTTTTAGCCAGTATTTCAGAAAACAATTTTCTAGGGACAATGTTTTCAAATCCGAAAGTTTTAGGCTACCTTACTCTCCCGAACAGCTTTTTAACCGAAAACTTTGTTGGGTGCTCTGTGTACATGCGTGTACTGCAAGTGGGCAAGCCATGCTAGGAAACGGGTTAAAAAAACATGTTGTACCGTACTTATAAACTAACGCCCAAAGCACTTTGAAAAAGATTTCTTAAACTCATTAATAATTCATGAGATAGTCATCCAATGGAGGAACTGTATTTGGTCACATGCATGGGTTTGATCATGTTTCCAACCCTAGTGATCAATATTTCTTAATCATCATATTCATGAACCACTAACTAATTACATACTGATAAACTACAAGGAGCGAAGAAGAAAAGAAATAAAGAATGACAGAGAAAGAAAAAGTCTACCTCCACTGGAGTTCGAACCACGATCCTTCCGACTTTTGTACTAACTCTTGTCCACTACTCTACTAGTACACTAGTTGAAATCAGTGCCATCAAAAAAGAATAATATTAGCCATCTATTGAATAATTAGATACAACAGTCAAATGGTAAACAATACTTGCTAATGAAGTTTGAAAAGAAACGTATGTAAATTGTCGGTTTTGCATTCGCATGAGAAGACATGTGAAACACTCATTGTTCGTCTTTCATCAGGGGATTCCAAATATTTTGAAAACAATAAAACCCTCGAGGCTTGTTTTCTCAATATTTGGAACCCCTGATGAAAGACTCCAATTCGTGTTTGACATAGTTCTTCGAGATACTACTAAAGTACAAATTGTATAAAGTTCTGCAACGTTCGATTTACGCATCAGTCAATTGAACCCCGGGATTGAACCCCAACCACCGACCCCCACGACTTCAGTAGTGGGGTTAACCGGGCCTAAGGCCGTGTCAAACCTCTTTAGCACCTCGCTTTCTTTGGATTGGCCAGGGAATTAACGCCTGGAGACAATCTACCGCTGATTTAACAGCTACAGAGGGAGAAGTAAATGTACGTGCTCTAACAGGGCACAGTTTTGAGCATAGAACTGATACGTTTAAATAGCGTGGAGTTTTACATTTTCGGAGCTCTGAATTAGTATATAGGTATATCTCGGCGAATGTAGCGATCATGCATTTAAATGTAAACCACTCTCCAGTGATCGTAGCGATCAACTTATCCCTGTATGGATTGCGAACTGCTCAAAACATGTCTCAGATATTCATTGATAACGTTATGCAATTTTAATGTTTTTTTTAACAGGAACCTAGTGTTTTTTGGCCGGGGATATGATTGCTATGTTGTTGCTATTTAACAAAAAGGTTTTGTAATCAAAAGTTTGTTGAGTACGTATTGGTCGGCTAGGTTTCATGTAAGTAAAATAAAACCTATATTGAACCAGCAGTTTGTCTCTATCCTTTTTAGAACTTTGTTTCAACAAGGAACAAGTCGCATCGCAAAATAAAGGCTGTGCTACAACTGTCTATTTAAAAAAAAATGCGCTGTAAACCACTATGTCCCGAGGGTAGGGGCATTTGATCGCCTAATACGACGATGGGGTGGGGAATTTGAACAACATTTTTGGCCCGGGGGACTGGAATTTGAACAAACCAAACTCCAAAAATTCAAATGCCCGGGGGTTGCCCGGGGGGGGGGGGGGATGGTGATGTTTCGAATTGATCGGTACATAAGCAGCACAGCAAAAACATCTCTGCATGAATTTCAAAATTGACTCATCTTGTTGAGGTTTGAGATTTTAGATCTCTGGGAAAAGTGACTTTGAATGTTACAGAAACTGCTTCAGAGAAATACTTTTGCATGGAGTCTTCTGCCGTCGTCATCTTTATTAAATGTAAATCCAAAACCGGTTTTTCGTTCGCTAAGTTATCTAGCCAATCATATCGACGGATATCATTCCTAATTATAACTAACCAATAATAAGCCTGGTACAAATTCTGTACCAAATTCGAACATGGAAGTGAGATTGGCTATCCGTGCCACCAGAGGTTCTCGTCGCTTCGCTCCTCGGCGCCTAACTTTAGCGAATGGAGAGAGTAGAACCTCTACTTTAGCGAATGGAGAGAGTAGAACCTCTGGTACCCAGGGTATACTCTAGACCGGGATTCGAAGAAATATTCGAACTAAAGTTTCATTTAAAAAAGTATATACACAAAAGTTAAGATAAAAGAAAGTTAGTTAAGCATATATACTTATCAATAATTACACGATGGCCCAAACTAGGGATGGATTTCGAAAGATTTGGGAGTCACATAACAACAACGATCTTTCGGATTTCGTAGCCTACGAAAATGACTTGCGCGCGCAAAGCACCATGGGCTCGGACACAGTAAGTTCGAGATCGTGTTGATTTATTCCTGCATATAACTCTGGGATAGCTGTTAAACTGTGCATTTGGTCAGCAGTTAAAGCTATGAAAAATGTTACTTCCGGTAAAATTTTCGCGTGTAAACCAAAATAACTCACAATTTCCATCTCACTCAGGAGAATAATAACTCTCTTTTTCCAAATGTCCGATGTATATTTACAACTGTGAAATATTTCAGTATCGTATGAATATTCTCAGTGTCAAAAGACTTCGGTATGTGAATAATAAGTGTATTCACAGGGAAAACCGCTGACGTCGTACCGCAGACTCGTCATGACCGGAATAGTTGGCGATGACTGGGATAAAAGCACCAGATCGTCAGCGTAAAGCAAACAATTCAACTTAGTATCCCCTAGCAACACCGGATCACAAGATGGCGTGTTGAAAAGTCCAGGAATATCGTTCATAAAAACATTAACAAAGTGGGACTAAGATTACACCCTAGACTTGCTCCAAGTCGAACTCGCTGAGTCACTGGGTAAGCGATTAATGGGTCAAAAATCGAGCGCGAGAATCGAAGCAATTGAAAGAAAGGAGTTACACCTTTGCATAATTTAACTGCCGACCTGACAGACGAATACATACTTAGCAGAATGCGCACAAAGTTTCTACTACAGCCATATTGAATCATCATGAAAAACAAACCCTCTCTCCACACACTATCATTAGCCTTCCTTTCTATGAAACATGCAAACAATGGTTTCTTGCGACTATTTAAAAAATGTACCCAGTTGGTACTTGTGTCTACTGCTTTTGTAATACAAATGTAAAGCTGAGGGCCCCTCTGCGATTTTGGGTGGGGGTGCGCCACCTGGGTCTCCAAGCGGTAACCCTATTTCAGACCAAAATATAAGATTTTCCATACCGTTTTTCGGACCTGTACTGATCTATGTCATTACAAGCTAAACAAATGGAAATTTACGCCTTCGTATTTCCCTGAAAAAATGTAACCTATTCCAGACCAAAAAGGTAAAATGTATAGCCTATTTCAGACTAAAACAGCTTGAAAAGCATACTCTTTGGTGTGGCATATACCTGTATGGCAGGTGTACCCCCTGGGGGCAGGCTATAGGTTTTGATAATTACTTTTACTTCATTCGAATAGTGTTATGGTCAATGAAAATTGTTGTCTAGTCATGCACTGAAAAGTTTGGGAAACGTCGGGATTTTTTTCCCTCGATGGGTGGCAATAATATTAACCTTGAGAACTCAGTCTAAACTGAGATTACTAAATTGTGTCACGAAGCAGGGATTATCAATTTTATTGAGTTGTACTGATATTTTTATTTGTATAATTACATTAGAAGTATTTATGTACTGTTTAAAACACGAACAGCAGTGTTTTATCAAGTTTAAAAATTCGAGGGCGAAGCCCGAGAATTTTTAGACTTGATAAAACACGTGCTGTGAGTGTTTTAAACGGCTTCAAAAACGCTTCAAGAATGCAATGAAAGAAAGTCGCACATCTCAAGGGAATGGTTACTTAATGAACCATTGAACCTTTGTATTCACAACGCCATGCAAAATATTCGAGTAATCACCGCCGACAATTACGAATTTCTCAAGGGAAGGACATGAAGAAATTACCATACTATGTTGTTTGAAGCGGCGTTTCGCAATGCAAGAATAACCTGCACTTGAAGGATTTGGTGTCGTAGTTTACCTCGATAAAGTTCAAGACTTGGAAAGCGATGTGACTGACATGACGGCAGACTCTATATTTTTGGCTCCGGCACAAAATATGTTAGTTTAATGCATGTTTTTATTATTTTACGGCTTTGAGTTTGGTTTTAATAATTAAACTAAACAGTGGCTCGGTAAACAAGTAATGGTAGTTGGATAACTTCATTTAAAAAATATTATCTGTGTATCTCGGTAGTCTGCTGATATTAGTAAATTTAGTTCAAAATTTATTATCTAGGTACCTTATGTTCCGTGTACTTTTTGCTATAGGATGAAACTTTATATAAAATTTCATGTTCATTAGTATTCTTGATATAAAGTCTTCATCCTAATTTGCATTCTTTTGTAATACCTTTGTACCCCATATTCCCCTGGTACCGAAATCAAAGCCCTCCCCGGGCTTTTTAGAATGATGAGATTTTATCAGGTATAAAAGAGCATGCACGTGACTGATTTGCTTCATCTGATTGGACAACATGCTCATTAATTATTCATGAGTTTTTGAAAAGTATTTATCACATTACGTAATCTGAATGTGGGTCATAATTATACGAGTCTAAGGCCCGGTTCAAACGTCGCGCCACTGCCGTGTCGAACTCAGTTACCTTCGGTTCGACACTAGTACAGCAGTGGCACGGCGGTGGTAAAGCATTTTTACAGCGGCATCTGTTACAAATCCAAAATGGCGGACCGACAAACTCGTACTTTTATTCTCCTGAAAACCATTCGAGATGCCAGAAGGAGAAGGAAACTAATACAGCAGTCCGTTTTAAAGGGGCTCTGTCATGAATAACATGCCTGGTTACTAAGCCGCCCAAAACTTGAAATCGTTCGCCAACGCTTTCAAGTTTGAAAAGCAAATATATCCCGAGGAGCTCCCGATCACAACATTGATTCAATCCGTCTACATCGCTGCCATCTCTCATTTTAGTATATAGTAGTTTATCTTTCATATTTAGTTGTTCAAGTTTTATATTTACCAGAAATGTTCGTATTCAGATGTAGTTGTAATGAGATTTTGGGATCATTGGCATCGACAAGAACTTCGAGCTTCAATGGCGGCTCAACTGCCAACTGGCCGTGATGGACGAAGGAAACAAATCTGGCCGCAGAAAGATTTTGAAGAGCCTGAAAGAACACTGGAGAACGTGTCAGGAAAGCCCACAAGAGTATAGTCCTTGTCTGGAACATTTACGAAGCCTGAAACGATTTCAAACACCACTTTTGAGATGCGAATTTCGTGTTTACAGTACCCGGGTTTCGGCGGCCTTTAATACGTTTCTGACTACAAGAACTCTTGCATTTGTAAGTAATTTTATCTCCCTGAAAGTTGGAGAGAGAATAGATGAGTACATTTTGTAGGTTCTCATCGAGAAAGCACAACTCGCATACCTAGAAATGTAGTTTACGGTAAAATACAGTAAATTCGACAACCGGTCACTGAAACTCGCCAGAAGAAAGGGGAGACTAAAAGGTTTCCCCTAAAATATTCGTACGTCCCAATTCGTCTGATCAATAGAGACAATAGAATCAGAACAACACATTTTCATTCCCTAAGAATTGCCTAAAGGAAAAAAGAATCCCTAAAAAATTCGTACCTCCACAAAACTTTGCAACATGAAGTTACTTGGGCTAGAAAATTCTTGTTTCTGTTCTAGACTACTAACAAATTCGTAGGCCGGGAATATTTTGCCATAGTATTTTCGGTTGACGCGATTTCCACCTAGAAAATCCGAACAGCTAATAGCTTTCTAGAATACGTCAAAAGACATAGTAGGCGCCTTAAAATGGCTAGATAAGCTGCAGACAACTGGTTTCAAACGAACTTCAAAAAGTACTCGTTGGGTGCCCTTGATTTAGCTTTAGAGCAGGAAAATTATCACTTTCGCATTCAATTGGTGGGAAGTACATTGACATAGACCTTGAAAGTACCTTTGGAAACCTTTCATTTGACCGGTTACACACTCTGCGAAAGCTGTATTTAGCTATATGAATCAAGTTTGTAAATCTTAGGAAATTCATGGTAAAATAGCAATATTACTCACCGCTCTAGCTCTAGTTCCCTCAAACTCCAAATCGTCGTGACGAAATTGAAAAGACCAACTCGCGACCTCGTGAGCATGTCACCATCAGCATATAGTCGTCATCTTCATTGCCATTTTGTGGTTGGATATTGTCGCTAAATGAAGATTCCGAGTAATGCACGAAAGCCAACGACACATTCAATTGCTCCCGAATATAACTTCACGACCCGTAATCGACAATGTTAACAAACATCTTACGCGCGTCATAGGACTCGATAGCTTCTTAATTAGAAGCAGTAGACACAAAAATCAATTAGAGTTTTCAAAACCAGCACATGATCGGACGTCCTGAACCGATTTGACATTTATTCAAAATCTTATTCTCATCCAAGAAAGCATTTAAACGAGTATTCAGAATTAACGCGAAAAATTTACCCAGACAACTGCTAATACAAATCCCCCTATAATTCCCAGGATTCAAGCGGCTTCCTGTTTTATGAAGAGGCACGATATATCCGATCCTTCCGACCACGCTCGAGGAAACACCACGTGTTAAAACTGCATTGAACAGCTTGACAGTAAGGTGCCAAAATGTCCACAGACATCTTAATTATTTCGTTATTCACTGAGTCCCCAGCCCTTGTTTAAATTGTTTTCAAAAAACGGTCGGTTATATACCCCGGCCGGTATACCGCGTACCGGGATTGCATGCAAAATACGGAACATTTCAAGTCGGAACGTGTCATTGGGTAAACAAATCAGCAGATGAAGTACACAGATAAGTACTGAAGTACGAATTAGCGGCGTCACGATGTATGGGAACCTCAATGCTTGTGCATGTGGGCAGGCGATCAAAATGCGGCAACAGAATGTCATAGCTAAAAAAAACTGAATCCTAACTGCCTAAACAATACTGAACCCGACCCTGACTGCACCCAAATTATACTCAAATCCTGACCCTGATCTGCCCAAACCGAGCTCAAAACCCTGACCCACCCCCGCGGCACATACATAATACGTCACAAACAGGAGTACCCCCCCCCCCCCCCCCCCAGGGGTCCCGAGCACTTGCTTTTTTATTCTTGAGTATATACACATACTTCCTTACAGAAATAGGTGCATCAAAATCTCATTAGTATTAATAGCCCAAAATTGATAGTCTTGTACAATCTGAGCTTCGCTACTAAAGCTTCCAGTTGTAAAAGTGACCTTATATAAATCTTTGAAATAAAAAAAATATATGAAAGATAAGAAACAATGATGTGAGAACTCGGTCACATCTGACACAGAAAAATGATTTATCAATTGGAGTAAATCAGAAGAGACAATTGCATAATCAACCACACTAACCCCATTATAAGTATGACAGGTAAATTGACCAAGAAAGTCCCCTTTCGTCCTACCATTTAAAACAACCAATCCATTCCCACAATACAACTCAGCCAACGATCTCCCATACGAATTCACGTGAACATCCCGCGATTTCCGTGGTTCAATTGGACAAGTAAAAAACATCGGATTATCATACGTGTCATCTACGTCATCTACAAAATCATCTAAACAACCCATTCTGGAGTTAGTCTCCACACAGCATAACTTCGCCTAATCAAGAAAATTTATAAATATTTTCTTAGGTAGGGACTCAAAATTATCACAGTCTAACCTAATTTCTCTAGGCGAATTTTGCGGGGGAATATAAACTGTACAGACAAACAAATCTCGTTTCATATGAAATAAATCTTTTTCTAATCTTTTTCATAAGGTTGTGGTTATCATGTCTTGTTGACCTACATTCCTGATACATGTAATGACAAAGCAAAGATAAAAAAGCGTTTTGGCTAATAATTGAGCGACTTTTACTAAACTTTTCACTTGAGTAACCCTTAAAGTGCCCCTACGATCAAATTTTGACATATCAATGTTTTTGCATATTCATAAAGTAGAGTTCATATATTATTACCAGTTCAAATTGTTTTTCGATACAACGACAGGAAGTCTTATTTTTTTAGCTCCGAATATTGAATCTACACGTCCGCCATTACTGGAAGCCGTGCCCTTTGTTCAGCTTTAAACAAAGGTTTATTCACCGGAAATGATGTCATACACTTAACGCTCGCCTGCAGAACACAACGCCTGGAGGCATATTTCTACTAAAAACGTCTTCACGTACATAAGAAGAAAGTTATATTTATCTTTGCGAGGTTGGCTACTTTTTTATGCACGCTATTTCGCGCCACGAGGTTGTCGTGTTAAGTGTATGACATCACTTCCGGTGAATAAACCTTTGTTTAAAGCTGAACAAAGGGCACGGCTTCCAGCAATGGCGGACAGGATTTTACCGGTAAACTCTCCTAAAATTTGTGGTTTAAGATGCCCATTTGGGAATATTTTTTACTATTTCGGATATTTCTAATACTGATTGACCTATAGACACTGAAAAAGTGGCAAATCGAAATGGTAAATTTTCGTCGTAGTGGCACTTTAACATACTTGGATGAATCAGCCGTTAGGTGCGTCTGTTCGAGATATTTTGAAAGGCCCTTTTAAATACCTAAATGACAGTTTTCCCTACCCTTTTCTATACTTCAACTCGTACGTGACTTACCTGTTGATTCCGTAACTATCGGGCGGTGGGGGAGGGGTGTATTCCCTATAATGGACTATACGGGGAGGCTCAGTCCAAAAGGGGTACCTTTTCAGGCTCGAGGTATATAAAAGGTTGTACGTAATGCCACTGAAGTTGTTCTCTCTCAAATAAATATCGCATTTACTTCAAAGCGATCACCAATACCAAATGTCTTCGACTACAGGCTTACCATCCTCCAGGTTTGTTCCTCAAAATTGGTTTTGTATTCCCTGTGGCTACGAATTCAAACCTTAACATCGCTGAGAAACTTTAATATGGAGTTAGATTTCCTCTCCTGGAATGAACCTTTGGCGATACTGTGCTCTAAATATACTTAAGAAATAAGGATTAGTAGTTATTTGAGTGTTGTGTGGTATTTTTCACGAGAAAGGTATTCAAGGTATTTTGCGTGCTGCGTCGGGAGTAGTTATCAGAGTAAGAGTACTCCGTGTCGTTCAATGAGATTCCAAATACTCTAACTAGTATGTTTACAACGACTCTACAACAGGAGAAAACGTCCCGTAGAACAACAATTTGATTTAACCAAGCGAATAGTCTAAAGACAAAATGCTAAAGAGCATATTTCAAAATGGCGGCTCTTCCACAGCGGATGAACTACAGAGATACTTCGATTCTCCAGCCGTTTAAAAAATAGGAAAAATAAATTTTATTCTCTCCTCTTCCTCCTCAGCGCCTCCTCATCTAACTCCTAACCTCATCTCCACCTCCTACTCCTCTTCAAAAATATATATATATATAATTTATCTCTTCCTCCTCAGCTGCTCCTCCGCCGCTGCCCGCCCGCACGCCCGCACGCCCGCACGCCATGACAATAAAAAATAAGAACCATAAATTGTATTCATTGCTACAGCCGCTGCCCGCAACGCCCGCCACCCTAATCCTTTCAACCCTAAGCCTAACCTAATCCAAACTCCTAATGCCATCCCCAACCAATTAAATTAAATTCAGTTTTTATTTTACACTGTTTAACAAAGAATTACAAATAAAGAGACAAATTAAGCAATAGCTATAATAGAATAGTTTACAAGAAGAATATAAGTTCAATAAGTAATATGTGTACGGCAGCCAGAGGAGCACAAGCTTTCGAGTGACTGCCGTAAATGGTTGGATAGCAAGTAGATTTGGTTACATACATGTATAGAACTTAAGAAGGATAGACTGACTTAGCTTGTACATTTGTTGTCCCAATTCTTTTCCCTTGAGTAATGTTTTCTTGTTTTTCTGTATCCCAAGAGGAAATGTACACATTTCTCTAATTGGAAAACAAAGCGCTGAACACCAAATGCCAAGTTAATTCGGTCCAGAGTTTAGACTTATGATTACAGAGTTGCAAAGTGAATAAAGAAAAAGACTTAATTAAAATTATTGGAATAAAATATAATAAATATAATATACATATAGATATGTTAACACATGATACACATACAGTGAATATACAAGTCATATAAAAATAGTAAATAAGGCTTAAAGTTAAGTTAAGTTAACCTAACTCCTAATGCTAACCCTAACCTTCTAACCTAACCCTAATTGCGTTCGACGAAGGAGAACGCAACCTAATCTGGTGACGGGTTCCCTGTGCCGATGTGTGGGTGTTTGCGTACGGTAGGCAAAGTTCAGTTCGTGGGCGTATTACCAAAAAGCCTCGATATCATGAACGGCCTCCATGTGAACGTCGAGTAAGTGTCTTATTTTCCCAATCCAATGCAATAATGTTTAAAAAGTTAGCAAGTACGACATATCAAAGCCCGAGGAAAGTGTGTCTACCTCTGTAGCATTTGACAAAGTCTGATGTCCAAACTATATCAAGTCAAACATGGTCTGTTTTGTCGGCGCGGTCTGCACCTTGAAGACGACACTAGCAAAGTTAACACAGAACAGTCAAATGAACTGCCATAATTTGTGCTGAACTATCCAGTAACAACCGAGTGAATTATGTTGGCTTGCTTGCTGCTTTTCGCTGTGCACACAGATCCAAAACTACAAACAGTAAGATGGCCTGTCTGAAGAGAAATCTAGGTCTGAGTTTTCTAGATACCCGTTACTTATCGCCGTATCTTGCATGTGAGTTGTGTGAGTTGCGACACTACATGTCAGTGACACATGCATGTGTACATCTTGGTTATACAAATTAACACAGGAAAGGAGTTAATCTATAGTGACACTTTGATTTGCCAAGAAACTGAAATATCAACACAGTACAAGGTGAGGGAAATTTAAAGTACTGAGTTCATTGCTGTGTTCCCTAATCAGTTAATCTACACTGAATGTCTAACGGGACCTGAAACAAGGCTGGTGAAAGCCAGGATCCGGCTACCAACATTGACCATAAAATATTCTCACTTGAAAAATAATGTGAATGCTCTGAAGGAACTGCATGGGGTGTTTATACCACTGGAATGTACTTGGTATTGTGAATGCTAGGAACTGGAATGCAGTTTATACAGGGTTGATTTGTGTTTTACACTATCTCCAATTATTGCTTTACACTGTATACGACACAGCAAAATGTGCTACGAATGCTCAAATGAATGCCATAACCATATAAAGCACACATGTATACATATAGCCACATAAGCATCGCATGTTACACAAAGATAATTACAGTTTTATACTCAGATGCATCCCCTTGTACATTTACTTATAAGTCAAGACATCAAAATTTTCACATTAATTAAAAACAAGCATTTTTGATCAGGATTATTTACACCGTCCATATCATTGCAGCAATCTTTCAGCCTTTTGTGCTACCACAGTCCTTTCTCTTACAAAAAACGAGTCGAACGCACTTTGATAATCTATGATTACTTCTAGTATTGAAGTAGTATATGAATTGTTGCTTCTGGCCCGATTACAACAAAATACAACGAACACACTGTTGCATTTGTTGCATTTTATGACATCTCACCCTTCGGGTTCGTTATCATAAAATGCGACAAATGGAACAGTGTGTTCGTTGTATTTTGTTGTGATCGGGCCAGACAGCAACAATTTATCTTCTACTATAGTTCATTTATTGTATTTATAATTATATATTAAAGCAATGTAATCATAATGTATTATATCAGGGCTAAGCATATATTAACATTTGTTCGAACATTTGGTTTATAGCGAATTTATTATATTCTAACACCCTATTAGAGGAGTGTTGCTACTAGGTATTATAACATATATTGTCATAATCATTATTTACTACTATAGTCCATTCATCATATTTCTACACCATATTAGATCAAGGTATTACATTTCAAAACCCTATTAGAGGAGTGTGATTATTAGGTATTATAACATATATTGTCATAATCATTATTTACTACTATAGTCCATTCATCATATTTCTACACCATATTAGATCGAGGTATTACATTTCACCACCCTATTAGAGGAGTGTGGCTATAAGTTTATTACATCATGGCTGATCATATACTAGCGTTTGTCCGAGTACGTGCTTTAAGGAATTATTTACATGGATGGAAGATGGATATTCCGGATGATAATCCTCTAGGAGCAGATCCAGCTGCTTTTCTTGCTGGTGTGCGTAAGCAAACTACCGAAAAGCTTAAAGAAGAGATTCAAGAACATAATTCCTTTAAAGCTCAATTAGGTTTAAACATAACTGTCGTACTTGATAAACCTGATGGTTATGTATATGAGACAGCCACCTTTTATAGCCTTCAATCTGTTTTGATCAACGACGATGGGATCCGTAATGTAATAGTAGAATCACATGCTCAGATATACAACCAAATCGAGAAGTGGATCAGTCGAGGATCTAATTGGGTCGTAGATAGGGTCAATATTCTATGGTTAAACACCGCTAGATATCAACCACTACGTGGAGGCTCATATTTACCACTACCATCAGAAATAGCTAATAAGAAAGCAGTGATCAATGTGAACAACAAAGACGACAATTGCTTACGTTGATCGTTACGCGCAGAAGCTCTTTCAACAGCAAGAAAAGCAGCAAAACTTCCAACCATAAAAAACCCTCAGGAGACATCGAAATATAAAGGAGATGATGGGTTTAACTTTGATGGTGTGGATGCGCCAACACCAATCTCACAAATAAAACGCGTAGAGAAGCAAAACAAAATCTCGATTAATGTGTTTGGATGGAATTCGAAGGAAAAGCAATTGATCATACACCACATTTCGAATGAGACTTTCTTAAAGCATGTTAACCTATTGCTAATAGAAGACCAAAGTAGTGGTAAGCAACACTATTGTTGGATCAAGAACTTTAATCGCCTCCTATTCGATCAAACAAAGAATCATAATAGGAAGTACTTTTGCGAGCGATGTCTACATGGATATTCCGATGAAGCTCTTCTTACAAAGCACATTCCAGAGTGTAATGGTATCAATGACAGAGCCATACGCATTGAAATGCCTACCAATAATAACAACAAAGTCTCATTCCAGAATATCCACAAACAGCTTAAAGTACCCTATATTATCTATGCAGACCTTGAGGCATTAATCACTAAGATTGAAGGACCTGCCCAAGACCCAAAGAAGAGCAACACACTTAAAACAGAAGAACATATTCCCTGTGGATTTTGCTATATAGTTATACGTTCCGATGGTCATAACGAACCACCAGTACTATATAGAGGCATGGATACTATCGAACGTTTTCTACGATGCATACAAGAGGAAGAGGTGAAGATCAAAGCCCAAAAGGCTAAACCACTATGTATGTCATGGAAAAACTATAAGGTTTATAATAGCGCAACGGTTTGTCATATCTGTCAGAAGCCCTTAATTGGTGATAAAGTACGTGATCATTGCCACATAACAGGCGAGTTTCGAGGTGCCGCACACAAAACATGTAATCTAAAATTACGTCTATCACCTATAATTCCAGTTGTATTTCATAATTTACGTGGTTATGATTGTCACTTATTGATGCAATCTATTTCTAAGACTAAAGGTAATATATCTTGCATACCAAATAATATGGAGAAATATATTTCATTCTCACTTGGTAACCTACGATTCATTGATAGTATTCAATTCTTACCATCATCTCTTAGTAAGTTGGTATCAAGTGCAGCTGAAGACACATTCCAACAAATTGCAAAACACACACATGATCAAGAGAAAACCAATCTATTAACTCGTAAAGGAGTGTATCCATATGAGTACATGGATTCATGGGATAGATTTGTAGAGACTTCTCTACCACCGAAAGATGCATTCTATAGTAAACTAACTCTAGAGGACATATCCGACGAAGATTACGAACACGCAATAAAAGTTTGGAATGTATTTGATTGTAAGACATTGGGTGATTACCATGACCTTTACCTACAAACTGACGTACTTCTTATAGCAGATGTGTTCGAGACCTTTCGCACAACATGTATGCAAAACTATGGTTTGGATCCTGCTCACTACTATACTAGTCCTGGTCTATCGTGGGATGCATTGTTAAAGAAGACAGGTGTGGAGCTTGAACTATTAACTGACTATGACATGCATTTATTCATTGAGAAAGGTCTACGTGGTGGTATATCTATGGTGTCTCAGCGTTATGCCAAAGCAAATAACCAAAGTATACCCGATTTTGATCATAATAAACCAAATAGTCACATACTATATCTTGACGCTAATAATCTGTATGGTTATGCTATGAGTCAATATCTACCAACGGGAGGATTCGAGTGGTGTACACCAACGGAAGAACAAATCATCGAACATGCAATTGATTCAGATAAAGGTTATATCCTTGAAGTCGATCTAGATTATCCTCGAGAACTTCACGATGCACATAACAGCTATCCACTAGCTCCAGAGAGAATGCAAGTCGATAAAACTTGGTTCTCAGAGTATCAAACCGATTTATTCGAGGAACTATATAAAGGTAATGGATCTTTGAAAGTGGAAAAACTCGTACCTAACTTATATAACAAAGAACGATATGTGCTACACTACCGCAACCTACAACTGTATCTATCTCTTGGTATGCGTTTGAAAAAGATCTACAGGGCATTACGATTTGATCAATCCCCATGGATGGAACCATACATACGAATGAATACAGAGTTACGAAAATAAGCGAAGAGCACTTTCGAGCAGGATCTATACAAACTGATGAACAATAGCGTATTTGGTAAGACAATGGAGAATCTACGTAAGCGTGTAGATATCCAATTAGTGCGTGCATCAGAAGGAAACAAACTACAACGTCTATTGAATAAACCTAGTTATGCTCATTCGACGATCTTTGACGATAATCTAGCAGCGGTACATAACTACAAAAGCAAACTACTTCTTAACCGTCCAGTATATGTTGGAATGTCAATTCTAGATCTCTCAAAACATTTGATGTATGACTTCTACTACAACGAGCTCAAGAAGCAATATGGACAACGCTGTAATCTACTTTATACCGATACCGACAGCCTACTACTACACATTAAAACTGAAGACATCTATTCAGACATGGCAACTCATAAACATCTATATGATACTAGTAACTATAGCAAAGACCACCCGCTGTATAGTATCGGCAACAAGAAAGTACTTGGTAAAATGAAAGATGAATGTGGAGGTATTCCAATTGTAGAATATGTCGGACTACGATCTAAGCTCTATTCTATATTAAAAGTAGGTGGTGATGAGATTCGTAAAGCTAAAGGTACCAAGAAGGCAGTAGTGAAACATCGTATTCGTCATGAACAATATAAAGAGTGCTTGATGGATAAGAAAGTATTCAAACATGGAATGCATATGCTTCGAAGTAAAGGTCATAAGATGTATGGTATGCATATGAACAAAGTATCTCTATCACCGTTCGATAGTAAGAGATGGATTTCAGCAAACGGAATAGATACAACAGCCTATGGTCATGGAGACGTTTTTCCAGAGGATGAAGAATTAGATGGTTTTATTAGCAATATACTATCAAACGTAGTTGATACACTATCCTACAACAGTAAGAACGTCATTACAGAGGATGAAGATATAGACGACTTTATTTGTGAGTTGCTTCTATCTTAGAATACCTTTTGGTGGTAGTTCTGTATCTGGTGGTATCACTTGTATCTCTTCACGAACGAACCCTCGCTTTGGTGCATCTTTTCCTAAATAGTATAGAACTGGTTGATTTGATGATACGACACTTCGAGAAATATAGTATGTTTGTAAACTCCATACAGGATCAGTCGCTCGTTTAGTTCCACCTTCCAATTCTCCAGATGCATAGAGATATCGAACTAAAACATCAAATGGTAGTCGCTTTTCTTTCAATCCAATAGTTCTAGAATATGTAGGAGTCTTTATGTTTACTTGTTGTGCCTCTATAGAATTTGAAGGCTCCTTACCTGTTAGTCGAGTAACTTCATTGTTCATAGCCTTGATAACATCAGGAAGCCTCAATACCCATTCTCTACTACGCGCATCCGATCCTTCAGATGTAAGTACCATCTCTTTTGCATATTGATACCCAAATAATCTTTCAGCTATCGTTCTATTTGCTCGTTCAACAAAACTTTGTGCCCTATGATGACCGGCTTCACCTCGTTGGACTTTAGTACCATGTAGTTCTAACGTTTCAGACATACGTCCCATGAATTCTCTACCAGGATCTACTTGTAATGTTTTTGGCCATTCTAGTGGACTACGTTTGTAGATTCGATCAAATGCTGCAGACACTTCACCACTACCTTTCGATGCTAAAGTTTCAGCCTCTTTATATCTAGAAGCTACATCGATTACCACTAAAGCATACTTATATAGTTTCCTTCCACGTCCAGGTCGATCGTGAGGTAGAAATATCAAATCAGCTTGATGAACTTCATTAGGTTTCGATACAGTCCAATGTGGTCGTGGAATGTGTTTTGGTGGTGGTAGATATACTTGCCATATAGATTGCTTTTCCAACCAACTCTTAGCTACGTCTTCCGATGCTTTCGCTGCTACCGATAGCTTGTCAATTGCAGCGTGACCTTTCCAGTAGCCCATAGGACCATAGAAGATACTCGCAAGTTTAGCATCCATTATACGTCTATGCATTCTAGCCTTCAACAGATGAAAAAGAAAAAGAAAAAAAAGAATAAGAACCTATCCAACCAGTCCTTATTCCTTTCTTTTTTTCTTTTTTTTCCGTATTTTTTAGTAGTAGCCTAGTAGTGACCTAGTAGTAGCCTAGTAGTAGCTTAGTAGTAACCTAGTAGTAGCTTAGTAGTAACCAAGTAGTAGCCTAGTAGTAACCTAGTAGTAACCTAGTAGTAGTGACAATGGCTATAGCCATCTACTAATAGCGTATCCAGCGCCTAGCATTCCACCACCGACGTAGAGCAACTCACCAGTCTTCTGATTGTTTGAGGGTCGGTAGTAGTCAGATAAGCGGGGTTCTTTCATTCCTTTGAGCCGCCTAAGCGCCTTACGTAACTTATCGGATTGCACGAAGGCTTTGTTGGTGTCTCTTTGAACGTTGTATGCGTCGCGTTCAAGACCTTCCTGGTTTTGTGCAAAGTCGTATAATCTTTGCCGTTCGATTCTATACGCTGTCATTTCAGATTCTTGTTTTTCAATGGCTCTATCGTGTCTCTCTCGTTCTGTATCTATATCACCCTTTCCAATCATTCTAGCTAGTATACCACCACCAGTAAATGCCGTCGCATTCAAAACGGCGCCGAAAACTGTCATAGCGATTGCTGCTGCCATTACGGTATGATCTTTTGTTTCTCAAGATATTGTTTCGCGTATAAGCTACCAAGTATCACGACAGTCCACTTTGCGTAATTCACTAAGGAAGAAGAAGGATCGCTAAGCATAGATTCCTTGGTAGTCTTCTTTACGATCCACCCAATACCAGCGGCGAGTCCTACAATTATAGATGCGTCGGTTGCTGTCTTCATCAATTCTTTATCCATCTTAACATATATAGTATAGTCTCTAGTCTTTAAGTGTTACTCCATGTCTGGTATCGTTGGCTTTGTCGGAGCTGCAGGTCGTGTCGTGCTAACGGCGGCAACATGCTTGTTGCCATCTACATACTTCTTGTACGTATAGTACGTGCCAAACAATGTAGCGCCAGTACCGATGACTGCGAGGATAGCCAGGTTTTCGAACCGACCTTTCTCTACGTCAGTTTCTTTGGACGGTTCATTTTCACGTTCTATCTCCATCCTTTGAGCTTCTTTTGCACGGGCAGTGACCTTCTCCCAAGCTAATTTTCCGGCTGCAACGCGCTTTGGGTCTTTTACCTTAGTTGGTGCAGTCGTCGGAGGATTCGCAGTTATCTGGTCCGCTTCTTCCATCTTGATTCGGTATAGTAAGTACTAGCGAAGGTTCAACAGTTGTACCAGGAATGACTATATGACCAGATACGTGAAATAGGACGCTAGCTAGAGCTACTAAGCGACCTGCTTTAAGCGATAGTAGACCAGTCGCAGCACTGATCTCGTTGCGGACTAGGGGGTCTTCTTGTAGATCCTTGATCAGTGCTTCTTGAGAATCTATTGGTACTAGGTAGGCAACTAGGCGGGTAGCTAGACGCGTCACGCCGTCGACTAAGCCTTTCGTTACTTGCTGAGCTAGGACGGCCTGGTACCTCCTATGCAACTTATCTACTTCTTTCTCAGGAAGTCTAGAGATGTCTCCTAGGGAGAAGTTCTTACCTAGGTATTCTTTCGTTACGCCTGTTGCGGCTAAGATCGAAAGTGATTCACGATTGTCTGATGTAACGTCTAGGT
This sequence comes from Actinernus sp. WN-2022, assembly GCA_030867875.1. Classification (NCBI taxonomy): domain Eukaryota; kingdom Metazoa; phylum Cnidaria; class Anthozoa; order Actiniaria; family Actinernidae; genus Actinernus; species Actinernus sp. WN-2022. The sequence continues at coordinate 59,122,613 of JAOWCC010001634.1, forward strand.
CGGTTGGTGGCGGGCCTGTTACGTCCTCGCCGAATATCTCAAGTATCTCTTTGTCAGTCATAGTATGTTGTAGGTGCGGGTAGCTCTAACATGACCTCGAAAGGATGGCGTAGACAGAAACACATGCGAGCGAACTTATAGGATCCAAGCATCGTTCGTAACTCTTTGCATTCTTGCGAGCCGCCTCCGTAGTCATCAAATATCCTTTTGCTATCTACGGCCGATGCGGTATGAAATGCAACTACGATAGCTACGTTCTCACGGAAAGGTTTGCATATACTTGTTAATTGTTGGGACAGCACCCAAATAGAAAGCCCTATGTGCCGTGCAGAAAATGCTAAGTCTACTAGCTTTTCAGTTCGTTTCTTGACGTCCTTCGATGCGGCGCAATCATCGAGAATCAATAGAGTATTGGTACCTGACCAAAAGGTCGCGCAAATACTTAACGTAGCATCGATGGCATCCTGCGGTGGTGATATGACGAAGAAACGAGGATCTCGATTCGCGAATCCGCGATAGGTCTTGTTGTGGGCATACGTAGGACAAATCAGTACTATGTAATCGAACTTACCACGAAATGATCCACGAAGTTGTTCTATGAGAAACGCAGTCTTCCCACAATTCGTTGGACCGACTATGAGTGCGTTGAACGGCACGTGCTCTACGAGAGAATCCATCAGTATGTTATACTATACAGAGATCTGTTCAATATCATGAGCTGAGCATCTGCGAGAACGTAGATGTGCATGTTCACGTTTCCACTTCCTCCTACAGTTCTATGTATGCGAATGTCGATATCTTTTCCACCGCCAGTTTGTGCCAAGCCATCACCATGAACGGTGGAATCTTTTGCTGTGCGACAATCGACTAGGATAGCGAATCTACTTTCGTAAAACTTCTTTGGAGTCATGGAAGTATCGGATGTACCAAACCACCCTTTCGCAGCCTCCCAGAAATCTGGGAGTAGTATAGTCGGCGTCAAAATGATACCACTTTTTTCTTGCACAAGGACGTCAAAAAGTTAATCCACTTTTTGACGCCCTTGCACAAGAAAAAAGTGGTATCAGTTTTGACGCCGACTATACTACTAGGGTACTAAGGGTCATCCAAATTGTCACTAGACATTCTTACACCTAAAAAATCCAAACTTGATAACCTATTAGAGATATGATTAGCATATAGTTATATCAACATCGACGTTCGACTCGCCCGCGACATCCTTGCACCTAAGAATCCAAACTTGAGTAACTGTTAGATATATCTTAACGTATAGTTATACCGAAGAGAGAATGGCGAGACCGCGTAGTGAGCCACTTCCACGGAGTCTAGCTCGAGAGGCAGGTGCTATTCTCGATGAGAGAGATGGAATGCTCGAGGGAGTGGAGATAGGCCGCCGTACTATTCGATGGCGCTTCTTCCAAGGTGTGGCAGGAGATTTGACTCCTAGGATCATGGAAAAGTTAGTTGCAAAGGTAACCACCAGCTTCTACCTACGCTACAGCTACACCTATCGCATTCGCAATGTCAACGACGGACGCGTGATGCTATTCTCCAAGACTGTCCCCGGCTCTCCATGGGTGAACATCCTAGGAGACGCAGAGGAGTGGATTGTCGACAGGGAGCTATCTCGATTGAATCCCGACAACATTAATCGACCAAATACCCAATGGGCCTTCATGCGTTGGATCTACGTGGATGTCAAAGTCGTGATCGATCGTCAGCCTCTGTTGGGAACAGGCCCACTGCCCCAATGGCTTCGCCAGAAAAAGGAATGCTTGCCCTTGATCGATATGGTGACAACCTATGTCTGTGGCGCTGCCTTGCCATGCATGAAGGAGCACGAGCAGATAGGTGTTGCGTCACAGCTCGAAAACTTGCCCAGGACTTCTATCGCCTGACAGCGCCCACGCAAGACGTTCCCAGAACTTCCTTAGACCAGCTGGAGGAAGTCGAGTTTCACTTTGGAATCGGTATTCGGGTGTACGAACCTACGGAGGATGGCGCTTGGCATCTGACGCGACATGCAGCTCACTACAAGCATACGATGACGATTGGGATATACGACGGACATGCCTTCTATATCAAGAACATCAACAAGCTAGGGCACATCTACGTATGTAATGACTGTAAGCAACGGTTCACAAAAGCCTCAGACCTTCAACGCCATGCAGATCGTTGCAGTCGTGGCGAAACGAAGATTGTTTGCCCTGGAAAAGCAATCACAGTACCTCAGTCGGCATACGAAAAAGCATTCTGGCCAGAGAGCACCGCTAGCAAAGCCGCTCTACGCTGGTTGAAACGCGAAGCCGAAAGGATTGGGCAACACATCCATCACGCAGCTTGTGGACATGGTGGAGAGCATTGGCTCGAAGGAGCAGCGGTTGATGGCTACGAACCTCTTTCGAAAACCATCTTCCAATTTCATGGATGCTATTTCCATGGCTGCCCGAAATGCTTCCCTAGGGAAAGGAGGCTTTATCGCAAGACCTGCGAAAGAACGGAGAGTCTACGTGAGGCAGGTTATGTAGTAGTGGAGGCTTGGGGTTGCTCCACGAAGAAGACAAACGAACCGGTCCCCACGCCAACCCAAACTGCCTACCCACACGCCATAGTGTACGACTTCGAAGCCTATCTCGATAGAACAAAAGGAAGACAACCAACAGACCGATTGACCATCGAAAACGTCCATGTCTCAATATCAGTATCAATTGCCGACACGTACAATCGAACGCCAACCCACATCTGTCGACGCGATCCAAAAGAACTCATAGCTGCCTTCGTCGAAGAACTCCAGCAAAGAGCACAGGCAATCCGAGTAGCCATGGCAAGATGGTACCGGCTCGATAAGCCCAAATTCTCCTTCGACACCCTACCAAAGAGACAACAAGCGAAGATCGACGAATGGATCAGCCAAGTTCCAGTATTGGGATTCAACTCTGGCAGGTACGATCTCAATCTGATCAGGGAGCACTTCGTAGGAACCATTGCCGACACCTGTCCAAAAGTTCGGGTAGCAAAGAAAGCCAACACCACTATGTTTCTCTTGACTCCCGATTTCCGTTTCCTCGATGTGATGAACTACCTTGGACCTGGAACTTCCTACGAACGTTGGATCACTGCCTATGGATGCGAGTTGCAAAAGAGTTTCTTCCCATATGAGTGGTTCGACTCTCCCGACAAGTTGGATCACGTTGGATTACCAGATTATCAAGAGTGGGGCTCGACGTTGAAAAGAGAACACCTACTATCTAGGTCAGAGTTCGAAGACTGTAAGCGCACCTTTCTCGACAAGGGAATGGAGACCTTTGCAGACTGGCTACGATACTACAACAACCTAGACGTAGTTCCATTCCTAGAGGCACTCGAAAAGATGCGAGATTTCTATCACGAGAAGGGAGTAGACATGCTGAAAGACGCAGTGTCCATCCCAGGAGTCTCGCTACAGTTCCTGCTTCGAGGTAGTGTAGAAAGGGGAGCTGAGATGTACGCTCCAAGTAAGGAAGCCTACCACATGCTGAAAGACGCTGTCGTGGGAGGTCCAAGCATAGTGTTCACCAGACGCCACGAAGCAGGAGTGACTAAGATTCGTAGTCATCAGGGTGGAACCAAGGTGTGTCGCAAAGTTCTTGGATACGATGCCAATGCCCTATATCTTTCCACGATGGAATTCGAAATGCCTTGTGGAAAAGAAACGGTTGTGCACTACGACGAGCCAGGTCCAGAAGCCGAAGGACTTGTCGAATGTCTACGTGGTGGAACGTGGTTTGGATATGCAGAAGTAGACATCGAGATACCAAAAGAATTGTGGAAGAAATTTGAGGAGATGCCCCCCTTCTTCTACAACAAGAAAATCTCCAAGGAAGCAATTCCTCCACAAATGTTGGCCTACCTTGAGAAGACGGGTAGAAAGCGCAGTGAGGAAACGAAGCTAGTTGGGAGTCTCTCTGGAAAGAAGTTGCTACTCTATGCTCCTCTTCTACTTTGGTATCTAGACCATGGCGCAGTGATCACTGCTGTCTACCGCACGATAGACTACGAACCCAAAGAAATCTTCGGATGGTTCGTGGACCAAGTCACCGAGGCGCGACGTATGGGAGACGTAGACAAAAGTAAAGCTTTGCTGGCAGATGTGTTCAAGCTACTAGGAAACAGCGCCTATGGAAAGTTGCTCGAAGACTTGGGACGCCAAACAAATGTCACCTATACAAAAGACGAGAAGATTGTGGACAAAGCTTTGCGGAGTGCTTGGTTCGAAGACCTGGAAGAGATTGGCGAGGCATACGAACTCGAGAGTAGGAAGAACCAGATCCGAATCAAACGCCCTTTCCAAGTAGGTATCGCTGTGTACCAGCTCGCAAAACTGCGTATGCTCGAGTTCTACTACGACTTCCTCGATAAGTACATCGCCCGCGAGGACTTCGAGTACATACAGATGGACACAGACAGCGCCTACATTGCCATCTCTGGAAATAGCATCGATGAAGTCGTACGATCGGAACTGCGAGAGGATTTCGAAGCCGAAAGGAAGGAATGGCTAGCTTGGGACAAGTGGAGCAGTCGTACCCCAGGACTCTTCAAACTCGAATTCGAAGGACAGCGCGCCATTGCCCTATGCTCGAAAGCTTACTACGTCGATATGGGTGGCAGCAAGAAGTATTCCGTCAAAGGTATGTCTAGACGGCACAACGACATTTCGTGGGATCGATTCGAAGCAGCCCTCCAGGGTAGTATCGACATGGCGAAGAACCGAGGCTTCCGACTATTGCCAGAAGGTATGGCAACCTACGAACAACGGAAGCTTGGGCTATCGGCTTACTACGACAAAAGATACGTTCTTCCCGATGGAATCCACACCGAGCCAATAGAGTACGCTGTCTAGCGTCTGGGTACAAACAGAATTCCTTTTGGTGGTAGTTCCGTATCCCTAGGAACAACTTGTAGCTCTTCACGAACGAATCCACGTTTGGGTGCGTCCTTCTCCCCTTCTCGCTTCGCAAGGTAGTACAGCACAGGCTGTCCCGAAGATACTACACTTCGCGAAATGGTGTATATCTGCAAACTCCACACAGGATCAGTAGCTCTACGTTTTTCACCCCCTTCCAATTCTCCTGGTGCCTAGAGATATCGAACTAGAACGTCGAATGGTAGGCGCTCTTCTCTCAATCCAACGGTGCGCGAATACGTAGGAGTCTTTAGATCTACTTGTTGCGTCACTACAGAATTCGAAGGCTCTTTTCCTGTAAGTCGAGTCACCTCACTGTTCAGGGCTTTGATAACCATTGGTAAACGAACTACCCATTCTCTACTACGCGCATCCGATCCTTCCGAAGTAAGCACCATCTCTTGTGCATACTGATACCCAAACAACCTCTCAGCTAGGGTTCTATTCGCTCGTTCGACGAAGCCTTGCGCTCTATGATTACCAGCCTCGCCTCGTTGAACTTTCGTACCATGTAGTTCTAGCGTTTCAGACATACGTCCCATGAATTCTCTACCAGGATCTACTTGCAACGTCTTTGGCCATTCGAGTGGACTACGTTTGTAGATTCGTTCGAATGCAGCAGCGACTTCACCACTATCTTTAGATGCCAAAGGTTCGGCTTCTTTGTATCGAGAAGCTACGTCGATTACTACTAAAGCGTACTTGTATAGCTTTCGTCCACGCCCAGGTCGATCGTGTGGTAAGAATATCAAATCAGCTTGGTGGACTTCATTTGGTTTCGATACAGTCCAATGCGGTCGTGGAATGTGCTTTGGTGGTGGTAGATATATTTGCCACATAGATTGCTTTTCCAACCAACTCCTAGTTACGTCTTCTGATGCTTTCGCTGCTACCGATAGCTTGTCAATTGCAGCGTGACCTTTCCAATAGCCCATAGGACCATAGAAGATATTCGCAAGTTTAGAATCCATTATATATCTATGTATTCTAACCTTCAACAGATGAAAAAAAAAAAAAAAGAAAGAAAAGAATAAGAACCAGGCCTCATTCCTTTCTTTTTTTTTTTTTTTTTTTTTTTTTTTTCGTAGTGACCTAGTAGCCTAGTAGTTGCCTAGTAGTTGCCTAGTAGTAGTACCTAGTACGTTCCTAGTAGTATCTAGTACGTTCCTAGTAGTACCTAGTACGTTTCTAGTACGTTTCTAGTACGTTACCTAGTACGACCTAGTACGACCTAGTACGTTACCTAGTACGACCTAGTACGACCTAGTACGTTACCTAGTACAACCTAGTACGTTTCTATAACCATCTACTAATGGCGTATCCAGCGCCTAGCATTCCACCACCGACGTAGAGCAACTCACCAGTCTTCTGATTGTTTGAGGGTCTATAGTAGTCAGATAAGCGGGGTTCTTTCATTCCTTCGAGCTGTTCTAGCGCCTTACGTAACTTATCGGATTGCACAAAGGCTTTGTTGGTATCTCTTTGAACGTTGTATGCGTCGCGTTCAAGACTTTACTGATTTTGTGCAAAGTCGTATAGTCTTTGACGTTCGGTTCTATATGCTGTCATTTCAGATTCTTGTCTTTCTAGGGCCCTATCGTGTCTCTCTCGTTCTGTATCTGTATCACCCTTTCCAATCATTCTAGCTAGTATGCCACCACCAGTAAATGCCGTCGCATTCAAAACGGCGCCGAAAACTGTCATAGCGATTGCTGCTGCCATTACGGTATGATCTTTTGTTTCTCAAGATATTGTTTCACGTATAAGCTACCAGCCAATACGACAGTCCACTTTGCGTAGTTTGCTAGGGAAGAAGAAGGATCGCTAAGCATAGATTCCTTGGTAGTCTTCTTTGCGATCCACCCAATACCAGAAGCGAGTCCAACAATTATAGATGCGTCGGTTGCCGTCTTCATCAATTCTTTATCCATCTCGACATATATAAGTACGATCTCTAGTCTCTAAGAGTTACTCCATGTCTAGTGCCGTTGGCTTTGCCGGAGCTGCAGGTTGTGTCGTGCTAACGTCGGCAGCTCGCGTGTTGCCATCTACATACTTCTTGTACGCAAAGTACGTGCCAACCAATGTAGCGCCAGTACCGATGACTGCGAGGATGGTCAGATTTTCGAACCGACCTTTCTCTACGTTGCGTGGTTCGCTTTCACGCGTCAACTCTCTCTCCTGAGCTTCTCTAGCAAGCTTGTTGCTTAACGCTAGTGCCTTTCCAGCTGCGACGCGCTTTGGTTTTTTTACCTTAGTTGGTGCAGTCGTCGGAGGATTCGCAGTTATCTGGTCCGCTTCTTCCATCTTGATTCGGTATAGTAGTTACCTGTAGAGGTTCAACAGGTGTTGTAGGAACGACTATGTGATCAACTACGTGGAACAAGGCACTAGCTAGAGCCACTAATCGACCTGCTTTGAGTGATAATAGACCGGCCACAGCAGATATCTCGTTGCGAACTAGATGGTCTTCTCGTAGGTCCTTAAGCAGTTCTTGTTTGTCATCTATTGGAACTACGTATGCGACTGCGCGGGTAGCTAGACGTAGTGCTCCATTTACTAGGCATCCCGTTATTTGCTTTGCTACTACGGCCTGGTACCTACTATGCAAACGTTTTACGTCCTTCTCAGATAGCTTAGATATATCTACTATTGAGAAATTCTGTCCTAGATATTCTTTCGTTGTACCCATTGCAGCTAAGATTGCAAGAGCTTCCCGACAATCTTCGACACCCTCCAATTTGGTTGGATGTTCCAACACGACTGGAGGGCAAACAATAGCGCACTCATCAATCAGTTCATTCAGGTATTCATCCATGATAATATGTCGTAGGTGCTGGGAGCTTCATACTTCATACTTCATACTTTATTTATCTTTCCTTAAAAAGGCTTTTCAAAGACAAAATACAAATACAATACAACTACAGTGTACATGATAATTTGAATTACGTCTATCAGTAATTTAACCTATTTTGAGTTTGATATAATTTGCTCTTCAGCTTTCGCTTGAAACTTAAAACGTCTTTACTTAATTTCAGTTCGTTATCTAGTGAGTTCCATATTTTTACTGTTCTGTAATAAAAACTTCTCTGACCACTCGCAGATTTGAATAAGGGGATTTGTAATAATTGCGAGTTTCGAGTTTCACGACCACTAATATTGAAGCGCTTCGTGAATTTAGATATTAAATAACCTGGTGCGGAATCAGTCATACATTTGAATGCCAGAGTGGCACTTCTAATATACACTAGCTTATCTACTGGGAGCCAATTTAGCTCTTTTAGTATAGGTGTAATATGGTTATACTTTTTGGCCCCGCTAACAATACGACAGGCATAGTTTTGACATGATTGTAGCTTACGTATGTTTCTATTAGATGTATTTGCCCATACATTCGAGCAGTAAAGCAACTTACTAAATACTAATGTATTAATAACAGTAATTAAAGTGTTCTTATTAAACGCTAACTCGAAAGGATGACGTAGACAGAAGCACATGCGAGCGAACTTATGAGATCCAAGTATAGTTCGTAACTCTTTACATTCTTGCGAGCCTCCATAATCCTCAAATATCCTTTTGCCATCTACGGCCGATGCTGTATGAAATGCTACTACGATAGCTACGTTCTCGCGGAAGGGTTTACATATGCTCGTTAGTTGTTGGGATAGCACCCAAATGGAAATCCCTATATGTCGTGCAGAAAAGGCTAAGTCTACTAGCTTGTCAGTTCGTTTCTTGACGTCCTTTGATGCGGCGCAATCATCGAGAATCAATAGAGTATTGGTACCTGACCAAAATGTAGCATCGATGGCATCCTGCGGTGGTGACATGACGAAGAAACGAGGATCTCGATTTGCAAATCCACGATAAGTTTCGTTGTGGGCATACGTAGGACAAATCAGTACTATGTAATCGAACTTACCACGAAATGGTCCACGAAGTTGTTCTATGAGAAACGCAGTCTTCCCACAATTCGTCGGACCGACTATGAGTGCGTTGAACGGCACGTGCTCTACGAGAGAATCCATCAGTATAATATACTCTGCAGAGATCTGTTCAATATCGTGACCTGAGCATCCGCAAGGACGTAGACGTGCATGATCACCTTTCCACTTCCCTTCGCAGTTCTATGTATGCGAATGTCGATGTCCTTCCCACTTATTATTTCGTAAAGGTTCTAGTTTATTAGATACATTGTAAGCCTCTTTCCCCGAAGAAGATCGGCCGTGCCGATCGAAATATTGGAAGAAACACTCTCTACCGTTGAATCAGCCTTTCCTTTCTTGTCTATCCTTCCCACTGCCGGTTTGTGCCAATCCATCACCATGAACGGTGGAATCTTTTGCTGTGCGACAATCGATTAGGATAGCGAATCTATTTTCAAAGAACTTCTTTGGAGTCATGGAAGTATTGGGCGTACCAAACCAGCCTTTTGCAGCCTTCCAGAAATCTAGGGGAAGCATGCCGCTTGGAAAGAGTCTGTTGGGAATCCCGTTGACATCTACTTCTACCTTTAAAATATCTGGATTCGAGAATGATTCGCTATCTCGCGTACCATGAACGTGTGGATCTATGAATAGTAGAAGTAGTCCAGCAAAGGATCGTCGTGGAACATTGACGTTTTGAGATATCAAAGTATCGGACGTTTTAGCGATATCTACTGTCTTGAAGTGAACAGCGTAGTTGTATAGGAATGCAGTACCTATTTCGTATTTGTGAAGTGCACTACTAGCCAGCGTTCCATCCCTGATTGCTTCGTATTCTAGTTGGATGTTGGTAAGTTGGTAAGTACCTATTTTCGTCGCATCCGATCCAACTATGACATAGTCGGCATTGGCTAGAGTCAACTCGAACGTAATGGTATTTTCTAGGGTATGTGTATATAGAACTCCATGTTGTGTCAGAATGTCGACATCTAATGGAATCCTATATTTAGAACCACACGCAACTAGGAGCGCGTTGTCTGCAGCAGACGAAGTACTTTTATCGCCAGCTTTCGATCGTAGCTTGTTTACGTTCTCTGATTGAATGCCTTGTTGTACTCTCGACTCTCTCTCCTGCGTAGATAGGTATACATCGGAGTACGTTTGTAGGAGGTCTGGCCTGACAAGGTCTTCTACTGTTTCAGCTCCCATCCTACAGATTCTACGTACGACCAAGCAGCGTCCAACGTTCGAAACGACTCTGTTATTCGCATGTCCACCAGATAGTACGATGTCGACCAATAGCGCTAAGCTACCAGGTACTAGTACTACACCTTCTGCTAGCTTTGGGACTTCTACATATAGAGTCTCACCTGGATTGGCAGATGATCGAGTGAAAGTTTTCCTATACAAGTCTCGCGGAGCCTTGAGTGCATGAGGCTCTCTTCGTGCTTGTGTGGGATCCAACTTTGATGAGATCATGTTGAATATAACTATATATATAGTTATGTCTAACATGGACTTTGATGGGAGGTATGAGGAAAGAACTGACGAAGCTGAAAGAGGAAAAGATTACGATGATGACGATGCTATCGATGTGGAGGAGGAGTGGAAAAAGACGTTTCCAGAAGAGCCAGGAGAAACGGTCTCGATGAAAACCATACGCGACTACAATAGAGAAGGCGCTAGACCAAAGAATCAGGAAACCTCGTTTTCTATAGAAGATGATGATTACATAGACGAACTCATCGACCCGAAAGACTCGAACGTTTCTAGAAATGAAAGAATCCTGGAGAAGCTGGAGGAAGAGAAAGTCCCAAAGTATACCGATCGAGGTGTAGTCTTCAAACAGGGTTTATCGGAAAATGCGAGACAGAATATGTTCGAGACTGTCTGGGAAAAATACTACGACGTGGGAATTCGAGGCACGCTTGAGATTGCAACCCTGTCTGATGGTAGAGTCGCTATCCACGAGTATGGAAGTAAAGAAAAAGCGATTCCTATGACCACCACGAAGGGTGGGTTATATAAGAAGATGGGAAAAAGTCTCAAAGGAGTCTTAGGACCTTCGAGGGAAGAAATGGTAGAAGAAGTCATAGTAGCTCGAGACCAATTGAGTGAGAGGATCGAACGAAATGAAGAAATACTCAAAGACCCTACGTCTACCGAAACTCAGAAAGAAAACGCTACTAATGAAATAGGGACCGATCGGGAGGAGCGAGCAGTCCTAGAACAAATAGAAGAAGCTATAGTAGAACGGATGCCACTTAGGGATCGTATAAGAATCATCTTCAAGAAGTATGGAGTCAGTATAATTAGCGTGGTAGCTGCGGTAAGTACTGTGATCGGCGTAATAGTTTCCAATCTGACAAAGACAGTTTCCACGATAGTACCAGGATTGGGAGACGCTGCCAAAGCAGTCGCCAAAACAACTGCCAAAGCCTTAAAAGAAATAGGTAAAAAGTTAGAGGAGATTCTACCTAAGATGATTGGGCCAATTGCGAGTTTCATATTCAGTATGGCTGCTGACGTTGTTGTCTTAGCAAACAACATTTGGTTGTTAATCGTAGCAGCAGTGGTCTTCGTAGTGGAGCAATACAAACGACGTTAACGAAACAACGTCCATGCGATTCCAGCTGCGGCAATGGATGTCACTGCGAGATTAATCTCATGTTGTGGGACAGCCTTTGATACAGGAACTCGTTTCTCGAGAGGCGACACCAATTTCTTATCTGGTGGTCCTTCCATAGGAGGAGGTGGGCGTCCTTTGACTTCTGCATTGATGTCGTTAGTGCCTAGCATCATATCTTTCGTGGCTTTCGGGGTTGGATTCCTATAGCCATCTTTCTTACCAAGATAGTACACTAGATTGCTTGGCAATAATCGCACGCCTATAGCTATTGCTAGATCGAGCCTCTTATGCGTCGTCGTTATAGCAGTAAGATAGTTTTTGTAGCTCACCACTAAATCGTTTTCGAGAATAGCGCCTTCGACTAAGCTCTTAAACTTTTCTTTGACGTTGAAACTATCTACGATGGATTCGTTAAGATCGTTTTGAGCGCCTAGAATACAATATCCAAAAGCCTCAACAGATCGATTCAATCTACCTAATCCAGCATTCGTCAACCCTCTACCGATTGGTGGCGTAAACCAATTGTATTGCTTTCCTTCGTGTTCGTCGTTCCGAATAAAGGATACTAGATCGCCCTTGTCCACCCTGCCTCCCTCGTCTACAAATAAGTTATTGTGGTTGGGCCACGTATCTGCTTCTTTGTCGTAGCCTCGGATTACGTGGACGTTCTTGTAACCATCACCATACAAAAGAAATACGTCTCCTAATCCGTGATTCCTACCTCCGTGCCATCGGAAGTCTGGCTTTCGAGATATGCCAAATTCGATGCACAATCTCTCAAGAGCTGATTTGCTGTAGAGATTATCGAGTTGCTTGAAAGCACTGTCACCAGGTAGAGGGCAACCAAGTTCATGTAGAATTCTTCGTATCGTGAAATAAACATGGAATCGTAGGAACCCCTGAACGACTGGCGGATACTTTCTGAAAGTAGAGTCGAACAACGATACTCCACATCCGGAAGTCGCACACCACGTTGCGAAATTCAATTGCTGAGGCCAGTATTTGAAATCCGGACCTGACAACCACGCATGGGACTCCTTTGTTGTCACATGCTTTACGACGGTCTCCTTGAATACGTTAGGAACGCCAGCCTTGAACTTCTTCGTGGGGGTGACATATATCCATAGATTAGTGAGATCAATATCTTGTGCCGGTTCAGTAGAAGGAACTGCTGTAATAAGATATTTCGCACTCTTATCTAGGGTCAACGTAGATGGGAAGCCATCAACCATTCCTTGCAATGCGTCATCGATGCGTTTTTGAGTGACTGCAGGTAGCTTGGAGACATCATCGCCGTAAACGACATAGCTAGAATCTCCATCTCGAAACCAAATACTCGTCGAATATTTGCCTGGACCGTTCACTTCCGTAGAGGCATAGAACTTGTGAAGATCCGCATGTGGGTATCGTTTCTCGAACTTCGCTAATAGATTAGCATTCAACGTTGTGACCTTTTCATTTTCATCGGCAAGGAGCGTTGCCTGCTCAGATTTCGAAAGCCTTGGACCACCCTTGGCAATCTCCACCTTGTCCTTGGTAGATAGACCATCGTACCAATCATCTTTGTCTGGTACAACGAGAGGCATCGTAACTGTTGAAGTTATACGTATACATGGTTATACCTTCAACATATAAGATGGTTATCTTAAATGTCACCACAACATTGGCCGACCATACTGTCTACCTTCCAGAGCCTATGAAGATACGGAGCATAGCCCTTCTCGAGGTTACTATTCCAAACAGCCGGTACAATTTGAAAACCGAGGGTGTCTTTAGCTGGTGGTCGGATGATGGTACGCGATCCCAAAAATACCGTATACCTATTGGAAATTATGACATTAGCGAAGTGATAAGGTTCTTCAAGCCTGCGATAGATAATGTCGCCTTAAAGTTCGTTGAAAGACCCGAGCGGGGGGAGAAGTCGCTGGAGATCCTGAAGAGGTTCCAAATGTCTGAATCGCTACGTAAACTTTTGAGGATTCGTAAGGAAGTATCCGATGTGGATCGAGTTGGGTTCCAACCGAGTACGCACGTCTATAACGTGAGAACCCACCAAGAGATATATGTCTGCTGCGATCAGGTGGATCCCCACAACTCCCTCAATGTTATGAAAAAAGAAACCGAGGCTAACCCATCGCAAGTTCTCGCATGTATCCAGGTTCGTGGTAACAGATTCCAACGAGTCACGTACCCAATACTGAACCCCATAGAAATAGATGCACTACCTTCGAATAGCATTCGTTTATTCGTACGTACGAGGAAGGGGCTTGTGGTTGACTTTCATGATCAGTCTCTGCACTACGTGTTGAAGCTAAACCTCTTATAAGTTATAAGATGGAAGGCGATTCGATTCAACCGTTTCCCTCAGCACCAAGTATCTATCCACAGATTGCTAGTGACACTGGAAAGAACTTTAGACTGCAAACGATCCTAGACACGCTTTCGGGCATAGAATTTCAAGAAAAGCACTACGAAGGTGTGCGCAAGAAATATGCACGTTCTCAAGGAATAGTTCATGGTATCGCAGTGGCAACTGGAGGTCTATCTGTGATCTTATCTGGATCTGGATTGGGCGTCGCATTGACTGGGGTTGGAATAGTGATTGGTCTACCACTTGGAGTTATTGGTGGGCTATGTGGATTAATTTCAGCATCTACGACCATTGGAGCTAAGAAGTTAGGAATGAAGGTTTCTAAGCATGAAAGGACAACTATGTTGGCAAAGGCGAAAATCAATACGATTCGAGATCTAGTATCGAAGGCCTTACGCGATGAAAACGTATCCGACTCTGAATACAGTCTCATCCTGAACGAAGCGAATAAGTATGAGATCATGAGGTCTGAAATTCGTCGCGAGACTTCCATGGGTGAAAAAAGTCTGGATCAGGTTCGAGCCGAACTCAAGCAAGAAGTGCAAAAGGAAATGCGAGAAAAACTTGGCAGCTTAGTGGGGTAAGAATAGATATTTCCTATGAAAGTAACGAACATGGTTCTCACTTTCACTTCGCTAAGTCCTACTGCTAGTTAGCCCATGTCTAGTGTAGATTGGCTCAAAGTAGGAATGGTAAGAAAACAACTCCTTGACAAAACGCTCGACCGCACTTCCAAATACGTCACATCGTTTAACGACATCGCCAAGAGGCATAGACGATCCTAAACGACGTAGCACCTCGTAACTTGCTCCAACGACTTTCGTCTTAAGTATTGATCTGGGGCCTATATTGTTTTCTATCGCTGTAGTAACAACCTCGTGGACTATTCGTTGAACGTCCATAGGTACTCCTTGAGGATCGAGTTTAAGCAAAGTCGTTGCAATGTGAGGAACTATGTGCTCGACATCCAAGTCTACATCAATCTTATCATCGTTATACAGAGAACGTATAAAGACCTCTCCGCTACAGATGCTTCTGTCGTTTAGTTGCATGAAGCGAGCAACCTCGCCTCTAGATCGGACGAACCCACATTGTATGCATGCATGGTAGAGTAGAGCAGCTAAAATATTTTTCTTAACATCGCTACGCTTGAGACAAACTTTCATTACTTGGATAAATGCGTCGGCTACGATTCCTAACGTGTTCATAGGGAACGATAGGTCATAACTTTGTTTGTAAATAGTGTTGTATGCTTGTAGTTCTCGTAGGAGCATTCGTCGTTTCAGTTCTGTGTCATCGCTTTGCTTTGGTTTTGCGCGGTCTAGATCACTTTGATACTGAAATCCGTCCGGACCTACTATACGCAGTCGAGTAGTAGTAATATCGATCTTCGTTTCTTCACATGGTTCGACCTCGGAAACAAGACCACATATGGGACACACGAATTCCGTTCCTTGTATTTCCAAGGGGCAGAGACAATCAGAACATGTTTCACTGGTGTTAATATGCAATTGTGGTTTGATATGCAGGCTTCTACAAGTCCCAGAACCAAACAGTCTGATGAGCTCGTCCATGATACGCTGTAGATGTCGTACGTTTAATAGAAAGAAAAAAAAAAAAAAAAAAAAAAAAAGAATGGAGAGGGTCACGCAACGACTTTCTTCATTCTTTTTTTTTTTGTGGCTATTCCTAATCGTCCTTCTCGCTCCTCAAGGCAGCCAACACCTCGTCGAAAGCATGGCTGAGAGACTCTCCGAGACCTTCCTCTGGTTCCAGCACTCTAGGTTCCACGGTCAATGCTACCGTCGGACGCATGGCTAAGAGCCTCATCGAAGCATTCCTGTCGGACGCACGGGTGAGAGCCTCGTCGAAACCTTCCTCCGCTTCCACCACGGTCGAATCTGCAAACGTATCGAACTCACGGAAGTAGTCGGTCTTCGCTGTCTCATTTGGATCCACGTTTGGCTCTTCCTCCGGTTCCACCACGTTTGGCTCTGCAAGTTCCGCCTTTCTTGGCTGTGGAGTTTCCTCTAGCGTCTTGCTGGACTTCTTGGCGCGTCTTATATGGGGACACTTCTTGATGGCGAGACGGTCGCATCCTGAGCAAAGCCCGTAACTAGTACGACATCCTTTACCGCACTTCGAGCATGGCACGAATGGGGCACAGCCTTTTGAGATTTGGCAGTTGTGCTGGGCACAGAACTTCGATGTCTTCGAAACCCTCCTAGGGCATTTCGTGTCCTTTCCCCGCATCAACCAATCACAAGTTATTGCGGTGTCTACGTTCGAGTTCTTCTTCGACATGTTCGATCTGTATGGTGTTAATGCGTACTAAAATGACAACGTAAGCTAATATCGTGGAATAAAGAATATATACTAATACCATTCGGTGGCGATATACAGCGTACTAATCACTCCTCTAACAGTTACTCAAGTTTGGCTTCCTATATGGCAGCATAGGCATTCACATAGTAATCTAGTAGGGCATTTTCGTTCTCTATGGTGAGATGGGAGTTCTTAATGAGCCACTTAACGAGCCATTTAGCGGTATTAAGCTGACCATTGCTACAGGCGCATAGTAGAGCATGATGAACGTATTCATACTCTATGGTTATCTGAAAACGTTGAATGAGCCACTTGATGATATTAAGATGACCATTCGCACTGGCATCTAGTATAGCAAACGTGACGGCTTTACCCTCTTTGGTGAACTGGAAGTGCTTAGTGAGCCACTTAGCGATACCAAGATGACCATGCGTTAAGGCAGCGCATAGAGTGTGATTGGTGTATCTATCCATTTTATCGAAACGTAAGCGCTTGGTGAGCCACTTAACAATATTAAGATTACCATGTTCGCTGGCGTAGATAAGAGGAAGGCTATCGTCGATGTGGCTTGCGGAAATATCGAAAGTCCTAGCCAATTCGTCTCGATCTTTGTCATTACGAGTAGGCCTCAAACCAAAACATAGTACTTGTCTACGGAACTCTTGGTCTACGTCTTTGTAGCGAGCGAGAGATGCGGCACCGTTTAGGCGTTTCGATGTCCTTGCGATGCTTGCGAATGACGTAGGACCTGCATGCTCTACGATCTTAGTCAAGATTTCTAGAGGGAGGCACGATATATTATCCATAGTGGAAGAGATCGATATGCAGCATAGTAATCATAGCTCTAATAGGTTATCAAGTTTGGATTCTTAGGTGTCTAGTGACAATTTGGATATAAAAAAAGGGGAAAAAATGAAGAAGGGTCATGCAACGACTTTTCTTCATTTTTTTTTTTTTTTTTGCCCTCCATTACCTACGTTCACTCATCTTCTCGCATAAACGTCTCGTTGGTCGTATCTATTCTTCTTCGATGGTTGTCGTACTATGTCGATCTCAACATCTAGTGGGTATGAAAGTCCCATACTACTTGCACAAATACTTGAGGCGTTGCAAATACCATCGTGAATAGAACCTGGTAGGATGAGTTTGCTTATGTTGTCGATGTTAAGACCGCTAGAGTTCTCATCGACGAGAGGTTCGTACGTAGTGTTGTCCCCATCGGAGTACGACTTACTTTTGTCAAAGAATTGACCGTTAGGTGTTCCAGTCTTGTAGTCGCATTTCGCTCTCATCCTCATTATAGGATTAGCCAGTCGACCTCCAGCATTAACAGTAGAATTCATAGAAATAAACCTTTGAACCATTGGAGCTATCCTAGTATTAGGGACGATAATGGCGTCGTCCTTTCCAGGTGGACTGCGTTTACGTGGATTGCGCATGCAGATCTTTTTGTCTTCGATGAGTTTACTTACTTCGCAATCGAAAGCCCAATGTAGGTGTTCGACTAGTTTGAAAGTAGGACTTAGCTTGTCGTCGGAAGGAAGATCCAATTCTCCATTGTCATTTTTCTTAATTGTGATTCCATCGTTCTCCGTACATACAAAGTCGTTCCACTTCTGAAATTGTAGGCAAGGATGTCGATCGCGTTTTTTGCCTACGTCCTCTTCGTTGTATGGTGCTATCCGTCCCACGTGCCTTTCACCTTCGAACCGAAAGACCGCCGGATGAGGTCCATCGCCAATGTCGAAGAATACGGAAACGTACTTGCATCCGTTCGGTCCGTTTCTAGGATGGGTCCAGTCGAACGATATGACGGATCCATGGGATTGCCCATCTTCTTTGGCCTTTTCGAATGCTTCGACCACATCGCCTACGTTGAAAAGCTTTGAACTCGCCATTCTCTCTTCGGTATAACTATACGTTAAGATATCTCTAACAGTTACTCAAGTTTGGATTTTTAGGTGTAAGGATGTTGTGGGGCTAGTCGAACGTCGATGTCGATATAACTATATGCTAATCATATCTCTAATAGGTTATCAAGTTTGAATTTTTAGGTGTAAGAATGTCTAGTGACAATTTGGATGACCCTTAGTACCCTAGTAGTATAGTCGGCGTCAAAACTGATACCACTTTTTTCTTGTGCAAGGGCGTCAAAAAGTGGATTAACTTTTTGACGTCCTTGTGCAAGAAAAAAGTGGTATCATTTTGACGCCGACTATACTACTCTGGGGGAAGCATACCGCTTGGAAAGAATCTGTTGGGAATTCCGTTGACATCTACTTCTACCTTCAAAATATCGGGATTCGAAAACGCTTCGCTATCTCGCGTACCAGCAGTGTGTGGATCTACAAATAGTAGAAGTAGTCCAGCGAATGATCGTCGTGGAACGTTGACGTTCTGAGATATCAAAGCATCGGAAGCTTTAGCGATCTTTACTGTCTTGAAGCGAATGGCGTGGTTGTATAGGAATGCAGTACCACCTATTTCGTATTTGTGAAGTACACTACTAGCCAGCGTTTCATCCTTGATTGCTTCGTATTCTAGTTGGATGTTGGTAAGTTTGTACGTACCTATTTTCGTAGCATCCGATTCAACTACGACATCAATGGCATGCGCTAGAGTCAACTCAAACGAAATAGTATCTTCTAGAGCATGTGTATATAGAACTCCCTGTTGCGTCATAATGTCGACATCTAACGGAATCCTATATTTGGAACCATACGCAGCTAGGAGCGCGTTTTCTCCAGCATCCGAAGTACCTGCATCGCCCGCTTTCGATCGTAGCTTATTCGTGTTCTCTGATTGGATACCTTGTCGCACTCTCGATTCTCTCTCCTGCGTAGATAGGTATACATCGGAATACGTTTGTAGGAGGTCTGACCTGGCGAGGTCTTCTACTATTTCAGCTCCCATCTTACAGACTCTATGTATGACCAAGCATCGTCCAACGTTCGAAACGACTCTGTTATTCACATGTCCACCAGATAATACGAGGTCACCCAATAGCGCTAAGCTACCAGGTACTAGTACTATGCCTTCTCCTAGCGTTGGAACATCTACGTATAGAGTCTCACCTGGATTGGCAGTTGATGGAGTGAAAGTTTTCCTATACAAGGTTCGTTGAGCTTTGAGTGCATGAGGCTCTCTTTGCGCCTTCTTAGGAATCAACTTTGACGATATCATGTTGAATGTATCTAGATATATGGTTATGTTTAACATGGAAGGTGATGCTGTAGAGGAAATACCTGGTGGATCTGAAAGAGGAAAAGATTACGATGATGACGATGCTATCGATGCGGAGGAGTGGAATGCGACATTTTCAGAAAAGCCAGGAGAAAGGGTCGCAATGAAAACCCTACGCGACTACGGGGAGGAAGGCGCTAAACCAAAGAATCAGGAAACCTCGTTTTCTATGGACGATTACATCGATGAACTCATCGACCTGAAAGACTCGGACGAAAGAATCCTGAAAAATCCTAAATTCGGCGCTAGAGGTGTGATCTTCAAACAAGGATTATCAGACAAGGCAAAACAGGAGATGTTCGAGATCGTCTGGGAACAATATCCAGATGTAGGAATTCGAGGCATTCTCGAGATGGCAACCATGTCTGATGGTAGAGTCGCTATCCGCGAGTATGGAAGTACGAATAAACCTATCCCTTTGTTCACCAAGAAGGGTGAGTTATATACGAGGATTGGGAAAGAAGTATGGAGTCAGCATAATTAGCGTGGTAGCTGCGGTAAGTACTGTGATCGGCGTAATAGTTTCCAATCTGACAAAGACAGTTTCCACGATAGTACCAGGATTGGGAGACGCTGCCAAAGCAGTCGTTAAAACAACTGCCAAGACCTTGAAAGCAATGGGTAAGAAGTTAGAGGAGATTCTACCTAAGATGATTGGGCCAATTGCGAGTTTCGTATTCAGTATGGCTGCCGACGTTGTTGGAGTCTTAGCGAACAACGTTTGGTTGTTAATCGTAGCAGCAGTGGTCTTCGTAGTGGAGCAATACAAACGACGTTAACGAAACAACGTCCATGCGATTCCAGCTGCGGCAATAGATGTCACTGCGAGATTAATCTCATGTTTTGGGATAGACTTTGGTATAGGAACTCGTTTCTTGTGCGTCTCGAGAGGCGGCACCAATTTCTTATCTGGAGGTCCTTCCATGGGAGGCGGACGTCCTTTGACTTCTGCATTGATGTCGTTAGTGCCTAGCGTCATATCTTTCATGGCTTTCGGGGTTGGATTCCTATAGCCATCTTTCTTACCAAGATAGTACACTAGATTGCTTGGCAATAATCGTACGCCTATAGCTATTGCTAGATCGAGCCTCTTATGCGTTGTCATTATAGCAGTAAGATAGCTTTTGTAGCTCACCACTAAATCGTTTTCGAGAATAGCGCCTTCGACTAAGCTCTTGAACTTTTCTTTGACGTTGAAGCTATCTACGATGGATTCGATAAGATCGTTTTGAGCGCCTAGAATACAGTATCCAAAAGCCTCAACAGATCGATTCAATCTACCTAACCCAGCATTCGTCAAACCTCTACCGATTGGTGGTGTAAACCAATTGTATTGTTTACCGTTGTTATTGCTAATGTACGATAAAGGAAACTGATAGTCCGTACGACTCTCCTCAGGAAACTTGAAGTCACCATCAGGCCACTTCGCAGAGTACGAAGTATTATGTGCGTACTTCTCTGTATAGTTCACCATTCTTCCATGAGAGTTTACGTAGACGTCTCCTAAGCCACCCCACCGAAAGTCTGGCGTTCGAGATATACCGAATTCGATGCACAATTTCTCAAGAGCTGATTCGCTATAGAGATTGTCGAGTTGCTTGAAAGCACGGTTACCAGGTAGAGGAGCTCCAAGTTCGTGTAGAATCCTTCGTATCGTGAAATACACGTGGAATCGTAGGAACCCTTGGACAACTGGTGGATATGTTTTGAAAGTGGGGTCAAACAACGACACTCCGCATCCAGAAGTTGCACACCACGTTGCAAAATTAAGTTGTTGAGGCCAGTATTTGAAATCCGGACCTGATAACCATCTACGAGACTCATTCGCTGCCGTATGCTTTACAACGATCTCCTTGAATATATTTGGAACGCCTGCTTCGAACTTCTTCGTAGGTGTGACGTATATCCATAACTTGGTGAGATCTATATCTTGTGCTTTTTCGTGAAAAGGAACTGCTGCGATGGGATATTTCACGCTTTTATCTAGTGTTAACGTAGATGGGAAACCACCAACCATCCCCTGCAATGCATTATCGATGAGTTTTTGAATGGCAGCACGTGGCTTGGAGATATCATCGCCATATACCGTATAACTATGATTCCCATATCGAAACCAAATACTCGTTGAATATTTACCTGAATCATGTATACTCGTGGATGCATAGAACTGATGGAAATCCGCATGTGGGTATTGTTTCTTAAACTTCACCAATAGATCGGTATTCAGTGTTGAGATCCTCTTATTTTCATCGGCAATTAGAGCAGTCTGCTCAGATTTCGACAGTCTTGGTCCACCCCTAGCAATCTCTGCTATGTCCTCTGCAGATAGACCATCATCTTCGTCTCGCACAACAAAAGACATCGTAACTATTGAAGCTATACATATATACAGTTTATACCTTTAATACATAATGGTTATCTTAAATGTCACCACCACATCGGCTGACCATACTGTCTACTTCGATAACCCTATTCTTATCAATAATATTTCGCTACTTAAAGCCACATTTGAGAACAGTTGGTTTAACCTAGCAGAGAAGGGCTCATTCAGGTGGGACATCGACGATGGGATAATGTTCCCACAGGATGTTAACATAGGGCACTACATTTTAAGTCAAATCATAGCCGCCTTTAGACCCGCAATCTCTGCTAATCGCGTGAACTTCGAGGCCAATACCGAATTTAATTATCACACAATACACGTTAAGAAACCAATCAAGGTTAATAAAAGTTTATATAGACTATTAGGTATCTTTGGTGGAAAAGAAAAGGATAATGAGTTGCTACTAGACCCTGGTAGTTACATAATTAAGATCGCTAATAACTACACAATATATGTCTATTGTGATGTGGTGGATTCTAACTTATCACTCGTAGATGGAAATCGATCAAACGTCTTAGCTAGCATAGAGACCCGAGGCGCTTGGCTTGCAAAAAACACATACTCTATAAAGAATCCCCAATCCATGCGAGCTCTAGGTGTGGTACGAAACAACCTTCGCCTGACAATTCGCGATGATGAAGGAAATATTATAGACTTCCGTGGTCGAACTATACGATACGTATTGAAGCTTGAGTGAATCATATGTATACATACGATGGACGGCGATTCAATTCAACCCCTTCTTCCATCAGCACCAACTATCTATCCATCGCTTGCTAGTGGAACTGGAAAGAATTTTCGACTACAAACAATCCGAGATACGCTTTCGGATATCGAAATTCAAGAAAAACACTATGAAGGTGTACGTAAGAAATATGCGCGTTCTCAAGGAATAGTTCATGGTATCGCGGTGGTAACAGGAGGTCTATCTGTTATTTTATCTGGATCTGGATTGGGAGTAGCTTTAACTGGTTTTGGAATAGTGATTGGTTTACCACTTGGTGTTATTGGTGGCTTGTGCGGGTTAATTTCAGCATCTACGACCGTTGGAGCTAAAAAATTAGGAATAAAAGTATCTAAGCATGAGAAAACCACTATGTTAGCAAAAGCGAAAATTAATACGATTCGTGATCTAGTATCGAAAGCCTTGCGTGATGAAAATATATCCGACTCTGAATACAGTCTAATCCTCGCTGAAGCAGATAAATACGAGATTATGAGGTCTGAAATTCGTCATAAGACTTTGGGTGGTGAAAAAAACGTGGAACAGATTCGAATGGAACTCAAACAAGAAGTGCAAAAGGAAATGCGAGAAAAACTTGGCAGTCTAGTGGGATAAGAATCGAATGTGGCTCTTATTTTCACTTTACGAAATCAAACCCTATCACTAGTTAGACCGTGTTTTTTATAGATGGGCTCAAAGCGGGAATTGTAAGCAATCAACTCATTGATAAAACGCACGACCGAACCCTTATATATACCACACCGTTTAACAACGTCAATAAGAGACATACGAGATCCCGAACGATGTAGTACCTCGTAACTCGCTCCAACGACTTTAGTTCGAAGTATAGAGCTGGTACCTATATTGTTTTCTATTGCCGTATGAACAATCTCATAGACTATTTGTTGGACATTCTTAGGTACTCCTTGGGGGTCGAGTTTAACAAAAGTCGTTGTAATGTGAGGAGCTATTCGATCGGTATTTAAATCTATATCGATCTTATCGTCATCATGTAGAGAACGTATAAAGACATTTCCACGACATATGCTTTTATTGTTTAGCCGCATAAAACGAGCAACCTCACCTTTAGATCTAACGAACCCACATTGTATACATGCTTGATAAAGTATAGCAGCTAAAATAGTTCGTTTCGCATAGCTACGTTTG
Source organism: Actinernus sp. WN-2022 (assembly GCA_030867875.1). Taxonomy (NCBI): domain Eukaryota; kingdom Metazoa; phylum Cnidaria; class Anthozoa; order Actiniaria; family Actinernidae; genus Actinernus; species Actinernus sp. WN-2022. Next base: position 59,146,323 of record JAOWCC010001634.1, read on the forward strand.
ATACAAACTTTCTGTACTTGAATGAATGCATCGGCTACGATTGCTAATACATTTGTGGGAAACGAGAGGGCGTAATTTTGTTTATAAATAGTGTCGTATGCCTGTAGTTCTCGCATAATCGTTCGTAGTTGCAATTCTTTGTTATCGCTTTGCTTTGGGATTGTGCGGTCTAGATCATGTTGATACCTAAAGCTATCCGGCCCTACTATGCGTAACCTAGTAGTAAGATTGGTAGTTGTTTCTTCACATGATTCAGTCTCTGAAATAAGACCACAGGTGGGACATATGAATTCCGTTCCTTGCATTTCCATCGGGCATAGACATTCGGAACATGTTTCACCAGTGTTAATATGCGACAATGGTTTGATATGCGACAATGGTTTGATATGTAGGCTTGCACAAATTTCTGGACCAAGTAATCTGATAAGATCATCCATACTAGTTGTATACCATATGCCTGTCAATTGTCTAATTGTTTGTTTGTTTTTTTAAAAAAAGAAAAAAATGAAGAGAGGTCACATAACAATTTCTCTTCATTCTTTTTTTTTTTTCGTATCGTGATTTCTACTTATCCTCCGATTCTACCGCATTTAGATCTTTCTCACCGATGGAGAGGTCATCCAATGCATTATCGAGATCGTTAATGTCCACCACATTTTGATCTTTTTCCGATTCCACTACATTTAGATCTTTCTCCGATTCTACTACATTTGAACACGTGATATTCGCCGACTCGTTAGCTCGTTTCTTATCAAGGTTCTTCTTATTGCGAATGGTACGGCGTTGAGGTGCACCACATTTTGCACAAAGTTCGTGAATAGTACGACAGCCTCGACCACACGTCAAACATGGAACGAATATAGCACATCCTCTTCCTATCTGGAAGTTATGTTGAGAGCAATACTCTGACGTCTTTGAACACTTACTTATACATTTCGTGGTCTTTCCTCGCATCAACCAATCACAAGTTCTTGTCTCAATCATCGTGCAATATACCTATATATGTTATATGTCTAATTGGTATCTTAGTTGTGACGTCTACGTTGAGGTTCTTCAATCATACGCACTTGTCTAATCTGTGTGGTATTAATACGTACTAAGATAACAACATACGTTAATATCGTGAAGTAGAGAATATATGTTAGTACCATAGGTGGAGATACCAACGTAAGCTAATACCATGGAGTAGAGAATGTATACTAATACCATAGGTGGCGATATACGGTATACTAATGATATCTCTAACAGTTGCTCAAGTTTGGATCTTTAGGTGCAAGAATGCCTAGGGACGATTTGGATGTTGCGAGAGATCCTACATGGTGGTATAAGCATTTATGTAGTAATCTAGTGGAGCGTTTTCGCCCTCTATGGTGAGCTGGGAGTGCTTAACGAGCCACTCAACGAGCCATTTAGCGGTATTAAGATGATCATTGCTACAGGCGCATAGTAGAGCATGATGAACGTATTCGTACTCTATGGTTATCTGAAAACGTCGAACGAGCCACTTAACGGTATTAAGATAACCATTCATACTGGCACATAGTATAGCAACCCCGACGGCTTTATCCTCTTTGGTGAACTGGAAGTGCTTAGTGAGCCACTTAACGATATCAAGACGATCATTCTTACAGGCAGCGCGTAGAACGTAATCGGTGTGTCCATCCGTTTTATCGAACCGTAAGCGCTTAAGGAGCCACTTAATAACATTAAGATTACCATATTCACTGGCGTAGACAAGAGGAAAGCTATCATCTACGTAGTTTACGGAAATACCGAAAGTCCTGGCCAAATTGTCTCGATCGTTGTCATTACGAGTAGACCTAAGACCGAAAGTGAGTACTCGTTTACGTAACTCTTGGTCTACGTTTTTGTAGCGCACGAGAGATGCGACACCGTTTAGGCGTTTCGATGTCCTTGCGATGCTTGCGAATGATTCTGGGCCTGCATGCTCTACTATCTTGACTAAGATTTCTATGGGGAGGCACGATATGCTATCCATAGTGGAAGAGATCGATATACTGCATAGTAATCACTTCTCTAATAGGATGTTGAAATGTAAAAATATGATTAAAAAATAGTACAACAAAACTGCTTTAATCCGGAAAAAGCGGTAGAAACCGATCATTTAATATATAATTATAAATACAATAAATGAACTATAGTAGAAGATAAATTGTTGCTGTCTGGCCCGATTACAACAAAACACAACGAACACACTGTTGCATTTGTTGTATTTTATGATAACGAACCCGAAGGGTGAGATGTCATAAAATGCAACAAATGTAACAATGTGTTCGTTGTATTTTGTTGTAATCGGGCCAGAAGCAACAATTCATATACTACTATTGACTCTAACCTTCACCACTACATTGCTGTTACCCGACTGCTGCTCACAGCGGCCGCAAATATAAATATTTGTGGCCGTATAGTTTGCTGTTTTCTCAGCGTGAGTGTTCGTTACTCAGTTTATTTATATACTTTTTATGTGTTCTTCTGTGCAGCAGGAGGTATTATTATCATATGACCCGTACGGCCCTGTGCGCGCTTTCCTTTCAAAACCATTTACAAAAGTCACGTGATGAGGACCGGACGTGTATGGCGTGAGCGTGCCGGTAAAATCCGTCCGACCCTGCACAATGTTTTCTTGCTGTTTTGAGGTTTGATCTACAAAAAAATATGGTCATATGATAAAAAAGCCGTTTTGCGAAATTAGACGAACAAGAATTAAACAAACTTGTATCAAATTCGTACGCGAAGTCGACGAAATCAAACACTAAATGGGTTGTAAAGACTTTTGAAGGTAAGAAAGCCAACGCTTTAACAGGGGAAAAGGTATTTTCTTTCATGAATTATTAGAAAAATAAATAAAACCAAAGTATGTTTGCTTATACAGACTGGTGTAAAGATCGTACTATCAGTAAAAAGTTGCATTAAAATGGCTTCCCTGAAATTCGGCTGACGTCATTTGTTTACTTTTTTATCCCGTGAATTTCACTCATATTCAAGCTTGACCATATAAAGTTTTTCGACTTTTTATATTATAAAATAAATAGAAGATGACTTTCTATGTTCTATACAAAAATGATGCACTTCTGAGCTCTTGAAATGCAGCTGAATGCACTCGCTATCGCTCGTGCATCGACTTGCTAGCATTTCAAGAGCTCAGGTGTGCATCATTTTTGTATAGAACATAGAAAGCCAACTTCTATTTGTTAAATATTTAGCACACTCCACCTTTAGGTATGCGGTTTGGTATGTTCGTGATTAAATGATCAATTAGGGATTGTGATGTTTGAGTTATACAAGTTGGCTTTCTAATTAGAGGTAATCTGATGGCTTGCAAGTTAAATGAGATTTTATGAGGGAGTTCAAGACAACAAGTATTTAACCGATCAGCGATTTTTAATACGAATGCCGCTGCTTGTCGGGTATCAGATGAAATACAAGTAATTTCCCGTATCAAATCGGCAAAAATGCTATCTAGATAGTCATTTCTGTTCGTTGATAAATTCCAATATATAACGCCGTTGCTCTTGTTCAGTATTTAGAGTATAGATTTCGGAGAATTTCACAATTAAAATTTCGCTTTGTTGGTTCTCGCTGAACCTCTTCAAGCCGAAATGAATCGGTTGCCCATAAGTAATACAAATAGCACTTAAATCTGAACAGAATAAATTATTCAGTGCTAATTTAGTTTCCCTTGAAAGATTTAATAGACAATTCTGGAAATTAGAAGGCTGTCATTTATGAATAAAGAAGTCCTGTCAGTTTTGGTAGTAATTCAGAAGCCATTTCCTAGTTCAAGTTTGGTTTTAGATGAGTACTAAGATTGTTTCAAGTATGGACTGTAAAACATTGAGATGTGCATGTGTCACGAAATGTCCATCCATACAGATAAAGAGCTCAAAGTTTGATTGGTTCGGTTTTTCTGCTTATATGACCATGCATATAAACATGTTTCTCAATCCCTTATCTGTATCCTCGAGCACTGCCTGTGAGTTCCTGGCAATAAATATCCTCATAATGTCTCTGTGTTGATATATATATATATATATATATGCATACATATATTATATTTTGTGTACAGGTGGATCAGGCTGCATTGTACACATGACTAGCAAGAAATGCCTTCATCCATTTGGAGGTACAACAAATCCATCAAATGGGGCACTTGTTGTATTCCATGAAGACTGCTGTTTAAGCCGTATCTTATTCAAAATGGAGGCCATTGGAGTTATCAAGCATGTTCCTAGTGGACTCTGTCTCCACAGTAATAGTAAGTAATTTGTACACGTATTTGCGTTATCTCTCTGGGGTCTTAGGCCGTGGTCACACTTGCGCTAGGCATACGTACATAGCATGCAATTAGCCGTGTTTATTTAGCCTCGCGCTTGAGTGAACAGGGGTGAAGCACATTTGTGTTAATTAATTATTGTCACTTCATGTGTCAGGGGCAATCAGTCGAGAGCAGTGGGTTTGTTCAGTCAAAAGAAAAATCATGGATAGCCAGCTTAAGATGAATTTGTCCTTTTCTTGCTTCTTTTCTTTACTCTGCGTCGACATCAAGCAAGCTGTCTGCGACGGAGAATTTCTATGAGACGCCGTGTTTGATTTTTCATGATCAGGAGTCTTCAAAATAGAAGACAAATGGGGCAATGAAATGGGACAGGCGGGAAGACGGTTTTGGTCAATCCCGAGACCACAAATGTGGCTTGAAGCCTTGTTAAACCACATTGGAATGGAGGTATACTGAAAACGACATTTCCGCAAGACGAAGGAGACTTTTCTGCGGATTGTACGAAACAGCGCGGCATGAATTTCAATTCTAACTGAAATTTGCATAAAGAGTCTGACAACCTGACAAATGATTCATAATAATAATAATAATAATAATAATAATAATAATAATAATAATAATAATAATAATAATAATATAATAATAATAATAATAATAATAATAATTTTATTCATCCTTATACAACAATAGTACATTGGATTTTTTACAGTAATTAAGTACAAACTAACGGACTAAGGTTTTACCAACTAATACAGTAATATCGTAAAAATATTTAGCAGATATCTTCATGATTGACTCATCATTCATGGATAGTAAGTACAGAAATAAAGACTTTCTATCAAATGATTTAAAATTATTATTAATTACATGTAATTTGTTGATGAATTCTTCTCTTATACTCATAAAATCATTATTCTCACAGATCATCACATAATGGTATTCGTCTCCCACTTGATTTGAGTTACAAATGGGACAAATGCGTTTTTCAACTGGGGTATTATTGTATCGTCCAGTTTCTATTGGCATCTTATGTGCCGATATTCTAATTTTAGACACTGCCTGACGATGTTTACTATTTGTGACGTATTTTAGATATTTTTCAAAGTATATGTTTGATTTAACTGAAGTGTACGTACGTAATTTACCACCATTATGTACGTGTGAGTCACTTCTATTTTTCTTAACTTGAATTTGCCAGAATTTAATGTAACGATCGAAAAGTTTTGCCCTAAAAAAATTAATGAATGCACCTATATGTTTAGGAGGTACACATAGATTTGAAAATTTGCCAAGATCACAAAATTGTAGTAAATAGTTGGTGAATATTACGCCCTGGGAATTTAATTTCAGACATAAATTCGAGGCTTTGCCGACAAGGGTATCATTATAGTTAGGATCACTTAAACGTAACCAATATTTCAAGACCAAAGTCGAAATCTGTACAATTAAAGGTACTCTTCCTAACTCGGCATATACTGCCAGGTTTGTTGCTTTGCGGTGGACCCCCAAAACACGCTTGCAAAATTTTAGATGAAGCTTTTCTACACAATTTACAGCTGTAAATATTTTTTGTTTAAAACTATCAAAACTCGATAATTTTCCCAAACAGTAGACTCCCCAAATTTCACAACCATATAGTAACACGGGAGTCACTACGGAATTGAAAAGTTTCAATAGTACTTTTACAGGCGCGTTTTCTAAAGTCGAAAAACACTTGAATAAACTATGATAGGCCCGTAAAGCTTTGTTATACAGTAGCTTTTGAGCTATCTTAAAATTACCTGCAAAATGGAATGTAATACCTAAATATGTATATTCTTCCACGTATTCTAAGGTATCAGTTCCGAAGTACCATTGACATTTCGTTAACTTATATCGCTGGGGTTTTGATGCAAAAATTAATTTTTTTGATTTTTTCAGGTTTACTTGTAACTTCCATTTTTTAGTGTAATAATTAAGTTCCCGAAGACACGATTGTAACCCGGATTGAGATTGAGACAAAAGGACTAAGTCGTCAGCATAAAGTAGACAATTTAAATTACTTCCATTCAGGTTTACTGGGTCACACCTGTTATCAAATACTTCTGGTATGTCATTTATAAAAAGATTGAAAAGTGTTGGACTAAGGTTACATCCCTGTTTGACTCCAATTTCTGACTGAAAAAAAGACGTAACGCCTTGATTTACTTTCACTGCGGATTTGACGGAGGAATACATACTAAGTAAAATACGTAAAAAGTTTCTACTACACCCATACTTAATGAGTTTAAAGAATAAACCCTCTCTCCAGACGCTATCGTATGCTTTTCTAAAATCAATAAAGCAAGCGAAAAGAGGTTTGTTCTTTGATTTATAAAAATCAATTAAAGTTTTTAACACCAATATATGATCAGATGTTCTGAAACCTTTCCTGAATCCGATTTGACTTTTATTTAAAATATTATTTTTTTCTAAGAATAAGTTGAAACGAGTATTCAATATAAGGGTAAAAATTTTTCCCAAACAACTACTGATACAAATGCCTCTATAGTTATTGAGATCTAACCTATCTCCAGACTTATGAAGAGGTACTATCAAACCTTCTGACCACGCTAGTGGAAAATGTCCATGAGAGAGAATTACATTGAACAATTTAACAAACTGAGGTGCTAAGCTGTCTAATGAAGATTTGATGATTTCGTTACATATTGAATCTCTCGCGCTTGCCTTTTTATTCTTAAGTCTTTTTGAAATGATTCATATGACTTATTTCTAAACAAATTCTGTACAGTGTTGGTTAGTCTTAATCGAAATTTATAGACGTAGAAAAAATACGAGTATAAATTTGTCTTGGATGAGATATAGCAGAGAGCTTAAGATTTGTTATTTGAAATATAGGAAGGTGATCAGATATATCAGTATAGAACAAACCACTAATAATCTGATGATCTAGATTATTAGTAAAAATGTTATCGATAAGAGTGGCTGAGTAAGTAGTAATACGTCTCATAGAAATTCTCCGTCGCAGTCAGCTTACTTGATGTCGACGCAGAGTAAAGAAAAGAAGCAAGAAAAGGAACAAATTCATCTTAAGCTGGCTATCCATGATTTTTCCTTTGACAACAAACCCACTGCTCTCGACTGATTGCCCCTGACACATGAAGTGACGATAATTAATTAACACAAATGTGCTTCACCCCTGTTCACTCAAGCGCGAGGCTAAATAAACACGGCTAATTGCATGCTATGTACGTATGCCTAGCGCAAGTGTGACCACGGCCTATGACAGCTCTTCAAATTTTGTTTGCATAGCTCGCTTCTTGAGTGTTGTACTGGAGTTGCTAGCGCACGTCGGCGCATTAGAAGTTTTGTATTAAGTAGCGTCGAGTTACAGAAAGCGTACGTTTGCTTCATTTTGAAGGTCACACATGCTAGCGCGAGCAGAGTACGCTATTTCTATAGTAACAACGAACGTATTAATTTGCGTAGCGCAAGTGTGACCACGGCCTTAAGTATCCAAAATTTGTAACACCGGGAAAAGATTATTTGATTATTCATCTGTTATCGAGTGTTTTCTTATCGAAATCGTATAAATATTTCTACCATGAAACTTGAATGTTTTTGCATCAGTTCAAATCGCCTTCGATGCTTGCATATTTATTTTAAAATTCTCAGAACTCCCGCAGGCAATCCTAAGGTCCGCCTCCTGAATTATAACAGAAGATACCGAAACAAAGGACGGCAGTGAAAAGAGTAATTGGGTTAGGCTTTACTGAGGATCAGCTTCTGATCAGCGGCACTTTGCCTTTGGTATAAAACCAACGCGCTTTGTGAAATGACAAAACCTAAACGAAGAAAACAAGTTCACAAATCAAGAGCGCATCACAAGCGATTAAACAGACGGATTGTTTATGTCTTAAGCTTTAAAACGATACCTTTCCCACGGTTATGTGTGGCCTAGAATCAGAGTTATTCGGCTTTACTAAGGACCAGCTTCTGATCAGTATTATAGTTAAGCGGCACTTTGCCTTTGGTATAAAACCAACGCGCTTTGTGAAATGACAAAACTTCAACGAAGAAAACAAGTTCAGAAATCAAGAGCGCATCACAAGCGATTAAACAGACGGATTGTTTCTGTCTTAAGCTTTAAAACGAGACCTTTCCCACGATTATGTGTGGCCTAGAAGCGAACTGTTCCGAAAAATAATTTTCGGCTTTACTGATTGAACTCTAGTTGCGATTCTTTTACTGATATCTAGACTTCTAGTGGTCAGATAAGCTTCAATGATATCTTATTTTAAAGCTACAAAAGTACACAAATCTGTTTCTAAACCTTTAGGTCAGTGATGCGAACTTCTGAATATGATCGTTATTTTATGTTTAGTAAAGTGCTGTGATCTGAACCAACTCGTATTTTGATTTTAAAGCTACAAAATTACAGAACTGTTTCCACACATTTTTATGGTGCCCTCTCAAAGTGAGTGATCATGACTTTTCGTGTTTAATAAAGCGCTTTGGTCAAGAGTTAAAAAAACTTATATAGCTTGTATGGAGTTTGAAATCTTTCGCTTGGATAGCTCGTGCAAACAAGCCGAGGTTCACTTTTATTTAACTAGTTTCACAAATATGGCACTAAAATAAAGCTTCGAATAAGCTCTAAATGCAGACATTATACTCCATTTTAATGTTGACATTAGTCAAACCTCGAACGCAAATTGATTTTGCGGTGATCTTTTACTGTAACCGAGTTTACCTATTTACCCAAGGTCTATTGAACTTTGGGATTTCAGTTAGTCCCATGACAAGATAGATGACAGTGATTGACAGGCCTAAGAGCAAGTATGGGAATGAGGTATTCCCAGAAGAATTCCCTAGCAGCCAATCACAAGCGCTTTGCTGAATATCTAATAGGCGTATAATAATTATTCATATCTCACGGACGCGAGTAAATGTTGCCTAAAACAATGGGATTCTACCCGATGAACTTTTGACCCCACATTGCGGCTTTAATTATTTGCTCGGATTCAACTAGGGCATCATGTACTAGCTTGGTTATATACCCATTTTGTAATTAGTAGTTGATGCTTCGTCGAATCAACTTTAAGAGGGAATTTTCCCAGCTCAGCCCGGCATGCGTTATTTGCAGCTGTTCTATTTACCCCATTTACAAAACTTCATCTGAACTAGCTTTATCGGATCTCGGTTATTGTACGATGTGTTGTCTACTCCCCATATTCACTCCGTATAGGAGAACTGGTTTTATAAGGGAGTCAAAGAGCTTCATAGTCTATCTTCATATATCGGTCCTGAAATGGTCACCCATGACTTTAATTTACGTAGTTTATAAAGGGGCCTTTAGGGCTATGCATGGATGAGAATGCCCTTTACTAACAGGTGGTTTTACTTTGTAGATCTAGTAAATGGAAGTAATGTAGTTTTACACTCAAACTGCAGTACAAAGTTCAAAGTTGTGAATGGCTCCCTTCAACTTGCTGGAAGTTCAATGTGTCTACAGCCAAAGACACAGCGAGACACACCTGACAATGGCGAGGTTCTGGTCTCCAGTGCAAATTGTGCAGCAGCTTATGGCTTTGACAGTGTTCAAGGTAATACGCATTAGTACTATCCTCCCACATGGACAAATCAAGACTGTAACATCACTTCAAAAGCTCATTAATAATTCATGAAGCAAAAACAAAAGAAAATCACTGATTCATTCTAATTTTTCCCGCGAAATAGGTCGTATCGCCAAAATAACTGATTTCATGACTGTATACATTTAGATGTTTTTGAAGCCGTTTACAAAACTCACAGCAGTAATTCACCGGCAGGTTTAAAACACTGCTGCGACTTTTGTAAACTATACTTACCAAACTCATTGATAATTCATGAAGAAAAAACAAAGGAAATCACTGAGCGATAAGAGATCTGTAAATCTGATACAGATTCGTTCTGATTTGCATAAACGTTTGCTTCGATGTTCTCGGCCGAAATAGGTCGATCATATCGCCAAAATAACTGAAAAAACACCACTCTATACAGTTTAACCTCAGGTTAGTATTTTAACCGCGGAGTAACCGGGCCTTACCCTTACTTCGAACAATCGGGCTGCCTTGAAGAGCTGTCACATATTAATCTGTATTGGGACATGCAACATTGAGGGAAGAAACAAAATCAGGCAAAGTCATGTTAAAGATCTTCCTTCTTTTGGTTTTGAATAAATATAAAGTTGCATTCAACTGATCATTATATGATTAAAAAATAACGAAGTTAGGGATGGACCATTAGAAAAGTGAAGGGTTTGGGGGGGGCATTTTTACCTTGCAGGGAAAATATGTTCTGCCCATATGTAAGTGCTGGAATGTTTTTTGGCACCTTCTGCCTCTGCACGAATTTGTTTTTACTATATTTTGCAGTTTCCAAATTGACTAAGGAGAGATTCCTCACAAGACAGCACTAAATAGTTCTAAGGGACTGAGGTCAAAGCAATGGTACTCTGGCGGGACCCAATTTTGATGGAAGGGGGGTTGTACCCGGAACCCACCACCTATTTTGGCAAAATCTAGACTTTTGACCACAAATATCTTCTTGAATAAAATACTTATTGAAGAAGTAACTATATTTCTAGTTTCTACAGGCAGAGAAGAACGTGTGTCTGCATTAAAATCAGATATCCCTATTTTACAACGCGAAAAAATGGGTAGGGGTATTACCCGCCACCCACTACCTCCCCTGACAAAATTGGGTCCCATTCGAAATCCATTGTTTTGACCTCTTCCCTAAAGGGTTCTCAGTCCCCCCTGTCCCCCCCCCCCCCCACCCACCCACCCACACACACACCAAACATAATACATGGGGCGGCACTGTGGTGAAATCTTGATGTCCACATTACAAACTAGGAGAGTCCAGGGCATGCTCCCCGGAAAACAAAATTGAATTCTACTATCCTCAGTAATGCTATTTCTAGCATTTTGATGGCATAACAGTGGCACCATGGTTTTGCGCAAAAAAAAAAATTGTGTGTGCATGTATTTTTTCAGCTATCATAGTTTGCCTTGTACGAAAGTTGTTTTTGTTTTTGGCCCCCTCACTTGTCTAATGGTCATCCCTTACTCTCAATTGGTATATCGTACAGCATAATGATTCATTGGAGTATTTAAAATCAAAACAGCAATGCAGTAAATAAGACGCCAAAATTCTGATATTTAATGCTCAGCTTTATCATAAGCATGCAGGAGACATATATTTTCCCTTATAATAATATATGTTTTTAGGTTGATTTGGGGCACTGGATGATTTGGAGTTCCTGTGGTGGGATAGAGGAAGGGGGAGAAAGAGAACCTGCGACAAGACCCTGTGTTTTTGAAATTCTAGTTCCTCCATTAAGATCATTATCTTTATTCAAGCTTAAACTCCGTTTATGTAATCAATCGTTTTAAACTCTTACCATACACATTTAATACTTAACTACTATTCTATTTGTAACTTTTATGTTTACTTAGCAGTTAGCATCCATTTAGTTAGTCAGTTTCTTTTTACAGGGCCTCTCTGAAAAACACTTCGGTGACGAGAGCACCCTGTCAAAATATTATTATATAGTTCTCCAATCTGATTGGTTGAATATAGAAGGGGCGAAAAGTGTAACTTGCAATGGGATGTGGCGTCATGGGAGCGAATTAAAAAAACACTGGAGTCAATTACGGCAGGCCCTCCTTACTTCCCCCTCCTCTCTCTCACCACAGGAACCCCAAATCAACCAGAGCCTACAAGCAGGCTAGGTTACGCGCGCCGGGCGCCAGGATTCGGGAGTGAGGGAAAGCGGAAGTTGTTCAATGTTTTCTCTCATCCTATGTGTATGGTGGCTCGCGCGAGAGCTCCGCTAATATTGTGTACGGCAGAGTAAAAGAAAACAAAATGTGGTCCAGTTCTCCTTCGGACACTATCAGGAACAATTTGGTTGTCCGAAGCCCAAAAATGCATGTCCAAAAGCAAGTTGTTAGAAATACAAACAGAAATGTACTTGTTCCACGGACAAGTCATGTCAAAATATTTAATTGTCCGAATCAACCGGACATAGATTTTGGTGCACCCTGTTGAGGATTCAATTGACCGTATGCCGGAATAAGAATACGCAGAATAATCACTACAAATCGATTATTGGCATGTTTTAGCCACTGGAATATGAAATGTATCCTGAGTATCATATGTCAGCAAGTGTTTGTAGCTTACAGTGCAAAATGTACCCGAACCAGTGACTTCCAGAGACCTGATACCATCTATTCTTATTCTGGAATACGGTCAATCAGTAATGCGTTATCATAATTTTAATGACAAAACAATTTTAACTTGTCTCTACTTCCTGTCTAACTTGAGTAGCCCACATCGTAGCTATTCCAGTCTGACAGCTTGTCTCAACCCTGTTCGTTTTTTTATGGACACTCATAATCCAATAATATATATATATATATAGACAAGCCTATGAGCGCAGCTTCTAATAATCAATTCAATTCAATTTTATTTTACACTTATCGATAGATATAATCAAATAGGAAGAGATACACAGGCATATAATAATGTAAGTATAGGTAATCAAATATTGACAATTTCACTCGTGTTTGTCAAAATCGAAGTAATTTCCCGAGCCGCTTCGGCATTAATATTATGGAGGGCAAATTACGATCCAGAAAAAACTTTATTTTAAGCGCGCGTAGGCGGCATGTGAAATTACAAATTACGCGTGAAATTTCAAGTTGAAATTAGGGATTAATTAGTCCTTTATGGTATTAAGGTTTCAAGCGAAAGCTGAAGAGCAAATTATATCAAACTCAAAATAGGTTAAATTAATAGATGTAATTCAAATTATCATGTACACTGTAGTTGTGTTGTATTTGTATTTTGTCTTTGAAAAGCCTTTTTAAGGAAAGATGAATAAAGTATGAAGTATGAAGTATTATGGCAATTAATTCACGAAAATAAATAGTCCATGTGCATATGTAACGGAAAATGTGACGGCATACAACAGAAAGAACATGACGCGTATCGGCGTGCACGCCGAGATGTAACGGAAATTAAAGTTGGAAATTGAATATTTTACGCATTACGGCAAAAAAGTTACACTGATCATTGAGATAATTTGGAAGATTACAAGTTCTCATAAACGGGGAAATAAATGTAAATGACAGAACGGTGTTAAAAAGCCATACAAAACCTCACATATGTTCCGCGCGCTGGTGCACGATCGGGCGGGCGGGCAGAAACATGTCGACATGTCGCTAAAATTTCACTCTCATGCTTTTTGTATGGTGCTCCGCTAAATTAATTTACGATAATAAATAGTGCACGTGCAGTAGAGTTGCACGCGCATATGTAACGGGAAATGTAATGCGTGCGTGCAGACGTAATTACGAAAATAAATACTGCAGATGAGCTGTAGATGTAACGGAAAAGGTGACGGCATACAACAGAAAGAACATGACGCGTATGCGTGCACGCGAAGATGTAACGGAAATTAATACTTTACGCATTACTGCAAAACAATTACACTGGCAAATTCCCATAAACGGAGGATTGAATAATGTAAAGGACAGGACGGCGTTAAATAGCCAAACAGAATCCAGCACTTGATTCAGGACTTGAAAACTTCAAGTGTTTCGCGCGCTGGTGCACGGTCGGGCGGGCGGTCGTGCAATCTTTTTGTCTATTACAAACCTTGCTGGTTGCAAACCAACGAAAAATGCAAACTCCTTGTTTTACAAAACCCATAAGTTACCTTGCAATTTCTCTTTTTCTTTAACAGCTCAGTTATTCAAAGGAGTTGCGCGCATTCAGGCAGATTTCGTTCGTGTGGATATTACCCATGGTGCAACAAAAACCGAGACAACAGAAGTGCACATGAACACCGCACTAAAGAGAGAAGTGCTCCAGAGAACAGTCACACCAGCTGGCATCCCAGTCAGTATAGCCATGATCATGTTCGACTCTACTTCAGCGGCGAATTTCCAGAGAAAGATGACAAAAACACTCAAGTACTTAAAGGAGCTACCAACTGTGTTTCTGAAAGGTTTGTTTGCATTGTAATAATTATGATAATGATTTGATAAAATACATTAGAGTGATTTTCTATTGAGTGTCGTAAACCAAAACGAAATTAATTACAGAGCCAATTACAGGAACAAGTAGAAATACAATGATCCTATCGTGAACTGAAGTAATTTGCGAGTGGTTTTATTTGTGATAACTCTCACTAAACAAACATTGATTGCGTGATGCCGGATCAAAACAATGTTTGGTTTTAGTCTGGTACTAGCCTCCTCCAATCTCCCTCTCTTTTCTTTACCTGCCACAGGGAGCCCATAATCTGATTTCTTCAAAAATTAGAGATGCCTGCGGAGGGGGCTAGGCTAGTACTTGATTGCGTGATAATTACAAACATTTTTCGCAGCCAGTAGAAACGCAAAGCCAAAGCAATCACCAAGTTACTTTCGAAACTCGATTGAAATTGGCTCTAATCATATCTACAGTAATTAAATTGGTAAGATAATTTGCAGTGATAAAATTACAGCTTAAAGTGCAAATAAATCGAAATACGACAATGGCCAAAATCTTATGAATTACGTGATTTTCATATCTTAAAGTGCATATAAGCCCTAGCCAGTTATCTTTGATATCGATTGTACATGAAGTGGCCGGATAGTCGAACGTTAGAATATTTCTTGATTTGGGTGTTGCGTCTATGAGATATAAAGGTTTATATTTTCAATATGGTATGTCATCACCGACATTTGCTGAATTTCTTTGACTTTGTGCTTGTGAATTAAGCTATTTTCTAATTTAGAATTCCTTTTTTGGTAAAATCACTTTGATAACTTCAAATATAACTTAGAATTTTAAAATAGGCAATTTGTCTCTACCAGCATGCTTTTGTATAACAAGTGATGTCGGTGATCACATCATTAGCATATTCGAAATATAAACCTTTATATCTCGTAGACGCAACACCCAAATCAAGAAATATTCTACCGTTGGACTATTCACTTCATGTACACTCGATATCAAAGATAACTGGATGGGGCTTATATGCACTTTAATCTGACCACACACATTTCTCAGTTTTAATGGCCAAACTAATGCAGACTTGATGATATCACAAGTTGGACTCTTGCTAAAATCTCTTATAAAATTCATTAACAAGAGCCACATGAGATTGAAGATGAAATACACTTTCATTTGAAATCCTCTTAGTAATAACCAAAGGGAAGAATTATTAGCTGAATTTAGCAATCTTTAGGAGTGGCCGGTAGCGCGGTGACTTTCATTCTCTGCTCCCCTAGTATATATGTAATTTAATATTTTTGTTTTTCTCGTATGTTGACCTTTTAATTTAAACACTACTTATTCATGTAACACACGTTTACAATTTAGTCTGTTGTTCTGTTATACTGCAGGTTCTGAGTACTAATAGATGATTGTCTCAAATGTATGTTTATATTTGTACCATAATATAAGTTGTATCCTGTCCATCCTGTGATGGAGCTATGTCAATTTGTGTTCCTCTGTGTAACTTTATCTGCTGTTCTTGCTATACATGATGAGCCATTACGAGTCCATCTTGGTATTCCTTGGATTAAAGATTATTAACTGAAATGCCTGTTGGATCTCTAATTAAAAGCTTTACCCTCATTCCCAAAACTTCAGTCTGCTCATTATATTACAGAACTATGAAGGGAATTGTTGGAGACCTTTAATTTCTCGAACCAAAACCTCCAGTCGGCCGTGAGGTTTCTTGTTTAAGTTTACCTCGAGAGTTGAAGTCTTCAGACTTCGATAGAGGATAGTAACCCATAACTGCTCAACCACAGTATATGTATTTGCTAGTAAATCGCTCAGTATACTTCGATATATTAAAATATCAGCTATTCAGTATACCTGTGGAACGGAAACGTACACAGGTCTCGATACGAGATCGGTAAACACGGTCGAAAATATTTTAGTGTTGGCCTACCGATCACGGTGTTTGCGTTGGTATGACCGAGAGTAAAATGAAATGTGGCATAAAATGTGGCATAAAACCTACGAAACGTACCTCAAAGTTCAGGAGTTCAGAATAGCGTCCGCAGAATCTGGCGACTGGACTGGAGAGAAATCTATTAGCGCCAACAATTAATGCATAATTTAACGAATGCGCAGAAATGTTGTTGCACCGAACCAAAAAAACGGCCTGCAGATTTAGACTCGTGCCTGCCACAGGCAGCCCCAGTAATAAGTGTTTTATCAGGTTTAAAACGCGAAGGCGCAGCCCGAGTATTTTAGACGTGTTGAAACACGTACTGCGAATTTATTACAGCTTCAAAAAACTCTACTTCTAAAGGATAATAAGTTTCAGAAATTTGATGGAAAGCGAATAATTACTTTTTATAGCTATGTCGTGCATCATGAAGTGGGCAGTGGAATACGGAAATAATCCGCGTCCCATACTGGTGGAGCGGTCGCGTAGGAATAAGAGTGATCCTTGCAGCCTTCCTGTTTGAACTCTCAAATAGGGTCGTTGCACTTATACTATCATTAATAATTCATAAGGGTGTTAACCAATCTAAACGCAGCATTCAAGTCACATGATACCCCAATTCAAAATTTATTGTAGTTAGCTCTTAGTATTCTGTATCTATTACATACAAAATACTAATAAGCCCTATTAGTATTCTGTAACTAATCTAATTAGAATTCTGTATCATGTGCAATTTGATCAGTAATACTAACTACACTAGCGTTAGTATGACGGTGGTCTCACAACTAATCACTGAGCTCCCCCATCCTGGCCTGGGTAAAATGACAAGGTAGAACTCTTATCTTGTTGGACACAGACCGTCTCACCATTATGGGACCTGCCTTGATGCACACAGACCGTCCTCATTTTATCCTGGCCTAGTTAAAATAACGAGGTAGAACTCTTGTCTTGATGGACACAGACCGTCTCACCATTATGGGACCTGTCTTGATGCACACAGACCGTCACACCATTATGGGACCTGTCTTGATGCACACAGACCGTCTCACCATTATGGGACCAGTCTTGATGCACACAGACCGTCTCACCATTATGGGACCTGTCTTGATGCACACAGACCGTCTCACCATTATGGGATCTGTCTTGATGCACACAGACCGTCTCACCATTATGGGACCTGTCTTGATGCACACAGACCGTCTCACCATTATGGGATCTGTCTCGATGCACACAGACCGTCTCACCATTATGGGACCTGTCTTGATGCACACAGACCGTCTCACCATTATGGGATCTGTCTTGATGCACACAGACCGTCTCACCATTATGGGACCTGTCTTGATGCACACAGACCGTCTCACCATTATGGGACCTGCGTATGTCCATGGTGCAAACTATAGCGCCGAGTTCTTATTGCATGTTTTTCAATTGTTAAATTTGTTATAGTTCATTTCAAAAGTACGAAGGAGAACGTATACTAATCAGCTTGCATTGGGCTCCCTGTGCGTTTCCAGGCGAAATTGACCTATATCATTATGACGTCACGGCTTGTTTATGAGGAGGACAGAATCGACATGAACAATAGAATTTTGAACTAAATCTGCTCTGCTGAAGAAAATTTAACTTCGAATTGTCTGGTTTCCAGATATCAGCTGTATCAATGTTTATCCCACAATATTTACCGTATTTGGTGGCTGTTACCGCTATTCTACGTTCTACAAAATGCATTTGATAGCGATTTCCTTTGTGTTGTTGCTGTTTTGTCCCCCTCCCACGACCGTGATCCTTAGCGTTTAAACAATAGATTGTTTTGATTTGACGTCATAATGATATAGGGCAATTGGACAGTGGATGTGGTCAACCTCGTTCCCAGGGGTCTCTACGCGCCTAACCCAAGATGGCGTCGGAGTACTTGTGAGACGTCACGAGAGAGCTTTGCCGAGACGTTCTTCGCCGTTTGCTCTCCAGGCCTGCTGATTTATCAAAGCAGTGAAAGCCTGAGGGAAATGTTCACAAGTCTACACTCTGGAGCATTTGTAGTAGCTAGACACACTTCATGTGCATATGTTAATAAGTCATGACGTATTGTACATCCGGGACCTAATGTAGTGTTCGTGACGAGCCCAGGCGGTGTCGGACACGACTCACGTGACTCAAGTTGACCAATCAGAGTGCTTCTAAAGTTGTGAAGCGTTTTCTGTTCCGAGAGTTCAGAGAGGACGTTGTATGTGCTTTCTTTTGTACCGTATCGGAATATTCTGAAAATATTATTCATATCCTTACTGAAACTGACAAGGAAAACATGTAAACAATGCTTGGATGACGTTTCAAGAGCAGATAAGACATTTTAAGTACCTAAATCTGTATCTAATCACGCCTTTGTCTTTACCGTTCGTGTTGTTTACGTTTACGTTTACGTTTATTACTGAACAACGCTTTCGCATCGAGTCCAGGACCAAATCAAAATAAAATGTTACTTATTTACAATCTTTGGTCAACGAAATCCTGATAATAGTAAATATTACAATGATAGTCAAAATATAGAATTACGATATGAATCCAAATAAATGGAATGAATAAAGATAATTAATTAAATAAATTTAATAAAATGCAAGAAAATAATAAGTAAAAACCAATGCTAATAAAAAATATATATAAGTACAGTACTTAATTATTACGTGGAAAGTTATTACAGATGTGAGATTTAGTTGAGCTAGTAAATTTTACATAATTAAGAGATCTTATATTAATGGGGATAGAGTTCCAATCTGTTATGGTCCTAGGGAAGAAGCTAAATAGGTAGTAATCATGGTGTGCAGTTGCTTGAATGAATGTAGTGCTTGAATGATTTCTGGTTGTACATGTTGAGTAACAAAAATAGTTAGGAATAGGTAATGCAATTATATTATGTAAAGCTAAGTAAAATATGTTTAAACGGTGAGCAAGCCTTCTATCTTTAAGTGTTTCTAGTTGGAGTGTTTTCTGCATGTTGGTGACACTGGAGGTCCAACTATGGTCATTTTTGATGAATCTCACAGCGCGTCTTTGGACAGCTTCAATAGATTTGATCTGGTCTTGTCTGTATGGGTCCCACACAGCTGATGCATATTCGAGATGTGGGCGTACGATTGTAACATAAGCTGCACGCTTAGTTTGTTCACTACACGAGTATAAATTACGTTTAACAAATCCAAGTGTTGAGTTCGCTTTGTTTACGATGTTGTTTATGTGAGAGTTCCACCGAAGATCATCTGACAGCATGACGCCAAGGTAAGGATGTTTCTTTACTGATGAGAGTTTCTGATTGTATAAGGAATAGTCTTTTAATATTGGCGACTTGTTTCTGTAGGCTGACATCTTGTAGCACTTGGTGGGATTAAACACCATTTGCCAGTCCTTAGCCCATGAACCTAATTTATCTAAGTCTCTTTGTAATGCAAGAGTATCATCTTCACAGTTGATTTTGTGATACAGTAAAGCATCATCAGCAAATAGCCTCAGTGTGCCCTCTAAATTCTCGTGTATGTCGTTAATAAATAATAGGAACATCAGTGGTCCAAGGACTGTACCTTGAGGTACACCTGATGTTACCAGCACTTCTTTAGATGTTACTCCATCCACAACGACCCTTTGCGATCTATTGGTAAGCCATGATGTGATCCACGAGATAGTATTCCCCTGGATACCATAATGATGTAGTTTATGGATTAGGCGTTGGTGTGCTACTTTATCGAATGCTTTGCTGAAGTCGAGGATATGGATGTCTATTTGATCTCCTTTGTCAATATTCCTTGCCAGATCTTCAATAGTTAGTAGTAATTGTGTTTCGCATGAGTGGTTTTTGCGGAAACCATGTTGATTTTTGAACAATATATTAAAACTATTTAGGTGGTGCATTATGTTCCTATAAATAACATGTTCCATAAGTTTACATAATACGGAAGTTAAGGATACTGGTCTGTAGTTACTAGGATCGTGTGTAGAGCCTTTCTTGAATATGGGTACAACATTAGCATTACACCAGTCCTTTGGTAGTTGACCTGTACTATATGACTGGTTATAGAGAAATGATACAACTTCTGCTATTTCGTTTGCGGTTTCTTTAAGAAGCCTAGTTGGTAGGTTATCCGGGCCATTTGCTTTCTTAATATCAAGATCTTTAAGGAGTTTCTTTATTCCTTCTGAGTTGAAGCTGATTGGGCCCATAGTTGGAATTCCATTGTAGACTTTGTTTGGCATAAAAGATAGATCTTCTTGTGTGAATACTTGCTGAAAATGGTTACTTAAGATCTCTGCTTTGCTTACACTGTCTGCTTTCACACAACCACCAACTTTGAGAGGGGGGATACCAATCTGATCTTGTCTTTTGGATTTAATGTATGACCAGAATTTTTTGGGCTTCACTTTAAGGTCTAAATCGAGGGTATTTGCAATATATTCATCCTGGGCCTTTGAGAGTATGTGCTTGAGTGATTTTTGAAATTCGCGATATATCTTTTTGTCGGATTCCATCCCTGATCTCTTGTAGTTATTATATAACTTTTTCATTTTCTTTAATGATTTCTTAATATCTCTTGTAATCCAAGGGGTATTGGACCATGACCCTAGTCTTCTAAATGGAACTCTGTCCTTCAGGATCTTCATCAAGCCCATCTTGAAAAATTGCCAGTTATTCTCAATTGAGTAGATCTCTGGGTTTCTGTTAAAGAATTCATTGCTTAGTGTTTCAGCATCCAAATGAATATCATCAAAATTAGCCTTGGAGAATCTGTATACCATCCTTGGCTTTTTCTTGCTAGATTTAATTGCTAAGTTCAAATCAAAGGTTACTGCTAAATGATCGCTGATACCATCAGTACTAGTGATGTTATTGATTAAGTCTGGATGGCTAGTAATTACAAGATCTAGTATGGATTCCTGTCTAGTTGGGAAAGTTACATGTTGGGAAAGAGCATGATCTTCGATGATCCCCAGGAATCTTTTGTTCAAAGCAGGACCATATTGTGGATTTCCTTTAACTGTGGCATTTGTCCAATTAATGTCTGGTAAATTCAGATCACCTGTGAGAATTAATCTTGGAAATGAACCATTTGACTGAAGAGCATCGAGTGATTTTTCTATTGCATTGAGAGGGTCGTCGCTATTACCTGGAGGTCGGTAAAATGAGGCAAGATATAGAGGTTTCTGGTTTGCTGATTCAATTTTAATCCATATTACTTCGGCTTCACAGTCTAGCTGTGGTTGGTGCGTTGCAATGATAGTGTTATGGACTGCAATGAACACTCCTCCTCCTGGATTGCTATCTATTCTATCCTTGCGGAAGATTTCGTAATCGCTATGGAAGACTTCGCTGTTTCCAATAGAGCTATCAAGTTTAGACTGAGCCTAGGATGATATGTGGTTTCTCTTGATCGATCAGTAACTTGAGCATACCACTTTTACGTTGGCTCCTTATGCTATTGCAGTTCAAACTTAGGACCTTTAGTTTGGGTAATTTCTGTTTATGAGTTTGTCTCTTTGTTGTCTTTGTCTTTATCGGAGTTGAAGATGGCGCTTGATCTAGATTGTAAACATGGCTTGTATTTTCGTTCGGTTCTAATGATGAATTAGAAAGTGAGTCAAAAGAGTTTGAATCGCAGAATGAATCCGTATTTGTTTCACAAAACGATGATGAAGAAGAAGAGAAGTTCGGTATACCACATTTCACACATATCCACATATGTGTATGCGTTGAATCGAGTGCTCTTCAAAAAGTCTATTTACTACGTTCAGAGATGAGAATTCACTATTATATTTACACAGCGAGGTACTTTTAATGATAAACATACAGAAAAAGTCAGGGGGCCCCAAGGGGCCCCTTCGTTTTAACGGAGAAAATTGACCTTGAAGTTCATGCAGATCACGACCATGTCTTACTCCGCTGACTGTGTACAATATGTTGCCCAGTATCCGGCCAGTTCAGATTATAACCGCCGTATCTTTGCTTTCGTGGTTGGACAAATTGTGAACTTTCATCCAGAACAGCCCATTTATATACCAACATAATGAAAAAGGTTTGGCTGCTTTACCTTAAATATCTTGACAATTATTGCCATTTATGCAAAACTCTTGAGGTTCACAGTACCGGTGCCTAGTATCCGGTCAGCTGTTCCAGTATCCAGCCATTGACAAATTCAAGCATATTTTTAGCAACTGCCAATCTCAACCAAATCTCCTTCCAAGCTAGTCAATTCACCATAAAAAGCCCCAAATCCCTCTAAAACAGACCATGGAATAATTAAGGTCCAAACACTGATTCTAGGAAATGTTTGCAATTTATTCTAAAGACCTCCCTTTCAAAAATCATGTACAAACAGTCTCGCGGCCTTTGACAGGGACAACACCAAATACAAGTCCGCCAATACCTTGTTCAAGAAAGTCTAAGATATGTCATAAACCACGCGTGTTTGCTGGTTTTCGCAGGCCGTCGAATACTAATATTATCGCTCGACATAACTAGAAAATTCGAAAAGCTGGCTTAAACTCAGGGAAAGAAAGAAATAATTTCTTACTGTAAAAAACTTGCCAACGAGTCGATCACAACAACTCACCGTAAAGTTACTTTCCCTGAAATTAATATGTCCGCTGCACATCACATTACTCCTTTGTGAATCGAGAAATATCCCTGATCGACTCAGGCACTATTTATTCCCGAAAAGAGAAGAGCTTATTCAGATATTACGCCGCGAAGATAAGGAAGAACGGATCAAAAGTCAGAGGTCAGAGATGTTCACGCTTCGACGACCGTGTTGAAATGAGGCTATTTTACATTTTCTCCCATCGTACTTTGCGATGCGTGTCCAACACCGCCTGTGACGAGCAGAGACGCTCGTGTGTAAAATGTGTGCCGAGTAGTTTGGCCTTTGTGGCCTCAATAAACACCACAAATTGGCGACGAGGATGACAAAAAAGTAGACAGGAATGTCAGCAAAAACTCTGCCGGCATTGGACCTGTCAGGATCCGCCTCGCAAGTGGCTGAGCACTGGAAGAAGTGGAAACAGCATTTGAATATTATGCAGAAGGCAAGGGAGTCGAGAATGCTCGCAAGAAGACTTCGCAATTACTTCATTTCGCTGGGATGGAAGTACAAGATATTTTCGAAGATTTACAAGACCCAGGACCGACTCCAGCGGAGGGAGAAAATGTGTATTTGTCAGCGATTCGAAAGCTAGATTCGTATTTTAAGACGGAAGAGCGCCACGTTTTTCGACAACTTGTGCCGAAGGAGGGGGAAACCGCTGACCAGTTCATGGTTCGTCTACGAAAGCAAGCACGGCATTGTAATTTCGGAGGAAGTCTGGAAGAAAACTTAAGGGACCAGCTGATAGACAAGCTGAGGAACTATGAACTGAAAAGGAAGCTATTGGAAACTAGAAATATAACGCTAGAAGAGGCATTAAATAAATCTCGCGCTTGGGAGTTAGCCGGTTTGCAGGCTCAGAGTATGACAGAACAACCAAGAGAAGAGATGGGAAGCTCGAATGCAGTTGGTTCAAGATCTAGGAATATAGACATGGGGACACGGGGTAAAACCTGTTTTAACTGTAACAGAGAAGGACATTTTGCTCGGGATGCTAAATGCCTGCAAAAGGACAAAAATGCAAGAAATGTGGGATATATGGACATTTCGCTGTCTGTTGTAAAGGGGAAAGGAAAGAGCATAAAACAGTAAATCAACAAGCAAGTCAAGGAAGTACCTGGCGTCGAGGAGGCAGGTCGACAAGCGAATTGTGTTGAGGGCCAGGAGACAAATGAGGATAAGGACAGTTTTGCATTTTCTGTAACAGAAGAGACCGAACAGGCATTTGTTGTTTCAAGTTCTGTGGAGCCAGAGGTTAACATTGAAGTAAAGATTAATGGCATTACCAAGCATGTACTTATTGACTCTGGATCAGTAAGCAACCTGATAGGAAAGGAGGAGTTAAAAAAAATCAGGAATCAGGGACTCGATGTAGAAGTGAAAGACTGCTCAAAGAAGTTATATGCGTATGGAGGAAAAAAGAGGAAGGTCCTAGGACAGTTTGAGACAGAGGTAGCAGTGGGTGCAGCAAGGACCACTACAAGTTTTGTTTTAGTGGAAAAGGGACGTTGTTTACTATAGGAAGTACAACATCCAAGGACTTAGGGATTCTCCGGATTAGGCTTGGAGCTGTTCCTAATACTTGTAACGCAGTACAGGATGACTATGGAGAGCAAGTCAAAGCAAAGTACCCAAATGTTTTTGAGGGAATAGGCAAGTTGAAGGACTATAAGCTTAAACTACATATTGATCCAAATGTGGTTCCAGTAGCTCAGAAAGTAAGGCGAATACTGTTCTCACTTCGGGACAAAGTGACAGCTAAGGTGAAAGAGTTATTAAGAGAAGATATTATAGAAAAGGTCGAAGGGCCTACAACGTCGGTCAACCCAGTTGTCATTGCACCAAAGCCTTCGGGAGAGATTAGACTTTGTGTGGACATGCGACAAGCAAACGAGGCAATTATTCGGGAGAGAGTTCCAATACCAACAGTTGACGAAGTGCTGGAGGAGTTGAATGGGAGTGCAGTGTTTTCCAAGTTAGACCTAAAGTGGAGATTTCACCAGGTGTAATTACACGAAGACTCCCGGGATATTACAACTTTTGGAACGTATGATGGATTGTTCCGTTACAAGCGACTAAGTTTCGGAGTGAATGCTGCCTCAGAGAAATACCAGCACATCGTAAGCCAGACTGTCGCAGATCTGGGCGGTGTAGTTAATATTGCTGATGACCTGGTAGTGCATGGAAAGGATGTGAAAGAGCATGATAACAACCTGCATAAGGTATTAAAGAGATTAGAAGAGAAGCATTTGACGCTGAGAGTGGATAAGTGTACTTTTAGGATGGACAGAGTAGTATTTATGGGACTACTACATGTACTAACAAAGCATGGCATAGGGCCAACAACAGAGAAAATTCGGGCAGTTGTTGAGGCTAAATCCCCAACATCACCTTCAGATGTGCGCAGTTTTCTAGGTATGGTTGGGTTTAGCGCACGTTTTATACCGGACTTTTCTACAACTGCGGAACCCTTGAGAGCTATTTCACGCAAAGGAGAACAGTTTGTGTGGGGCAAGAAGCAAAAACAGGCATTTGTTAAGCTTAAGGAGCAACTAGCTGATGCATCGGTGTTGGCTTACTTTGACAAGGAAGCACATACAAGAGTTATTGCGGATGCTAGCCCGGTGGGACTCGGGGCTGTGCTAGTCCAGGAAAAGAATGGACAGAGTCGCGCTGTGTGTTATGCTAGTCAAAGTCTGAGTGATGTAGAGCGTCGTTATAGTCAAATGGAGAAGGAGGCACTGTTGGCAAGGGAATAGGCAAGTTGCGGGCCTGCGAAAGGTTCAACCTGTACTTGCAGGGACTGCCAGAGTTTGACTTAGTTACGGATCATGAGGCACTGAGGGTTCTCTATTCAAGAAAGTCAAAGCCATCTGCAAGAGTGGAGCGATGGGTTTTGCGCTTGCAGTCATACAACTACAAGGTGTTCTGCGTGTCTTCGAGTGGGAACATTGCGGATGCACTGTCGCGTTTGAATAAGATATCGGCAAACAACGAGTTCTTACGGGATGACGAGTATGTTCGTGCAGTTACCTTAGAGTCAGTACCGGTTGCTCTCAGAATTCAAGAGATAGAGAGTGCATCAGCACAGGATGATGAGTTGCTTGCAGTGAGCGAATGTTTGATACACGGGAACTGGGAGAAAGCTCCCAAACCCTACCTGATGGTACGAAACGAGTTGACATTCATCAGTTATGTAATTCTTCAGGGCACGAGAATTGTTATTCCTGCTGAGTTGCGGAAGAGAGTGACTGGCTTGGCACATGAAGGGCACCAAGGTATCGTAAAGACCAAAGAGAGGTTACGGTTGAAGGTATGGAGGCCGGGGATCGATAGAGAGGCAGAGAGGAGATGCAGAGAGTGCTACGGCTGTCAGCTAGTGACTAAGCATGTACCACTAGTTAAGCCTACAAAGATGCCGGATAGACCATGGAAAGAGCTTGCCCTAGACTTGATGGGACCGCTACCTACGGGTGAGCACTTG
Source organism: Actinernus sp. WN-2022 (assembly GCA_030867875.1). Classification (NCBI taxonomy): domain Eukaryota; kingdom Metazoa; phylum Cnidaria; class Anthozoa; order Actiniaria; family Actinernidae; genus Actinernus; species Actinernus sp. WN-2022. The sequence continues at coordinate 59,172,707 of JAOWCC010001634.1, forward strand.
ATTGTCTTAGTTGATTACTTCAGCAGATGGATGGAAGTGGACGTAGTTCGTTCGACGTCAAGTGAAGTGATAATTCGGTGTCTAGATTCACAATTTGCACGACATGGTGTACCAACGGGACTGAGAACAGATAACGGTTCTAACCTAGTATCCGAAGAGATGGAAAGTTATTTGAAGGAGATGGGTGTTGAACATCGGTACACTATACCACTTTGGCCAAGAGTGAATGGCGAGGTAGAACGTCAAAACAGATCGCTTTTGAGAGAGTCGCATGCAGAAGGGAAGAATTGGCGTGTCGAGCTGAACAAGTTTCTACTTGCGTATCGATCGACTGAACATACCACTACGGGGAAGAGCCCATCGGAGTTATTGTATAAGAGAAAGCTGACCACAAAGCTACCCGAGTATGATGACGAAGGGGATGATGTTAGATACCAACAGGTCAGAGACCGTGACGCAGAGAAGAAACAGGCTAATAAAGATTACGTGGATAAGAAGTTCCATGCTGCAGATCGGGATGTGAATACAGGTGATTCCGTATTGCTGGAGAAGAGAAAAAAATACAAACTGTCTTCGTCGTATGAGAGGCAGCCCTACGAGGTTATGGGTCGATACGGAGACCAGTTAAGGCTGAGATCACCAACTGGGGTTGAATACAAGAGGAACATTCAACATGTTAAGAAGTTCCAGACACCAGTTATTCAGCAAGGAGTAGATCAACCTCCACCCGGAGCATTGTCTCAGGAGCAAGTTGTCAACCAACAGGATGACCTGCCACTGCTAGAACCAGTTCGTACAGAAGCAAAGCGGTTGTTTGTGGTACCAGAACAGGGCGCAGCTGCTGAACAGGCACAGTCGCCAAGGCGATCTGGGAGAGTTTGTAGACCTCCACGAGCCTTAGAGGACTATGATATAGGCTAGGTCTTACAAGACTTTGGACAGTATTCGTTTAGTTTTATGATGGACTTGCAAACCATTGTATACGTTATAGTTGTTGTTTATCAGAACAGTAATCTGAAGAAGAAGAGGGATTGTAGTGTTTGTAGTAGCTAGACACACTTCCTGTGCATATGTTAATGAGTCATGACGTATTGTACATCCGGGACCTAATGTAGTGTTCGTGACGAGCCAGAGTGTGCGACTCCGGGACGCTCGTGTGTAAAATGTATGCCGAGTAGTTTGGCCTTTGTGGCCTCAATAAACACCACAAGCATTGACGAAGTCCGATGTCGGAACTGTATCAAACCAAACATGGTATGTTTTGTCGGTGCTGCCTATTCAACCCCATCAGTCAAATCAACTCGTTCATAATATTTGCTGAATTGTCCAGTAAAAACCTGGTGAATATGCGATCGAAAATTATGTTGGCTTTCTCGCTGTATTGGATTGTGCTTTCATTATTCCTACGAATTTTATAGCCATGATTCATTATTCCGCTTCCACCCCTGAAACAATTAATCTACCAATATTGATCAGTAATAATTCTACAATATATAAACTGACAATGGACACTTGATATTCTACAGCCAGCCTTGATCTCACTTGAAGAATAATTTGAATTCTCTGAAGGAACTGGAGTGTAGTTTATACACACGCATAATTATATAGTTTATATTGTATCACCAACAGAAGAGTCTGGATAGGGTTAACTGAAAAACGGCCTAAAATTCAACTGTCAAGTGACAAATAAGGCTATTTTTGACTGTTAACTGAAAATTTACTGTTAGCTGATAAATTGTAGATCCAGCTTTGAAATTCAACAAAATAATATTAATTATCAAAGATTACCCTTAAAATGCTATAAATTTTAGAGCTCAACTGTCAACTGACACAAATGGTCTAAGTTTTAACTGTTATTTGTAATTTATAATCCACACCCCTACTATCCAGTCCCTTCATTAATCAGACACTTACAGGGCTTTCAGAATATATTTTGAGTAGCAGGTCAATACAAGAAAGTAGGCGTTTGTTACAAAACTCGGGGGTGAAGACAAAATTGTAATTGTCTGTTGATAAAGAGAAAATAACTGCCGATGGACATTTTATTTGTTGAATTTGTTAAAACCACATTTTCCTCTAAATAAACTTACCTACGTATACCGGTGTTACATTATTTTTCTTAACAAAAGACAAAAATATATGCGTGGCTTGCTTAATATTCTTTGTTTAGCAATTGGAACTGATAACACACTCAATGTTGCAATCCAAAATATTTGTCATTTGATAACCTACAGTGTATTTAACCAAACATATCCAACCCCTTGTATAAATTATAAGTCGAGACATTCAAAACTTTTCACATTTATTATTAAAATATTTTGGATCAGGATATTTTTTACACCCACAGTAGACTCGGTCTGTTGTTGACTATTATATTGTTGACAGCAGTAGTCTAGATTGCTGCAGTGATGTCTCAGAAGGGTGTGTATTTGTGACTACCACAACTGTTCATTTATTTTGTTATAACTCGGGAACAGGGAGGGTTGATAATTCTGGTCATAAAAACCATTTCGAACGCACTTTCTAATCTATGATTATCACTAGTAATAACATTTGACAGTTAATTAAGCTTTTTCATGCAAAAAAAATCAATACACACGCGTCCTGCCAGATCCGTGTAGTACACAGTTCTGCCCAAGACTTATTTCAAATAAAAACTATTTCGCGCTGTCTGATCCTAAAACCGGATTGTAAAGCAACACTTAGATACTACAATCACATCCTTAGAACATCGTGCCTTCTCGTCTAAGAAGGGCCGTTTAAAGAAGCGAAAAATTACCAAATTTCACTAACATTCGCCCACATTCCTAAGTTCAGAAATGCTGCAATATGAGAATCGTTTCGCTCACAAGTTCTTGAAAAAAACATTTGTCGAAAAAACTTTAACGAGCAAAGATATTTCATTCTTAGAATGACTCTATGTACATGTAAGGTACCAATTACTGAGTAAAAGTCTAGATGCTAGAAAAGCACGCCACGGGCTTCCCAGTTACAGAACGTATCCTAATCTTGCGTCGGACTCCCTGTGGTCATGTGTGGGCGAAAAAAAAGTATCGATTTTTTTGTGTACTTTTGGATAAAATTATCTCGGCCGGGAAACTGGTAAATACACAATGCTCGCTCGGCGCATGGTTTCTTAGTATTATTTCCCCATTCAAATGCAATGAGACGAGCCCGCTAAGGGTCATTGCAAATTATATTTCCTGGCCGAGTTATTGGTTGAGTTATGACCAATTATGGGTCGAGTTATGACAAGTTATGGGTCGAGTTATGACCAGTTATGGGTCTAGTTATGACCAGTTATTGGTCGTGTTATGACCAGTTATGGGTCGTGTTATGACCAGTTATGGGTCGTGTTATGACCAGTTATGGGTCGTGTTATGACCAGTTATGGGTCGAGTTATGACCAGTTATGGGTCGAGTTATGACCAGTTATGGGTCGAGTTATGACCAGTTATGGGTCGAGTTATGACCAGTTATGGGTCGTGTTATGACCAGTTATGGGTCGAGTTATGACCAGTTATGGGTCGAGTTATGACCAGTTATGGGTCGAATTATGACCAGTTATGGGTCGAGTTATGGGGACGTGGGGACGAGGCTGGCGTGGCGAGGTAATGAATTTGATGCAGCAGTCAATTTCAACAATGGGGGGGGGGGGGGGGGTGGGGACTCCCCTACTGATCATGGAATATTTTTTATTTTGAACCCTAAAGGGGACCACCAGCCTAGTCCCTAGGCCTTCTGGCTTGGTATTTTGTCTGAGTAGGTTAATGGGATCCCTGTGATTTGTAAAATTCGATCCAGCATGGCGGCCACGGATTCGGTATACATTTGCTCGTGAAGAGCTTGAGCAAATATCAAAGCATGGGTTTGATTCTTTAAGAGAGTTTTGCTTGGATTTTAAAAGCACTTTGCCTGATTTGGCGTGGAGGAAACCCGCTCTAAGTGAATGTCGCGTTGAGTTTCACGGCTCGACAACTTCTATCCGTTTGACGAAGCACAATGAGTTTATTCATGATCGTAAAAAGACTGGATTGGAAACTACAGATCATGTGGGGTGTTTCCGGTTTGCTGATTGGCTGATACTCTACTTTAACATGACTCAATCATAGTGGAAAATCGTGACGTGAAGAGTGGCGTCAAGTAAAGGGTTTACGCAATGCAATTACTTTGCCTTTTACTTCTGTTCTTTTGGTCTTGTTTTAGTGCTCTTCTCACTTTTAAGTAATAATGTTTTCTTTTTCCGTTGTTTTACGACGATTCCAACCCGCCTAAGCCACACGTGAACCTTCAAGGTAATCCCATCTTGCTGTTTACTTTCATTTCATTCTGTTTTGGAGAAAATCGCATCCCCAAAACGGGCCTTTTACGGCCAAATTTGGAAGATATGTTGTGTATTTTGGGTCACAAATATTTGTGAGTTTTTCACGTAGTCGTTGTTCAAATTCTCCTTTACCTCCGCAAATTATGGACCAACTTGGTTACTTTTGATGATAGTGGTGTAGCTTATGCCATGCCCATGGTTGATATGCAGAACAAAATGTCAATGTCACTTCATTTTATCCACTTAGACATATGTCAAGATGGTTGAGAGAAAGTTAAGGCACCAGGGATGCCACAGTGAATCTACTACAGATCGATATTTACCTCTTTGTGGTCTCCCATTTAAATTCAGTTTCCTATTCACAATGTTCCTTCATCAGCAGTCCGAAATTAGCCTTCTATCTACAACTATTATTTTGTCTACACAGTTTTATATCAAATGATGGTGTACTTAATAACCAGTGGAACGTAGCCAAACATTCAGAACTCTTCCTCACGGATAGAACCCAGGAAGTTATTATTAAAGATACGTCTTCGTCTGACAGGGAGTTGCTGTATGGTGTCCCACAAGTTCTGTACTTGGGCCTCTCCTGTTCTCTTTTCTTTGCGCCTCTGGAAGATGTGGTCTCAGCTCATCAACTGGACTGCATGATGTACGCTGACGACACTCAGATATACGTCACCATCAACCCCGCCTCTGATCGCACAGTGATTGTATCTAAGCTTGAGTTGTGTATCAAGGATATGTTCATCTGGTGCGCTTCCAATGGCCTTGCATGTAACCCAGGGAAAACAGAGATTGTCGCGCTACACGAAGCAACGTTGTGTCTTGGGAATCACCATGGATGACATCGTCATCGCGCCCGTGCCATCTGCTCTCGACTTGGGTATTACACTTGACTTTCATTTGCAATTGACCAAGCATATTAATAATGTATGTAAGTCTGCGTCACTAGCCATTAGAAACATCGTGAGGATTCGCAAGCACCTCAGTGACTCAGGAGAACTGTGAAAGACTCGTCCACGCATTTATAAGTTCTAAACTAGATTCATGTAATAGTATTCTGTATACGGTTTGTCGGCTTGTGGTATTGATAAACTGCAGCGCCTTCAGAACACTGCCGCTAGGCTTGTTACTCGCGCTAAGAAGAGTGACCACATAACCCCAATTCTTCGCAAATTACATTGGCTTCCTGTAAAAGATAGAATTATTTGTAAAGTGTTGTTAATTACGTTTAAAGCCAAGCGACTCAGTATATCAGTGAAGTGTTACAAGAATATCGGCCTTCCCGCTTACTACGTTCTAGTTCTCAGAACTTACTAGTGGTGCCTAGATCAAGTACTGTAACATATGATACGGCACCAAAACTATGGAACACTTTACCAGAACATATTAGGAAATGTGATACTGTAAGCATGTTTAATCTAAACTTAAGACTTTAACAAAACCTAGCTAGCCAATAAGAAATAAGTAATATTATTCATAGCACCATATTTATATATAGTGTAACTATTTTTATTGATATTTTTATAGTACAAGGATAGGACACCTTTGTAAGAGCATTTAGACTCTCGTATGATGCTCCTAATACCTTATTATTATTATTATTATTATTATCAACTTCTCCTCTTCTCCTTTCAATTGTACAATCGACATACCATCGGTTTGGGTAAGGTACCTTTCTTCGCATGCACCGGTTCGGTGAGCTCTCTTGATGGTGGGTAGAAGTCCAGTTGGAGTTTCTCTTTAATAATTCGTTTGATTTTTTCTTCTGTCATATCTCATGTCTTTTTATCGTCTTTGGGGATACCTGTGATACGGATATTATTACGACGACTCTGGTTTTCAATGTAGAGAAGATATAGGGAAGATCTTCCAACTTCAATTTCGTTCTTATAATCTAACTTAGTATGCCACAGTAATAGCGCGACACTTTTTCACATTCTCTCTTGAACGTGACCCTGCGAAGGCAGGACACAAACACAGACAGACAGACAGACAGACACCTTATTACACTTAATTTTCGTGACATCAAATTTTCGCGATTTTTGGGTGGCCATATTTCGCGACACTTAATTTTCGCGATTTTGTTAAATTTTTCATAATTTTCATGTTAATTTTCGCGAAACTTAATTTTCACGTCACTTTAATTTCGCATTTTTTTTTAAAATCGCGAAAAACGCGAAATTAAAGTGACGCGAAAATTAAGTGTAATAAGGTAGATAGATAGTGTATTGAGAGTTACATTGCAGCCAAAGCACTGAATTGCGTAATCTAAGAACAAATGGCTAAAATACTACTATACAACTTTAAAATGTTAAAAACTACAAGTAATAAGGCTATTACAGTATAATAGATACACTTACAATTAATCTAAAAATTACAAATTACTTATGGTCTATTCTAATTGACAGTCCCGGGTTACTAAGTATACAGTTTTCATTAACATAGCACACTATCACTGTAAGTCTGAAACATAGTGGGCATTCTTTTCACTCTTCTCTCCACTATCTTTTCCGTAGACGCTCGACTCAACGTCTGAAGTCATTTTGCGTGTTTTTTTTTCGAGAAATGACGTCATAACACCCCCATACAAACTCCTTTACTACTTAGGCCGCTAGCTAGAATTCTCAGTTAGCGGCACAGAGAAATTTCACATGGTCGCACTGACTAAGTCATATGCTTGCAACTTTGGAATATGATTACTTCAGAAAACGGTCGTGTGACCAAATCTTTTTGAAAGCTAAGTATGCCACTATTGTAGCTACAGAGCCATGCATATAAATAAGTCCACACTGATTTCTTTGCAGTTGACATTTCTCCGATAAAAGTTTGTTTTGTCACAGCACACTTAGTCGTAAAGTTTATGATGCCTTTGTTTTTCTCAGCTATATTTTAAGGGTTTGTTTTCTCACACCAGCACTCAGTCGTATATAATGTTTATAATACTTTTGTTTGTCTCAACTGTATTTTCTGTTTGTTTCCAGGACAAACTATTGTTGGCGATGGTACCACAGCTCAACTGTGCGCAATGCTCACTGGAATAGCTGAGGAAGATCAGCCCGAAGCTCGACGACAAATGTCAAACTCAAAATCCGTGGACGACTGGCGCTGGGTGTTTCGAGACTATATGAAACGCGGCTATGTTACGATGTACTCCGAAGACGCTCCCGGCCTTGGTACGTTTAATTATCGATTGCATGGCTTTAAGAACCCACCAACCGATCATTACGGGAGAAATTTCTGGTTGGAAGCAGAAAAGTACACCAAAGACTTCTGCACTGGAAACCTACCAACTCATCAATTGACGATGACTTACTTTCTAAGCCTTTTTCGTACTTATCTCAATAATCCTAAATTCGCGTTTTTGTTGTTTTCGGATCTTTCTCATAATAGTGTGAACGAGATAAGTTACGGAGATGAAGACTTATACAATATACTGAAGACTATGGAAAGAGAATCGTTTCTAGAGAGTACTATTGTTTTTATTTTTGGAGACCACGGGACTCGTTTTGGTCCATTGAGAAAAACACTACAAGGCAAACTGGAGGAACGCCTGCCACATATGTCCATAACATTTCCAAAGTGGTTCCCGAAAAAACATCCTAATCTATTCGAGAATATTCAGAAAAACTCTGAGCTGTTGACCACACCATTTGACATATACGCCACCCTACAACATATCCTATCTTATCCATTGCCTCCTAAAGGTATTAATACCGGACAAAGCCTTCTAACACTTATCAACCCTCAAGAGAGAACGTGTTCCACATCAGGTGTAGAGGATCACTGGTGTCCGTGTTTGAGTTTTGAGAATGTTTCTGTTGCTGATCCGGTTGTTAAAGAAATTACCGCCTTCGCCCTTCAGCATATCAATCATTTACTCGAGTTCAATAGCGAAGTAAAAAGACTTTGTCACAAACTTACTTTGAAGGAGATAAAGATAGCCCTTCAGGATTTACCAAATGAAAAGCTACAAAAATTTGATGTATCGCACCAAGACAATAAATGTGATTCGTGCGGAGTGACGTTTGGAGAAAAGGCAACGAATACAATGTCCAAGGATACTTTGTATCAAATTCAGTTCGTTACTTCACCTAACAATGGATTCTTTGAGGCGAGCATTAGAGTTAAGAGCGGTACACCGTCAATCAAAGGGGAGATAAGTCGAGTAGATACGTTTGGACATCAATCAGATTGTATTAAAGACACGTACGTACATCTTATTAAATACTGTTATTGTAGAACATGAGTGACAACGCGTGGACCAACCCCGTTCCCAGGGGACTTTACGTGCCTAATCCAAGATGCGTCAAAAGAACCCCTGGTACAGGCTGGTGGGATTCGGCCGCTGATTGGCTAGACATTTCGCGCGCGCTGATTGGACCTTGACCTTGATTCTAGACACCTTCTATTGAACTCTGATATAGATCCCAACACTAATATTTTTGCTGCTAACTCAAACCTACTTTCTAATTGTGTCTATCTTACTTCTAAAGAATTCAACAATATTCCTCTCATCTCCTGACTCCTTCTCTTTATTTCACATTAATATCCGAAGTTTAAAAAGACACTTTGATCACCTTTCTGAATTTCTCTCCTCTCTTAATTTTCTTTTTCAACTATTGGTATTTCTGAAACCTGGCTAGACGACTCATCTAAAGACTTGTATAATCTTCCTGGATATTCTTTTATCTCGGATAATAGACAATATAAAATTGGTGGTGGTGTTGGGCTTTATATTAATTCCAATCTTAATTTTAAACTTCGAGCTGACCTTCAATCTCCAGACAGCAAGATATACGAGTCCATCTTTGTTGAAATTCTACAGTCCAAAGGCAAAAACATTATTGTTGGCTGCATCTATAAACCTCCCGACATCTCTATTAATGATTTTAATAAGTGTATTAATAATGTTTTATCCATTATCAGTTTTGAAAATAAATTGTCATATATTATGGGTGACTTCAATATTAATATTCTCAACACTGATTCACACAACCCTACCAATGATTTTGTCAACCTCATGACATCAAATAGCCTCTACCCTCTCATCTCTAAACCGACAAAAATTACCTCATGTTCTGCCACGCTTATTGACAACATTTTTACAAACAATCTTGAATATAACATGGTCAGTGGTCTACTTTATACTGATTTATCTGACCATCTTCCCATTTTTCAAATTACTCAGCTAAAATTGATATCTGATTCATCACCCCGTAAGAAAGTCATTCGCCTTGTTAACCCTTCTAATATGTTTAAATTTCGTGCTAAACTAGGCAACACTGACTGGTCGTTTCTTTATGACATTAATTCACCAAATGAATGTTATGATGCTTTTTCCAATCACTTAATACCTATCTATAATCAAGCTTTTCCTCTCAAAACTGTTTCTTCCAATATCTCTAAACTATCTAAGCCATGGTTCTCTCCTGGCCTCTCTAACTCTTGCAAGAGGAAAAAATATTTATATAAACAATATATTATTAATCCTACTCTTCTCAATACATCAAGATATCACAAGTACCGAAATAAATACAATTATTTGATCAAAATTGCCAGAAAAAAATATTTTCATGAAAAATTCTTAGCTGTTAACTCTAACTTAAAAAACACATGGTCAATAATTAAACAAATTATTTCTAAGAAACAAACACCACATCTCTTTCATATATGAAAGACTATTTTGGCATCTGTACTGATCCCATGCAAATAGCCACTAAATTTAACAACTTCTTTACTAATATTGGTCCATCTTTGGCCAGAAACATACCTAGTTCTCAAACCTGTTACAAAGATTTCTTAACTGGCTCCTATCCTAATAGTTTCATTCTCACTCCAACTTCTCCTGAAGAAGTGTCTTCGATTGTCTCCTCACTTAAGAATACTATGAGTGAAGGTTATGACGGTATCCGTATTTCACCAATCAAACATTCTATTGATTTGCTAGCTCCTCTTCTATCTTATATTTGTAACTTATCATTCTCTGCTGGTGAATTCCCTGATAACTTAAAATTGCTAAGATTCTTCCTATCTTCAAGTGCGACGATGAAACCAATTTCTCCAATTATAGACCCATCTCTATCTTGCCTTGCTTTTCTAAAGTCATTGAAAAACTTGTCTATTCTCGCTTTACTGAATTCTTTGTGAAGTACGGTATTCTTAATCATCATCAATATGGTTTTAGACACAATTATTCTACTAACATGGCTGTTCTTGAACTTGTTGACCACATATTTCAAGGCTTTGAAAAAAAAAAATTACGGTTGGTATCTTTGTTGATTTAAAGAAAGCATTTGACACTGTTGATCATAGAATTCTTATCGAAAAACTTCGTTGTACTCCTTTAGCCTGGATTATTAGTTATCTCTATAATAGACAACAATTCGTACACATCGACAGCCATATTTCTTCATATAATACCATCAAATGTGGAGTTTCCACAAGGCTCAGTGCTTGGACCACTTCTTTTTCTTTTATATATCAATGACCTTTTTAATTCTTCAAAGCTCCTATCATTTATCCTATTTGCCGATGATACTAATATTTTCTTTAGTCACCAAGATCCTTCTTCACTCATTGATATTGTTAATCATGAACTTGTTCATGTTTCTTCTTGGTTTAATGCTAATAAGGCTTACTCTTCATCCTGACAAAACTAAATTCATTTTTTTTCATCCTAGGCGAAAAAAGGGTTACCCTCAGTGGTATACACATCATTATTAATGGCACTTCGGTTGATAGAGTACAAAATGCCAATTTTTTAGGAATTATTATTCATGAAAATCTTTCATGGAAACCTCATATTGACACAATCTGTGATAAAATTTCTAAAGTAATTGGTGTTATTTGTAAATCCAGGCAATATCTGGCCTCCGAAACTTTAAAGACTTTATATAATGCTCTTTTTTTACCATATCTCAACTACTGCAACCTTATTTGGGCATCTACCTATTCTTCTCACATTGAACCCCTCGTCTTACTTCAAAAAAAGGTTCTGCGTATTATTACACACTCTCCTCTGCGTAGTCACACCAAACCTCTCTTTCTCAGTCTCAACATTCTACCTATTTCTTCTATTTACAAATTCCAAATATCATCCTTTGTTTTTTCTCATATAAATAATTTACTACCCGCTCCTCTTTCTTCTCTTTTTCTTTTTAACTATGAATGTCATGATTACTTTACTCGTTCAAGGTTTAATCTCCATAAACAATTTCTGAAACACCAATTTTCTATTCGTTCACAGGCGCCTACTATTTGGAATAGTCTCCCCCTCTCTCTTCGCAACTCTTTAAATGTTGGCAATTTCAGAAAGAAACTTAATTTTTTTTCCCTACATGATCGCTAGTACTTTAAAACAATTCGTTCTATAAAAGCTTGTCTATACTGTTAATACACACTGTTATCATTTAATAATTATATAGTTTTTCTTTGCAAAAAAAAAAAAAAAATTAATAAAAATACAGGCAACAATGTCAATTATAAATACAGGCAATAAGGTATATATCAATAAGCAGTTTATTTATTTATTTATTTATTTATTTTAAATTTGTAAACTATAGCTATTTTGTCTGACCATAAGCCATTTAAGCCTCTGGCTTTGGCCTTTCTTCTGTACGTTCTCCCTTATCGTATTTGTAAATAAATTGAATTGAATTGAATTGAGAATTTCGAATAGCGTGTGCATTTTTGGTTTAACAAGAAGCCCTGAGTGGCCTTAACTCGGGCCACCTAGGAATAGGTGAATGCATGTAGTTCATAGAATTCTAGCATATTTTTTTGTCATACATGTACATGGTTTGTGCTAGGGACGCCGGATAGTAGACATCAGCTTGCCTGTTTGTTACCCCATTTCAGACCACGTGATAGTTCTCCAGAAGATTCAGTGCTTTGTTTTCCAATTATCGAAATTGGCACATTTCCTCTTGGGATACAGAAAAATAAAAAAGCATTACTCAAGGGAAAAGTCAGGTGGTCTGAAATGGTACAACAAACAAGCAAGCTGACTAGGTCTATTGATTCACTATTCATGCTCATTTATATATAATGGAATCGCCTTTTGTAGGAATGCAATCACATGGTTGTACTAGATGGCAAACAAATCTTAATTAATATATTTAAAGGCACTTGTACGAGATTGGTAGTGTTTTTAGCAAAACCTGTTTGTAAATGCTAATTTCCACCTCCAATCTATTGTCGATCCTTCTAAAACAGCATTTTTAAAGATAGCTTGCCATCCAGCATCCATGGCAACATCTTTCCCATGGCCGCAGGTCACAAGCTCAATCCATTCGTTCACAAAGTATTATACCAGCACATGACTGTTTCCTGCAAAAGGCCTATCACAACTGCTCCCAGTAATTATAATAAATCAACTTTACATAACACTCTCTCTGAACTTAACTTGCTCAAAAATATTACAAATATTAATTGAGTTTACATTTGTATTTTAGAAAACAATTCTTTTTAGCAGGGTTTACCAACCCATACTTTTCAACATTCTTAGAAATCAATGCTTTTCAGTAGGATTAATGGACTGATAATATTATTTCTAACTTCACTGTCCAAGCACAGGTGCTATTATATTTTAGTATAAACCAACTGTACTAGTGGACTATTACGAATCCTGCATTCTGATTGGCTACCCTACTATAGGTCTATTTGTGATAGCCCATGATAGAGAAAAACCGCACGTATTTTCACGAAATAACATGTTTTCAGCTTCAATTTGTTTCTTTCTATTATTTTCTACTGTCCGACTAGTTAGTTTATACTAAAACAATTAGACCTCTCGCCCTCATGGGCTACGAGTTAAATAGCCCATTCGGCTGCGCCTATGTGAAATAAAGTCCTCTATCTAGATCTGCCTGGCCCGAGTAACAAAGAGGCTGTGCGCAGCTTGTACTCGGGCCATATATATGGCATTCCAACAGAAAATACTGATATTAATAGATGAGCTGAAATGTTTTGTGAAAGGACTGCTGTGTGACTGGTGCGAGTTGAGTGTCCTCAGCCTGTGAAAATAAATTCCTTTTTGGGCGTTTGGGTATTATTATTTGGGGGGGGGGGGGGGGGGGTTGGGTGCTACACCATTACAATATGAACATGCGATCTATCAAAATTTAAGCACAAAAAGAATAATGTAAGTTAATTTAACAACAATTGTATATTAGATTTTTAAGATTACAGAATAATTAATCCACCGATTTTTTTTGTAAATTACACTGAAGGAGCTAACGATCCGCGAATAACGTCTGTCTGTCTGAATACAGATAAAGATAAGAAAAATGGCTATATGTACAGTAAAGAATAGGTCCTTCAGAAAATAAAAAGTCACTTGGGCAATAAGTTGTGATCCGATCGATCCGTGATCCGATCGATCCGTGTTCCGATCGACCGATCCTATTTTCCAAGGCGCCTTCGTGAAGTCGATGACAGCGAATAGGACGTTTGCATGATGGGTCACATACTACAGCTACCAGAACTCTCTGCGAGGAATCTTTTGTTCCTTTAATTTGGACCATTGTCTTGGAATTCTCAAAGGAGTTGATAAATTTGAATGAGAAAGAGAATTTGAGAAGGATTCTGGTAGTTGTAGTAAAATGACTCAATGAAAATGTCCTATTGCTGGGTTGCACGTGACGTCATGGCCGCCATGTTGGTGGACGTTAACAAAAGATTCCTCATAAGCTTCTCTTGTTAGTTCCACCAACATGGCCGCCACGGCTTTGTCATTTGAATCTCTGGGGATTGGTTGCAACCCAAGAATTCAAACCTTCGTACTCTTGGACTCAAAATAGATCTCTGTTAAAAGTGGCCCTAACCCCTTTTTATACACATGAATCTTGAAAGGTTTTGAGTACTTCTGCGAAGAAATTTTTGGCTTACAGAGAATTTGAAATGGTGCAAATTTTACCTTTCCTGGCCCATGACCGCGTAAGAAAAAGCTTGGGTCGATTCCCGATCTTACATCACCTCATTAAATGCGTTATTCTCCATGGCGCCTTTCTATCACAACAACATCGACATATAGAGAATATGCACAGTCTGCGAGCTGTTAGTAAAGAAAACAGTTATAGTATTAGACAAAATGCTAAATATTTATTCAAATTATTGCAAAGTCGAATAAATTGGATGACGTAAGATCGAGAATCGACCCAGTCTTTTTCTTACGCGGTTATGGGTCAGGAAAGGTCAAATGTTCACCATTTCAAACAAGCGCTTGAACATAGAGTATTCTTTGTAAGCCAAACATTTCTTCGCAGAAGTACTCAAAACCTTACAACGATTCATATGTACGAAAATTGCAAAAGGGATTAGGGGCACTTTAAGACTTTACTTAATTCAACTCGTTAAATCCACCAAACTAAGATGTCTTATGCTTGCTATTTAATATTTTTATAAAAATGAGTAACCTCAAAGCTGCATTTATTTAGAGCAAACAAGGAAATAATACGTCTAATTAACAAAACATGAAACTTGAGAACTTGTAGGTGTTTTTGAACTCGTGGATGTTGCGCAGCTTATATATCACTCACTAAGCTGTTAACAAATCGATATTATCGATTTTCTCATCTGATCCCTCATTTGTCAATCACGTGCCTAATCGATCTTCTCACTGATGACTCTTTTTCAATCAATATCACGCAACTTTTACGTGCCTAAAATATTCGCGCGCAAATCGTCATTGCGGGGATTTCAGTGTTACTAACTATAGCCCACTTTGACGATTTGCGTACGCATCAGAGAACAATAGATGTGGTCCGCCAAATAGTCTGTGTGGCCCGCCAGTCTCTTGTTATTCAGATTTTATGTGCATTGTTCTAGTTGCGTGCGCAACATCGTCAGTGGGTTATACTACCGTTTGTATATATAGAGGTTAATGGTAGATGTGTGTGTTTGGATAGTTTGCATAACCAACTACGTCAGTAACCTGTAATTTTGTCACTCATTTGACAATTTCAAACAATAATTAAAAAAATACAGAAATGGGACGACAGTCGATCATGATAGCGCGCTAGCGGAAGGGAACATATTGCCACTTTGGAATTGTTGCCTATAGAGGATATGGTCTTGTGAAGAATGACGTAGTAGTAGGATTACGCCACCATGTGCAAGGCAAGCAGATGAAATCGGATAATACAGCTTAATACAGCTTAATACAGCTTACACGTCACCGGATATCTCGGATCCGGTGTTCCTTTTGCAGGATTTTCATACAAGGTGTTTACTGATTCTAGTTTTATCTAATATTTCGTCAATTTCGAAAGAGCAGCCGAGGCTTTATTTTCTTTGACGTCCTGACTTGCTGACTGGTTAATTAATGATATCAAAGAAAATAGTTGACCCTTTAGAATTTGGATGGTTAGAAGGAACTTCAACTACCCTCCTGGACATGCTCCACAACTGACTTTTAAAAATGGATACTCCCGGCCTTTATATCCGACTCTGTTTCTTTAACTCGCGAATAAGCAAAAACCGTGGACGAATATCCTGCTTGTTGAACGTTGGATCTGTATGAAGATCTAAACAGCCAAATAATAATAAATAGAAGCGAGAAGTCCAAGGACTATAGCAAAGCTGAAACAACGTGTATAGTTTTAAACGTACTATATTTCGGCTAGCCAAACTAGCCTTCTTCAGGTACTAGATGTTGTAACTAGAGAGTTCTAAAATAGGGGGTTACAATATATAGGATTTCACAATATATAGGATTTCACAATATGTAAATAGGAAGTGACGCAATGGAACAGATACTGGTAAAAAATGATGAAATAATAAAGTGATGTAGATAAGGTAAATAAAGGAAGGTAACAAATTACGATAAACTAATGGGTGCAAAAAACTAATACAATGTAAATAGATGAATAGAAAATAAGGTAAAAGTGAGCTAGGTTTCATCACGTCTATTGATGCCATGAGGTTCAAGTGTTTTGGCTTTAAATTGTCTATAAGGTAGGATTCTCTGGCTTTACGAATCGAGTCTCGTGAGGAATGCATGAGTTCTAAGGGAATGAGTTGCATGTTAGTTTTAGAATGGTTAGGGTTAGAAAGAAAATGTTCTGCAACAGTGGAGGGTTTAGACTTAATGTTAGGTTTGTAAACTGATCGTCTATGTTCGTTGAATCTGTCTTTGAGGCGTCGTTTGGTTTCACCTATGTATTGGAGGTGACAGAGATTACAATGTACCATGTATATTAAATTTTTAGAGTTACAAGTGATATGCGAATGGATTAAACGGGTTTCACCTGTGGAATGGAAAGTGTATTGTTTAAGACCGTTGACGATGTAAGGGCAAGTGGCACAATTTTGTCCGCAACGGAATGAGCCAAGTGGGAGTGTGCGCGTGGTATGATTAGTAGTGTTATTGGGTAATTGTGATTTAACTAGAAGGTCACGAAGGTTAGGACAACGTCGGTGGGAAACGAGAGGAAAGCTAACAAAAACGTTTTTGCAACGATCGGATGAAAGTAGTATATTAAGATGTTTGTGAATTATACGAGAAATGTTAGGAAGTGCTGGGTTATAAGTGGTAATGAATGGTATACGTTGTGAGTTTTGCGAACGTTTAGTATGTAACGCGTCGTTACGAGCAATGTCAGCAGCGCGCTTAATTTGTCTGTTAAGAAATGTGCGGTTATAACCTCGTTGGAGGAGATAAGTTTTCAATTCGTTAGTGCGGAGTTTAAAAGCGTTGTTGTTAGAGCAAATGCGGCGGAGACGGAGAGCTAAACTAAAAGGGATAGCTTGTTTAGTGTGCAAGGGATGGCAAGAGGAGTTAAGAAGATATTGGTGTTTATCAGTGGGTTTAGTGTAAAGATCAGTTTCAATGTAACCGTCACGCAAGGAAACGGTTACGTCAAGAAATGGTACATGAGTAAATGAATGTGTTGAGGTGAACTTGATAGTTGGATGAAGATTATTAAGAAAATCAATGAAAGTGTATAAATGATCTTGACCCTACCTCGGTCCAGATCATGAAAATGTCATCAATGTATCTTAACCAAGTGTGTGGTGTGTAAGGAGCCTGAGAAAGGGCGTTATTTTCAAATTTACCGAGGAATAAATTAGCAAAAGAAGGAGCCATTCTAGTACCCATGGCTGTGCCATGAATCTGGAGGTAATGTGTGTTGTTAAAAGAGAAATTATTCATAGAGAGGATCATGCGTATTAAGTCACAAAGTGTATTAGTAGGAATATCTTTGTTAATACGAGTTTGTAGGAAATGATGACATGCATCAATACCATCTTTATGAGGAATGTTAGTATACAAGGATGATACATCTAGAGTTACAAGAATGGCATTATCAGGAAGTTTACCAAGGTTAAGGAGTTTATTAAGAAAATCAGTGGTGTCTTTAATGTACGAAGGGAGAGAAGAGACAAGAGGTTTGAGATAAAAATCGACGAATTCAGAAATGCGTTCAGTGGGATGGCTGTTAGATGAAATTATGGGGCGTCCAGGATTACCAGTTTTATGTATTTTGGGTAAAATGTAGAAACGTCCAGGTTTAGCATTAGTATGTATGAGGTACTGTTTAATTTGAGCGTCGATTAAGTTCTCATTAGACATGCGATGGACATAGAAAGTAATGCGTTTTTGTATGTCGTTAGTAATATCTGCGTCGAGTTGTTTGTAGAATTTAGTGTCACTAAGTTGTCGGTTACATTCGTTGATGTACCAGGTTTTGTCCATCACGACAGTACCAGAGCCTTTGTCAGCGGGTTTGATTACTATGTCTTGTCGATTAGTAAGTTGACGTATGGCTTGGCGTTCGAGTGTGGATAAGTTATCGGAGATGTGATTAGGTTTAGTAGTAATTATATCCTGTTGAATAGCGTTTAAGAAAGCATTTAAGGCAGGTTCCCTGTCTACAGGTGGAGTCCATGAACTTCTGTTATGGAATGGGTTACGGGGGGTGGGATCAGAGCTGTAGTCGTGAAAAAATTCAGCGAGTCGCATGCGTCGAGCAAAGTCGTTAAAATCAGCTGTTACTTCCGGCCAGTTGATGCGTTGTGGTGTAGGGCAAAAGGTTAAGCCACGAGATAGAACTAAAGTTTCTTCATTAGAGAGTGGTGTATTACATAAATTAATGACAGCAGTGGTATCTAGTCTAATATTGATCTTTTTGTTTTTACGTCGATTGCGTTTTTTGTAAGTGTTATTAACAGGAGTAAGTATGGGTGAATTATTCCTAGGAGTAACGTTAGTACGATTAATACATAGGTGAAACCAAACGACGCCTCAAAGACAGATTCAACGAACATAGACGATCAGTTGACAAACCTAACATTAAGTCTAAACCCTCCACTGTTGCAGAACATTTTCTTTCTAACCCTAACCATTCTAAAACTAACATGGTTAATGTATTACACGTTTGGATATCAACGGGTATCGAATTATCATCAAAGGTTAGATCTCGTCAGGCGCGCTCAGATAACAAAGTTCAAAGCTCTCAGACAAGGCAAGACAAGGAGATATCACTTTCAATGAGTCATTGTCAGAAATCTATTCCATCGTGGGCGGTCTTGTACAGCTAAGGCATGTTTTACGACAGAATAACCAGAGTCTTTCTACTGGATTGAGAGCTCGAGACATTATACATGTCGGCTAATATGGGGAAAACTGAAACAAAAAATGAACTTTGACGGCAGAAACCCTCAATTGAGCCAAGCGGAATATTTACATGATCCGCTAAGATTTTTACAAATCTTAGTTAAGCAGATGTTTTCAGTGTATGCCAACTGAAATGCGGCAACTACACGAACAAGAAGCATGAACTGCCAGCAAAGAGAGAGGAAAAAGTATTTGAAATGCACAGCGCTAGCTGAAATAGGGCATATATATAATATCTGAGACGTTAAATTACGTTACTGTGAAGAGGATCAAAATTCAAGTTTTGTAGCTTCAGACTGTCTTCTGCCGTGACTCGTGAGAGAAATTCGAAAAGATCTAGCTGTTTCATTCAGACACTGGCAAATTTATTGAAAGTTACGGGCTTACTTTATGAGATTATTATTCATTGTGGAATGAAAGGAAACAGGTTAGCTGAAAGTTAAGTTCGAGGTAGGCTTCGACTTTCATTCCGATTCAGTGCATATGTGCACGAAGGTGGGTGCTGTCAACATGCACAACACTACCAAAAGATCCAAAACGAAAGTTCAGTTACGTAAGTACTGTAAGTAAACTCTTTTTGATTTGAATAAATTTCCTCTCAGTTTGTCTGTTAATGTACTTTTTCTTCTAATTATCGCTTTATTTAACATCTGTGATTTAGAGTATGCGTACCTCAGAATAAATTATTTGAAAGGTCAACTGAATTCTTGTGTCGATAAGCGCAAATCTTTTTTTGGGAAACAGTCTGTGTATATGAGAAGCGGCTTAATCGGAAGAGCTTTCTCATTTATAGGAATTACAATTTTTTTTCTTGCTATGAAATTTATGTTTCATTTCACATTTATTCATACAGTTTTAGCCGGACATTTCCCCGAGTTTTTGATCTATTTTCAATCAAATTCAAAGTCTGAATATGTCATTGTATTGCATTTATACACTGGAATTGCCAGTATTCGAGGGTCTGAATGGGGGGGTCTACATGTCAGTTGTCAGTTTAAATTTTGGCCATTTGTCAGTTGTCAGCTAGCCCTAGTTAATCATTACTAGAGAAAATTTACTATGTTTGACCTACAAAAACCAAATTTGTCAGTTGTCAGTTATTTTTCGGTTGTCAGTTGTCAGTAAAAAAATCGTCATTTGTCAGTTGTCAGTTATTTTGAAGGCCGTTTGTCAGTAGTCAGTTAACCTCATTCAGACCCTCGTATTCTGTTGTTCGAATCCTGCGTTATCATAGTCATGCCATAAAAGCGATTAATAGACCAGTCTGTTTTTTTGACGTTCTCACTGGCGAATTAAAGCACGACTTGATACTAAGAGGATTTCAAATGAAAGTGTATTTCATCTTCAATCTCATGTGGCCCGAGTGAAAGCCCAGATGGGCTCTTGTTACAACATCTAGTACCTGAAGAAGGCTAGTTTGGCTAGCCGAAATATAGTACGTTTAAAACTATACACGTTGTTTCAGCTTTGCTATAGTCCTTGGACTTCTCGCTTCTGTTTCTTTGACTTTAGCAAAGCTTTGGTCGGGTTAATTGACATGGGTGTCTAATGGTCTTCGATATCATGGATCTGTAGTTTCCTATCTGACCGAAGGCAAGTTAGGTGACTCAATTTCTGATTGGGCTCATTCTGGTGTCCCACATGCACGAAGCTTGACTCATTACTACTTTTAGTAATATTGGTGAATGACCTTGCTACTGCTTTTCCTCTTCACTCTAATCACTGGAAGTACGTAGACGATGTTATCATCTCGGAGGTTATACCTAGAGATCCAAAATGACCTTGACAGTATTAGCGCTTTGGCATCTTCTCACTACATGAAACTTAACCCTAAGAAGTGTTAAGAAATTTGCATCTGTTTTTTTTCATAACTGAAACCTGTGCTTCCTTCAGTCTATCAAGTTGATGCAGTGTGGGATTCCCATTGAAAAAGTAAATTCCCATAAGTTCCTCGGCCTTATATACTTCATTGAAATGGTCTGGACAAAACGATATGATCATAAAGAAGGTTTCTAAGCGTCTTTATATCCTGCGTGTTCTACGCGGTACATGCACCTTATTAATACGGTCTGCATGGTTAGTAGGCCTAGACAGATTCTGCTCGGCAACTTTTGAGCAACTTTCACGATTTCGAGCAACGTTTTCGCTTTGGAGCAACTTTTCTTATAGTGAGCAACTTCCGAGCAACTTTTCTGAAAATTAGTATATTTTCAACATATTTTCACTGTTTTAAAGTCTTTTAATCAAATTCAAAAGTATTTTGAAATGCATGTTGGGTATGCTGTGGTGTTAGGTTCCAAATATGGATGTGCAATCCAAATAGGGGTGGTTATCCTGTGGTATATTACATATTCCAAATATGGTACAGTTTCCTGTACCCAAACCAAAATGGCGGACGCCACGGTGCTTTCTGACGATGAAGAGCAAACTCAAAGCGATCCAATCCAGGCTGCAATAGATAAAGGTGCAGAGCTTTCGGAGCCTGACAGGGCCTCCATCTCTCGAAAGCGAAAAGTAGCCGAAAACACGGGCAAATACAAGTCTGGTCGGACGCAAAATCCAATGAGCAAGCATTCGGTTTACGGCCGAATAAAAGAATATCCTGGCCAGCATTTCGTCTGTGTTAAAGGCCAGCTCTGGTGCAATGCGTGCCACGAAATCGTTGCTGTAAAGAAAAGCACTGTCCATAAACATGTGGCGTCTAAACCTAACCCTAAACCCTAAACCCTAACCTAACCTAACCAAACCCTAACCTAAACCCTAACGAATATGGCAACGGAAACCTAAACGTTTCCATACGATTCCGACGTATTTCTGTCAACGGAAACATTTATTTTCGTCCTGTGTTATGTCCTTTGTTCCATCGATTTCATTTTCCTATAGTACGTATGGGCTAATTGTCACATCGTGGCACGATTCAAAAATCATAGACGCAAAAAAACAAGCACGAAAATATGTGAAAAGAGTAAATTTGGGCGAGCAACTTTTGAAATTTTGAGAGCAACTTTTTCGATTTTGAGCAACTTTTGAGCAACTTTTGGGGATATTTTGAGCAACTTTTCAACAATTTTTGAGCAGAATCTGTCTACCCCTAATGGTTAGTCTCGAATACTGTTGTGTCGTTTGGCATTCCAGTCTTCCGGCCTACCTACTGAGAAAAGAGCATTCTAAATAATCCTACATCGACGCAATTCAACTGTGTACATGCTCCCGACTTCTATGTAACAAAATATTTAAAAAGATAAAATCGCAACACTTTCGACCACGATTGTAGCTAACTGTTGTTACATGTATCGTACTTTGCTTTTATTATCAGGCCTTATCTACGTATTTGCGTGTGCTTTTGTTTACATATGTCGTACTTTGACTTATGTATTTGTTTGTATTTGCGTGTGCTTTTGTTTACATATGTCGTACTTTAACTTATGTATTTGTTGGTATTTGCGTGTGCTTTTGTTTACATATGTCGTATTTTAACTGCCAATCCGCCCTTTATGTAGGACGACACAATTTTTTACCAAAAATACAATAGAATACAACACAATACAATTCAA
This sequence comes from Actinernus sp. WN-2022, assembly GCA_030867875.1. Classification (NCBI taxonomy): domain Eukaryota; kingdom Metazoa; phylum Cnidaria; class Anthozoa; order Actiniaria; family Actinernidae; genus Actinernus; species Actinernus sp. WN-2022. The sequence goes on from JAOWCC010001634.1 coordinate 59,195,208, forward strand.
TACAACAATAGAACGCAACACAATACAATAGAATACAATTTGGTAGCAATTCGTGTCGTCCTACATGAAGGGATGGCCCTTTAACTTATGTATTTGTTGGTATTTACTTAAAAACGCATATATTCTTCGTCTTTTTATCGATAGTTACAATAATTATGTAGTTTAATTAGATGGCTGCTCAAGCATGCATATTAATATTAACTACTTTCTTACACTCTGCGGGGGCAGATCACTCCCACAGGCTGCTTGGTCTCTAGAGGTTTGGCCTCTGTGTGTAAATAACAATAAATAAAAAAAGATGAGTGAATGAATAAATGGTGGATGAACAAATATTGTATTTGTTATAGCAGGCTGATTATGACAGCTTACAGCTGATGTGAGCCTGTTTTTGCATGGCTCACAGTCACACTACTTACTGCATTAGCTTACAACATTAGCCGCCTCGCTGGTTAGCTCAGTTGGTAGAGCACGGTCTAGAGTGCGGGAGGTCAGGGCTTCGAATCCCGGCCGCATCCTTGGGAAGGGACGTATAAGCCGTTGGTCTTGTCTTCTTCCTCTTCTAATCTATACGAGGGGGACTAACTATGGTTATTTCGAGCAAGAGTAGGGATTATCTCCCGACACAACAGCCAGGTATTCTAAGGTACTAACAATCACTCATGATTGTAAACTGCCCGACAGCACATTGCGCCACAATAGCAGTCTGTATCACAAAAATAACCTTGTGACGCGCAGTTGAATATATTCATATAGTTCTGTTCCATTAACAGGTTTCATTAATCGGCGTTGTTTGTTTGTTGGGTTCTGTGGAAACCTTTCTGTGCCTTAATTCATCTAAATAAGATTTACGGCGCACAGTTCGCTAAAGTTGATTTCCTTGAGTTTATTTACACTTCGATCTGTTTCATTGAACACCGTTTCATTGATCGGCGTTGTTTGTTTGTTGGGTTCGTTTGTTGGTTTCTGTGAAAACCTTCCCACTAAATACACTTGGTTTCAAACACTTCGATCTGTTACAAATCACCAAATTCAACTGGGGGCGAATCGACTTCAAGTGGGGGCTACAGTTGGTTTCTTTGAGTTGATTTACACTGAAACCTTTAATACACCTAAGGAACGTAACACTAGGCACTTCAAAGTGGGGGCGAATCGACTACGAGTTGGGGGCGAAACGACTGGGGGCGAAACGACTTGGGGGCGAAACGACCGGATACCTGCGTACGAGTTGTAGTTCAGCAGAGTGATCCCAGAATCCTTTGAGTGAGTCACGTCGTTTAGCCCCACGAAGCTTCTCTTCAGTTGGGCTTTTGAAGCTGACTGAAGCTTTCCCCAAGGCCAAATTATTTGCTCAAGACTTCTCTGACCCAGCCATTTGCAAAGTTATAGTAGCACTGAAGGCTTTTATAGTTCATGAGCTGGTTCTGCGGGCTTTCCTTAAACAGCAGATACATTCCGACATGTATTGTAGGTAACGCTCAGTTAAGGCCAAGTCTCCAGATTCCACACTGCCCTCGGAATCTCGTGTGGTCCTGTCCATCTACGTACTTCAGCTTCGTTAGATATCTTTCTCGAGACTCTTAAGGTTGTAAACCTTTAAAATAGCCGGGCAAAAAACTTGTATTCATAACCTTTTAAAAGGTTGGAGGGGAGGGGGTCGAAATCGCTAGAGGGGTCGAGGAAGGGGGGGAGGGGGGAATTCACGGGGGGACGAAATCGCTGGTACACCGGGATGCAGCGGTGAGAGGCGAGTGTTTTACCACTGCACCAAACTGCATACACCTTCTAATAGTTTAGCTGTAACAACACTGAGTACTCGTCGAGTAGTCCAGTGTAGTGTGAGTTTAATGTTGAAAGCTAAATATATTAAGGGAAAAAAGTGAGTCAAATGGATCATTCGGCTATGTCTAGAAAAAGACGATTTCCTGTTTTGTACGATGTCAACACAAAGCAATATTGCATCCCATAACAATAATATTATGAATAGGCAAGCATCAAATTTATACTAGTCGATTTGTCTCTCGTACACTTTATTCTGATTCAGCATAGTGTTAATGTTTGTATCAGTCTTGTCTTGGTAGAAAGTGAGACAACTGACATAATTGTTTTGGAAGTTTATTTCAAGTTTAACGGAAATTTGTAAGGCCATCCCAATAAAATATTTCATTTACCATCGCCCGACCGACCCAATTCTTTTGAAAAAGCTATAAAAAGAAAAAGATTGAAGAATATTATTGGGATGTGACCTTCAAAGACTGATGTACGTGTTTTATAGACAAATACTGATGTAGGCACGCCCTGACTATACTCTGAATGGAAAATAATGAATACTTTCATTTATTTGACCTGGAAAAGTGTCACCATTCACTGCATATGAGATAGATTAGTTTATTTAAATCTAACACATTGCAGCGAAGACTGAAATGCGTGTGTTTTACAATAACAATTACACTAAGGATTAATTAGTCATTAATATATATATATACACTGAAACACTAAAACTCTGCAAAAAAACTTATCTATATCATATATATATATCCTTTGTATTACCATCAAACTCTCTTGACAGTTGTTGCTTTGGTAGAGACAAAGAAACATAATAGCCTATCGTTTGGTTTTGTCTTATGCATGGCAATTTACTGAGAGTACGAATTTTACGTGCGAATGCCAAATAGTTAGACAGTGCTTAGAAAGCTTACCAGCTCTACTAATGAATCAGTTTTATTCCTTCTATTATTGCTAATTTTCTGGTTTAATACCTGACGAATTTACGGTTGAATCGTAAATATATTAGCCATTTACGATCAATCACTCGCAGGGGTGGATCCAGGGTTTGGACTGAGTAGTTTACTCTGACAGACCAATCAACTCATACCCCACCCACCCAACCCCTCCTAGTAATAAACTACCTAAAATTTAGAGGTTTGAAAAAAGTTGAGTAGTTTACGGAAATCACATAAACTACCCTGGATCCACCCCTGACTCGGTCGAATAGTTTAATGTCCATGTACGCTGTCCGACTGCTGCAGCAACGGCGAATTCGTAGCCAAGCGGTCTGCAGAGTATCGATTCCCCGTAATTTTGCCCACCATCCGTAAAAGAGACAACTTGGGATTCTATTTTATTTCTTTGCGATTTATAACATCGTGTTCCGCAGAAGGGTGTAGACGCGATATCTGTACCCTGGTTCCAGAGGTTTACTAGAGAGACAACGGCCGCGGAGAAAGAGCCGCGAACTGTTAACTTTTCTCTTCTCTCTGCTTCGCAGAGCATTCTTAAAGCCACCGTCATCGGGAACGTTATTCCCAAATATGTATATTCATCAACTGATTCTAACGCATCGCTGCCAAAAGACCATTTAGAGGTAACGTACAAACTCGCTGAGCCTTCGTCCCAAAAACTAAAACTTTGGACTTTTCAAATTAACTCGCAATTTCCACTTTTTAGCATATCTCTCCAGCTTACGAATACAAACTTGCAGCCCGGACTCAGACTCAGATAACAACACTAGATCATCTGCATAGAGCAAACAACTCAACTTTGTGTCCCCCAACAATACCGAGTCACAAGAAGGCGTGTTGAATAGTCCGGGGATATCATTTATAAAGAGATTGAATAGAGTGGGACTGAGGTTACACCCCTGTTTAACTCCGATGTCGGACTGAAAAAAGGGGGTAATTCCTTGGCGCAATTTAACCGCCGATCTAACAGATGAATACATACTGAGTAATATGCGTACAAACTTTTTACTACAACCATATTTAATAAGTTTATAAAACAAGCCTTCTCTCCAAACACTATCGTAGGCCTTTCTAAAATCTATGAAACACGCAAACAACGGTTTTTGACGAGTTCTATAAAAATCAATTAACGTCTTCATAACTAATACATGATCCGACGTTCTGAACCCGTTGCGAAAACCAATCATTTTGACATTTATTGAAAATTTGATTTTCTGTCAAGAAAGCATTTAAACGAGTATTCAAAATCAGAGTAAAAAACTTGCCTAAACAACTACTAATACAAATCCCTCTATAATTAAGAGGATCGAGGCGACTTCCCGATTTGTGAAGAGGCACAATGTAGCCTTCCGACCATACTTTTGGAAACACACCGCGCGATAAAACTGCGTTGAAGAGTTTAACAAAATAAGGTGCTAACACATCCACAGAGGTTTTGATTATTTCATTATTCACAGAGTCACCTGCACTCGCTTTCTTAGTTTTGAGGTTTTTTGGCTGAGACACATACTTCTTTCACAGAAATGGGTGCATCAAGAATCCCATTATGATTAGAAGCCCAGAATTGATAATCGCGTACAATCTGAGCCTCAGTACTAGAGTTCTCAGTTGTAAAAGTAACCTTATTTAAATCCTTGAAGTAACTATACCACTCTGCTGATGATACATCATCGGATATACCTGCAGGTTGGCGAGATTTAATAGAATTAACCAGTTTCCAAAACTCTTTCGGATTTCGATCTTCCATTACTTGAATTTCGTTCAACATGTCGTTCTGGAAGTTTCGTTTCAATCGTTTAATGAGCCGCTTATAATCCTTCTTCGTAGAAAAAAACTTGTGTCTCAAAAAAGGATCACTGGGGTATTTCGACAGCAATTTACCTAAATTCCGCAATTCCTTATTAAGGGAGTGACAACTCTTGTCAAACCATTTCTGTTTTTTACTCGTACTCGTCGATTTCTTTCTTGGGCCTTTTCTATTCTTGGCAGGCACTACTCTTTTGGACACATTAACTATAATATCAGTAAACGAACTGACTAACGAGTCTATTTCCAAATCAGCTTCATTTGATGAATCCAACAAATCGCTCATTTCATTGTAACTCGGCGGGCTCCTCGCTAGCAAGATTATCACGCAGGGAAGATTTCAACTCATCATTCCATATATACAAAGGACATCGGAAATGGTGTCAACTCTAACGGATTTTCCGCTATAGAACTAGGTTCAGCCATCAAAGCAAAGGACAGGAAACAGTGATGTGAAAACTCCGTCACATCGGATACAGAAAAATGATTTACCAATGGCAAAATATCATGGGAAACAATTGCATCGTCAACCACGCTTGCACCGTTATAAGTATGGCACGTAAACTGACCGAGAAAGTCTCCTTTCGTCCTACCGTTTAAGATAACCAAACCATCCCCACAACACAATTCAGATAACGACCTCCCATACGAATTGACGTGGCTATCCCTAGATTTCCGTGACTCAATTGGACTAGTGATATTTGACAAATTAGGAAGCATGTCATCTACAAAATCATCTAAACAACCGATTCTGGCATTAAAGTCCCCGCATAACATAATTTCAGGCCCTAACCTAGAACATTTATAAATACTTTCTTGCAAAATTTCAAAATGGTCACTGGCCAGCCTCTTTTCTCTGGGGGAGTTCTGCGGGGGGATGTACACTGTACAGACAAATAAATCTCGCTTCATATGAAAGACATCTTTCTCTAACTTCCACCAAACAAACTCTTCGCTACTTTCCTTATCAAGAAATTTGATACCCTTCCTTAAAGAGGACTTCACTAGAAAAGTAATTCCACCAGAATTTCTGCGCGCCTTATCCGATGCTTTCCTGCATTTGGAGAAAGAATAAAACCCGTCGATATTGAAATCATTATCACTCAACCATGTTTCGACTAAAGAAACACAATCAAATTGTTCAATTGTGGAAATAAAATCATCATCGTTTAGCTTTCCTCCAAGCTCCTCAATATTCCAAGAGCAGAATTCAACAAACCTATCGTTCAACATACTTATATGCAAAACAACTCCAGCCCAGTGGCGGATCCAGGATTTGAAAAAGGGGGGTGACTATTTTGACCGGTACAGTTTCTGGTGCGAAATTTCTTACAAAATTTGAACGAATGTATTTTATTTTTACGAATTCTTATACAGAATTTCGACAAGGGGGGGGGGGGGGTGACATGTCACCCCCGTAACCACCCCTGGATCCGCCCCTGCCAGCCATTTCAGTCAACTAAACAAGTAAACAAATTAAACAAAGTAGTAATAAACTGCAGGTCTACATAACCTAAACGAAAATAAAACAACAAACTATAGATTATCTCCTAAGCAAGTGTACTTACTTGAAACTGTGTATTTGAAACTGTGTATTTGAAAGTTAACAAATGAACTGAGCTCGTGACCCCATGGGAAAGGCATTGCCATAGATGGTGGATGGCAAGCTATCTTTAAAAACGCTGTTTTGGAAAGATCGACAATCGATTGGGGGTGGAAATAGCATTTATAAATTAAACAGGTTTTGCTAATAACACTGCCGATCTCGTACAAGTGCCTTTAAATAAATGAATTAAGATTTGTTTGCCTTACACATCACATCCACGTGAGTTGCATTCCCGCAAAAGGCTCATTCCCAATATAGACCGAGCACAAGTCGCAATGCTGCGCTATGCAGGATTATGAAAATGGCTTGTCAAAACTTTTAAGTTAAACACCTTTTGTTGTTATTGTGAGTGAGGTCCTTCTTCGCACTAATAAAAAAACTGTGATTTGAAACCCTTAGACTGAAATTAGAGTAATTAGCTAGAGTGCATGAGAGAGATTTGGCAATGAGAACTGTATGAATGGAAACGTCGATATTGATCATAAACAGAAAGCGTATTTCAGACTCGTATGCATATCAATAGGTCCTCTTACTATGGCTATCCCTTGAGTTTTGCAGAACGATCGAAAACAATTCGTCTAATCTTAGCACTGGGGCCAACCTTTCTTCATGTAAACAGCCCCTTAGCGAGATAAACAAAACATGTCCGATTAACAACACTGGCTCTGTTAACACTCCCCATCCCAATTTACTGAAAATGTTCAGCATAAGATTTTGCGGGCTCTAATGGTGCTATTGAGAGAGGTAGATTATGGTTACGAATTCGCCGTTGCTGTAGCAGTCCGGCGGACAGCGTACATGGACGTTAAACTATTCGGCCGAGTGATTGATCGTAAATAGCTAATATATTTACGATTCAACCGTAAATTCTTCAAGTATTAAACCACAAATTTAACAATAACAAAAGGAATAAAGTTGATTCATTAGTAGAGCTGATAAGCTTTGTAAACACTAACTATGCGGCATTCATACTCTCAGTCACTCTCAGTAAATTTCCATACGACAAACAAAACCAAACGATTGGCTATTGTGTTTCTTAGTCTCTACCAAAGCAACAACTGTCAAGAGAGTTTGATGGTAATACAAAGGATATATATATGATATATATAAGTTTTTTGCAGAGTTTTAGTGTTTCAGTGTATATATATATATATGTATATCTTCGTTGAAAACTATACACAAGCTAAAACTAGTATTGTATCTACAGATAAAAGGCCGAATACAGTCACTAGCAATCTATTTACACTTGTAAGCGAAATACTGACTGAGAGTTATTGGAATCCGAGTTATTCCTAGTCGAAAGTAGATGCGCTAACTTGTGATCAGGATTTGTGCTGATTTCGTTGAATAACCAGTATTGCACGCATGCCTGCGCCTGTCACTAAGGGGAACCAAACCACCGAGACTATCGACATAGTTGGCATTCTCCGGATATGTACTGGACAGAACCCTCCGCTGTACACGATCTATAGTGTTTGAAAGGTATTCTCCCTACGTCAACGATACTAAATAAATTATTGTATTGTATTGTATTGGCAAGGCGTAGTGATATGTCATATTCAACATTTATAATATAACCCAGATAGTACGAGCGCTTTGATTGTCTATTGTGCCGGTAAACACATAGAAATCGGCACACCTGCTTGCATTGTGTTGTAGTTATATAATAAAAGCAATAGACCATTGCTTAAATGTGATATGTCATATTCATTATCAGATAAGGGACGGGCCATTAGAAAAGTGAAGGGCTGTATAAGGGTATAGAATGGTCCCTCAAAAAATCGTGATTCTCGGCAAAATTCAAGCAAGTCTCGAAATTTCGGCGTTTCAAAAAAGAGTCTCGGATTTTGAAACAAGGATCTCGGCGAGTCTCGGATTTGACCATTCTATACACCTTGTATTAAGTGCTGTGTAGGGCTGTATAGTGCTGTGTAGGACTGTACAGTGCTGTGTAGGACTGCACAGTGCAGTAGAGGGCTGTAGAGGGCTGTATAGGGCTATAGAGGGCTATATAATGCTATAGAGGGCTATATAATGCTGTACAGGGCTATATAGTGCTGTATAGGGCTATATAGTGCTGTATAAGGTTGTGGAGGGCTGTATAGGACTGTATAGGCTGTAGAGCTAGAGGTGCAGCTAGAAGACAGTAGAGTGCTGTAGAGGGTTGTAGAGGGTTGTAGAGGACTTTAGAAAGTTATATTATAAAGGACCACCCCTCCCACAATACTATATGTGGTACGTTACACGAAGTACCTACAACCCTGGGAGCACGCTAGTAGTAAATAAACAATGACGTGTGCGGGTGAGTCATGGAATCTGGCTCATGTTTGGTGAAACTAACAAGAAAAGAGTTGTTCTTTATAGTAGGATAGAATATTGAATAGACTATTGAATGTCTCCATTTAGTAGTTCATCGTGGTAAAATGATCGTGATGTTCAACGCTCGATGTTTCCTTCGGCCATGTTGGATGATGGGGCGAATGCTCTTCCGCGTCTTTCGTCGTCGTTTTGTCTTCTTTATCATCTTCTTTATAATGATATTTTCCTTGGCCGGTTTGTACATCCAAAGCGGCAACAAAGGTTTTGGTTTTATGAGTCGTATACTAATGTTTGAAAAGAGTACGACTGTTGTATTAATGAGAGCGAATGCAACGGAACTTAGAGAATATCTAGCACGGCTAGCGAGTCCCAAGGCCAAGGCTTGTAAACTACCGATTCTAGATCCTTTCCATGAGAGCATTAGGCCGTATATCCAGGAACTAGGGCCATTGGACTGTGGACAGACTCGCTCTAAGTTTGAGAATAACACGCTAACAGTCGAAGGAAATGACATTGTAGCCGTAAAATACAGAATTATTAAGCGGCCGCACGAAGATGATTTCTCGGTGACCGTAACCGATCCAGTTGATGTACCGAACATGGTTAGGAATGGTAGCAAACAAATGGTGAAAAACATCGAACCAGGTGAGTGGTCTTCTAGTATGTTTGGATCATGTATTTATCAGTCAAACATTTATGAAAACATTTTTGGATATGAATTTAACCCCTTAAGCGTAGTCCACACGAGCAAGTTTTCCTTGACAAGTTAATTGCCTTGTTCAATAACTGGCATGCCAGTTTTTCAACAAGGAGACTTGTCAAGGAAAAACTTGTCATTTTTCGTCGTCTACACGAGCAAATAAAACTTGTTAAGGGGAAACTTGTCAAGGAGAACTTGCTCGTGTGGACTACGCTTAAAAGATAGTGCCAAATTGCAATTCGATCTGTGGATTAGCCAGGACCTGGCTTTGATCAGCCCCATGCCCATGGTTGTTTCAGGTCTCGTTTGAAATTCAGAGTTTTGGGAGTAATTGCAGAATACCCCCTCCTTTGGTTAATTAATAATTCATTTCTCAACTTTTTCATTCAAACCTTCTAAAAACCTAACCCTGAAATAATAAAAAAACCTAACCATTTCAACCCAAAATCATTCATAGAACGAGTCTAAATATAATACACCTGAACTAAAGTGGAGAATTTAGCACAGTTTTCAAGTGATCTTTGGAGTGGAGGGGTATTCTGCAACTAAGGGCTCCAAACAAGTTTATTAGAAACCCTAAAGACAACATCGAATGCTTTCCTGATGTAGCATAAATGCAATGATTAGAACGAGATTAAGGCCACCCTTGGCAGGAGACCCTAAGTGATAGCAGACTCATAGAAAAAAAACATCTGCTTTAATCCCTAAGAGATAGCGTAGCCAACGATTTTGACCCCTAAAAAGATTCGACGAGCATCCCCAACTTTTTAGTAGGGAAGTCCCCTCCCCCCCCCCCCCCCCCCCCCCCAGGGTTCGAACCCAGGCTGGACCAACACTCGGGTTTTAATATAACTGAGTAGAAGGTGCTGCCTTTACACAATACGTACAGTAAACAGTTATGCCTTCATGTATGTCTTCTCAGATAAGGACGTAAAATCGTATAACTGTAGTGTCCCCTATTAGCTACAAGCAGGCTAAACACATTGACACTTAAGTAAATAGAGAATAATACCCGAGTGTGCGGAGATATGGAATTTATCTTCAAGTGTTCAATTCGATATCTCACAAGTTGAACACTCAAAGACTCTATAGATAGCTCATTCGTACAATATCGAGTTGATATCTCCAAGCGTCCATGTATTGTTATATTTATTTTAGAAACAATACTTGGACCTGATGTGGAAGTCGCTGATTGGCTGAAAGGCAATATCGACATGCATAAAATTATAGTATTTTTACAGTGTGTGTGTGTGCAGATACGATGATTCTCAGTGCTGGAAATCCTTGTAAAACGCTGAAGTTTATAGAATAAAGTCACTTTATTTTTACTTACTTACAAGTATTACATAATTAAGATATAAAATATAAAAACCATGCAAAAACAGTAGCTGGGCCAACCATTTACGAGTTTACAAGGCTGGAAGGTATTATTTAAATAAGATATGTCATGGACTAGTCTGCGCATGTATCAAGTATTCGCTTGGTTGGTGGCTGGTAATTGGATAAGAATTAAACCCTCCCTCAATGCTTGATTGAAAGGATTTTCAATATTTTCCCTGGAGACTTTATATACAATGTTTGTTAGTCATTTTGCATATTTGCTTTGATTTTAAGCAATTATCCCACATGGCAAAGAGGTTCATTAGTTCATATCAAAATCGGTAGAACCAGCTGTTTCCAGCCCGGAACATGAATGTAAAGAATATTACCACGACACAGCCCCTTTAACTATAAATTAAACTTAATACATTATTATTGTGTACATACATAAATTATACTGTATATCCTACCACAAGAAACCAGTTGAAATAATTGAAATAATAATAACACACATGAAAATAAATAGACAGTTCATGTGTTGTTATTTCTTGTTGTGTGGCAGTTGGATTTCCCGTAATGGGGTCAGCCTGGAGAGGACTGAAGCGGTTTTGCGTGCTGACTACGATTTCAACTGATTCTTCATCCCCAAACATGGATTGATGATCATCTGTTTGGTGTAGGAGAGGATGTTGTTGATACCGCCTTCTCTCTTAGACACTTCAACTCCTTTTGAAGCGACTTAACTTCTTTGGTTAGATTTTTGTTTATGTCCTCCAACCCTCTGGTTAATCTTTCTAAAGATTGTTGGAATTCAACACGTAGAGCTTCCACAAGTTCTTTAAATTCGATCTTCATTTCTTTCATATTAGATTTCAGAATGCACTCCGAATTCATGACCCCATGATTCCAATCTGTTGGCGGATTGGCAAGGTGTTTTATTTGCCTCTTGAATCCGCCATAACCGTCATCTTCCCTAATGCCAGGCATGGTATTGGGTCCCCAAAAATCACTTAGTGGTGATGTTGTAACTTATTACATTCGTATGGCATCATGCATTTACATGATTTTACAGGCTGTACAGGCTCTCACAACAGCAATAATAACTTGAACTTTGACCACTTCCACATGTTTACCCTGAGAACAAACTAAAATACACCTTACATCCATGAGTTCACCATTGGGGTGCTTATATGTTCGTGTTAACGTGCCTCATATATATTTATATACACTATATATTATAATTTATATTGTATCCAGGTGGATCAGGCTGCATTGTACACATGACTAGCAAGAAATGCCTTCATCCATTTGGAGGTACAACAAATCCATCAAATGGGGCACTTGTTGTGTTCCATGAAGACTGCTGTTTAAGCCGTATCTTATTCAAAATGGAGGCCAGTGGAGTTATCAAGCATGTTCCTAGTGGACTCTGTCTCCATAGTAATAGTAAGTAACTTGTACACGTACAGTGTATATGCGTTAATTCTCTCTGGGGTAGGGAGGCACTTATTGTGTTCCATGAAAACTGGTATTTAAGCCAATATCTTGTTCACAATGGAGGCCAGTGGAGTTATCAAGCATGTTCCTAGTGGACTCTTGTAATAGTAACAGTAAGTAACTTGTATGTGTGTTAATAGGGTACAGAGGTCTGCATGGCCATATCTTTTGAGCCAGTGGTTTGTTTGTGTGAATGTGATTTGTGTTCTTTCTTTCAAGATTTAGTTAATTTATTCAACATTGGTTTTTTTTTTTTGGGGGGGGGGGGGTTGCTGCATGGATGATAATGCCCTTTACTGACAGGTAGTTTTACTTTGTACATGTAGATCCAGTAACTGATAGAAGTAATGTAGTTTTACACTCAAACTGCAGTACAAAGTTCAAAGTTGTGAATGGCTCCCTTCAACTTGCTGGCAGTTCAATGTGTCTACAGCCAAAGACACAGCGAGACATACCTGACAATGATGAGGTTCTGGTCTCCAGTGCAAACTGTGCAGCAGCTTATGGCTTTGACAGTGTTCAAGGTAATATGCATTGGTACTATCCTCCCACATGGATAAATCAAGACTGTAACATCACTTATCAAACTCATTAATAATTCATGAAGCAAAAACAAAGTAAATCACTGAGGGATAGGTGATCTGTACATTGTAAATCTGATACAGCTGATTTCATCCTGATTTACATAAACTTTTGCTTTGATTTTCTCTGCCAAAATAAGTTGTAACATCTAGACATTTGATAAGTCAGATACAGAATTCATGTCTGTGCCAATCAAGCATGGCCACTCATTCTGTATCTATTATTGTCAAACTCATTAATAATCCATGAATGAAAATCAAAGGAAATCAATGTGCAATAGGTGATGTGTAAGCCTGGTACAGATTCATCCTGATTTGCATAACTTTTTGCTTCGATTTTCTCAGCCGAATTAGGTCGATCACATTGCAAAATACAATGTAACTGAAAAATATGACTCTATACATCTAAATGTTTGATATAATATTTCAAAGCCAAGTGACTGATGCTGATGGATTAAATCAAATCACAGTTCAGTGAGATTGGGAAGGCTTCGAAACGGCTGGATAAAGAGAAGTAAAAACTACTGAACACAAATGATTTAGAGATCGAGCCATATATGGATGAATACTGAACCTGTTTGACTGTGAAATGAACTGTGCCAAGGATTACAGAGTATTAGAATCGCTTGGGCATGTGTAAATTGGAAAAATGGACGTTTAGATGAGAAACGTTTGGAGATTTGTACAATGGATATGACGCCGGCAGAAAGCTTATCATTTCTGGCTTCCCTATGACATTTTATATGTATAAGCATTTGTAGACAAACATATTAGCATTAAAGTTTCATGCTTCTGTTTCTTCATGCTTTTTTCATGTACCAGTTATACTTTTAAAGACTTTTTAGAACTGTAATCAAGAACTAATTTGATTATTTCCGTATTTGGAACCATTTTCAAACTTTAGCAAATATGCAAATTAGCTATTGCTTTAACGAATTTGCAGTAGTTAAATTGTTTCCAAATACAGCTAGTATGCAAATTTGTGGTACTATGCCTGGTTTTCGTGTATTAACACGTGACCTGAAACGAGACTCCTCATTGGCTGATGTGTCATGTACTGTTTAAAACACGAACAGCAGTGTTTTATCAAGTTTAAAAATTCGAGGGCGAAGCCCGATAATTTTTAGACTTGATAAAACACGTGCTTCAAAAACACGGCTTCATAAACGCTGTAAGAATGCAATGAAAGAAAGACGCACATCTCAAGGGAATGGTTACTTAATGAACCATTGAACCTTTGTATCACAACGCCATGCAAAATATTCGAGTAATTACCGCCTGCAATTACAAACATCTCAAGGGAATGACATGAAGAAATTACCATACTATGTTGTTTGAAGCGGAGTTACGCAATTCAAGAAGAACCTGCCCTTGAAGGTTTGGTGTTGTGGTTTACCTCGATAAAGTTCAAGACTTGGAAAGCGATGTGACTGACATGACGGCAGACTCTATTTTTTTTACTACGGCACAAAATATGTAAGTTTAATGCACGTTTTTATTATTTTACAGCTTTGAGTTTGGTTTAATAACAAGTAATGGTAGTTGGATAACTTCATTTTAAAAATATTATATGTGTATCTCAGTAGTCTGCTCATATTAGTAAATTTAGTGCAAATTTTTTTATCTAGGTACTTTATGTTCCGTGTACTTTTTGCTATCTTTGGGTCTTTATCAGTGAATTCTTAATTAGGATGAAACTTTATATAAAATTTCATGTTCATTAGTACTCTTAAAATAAAACGTTCATCCTAATTAGCAATTCAATGAGAAAGCTGAAACATCAATAGAAATTGCATTGTCTCAATCATCAACCCCGTTTCCCCCTGGGACAGAATTCAAATCCCTCCGCGGGCCTTTTAGAATGATGACATTTTATCAGGTATAAAGGAGCATGTACGTGACTGATTTGCTTCATCTGATTGGACAAAATGCTCATTAATTATTCATGAGTTTTTGAAGAATATATAATGATGTCTAAGAAAGGTCAAATGCAGAATTCATGTCTGTGTTTTATTGGATTTACAAACTCTCACCTCCAGGTAACTTTATCCCTATAGAACAGTGCTAAATCTGTAGAGTTTAACCTCAGGTTAGCATGAAAATAAAGCTGTAAAATCCATACTAAAAATGGCAGAAGATGAAAGAAACTCCCTAAGGCTTGCCCTGACACTACAAATGTACCAAGCAAAATATTTCTATTAAACTCAGTACAGGGCGAACTTCCAAATCCAAACTAAAACTAGTCGGGATCGATTCTCAGGCAAGATCTCATTCGAAGGACTTCCAGATTGGATTCTTCCTATCTTTTCGTTGAGCATGCACAGTAAGAAACAAATGGGGTCTGGGTACGAGACTGGCATTCAGAGAAATATTAACCGAGTAACACCCCCTGTGAGTGTATAAGCGCGTCTAAGAAAATATTTGGAGGATGATAACAACAATAATTAACCTGTTCTCTTCTTGGAACAGATAATGTCCGCGGACGAAATATCAGGGCATATTTCGCTGCCACAAATAGGTTATTGTATTTATATATCGTATTTTCCCTTTATACAGTAATTGTTTACGGCAGAGTGAAAGAAGCATTTTAGCGAACCACTTGTCCTTCAGACAAGTGGATTCAATTGACCGTATTTCTGAATAAGAATACGCAGAATGATCACTGCAAATCGCTTATCAGGATGTTTTTGGCACTGGAATACTAAATGTATCCTGAATATCATATGTCAGCAAGTGTTTGTAGCTATAAACAGTGCAAAATGTGCCTGAACCAGTGACTTCCACAGACTATTCCATCTATTCTTATTCCGGAATACGGTCAATAGAATGCGCCCTAATTTTATCCTGAATATCATATGTCAGCAAGTGTTTGTAGCTTACAGTGCAAAATGTACCTGAACCAGTGATTGCCAGAGACTATTCCATCTATTCTTATTCTGGAATACGGTCAATAGAACCCATCCTAAGTGTATCCTGAATATCATATGTCAGCAAGTGTTTGTAGCTTACAGTGCAAAATGTGCCTGAACCAGTGATTTCCACAGACTATCCATCATTTCTTATTCTGTGTTTAATCGCCTTAAATGTGTGAGCATTATCGTAATGACAAAACTATTTTAATTTGTCTCTACTTCCTGTCTGGCTTGAGTAGCTCACATTGTAGCTATTCCAGAAAGCTTGTCTCTACTTCCTGTCTGCCTTTATTAGCTTACATCAATGACTTGCCAGAATCTATTTCATACCATATAAAGCTGTTTGCCAATGACAGCATGATCTATCGCAAAATAGACTCCAGTATAAAATAATACATGGACGCTTGGAGATATGGAATTTATCTTCTCGCGTTCAACTCGATATTGCACGAATGAGCACAGCGAACGAGTGAGATATCAAGTTCAACACGAGAAGATAAAGTCCATATCTTCGCGCGCCCATGTACAACCCTAGGCCTCTGAAACAAATTGCAAACCTTAGCTTGCTGGTTGCAAATCAACGAAAAATGCAAACCCTTGTTTTACAAAAGTGCAATTTCTCTTTTTCTTTAACAGCTCAGTTATTCAAAGGAGTTGCGCGAATTCAGGCAGATTTCGTTCGTGTGGATATTACCCATGGTGCAACGAAAACCGAGACAACAGAGGTGCACATGAACACTGCACTAAAGAGAGAAGTGCTCCAGAGAACGGTCACACCAGCTGGCATCCCAGTCAGTATAGCCATGATCATGTTCGACTCTACTTCGGCAGCGAATTTCCAGAGAAAGATGCCAAAAACACTCAAGTACTTAAAGGAGCTGCCAACTGTGTTTCTGAAAGGTTTGTTTGCATTGTAATAATTATGATAATGATTTGATAAAATACAACTTATTTTCGGATTGAGGGTTCTTAGTCCTCTAGTTTATATCACCTAATAAAGTACCAATGTGTGACGTCACAAATTTGCAAAGCGATCGAAAGTAATTAGCCGGTAACAAAACGAGTTGGGGACTGGAACCGAGTCAGTAAAACTAATTCAATTAATAACTAGTCAAAGTGAGCATTATTTTCCAAAAGAACAGATCAAACTTAGCTAGTCTGGAAAGTTTCGTGAACTTTTGGCTCAATATTGACGATGCTAGAAGGCATCAAATGTGTCAATTTGTTGTCCCTCCAAACCATACATTCATTGTAAAAATTTGGAGGGACAAAGAAATTTCAATTGCTTATAATTCAGACGAGATTCACTCGAATCACGTCAAACTTGGCACACATGCTAATTTCAACATGCTCTATCATGTGATGAACTTAATTTTAGAATTAGAGTAATTCTGGTAAACTCGGTTCCAGTCCCCTGCTCGTTTTGTTACCGGCCAATTACAGAGCTAACCACAGGGGCAAGTAAAAACGCAATGAGCCAATCCTGAAATGAAGTAATTTGCGAGTGGTTTTACTTGAACCAATCAAGTAAATGCAGTTGTGGATAACTCTCGCTAAAATAAGAATGGGCACACGATGGGTACACGAGTCTACTGCATTGAGTCAGACAATACCGCTCAAAACGAGCCACAGTGTTGGATAACACACCTTAACCCAAAGAACGAACGGCACAAAAACAATTCAGGTCTTGAAGTGGTACTGTATTACTCACCGCATTATGTCATTGAGCATGCTTGTAACACAATGCATCTATTGCACTGTCAGTACAAAATCAAAACAGGTGATTGGCTAATGACAGTGCATTGTTGGTTATCACAACACGATGGGTATACACTCAGTTGGAATAATAAAAGGGTTAAAGACTTTGTTTATTATTCTTGGGGCGGCCTTCACCTCCTCCTCCAAACAATGCCTGACCCTGAAACAATACAAACCCTAACCCTAAAACAATGGAATTATTTGTCAGTGCAGTCCAAATGGGGTTAAATAAAATGCAAGGTTTTGAGAGGTGAAGGCCTCCTGTTATTCTCTACACTCAACTCACATTTTTTTACGGAGAGAAGAAAACCGGAGAAAAAGCCTTGGGGCATGGACTCTACTCACATATGACGCCGCATCTGTTGAACCTGGTGAGAGGTGAGCGCTTACGCTGCGCCACCAATGCTGTGTGACATAATTTCTAACTGGGAATCGGTGAAGGTATTCTGGTTACAAGATAATATCCCTGGCCCTGCAAGCAGAGGTTCTTTTCTCTTTCCCTTCGCCAAATATCCTTCGTTTACAGAATGTGTGATAATTAGAATCTTTTTTTTATTTTCGGAGGGAGGAAAACGTTAACAAAAATGTTATTCATTTATATAGCGCAAATTCTATATGACAATATTGGAATGCGCTTCACAAGGTTTATACAATCAGTTTACAATCATGAGTGATCGTTAGTACCTCAGAATATCAGGCTGCTGTGTGGGGAGACAATCCCCTATACTCTTTCTCGAAATAACGCAACAGGTTCTTTCACGTCCCCCTCGTATAGATTAGAAGAGGAAGGAGACAAAGCCAACTGTTTATACGTCCCTGCCCAAGGACGCGGCCAGGATTCGAACCCCCAACCTCCTGCACTCTAGATCGTGCTCTACCAACTGAGTTAACCAGTGAACCCCGACCTCCTGCACTCTAGATCGTGCTCTACCAACTGAGTTAACCAGTGAACCCCCGACCTCCTGCACTCTAGATCGTGCTCTACCAACTGAGTTAACCAGTGAACCCCCGACCTCCTGCACTCTAGATCGTGCTCTACCAACTGAGTTAACCAGTGAACCCCGACCTCCTGCACTCTAGATCGTGCTCTACCAACTGAGTTAATCAGTGAACCCCCGACCTCCTGCACTCTAGATCGTGCTCTACCAACTGAGTTAACCAGTGAACCCCGACCTCCTGCACTCTAGATCGTGCTCTACCAATGAGTTAACCAGTGAACCCCGACCTCCTGCACTCTAGATCGTGCTCTACCAACTGAGTTAATCAGTGAACCCCCGACCTCCTGCACTCTAGATCGTGCTCTACCAACTGAGTTAACCAGTGAACCCCCGTCCTCCTGCACTCTAGATCGTGCTCTACCAACTGAGTTAACCAGTGAACCCGACCTCCTGCACTCTAGATCGTGCTCTACCAACTGAGTTAATCAGTGAACCCCCGACCTCCTGCACTCTAGATCGTGCTCTACCAACTGAGTTAACCAGTGAACCCCCGTCCTCCTGCACTCTAGATCGTGCTCTACCAACTGAGTTAACCAGTGAACCCCCGTCCTCCTGCACTCTAGATCGTGCTCTACCAACTGAGTTAACCAGTGAACCCCCGTTCTCCTGCACTCTAGATCGTGCTCTACCAACTGAGTTAACCAGCGAGGCATTATTACCGGATTCCCAGTAGTTTACATAATGGCGGCCAGTTGAAAGCAAAAAGTTGAACGCAAAATTATATGAATTAAAAACCAAAAGGAAAATCTTTAACATGAGTTTGGCCTACCAAACATGTCAGATGACATGTCACATCTGGGGTTCCTCAAGGATCGGTCTTAGGCCCCCTCCTTTTCATCCTGTACTTTGGCCCGTTGCAAGATATCATTAAATCACACGGCTTGGATTGTATAATGTACGCAGATGATTCACAACTCTATATAACGATGAACCCCATGTCAAGGAAGACTGCCCTCACAAACTTGAACCACTGCATTAATGATATTCAGTCATTCTTTCTAGTAAATAAGCTAACCTGTAATCCTACTAAGACTGAGGTTTTACATTTTACATCTAAATTCTCTCGTTTAGTACCAATACCTAGTATCCCTTTTGGTCAGCACACCGTGTCAATATCATCTGAGGCACGAAATCTAGGCGTCATTCTCGACAATCACCTTACTATGTCTAGCCAGGTTAATAGTATCTGTCGTTCGGCTTCACTAGCGCTTCGTAATATTGGTAGAGTAAGGAAGTATCTCGACCAGCCTAGTGCTGAGCGCCTAGTTCATGCTTTTATAACTTCAAAGCTCGACTACTGCAATAGCTTGTTATACGGACTACCTACTACTGACATCTATAAGTTACAGCGCATTCAAAATTCTGCTGCTAGGCTAGTCACTAGAGTCAAGCGCACGGATCATATTTCCCCTGTTTTGCGTGCTCTGCATTGGTTGCCAATTACTAAGCGCATTTTATTTAAAATTTTACTTTTTACTTATAAGGCTATACATGGTTGCGTACCAACTTATTTAAGTGAACTTCTTATGCCATATGCCCCAAGACGTAACTTGCGCTCATCTACAAAGAGCTTACTTGTTGTTCCTCGGTCTATGTCTTGCACATATGACGATCGCGCATTTTCAATCTCGGCGCCTAAGCTCTGGAACGCTCTGCCTTACAGCATCAGAAATGCTGGGTCCGTCAAGCAATTTAAGTCTCTTCTTAAGACATATTTATTTAATCTATAGTGTTTTTCTCAATTTTTATCCACGTATACATGGTTTACAGTTCGATTAGATTAGATTAAATTAGATTGTTATTGTATTTTCCCATAAAGTGTAAGCGCATTGAGGCTAGTCGAAATGCGCGGAAAAGAACTGTAATTATTATTATATATACCAGTTAGTGGAACATGTTCAAAGTTCTACACTGCCGGTCTAAATAAAATTATATAAATATGATAACATTAACCTTATTGTATTGTCAATAATGAGATTCATCAGCAGTAAGTAGACATGAGTGAAGTATCTCTACCGCCAAAAGTGGCATGTGCTTCAGTTCACGAAACTCGGAAGGTCAACAGAAGTACTTTGTAATGACGACTTTGTAGCTTTTTATTACCAGAGATTAAATTACATATATCATGAAAAAGAGTACAGAAGAGTAAGGTAAATGGTACCCAGTATAACTATGAAACTAGCTGGGAAACTAAGATACATTACTAATTTAACATACATTACAATTTGGCCAGATATATAAAAAACGAAAAAATAAATATATGAATGGCTAACATTTATCAATATCTATGGTAATTACACACACGACGAGAGAGAGAAAAAGAGGTGAGAAAGAGCCCTAAAAGTTGCATATTAATTAATTGTATAGGGAGGCTATGGACAACAAGTAGTAAAATTAGAGACTAGTACAGATTTACGAAGTCGCATTTTATCTTTTTCTTAAAGAGCTGCTTCCCCAGCTTTTTTGTTTCTTGTTTTACGGCCTTCCAAATCAGAGCTCCTTTATATTGCAGATTGAATTTTCCATAGTTCTTATTTGAGGTGCAGTATAAAATAAGTCGATCTTGCTGGAAGTCTAGTATTATAAGTAATGTTTAATACACGAGCAGCAGTATTTTATCAGATTTAAAAGCCTGAGTGACTTTATGGGGCAGACTTCACCGTTTGCAACCTGAAATGTTATTGGTAACCCAAACAATAGCCTACCCCTAAAACAACGGGATTCTTTATCAGTGAAGTCCAATAGGATACGACCTACAGAACAGTGAAGTCTAACCGGTTTTTATATCTGATAAAACACTGAGTTTATGAACGGCTTCAAAAACGTTACTTCTAAAAGATAATTTTCAGAAATTTGGATGAAAAGCGAATAATTACTTGTGTATAGCTACGTTGTGCGTCACTGACATGCACATGCAGTTGGAATATGGAGCGAAAATTTGGGGCCGGTTGTGTGTGAATAACTGTGAGCCAAGGGGCCTTTGCCTTCGAGCTCCTCGAGTCATTGCACTTAGACCGTTGGTTGAGCAACCCTGAGTCTCATCTTATGAACTGAGATTCCGTGTAAGGGTCTTTTTAAGGATTTTCACTGTAGGGTCTTTACAAAGATTAACGGTCAAGCCCTTGGTTTTATAAGGATTGAGTATGAGGGTCTTTATACAACTTTTCACTCTACGAGTGTGGCCCAATATAAAACTTCATAGTTGAGGCCTTTTTCCTTCTTTCAATAAAGGAAAAAGTGAAAAGAGTGATAAGTTGTATAAATACTCTTTCGCTTTACCGGGTATAAAGGAGCATGCACGTGAGTGATATGCTTCTCATGATTGGACAAAATAGTAATTAATTATGCATGATTTTTTGAAGTATATTTAGAGGTTTGAATCCATCATCACGCCTAAATATTTAATGTATTCTTTTTTCTCTATTACAGTAATGTTCACTTTAAGATTTACTATATGACTAAGTTTCTTTTGTACTGTACTGGGTTTGTCTTTTGATATAAATACAATAACCTATTTTTGGCATCGAAATATGCCCTGTTATTCGTCCGCGGACATTATCTAATTTGACAAGAGAACAGAGTTCCCGAGAGCTTCGAGGGTCAGATAATGTCCAAGGACAAATATCGGGGCATATTTCTACACCACAATGTAGGTTATTGTTGTTATCATCCTTCAAATATTTTTCTTTGCTGCGCGCCAGTTATACGCTCACGGGGGGTGTATTCGCTGGTATTTCCCGCTCGCGGAGAGAAAATATCAGGTCACGTGACGCATTCAACCAATCACGCGCAAGAGAAAATATTTGATGGGTTATAATCAGTGATAACTTATTGACACACAGCCCGGCAATCATTTACTTTTTAATTCATCATTGATGATTCAATGCTAATTAAACTATGATCGGCATAAAATAAAGTTTTCCTCATCTTCAAAGGGATGAAAGTCTAAATTATTAGAACAATTGCTAAAGTCATTGATATAGGAGAAATAGAAGAGGGCCTAATACTGATCCTTTTCTACGCCACACTGGACAATTTTGTATTCAGAATAAACGTCTCCGAGGGAAACAAACTGTTTTCTATTGCTCAGATATGAAATAAACCAATTTTTAGCAATTCCTCGAATGCCATAGTAATCTAGCTTTTTGATCAGAACTTAATGGTCCTTGCTAAAGGAGCTGTGTCACGGTGAGGGACACGCCTTTATGTTTCGGGCCGGAACAAAATTATTTTCAGTAGTTTTCATATAAACTGACGACCCTAGCACACGTGTGGGATGGATGAAATCGAAGTAAATGTACAAAAAATATTAACAAACTGTGTGTTGACCTAGTCTTCAAGGAAAATATTGCATAACCTTTCAATTAAGCATTAACTCAGTTTAACTGTTTGAAGCTAATTAACAGCCACCAATCGAACATTGATTACAGACATGCGCAAACCCATAACACATCGCCTTTAAGGTCCAGGAATATGCCACATGAGAATAAACCCTCTTCAGTTGCGCTTTGGATTTTGTCAAACAAATCCTTATAATATGCCGTCTTTGCTTTGCGTACTTCATATGTAAAATTGTTTTTAAGCGACCTGTATTGAATCCATAGTTGATTATCATTAAACTTGTGAGTTTTAAATCTCAAGTTCATTGTATGCCTAATCTGCGGCGTAATCCGGATCCAAGGCAGCGACTGACTTCTCACCTTGAAACTCCGTTCTGGGTCGTGGTCGTTACAAACGTCGCTGAACAGCTTGAAGCATGCGCAGTAAGTGTCGTCCAGATCGTCGAACACGTGACGTACCGACCAAGGAGCACTCCAGATATTTCATGAATGCATCTTGTTCAAATTCCTTCTAACTCCTTGCAATAACAATCTTAGGTAGAGCGGAGCGGAGAACTTTGACATTGACAGTAGCATGAATCCACCTGTGGTCTGATATACCCAAGTCAAGGCAGGGAGAAATTTCACATGTCTCGCTAAATAAGTCGTGTTTGAAACTTCGGAATATGTTTACCTCAGAAAGCGGTCGTGTGACCACATTCTTAGTATGCACTACTGTAGCTACAGAGCCATGCATAAAAACAAGTTCACATTTCTTTGCAGTTGACTTTTCTCCGATAAGGGTTTGTTTTCTCACACCAGCACTCAGTCGTATATAATGTTTATAATACTTTTGTTTGTCTCAACTGCATTTTCTGTTTGTTTCCAGGACAAACTATTGTTGGCGATGGTACCACAGCTCAACTGAGCGCAATGCTCACTGGGATAGCTGAGGAAGACCAGCCCGAGGCTCGACGAAACATGCCGAACTCAAAATCCGTGGACGACTGGCACTGGGTGTTCCGAGACTATACGAAACGCGGCTATGTTACGATGTACTCCGAAGACTCTCCCAGCCTTGGCACGTTTAATTATCGATTGAAGGGCTTTAAGAACCCACCGACCGATCATTACGGGAGAAATTTCTGGTTGGAAGCACAAAAGTACATCAGCGACTTCTGCACTGGAAACATACCAACTCATCAATTGACGATGACTTACTTTCTAAGCCTTTTTCGTACTTATCTCGATAATCCTAAATTCGCTTTTTTGCTTTTTTCGGACCTTGTCCATACTAATTGGAACTCCATAAGTTACGGAGATGAAGACTTATACAATCTACTGAAGGCTATGGAAAGATATTTGTTTCTTGAGAATACTATTGTTTTTATTTTTGGAGACCACGGGTTTCGTTTTGGTCCATTGAGAAAAACACTACAAGGCAAACTGGAGGAACGCCTGCCACATATGTCCATAACATTTCCAAAGTGGTTCCCGAAAAAACATCCTAATCTATTCGAGAATATTCAGAAAAACTCTGAGCTGTTGACCACACCATTCGACATATACGCTACCCTACAACATATCCTATCTTATCCATTGCCTCCTAAAGGTATTAAGACCGGACAAAGCCTTCTAACACCCATCAACCCTCGAGAGAGAACGTGTTCCACATCAGGTGTAGAGGATCACTGGTGTCCGTGTTTGAGTTTTGAGAAAATTGCTGTTGCTGATCCGGTTGTTAAAGAAATTACCGCCTTCGCCCTTCAGCATATCAATCATTTACTCGAGTTCAATAGCGAAGTAAAAAGACTTTGTCACAAACTGACTTTGAAGGAGATAAAGATAGCCCTTCAGGATTTACCAAACGAAAAGCTACAAAAATTTGAAGTATCGCACCAAGACAATAAATGTGATTCGTGCGGAGTGACGTTTGGAGAAAAAGCAACGAATACAATGTCCAAGGATACTTTGTATCAGATTCAGTTCGTTACTTCACCTAACAATGGGTTCTTTGAGGCGAGCATTAGAGTTAAGAGCGGTACACCGTCAATCAAAGGAGAGATAAGTCGAGTAGATACGTTTGGACATCAATCAGATTGTATTAAAGACACGTACGTACATCTTATTAAATACTGTTATTGTAGAACATGAGTGACAACGCACGGACACGTACGTACATTGGTTAGTCACTGGTTAGCTCAGTTGGTAAAGCACGGTCTAGAGTGCGGGAGATCGGGGTTCGAATCCCGGCCGCGGCCTTGGGCACTAACAATCACTCAGGACTGTAAAAATAACCTTGTGAAGCGCATTTGAATATATATATAAGTCCTCTCTGGCCAGTGGCCAGCCCATTTAATTTAGCATATCAGAATACTGAAACAAAGTCTCACAACGATTCAATTTTCAATTTTTTAAAACACGTACATGTGGATTGTATTTAATATAACTTTTATGACATTAACCTAGTTTAAAAAACAACGTCAATGTTTTGGTTATGCCGCCTCCGGTTAGCTCAGTAGTTTAGCGCCGGTCTGTTGTGCGGGAGATCGCGGGTTCCAAACTCGGCTGGACCAACACTCGGGGTCTTAAAATAACTGAGTAGAAGGTGCTGCCTTTGTGAAACAATTTCGTACACGAGCTGCAAATGGTTAGACCTTCACGTCTTCTCGGATAAGGACGTTAAATCGTAGGCCCATCAGTGGATGAAGAGCCACCTAGTGGATATGCCACTGATTAATCCATTATGATTTTGACTATGATGATGCGTGTACATGTACGCGTTCAACTTCCGAAATCCGAATACCTCTAAATCTTGTAGATATTCATCTCCCGAAATGTGGAAAGTAGTGGCCCCCTTTGGGAATCATGTTTTGGTTTGTTTTATTGGTATAGCCGGAAGAACGCGCCCTTAACATGCTCTTATGCCCTGTGCAGATCAAAGAGGTATTTAATAGAATTTGACTTTATATAACGGCGTGAAAGTTTCAAGAAATACCTGTGTTAATGTTGAGTAATTTGCTCTCCTTGCTACCAATTATTTATCCAGTGTTAATAATGTGAAATAAAACTGATATGAATTTAAAGTGAAAGTATCATGTCAAAAAAAATACAATATTGTGCTTTGTGTTTGTTTCACAAAAAGGTATTAATCTTGCAAATTTTGTAACATTTCTGGTATTTAAGCATAATGTTTATAAAACCTTTGTTTTATCACATCTCTTTTCGGAAAATGAGAATAATAAGGCAATGTTTATGCTTGAAAGAAACAAAAATAGCAGTGTTGATCCAGGGTTTATGTGATAATTTATACTCTTGCTTAGATAATGTTTTATATGGCCCATGTTTATTCACTGTAGTTAAAATAATATCAATAAAATTTGAACAAGAGCTATTGGCATCTTTAGGATCAGTCTTGTAAATCATTGCCAAAATCTCTTGATTTTTGTCTTTAGGCCTAATGTTAATTTTCATCTCCTCTATAAGCCAAAAAATTGGGAGATGATCGGAAATATCTGCCAGACAAATCCCTGCAGCTAGTGAGAAGGCGGCTCTAATAGCTTAAAATAGAGGCCAAAAGATTAAATAAAACTGAGAAAGGAGAGAAAGAATTAAAATAATTTTTACGGGCTGGTGTGGGAATCGAACTCCAAATTGTTGGATTCGAAGCGCAAGCTCTACACCACTTTACCATAGAGCCGATTCACTTCTAGACCATTTTCAAAATAAGGTATGTATGCATAAGTTCTGAGCCCGTGAGCCCGTCGTCAAGCGTTGTCAACTTGTTTGAAATTGTAGCCACGCGATTGGCTGCTCAGTACAATAGGCGGCACGTTAGACCCCGTGGGGAGAGAGTAAAGTATCCTGTCCCTCTGCCGGAAAGAGGAATTTTGTCAGCAGACCAGGATACAAAGCCGAGTTTGCAACGATCATGACCGAGTTGATGCAAACACGTAGTTTCTGATGAAGAATGAGGGCTTTTTCAAAGAAATGAATTCATTTGGAAGAGTTAGGATAATGATTTCTCAAGTCTGAAAACTTCTGGGGTAAGAAAAACTATCTACCTTTCACCTGACGGAGGAAATTACGCCTATTGGACGGGTTTTCGTGCGAAAAATCGTCCTCAAGTGACTCGTGGTTTGAATTTGAGTGTGCAGCCTTTCCTTTCTTTTAGACAGAGAAGAGAGAAAAACCCAAAGTGAGAGAAATGCCCCATAACCGCCATTTCTAAACCCCAGAGAAACAACAGGACAACAACAAACTCTTAAAGGGAACCTCGGCTGAAAAACAATGTTTGCTCTCAAGTGTTTGTTATAGATGCCTATGTCTGTTTCTGTGTTTGTCTAGAGTAAATTGTACACTAGATGTCATTTATGCACCGATTTTCCTCGATAAAACTCATTTGAATTTCCTGCGTGCCGCCATCTTGGATATCATGACGTCACAGTGTTGCCCTATTGTCGCATAACAAAAGAGCTATTGTTTTTGACAATAAGGCAACACCGTGACGTCATAAAATTCAAGATGGCGGCGCGCAGGAAATTCAAATTAGTTTTATCGACAGCAAAATTGTTGTATAAATGACATCTAGAGTACAATTTACTCTAGACAAACACAGAAACAGACTTAGGCATCTATAACAAACACTTGAGAGCAAACATTGTTTTTCAGCCGAGGTTCCCTTTAAGTTAAGTTTATTTTCTTTATCTGAGAATTTTGTTAAATAATAGTCACACAGTGGCTGCCTGTGCTGATTCTAGCCTTATTTGTGCTCTCATCCCCAGCTCTGTCATGGTCTCGAAGACACAACTTACGATAATTATCTTGTCGATTTTAAACCGAAAGAACAGTTACCAGCTTTAGGTATTTATCAAGGGCTCCCAACGAGTACTTTTTGAAATTCGTTTGAAACCAGTTGTCTACAGCTTATCTAGCCATTTTAAGGCGCCTACTATGTCTTTAGACGTATTCTAGAAAGCTATTAGCTGTTCGGATTTTCTAGGTGGAAATCGCGTCAACCGAAAATACTATGGCAAAATATTCCCGGCCTACGAATTTGTTAGTAGTCTAGAACATAAGAAGAATTTTCTAGGCCAAGTAACTTCATGTTGCAAAGTTTTGTGGAGGTACGAATTTTTTAGGGATTCTTTTTTTCCTGTTCTGACTATTGATCAGACGAATTGAGACGTACGAATATTTTAGGGGAAACCTTTTAGTCTCCCTTTTCTTCTATAATTTTCTAGGGATTGAAAACAAATTTTGTAGCCAGTATTTCAGAAAACAATTTTCTAGGGACAATTTTTTCAAATCCGAAATTTTAGGCTAACGGCTTACTCTCCCGAACAGCTTTTTAACCGAAAACTTCGTTAGGTGCCCTTGATTTATTGTACTTGCGGCGAAATTGTAGCATCCGCCATTTTGTTTAGGACTAGAACACAGTCTGCTGTTGTGCACCTTAGGTAGCCTGAACAGATGTGTACATTCCATGTGGGCCCAACATATATACCAGTGTGGGTAATTTATATTGAAATATTTATGAATCTCATGAAACAGAACTGAAAATAATCATTGTGCACTACTTAATACATCTACACAATTTTGTTTGCAAAACTTTAATTTTTCAAGCTGATTATAGGTTAAAACTAGTAGTAATCGTAGATTATCAAAGTGCGTTCGACATATTTTTTTGTAAGTCAGAGAAAGGACTGTGGTTACACAAAAGGCTGAAAGATTGCTGCAATGATGTTGACGGTGTAAGTAATCCTGATCAAAAATGCTTGGTGAAAATTTTGATGTCTTGACTTATAAGTTAATATACAAGGGAATGCATATGGGTATAAAACTAATCTTTGTGTAACATTAAATCAATGGATGCAATGCTTATGTGGCTATAAGTATACATGTGTGTTTTATATGGTTATGGCATTCATTTGAGCATTCATAGCACATTTTGCTATGTGGTATACACGGTGCACAGTAATAACTGGAGTTAGTGTAGAATACAAATTAACCCTATTAGCTAGCTATGGCTATTCAGATGTGTATAAACTGCATTCCAGTTCCTATATTCACAATACTAAGTACATTCCAGTGTAGAACATAAACTATATATGCATGTGTATAAAGTACACCCCATGCAGTTCCTTAGATCATTCACAGTATTTTTCAAGTGAAAACCAGGTTGGCTGCTATGTAATAGTTCAAAGCCGACAATGAGGACTGGACGGGATTTCAAGTCCGCGCAATTATAGTCCGAATTGGAGGATTTGAACTGACATCTCATAGTCACGAATAATTAATGAGAGTTTTAAAAAAGCTAATTAACCAACATTTGTTGTTTGCACTTTGGGTTTAATTGAAATCGTCCAATGTTTAAATGACATCAATTCGCCTATTAGAATTAACACACCAACATAGTAATACAAAATAGCACTGATTAAACAATAGAAAAACAAAGGGATTTGTATAACTTAGATTCAGTATAATTTCACACTTTAGTGCGTTCCCTCTATTTGAAAAAAACAAAAACGAATTGTTCTTAATTAAAGCACTTGTATTGGAGTTTGTTCACCACCGCCTCCTGGGAATGAAAAACTGGATAAAAACAAATCCAAGGTTATAGATTCGATTTGATTAGTCATGGCTTCGAGCGACGACCTTTGAAACGTTTTAGAAAATCGAAAAGCAGAGAAGAATAAGAGAAGGAGCTTGCTAACGCCGTACCTCTGTCTACACGGTATAAGACTGAACAAATGGGCTGTAAACGTGTTCGTTGAATGGCGGGAAGGTAGAGAAAACAAAGTCGCTGCGTTGGAGAGTACGAGTTTAAAATTATCTTTGGAAGATATAGAAAACCTGGACGAAGATTGGGAAAAATGATTTCATGCATTGTAAAATGTCTACCAATAAATTGTTGTTGTAGTTTGACTTGTATTTTTTTTTTCTAGGCTTAAGTAGAAGGACTGAACTAATGTTTTCAAGTTGTAGTACTGAATTAATTTTGTTCCAGTCCAAGGACTAGAACAAAATTAATTCAGTCCTAGGACTAGAACAAAATTAATTCAGTCCTACAACTTGAAAAGAATTAATTCAGTCCTTTGACTGGACCAGGTGCCATTATCATCATGTGACCGATTTATAGACCTTTGATTGGTTGGTTTCCTCATTAATTATTCATGTATATGAGATTATTAGTTGCAGAATAATTTATGGTCAATGTTGATAGCCGGGTCCTGGCTTTGATCAGCCTTGTTTCAGGTCCGTCAGAAATTCAGTGTAGATTAATCGATTAGGGAAAACAGCAATGAACTCAGTACTTTAAATTTCCCTCACCTTGTACTGTGTTGATTTTCTAGTTCCTTGGCATATCAAAGTGTCGTTATAGATTAACTCTCTGCCTGAATATGTTAGTGTTGAATATTTGTATAACCAAGATGTACACAGTGTCGCAACTCAAACAAGATACGGCGATTACGGGTATCTAGAAAACTCGGACCTAGATTTCTCTTCAGCCAGGTCATCTTACTGTTTGTAGTTTTGGTATCTGTATGTACAACGAAAAGCAGAATCCAATACAGCGAGCAAGCCAACAGAATTCACTCGGTTGTTACTGGACAGCTATCCTGGTCCCAGAGGTTTACTAGAGCCGGAGAGAACAGCCGTGGAGAAAGAGCCGCGAAGCGGCGATCAGCGAGAAGCGAACTGATCGCCGCTTCGCGGCTCTTTCGCCGCGGCTGTTCTCTAGAAAACCTCTGGAACCAGGGTATGGACAGCACAAATTATGGCCAAGTTGATTTGATTCAGTTCTCTGTTCAACGACCGCACCGACAAAACAGACCATGTTTGACTTGATATAGTTTGGACACCAGACTTTGTCGAATGCTACAGATATAGCACACATTTTCCTCAGGCTTTGATATATCGTGCTTGCTAACGTTTTAAACATTATTGCATTGGATTGGCAAAATAAGACACTTATGCTCGAAGTTGCTCCGAGCATCGTGTATATAGTTACCAGTTCCCCGGCCGTTTATGATATCGAGGCATTTTGTAATACGCCTACGAAAAACTGAACTTTTTTTGGGCTACCGGACGCAAACACGTCACACACAGGCACAGGGAACCCGTCACCAGATTAGGTTGCGTTCTCCTTCGTCAAACGCAATTACCCATAATGCACCTGATATATGTAACTGTTATGGGGTCAAATGTTTGCATACATTCATACACAAGGTCACAACAATGAATAGGAGATATTGTAGTTGAGTCTACGAATAGCAGTTTCAGCGGTATTGACCCGAACGCCTCACTTCAATGTAATGAAGCGCCATTGAAACCATCATTCTTACATGACACCAACACCCTCCTAAACAAGCACGACTAATTTAGATACACAGTTTCAATGGCGCTTCATTACATTGAAGTGAGGCGTTTGGGTCAATACCGCTGAAACTGCTATTCGTAGACTCAACTACAATATCTCCTATTATAAATGATTTCTAACATCCCATGCATATATCCTGTATATTCACACGACCCACATAATAATAATAATAATAATAATAATAATACATTTATATAGCGCCAATTCCCTACAGCCCATTAGCGCTTTACATATAATATAAAAATAAAAATCTTAAGAAAAAATATTTTTTTAAAAATTTAAAAATTTAAAAATATGCCTGTCTAAAAAGATAAGTCTTAACATGTATTTTAAAGCTTTCAACTGTTTGGTGGTCTCTTATAAAGTCCGGTAGTGAGTTCCAGAGCCTAGGCGCGGACACAGAGAAGGCTCTATAGCCATACCCTTTCAAGTTATATGGTGCAAATTCTAACAAGTTCTTAGAGGCAGATCTTAGTTGCCGTTTCGGTACATAAGGACGGACTAGATCTTTCAGATAAATAGGAGCTGTGTCATTCAGGCACTTATATGTAAGTAATAATATCTTAAAACTGATCCTATATTCTATTGGCAACCAATGTAGCTCCTTTAAAACGGGTGTAATATTGTCGTACTTGTTTGTCATGCATATTAATCTGGCTGCTGAATTTTGGACACTCTGAAGTTTCTGGATCAATTGTGTTGGCAGTCCACAAAGTAATGAATTGCAGAAATCCAGCCGTGATGTAATAAGGCCATCCCAATAAAATGTTTCGTTTCCCATCGCCCGACTGATCCAATTTGTTTTATAAAAGTTAACAAAAAGACAAAGCTTGACATTGACCCAATTTTTGGGAAAAGTTAAAAAAATAAATATTGAAGAACATCCTTTCAACTACACCTCTTTTCCTAGCTCTCTACCGATTTGCATTTTATTGGGATGGTCTAATCAGCTGTGTCGGTGCTGAACTGGAGCGCAGTGCCATCCCGGAAAGTGAAGTTCGGAAACGTCTGACGTATGTTGCTATTGCTACAAACTATCTTAGAAAAGGGTTCAGAAAACATCTGGGTGAACGATGAAACATGTTGTGTGGATCGTGACAGACTTTATCCAGGCTCGCCAGCACGAAGTTGAATTACGCTGGATTTACATGCATATACATGTATGTGCCGGGCGCTTTTTCAGACCGCTGTTTATAGGTACACACGGTAAGCCACGTAGTTTACAAGCATGAGTAGTAGTTATGTTAGTTATATCACCATTAAAGGAACAGTGCCATCCTTAGTGCGCATGTGCGAATGTTTGAATTTTGGTTGGGTTGTCCAGAAATCAAAAGATGGGGGGAGATTTGATACGTGAAAGAAATCCTCTTCCATCGGCTTTGCCTAAGTTTCATTTGACCTTATACCTATTTAGAATAGTAATTTAGTTTTATATCCTAGGATTTAAGATGGTATTTCGTTCGTCTCCGTAATATTTGCGAGTATTTTTGACTCTGAATTCAGTGCCCTTGGACGGTTCGTCGAGCGGAGGTTTTAATGACTACAGAAGAAATCTTCCGTCTCCTGGTAGTTTCGTCCAAAGCATTTGAGAGGGAGACAATGAACAGCCTAGGAAACTTGGAGACAGTGAGAATGTAGGGGAGACATTTACTCTGCTTGTAAGTCGCTGAATATGATTCGCGTGTGTTTATTGAAGTGTCAACACGGCCTTCGTTCGGTACAGTTCAAGGCCTCAGTAGAGGGAAAAGGCCGATTCTGGCGCAGTTTTCTGGCGCATTGGCAATACTGGCGCAGCGCCAGTAATGACAATTCGCCAGACAACGTCGCCAGAAGTCTGCCTTTTCCATCTACTGTTAATTTATTCAGCCTGTCTGATACTTAATGAAATTATTATATAGTTATCCAATAACCGGTTTAAAGTGGTATTCAGGAATGCAGTTAGAAGTGGATTCTAGGAAACCGGTTTGGAATGGGATTTGATCACGTGATCACCTCGTGGAATTGACCACGCCCTAATTGACCTTTGACCTTGACCTTGACTACTCCCATGGTGACCACTCCCCAATTGACCTTGACCCTGGCCCTGCCATTGACCCTGACCACACCCTTGACCTTGACCTTGACCACACCCTTGACCTTGACCTTGACCCTGACTGCTCCCAAAAGTTTCTGGGTAGGGGTACCCCCACAGGTGGACATAACCCATGGAGCCTTCCATGAATTCGATCGGGTGACCTTAGCCATGCCCATAGTATCCATGCCCAGTCAATTTCAGTGCGCCTCCTAGCGCCATCCCCTGTAGGGCGACAGAGTAGGCTCGTTATGGCTATCTCTTTGAGCTCTCTCCTTGTGGCATACGTGCCTGAGTGACTCTCTAGTATTTTTCGTATGTCATACAAGCTATCCAAGTCGTACATACCGTATACCACATACATCTCGTATATGTCCACTGGATGGTAGGTGCGCAACCCAGCATTATCCACTGTAGGATAGAAGGATCTCTTTGCAGCTATCTTGTTGAGTGTTCTCCTTGTGGCACCTATGTCTAAGGAATGAACTAGCATCTCATGTACATTGTCTAAGTCATTCAAGTCATCCATGTAGTGTGCACCACCCATGTTGCTTGCACTTGTACATGGGTCTATGAATGGATTGCCGCTGTCGTATGCTTCCACGCATGCCATGATAATATCGAACCGATCATCCAATGCCTCCATGCGCGCCCTTGTGCGTGCCATATCTCTATGCGCGTTACCTATGAAGCGTTCTACCATGTCGATATAGTCATGTGCATCCGTGCTATGCGCTCTCGTGTCGTTCGTCATCGTACTATACTAGGTCGATATATCTTTAAGTGTACTGCGTGCTCGACACGTGTGCTTATCAGGCATGCACACGTTTTTGAGGTGATTAGTTATGTGCTCACATGAAAGGGGCTTAAAGGAATGGCGCGTTAAGGTATTATTGGAATGAGTGGCAATGCGCAAAATGTTATGGATATGGAAGTACCCGAAATCAATGTGCCAATCTTGAAGCCAGTGGCATATAGTAAGCCAAAGGCATCTAGTAAGTCAACTAAGAATGCTATGAATGCATTTGTTGATGAGATCCTATCACTTGTTCCAGAGGCTAATAAGAAAGTGGATGAACGCATCAAAAAAATAAGGGAGGAAATAAATAAACTATACGATACCAACAAACCACAACCACAACCTAGGCAGTACAAGACTGCAATAAAAGGATTCTTGAAGACATTCAGAATAGAAGGACAAGAGATTGATTATAAGACTTATGTCGATAGTAATAAACAAAGAGTCATCAATTTAATAAACCAACAAGACAAATCGATAAAGATGAAATTCATACTCACATGTGAGTTCACAAAAGAAGACACGAATACGGGATCACCTGTTACTACTATTGGAAATTTCCATTCTAGAATAGAGATAATTACAGAAGCAACAAACGTATCTGATATATTCGATAACATGATGGAAGAAATAATCGAAAAAATTGAAACATTCCAAAATGAAGGATCTGGATGGAAATTCGCAAGAGTATCATATTTAGACATACATATCGACAAGCACGTACCTATTAAGGCGAATTCATATATGCCTCTTCCTAAGGATTTGGCCATAAAGAAAGCAATTATAAATATGAAAAATATGGATAATGAATGTTTCAAATGGTGTGTGACTGAAGCAGCATATCCTAGGAATAGAGATAATGAACGTATTACGAAAAGATTGAAGGAGAATTCGGAAAGGTTAGATTGGAGTGGTATCGAATTTCCAGTTTCACTAAAACAGATAGACCATTTCGAAAGGAACAATGTACTATATTCAGTAAACGTTTTTGGATATGATAACAATGAAGTATATCCTCTAAGAATTAGTAAGTTCAATAGAGACCAAACCATTAACTTATTAATGATATCAGATGGTGATATAAATCATTATTGTTGGATTAAGAGTCTTAGCAGACTATTGTCATCACAGGTTAACAAGCATCATCATAAAACGCATTTTTGTAATAGATGCTTGAACTCATTCAAGTCGGAGGAATCACTAAACAAGCATATAGAATATTGTTCAGACCACGATGCTGTTAAGATAGAGCTACCAAAAAAGGGAACTATGCTAAAATTCAAGAATTATAATAGATCTATGAGAGTACCATTTGTAATCTATGCTGATTTTGAATGTTTCACAGAGAGCATATCAACTTGCAGCCCCAATGACAGTGAGAGTTATACGAAACAATATCAGAAGCATAAACCATCAGGATTTTGCTATTTGATAAAATGTTTCGATGATAATGTATTGAAACCAAAGCTAGTTACGTATACAGCTGAGTTTCATGGTGATGACGTTGCACAGAAATTCATAAGTCATCTTGAGGATTCTATAAAAGAAATCTATAATAAATTCAAATTCACTAAGAAGGTATGCATGACAGGAGAAGATGAGATTGCCTATGGGAAAGCCATTAGTTGCCATATCTGTGGTGGAGAGTTAGTAGATGATAAAGTATTGGATCATTGCCATATAACAGGTAAGTATAGAGGTGCTGCACATAACGATTGTAATATTAATTATCAAATTCCAAAATTCTTTCCTGTCGTATTTCATAATCTGTCTGGATATGATGCACATCTTTTTATCAAGAACCTAGGTGTAACGGAAGGCGAGATAGATTGTATACCAACTACGGATGAGAAGTATATTTCATTTACAAAGAAGATAATTGTAGACAGCTTTATGAAGGATGGAAAGAATAAGAATATTACACGAGATATCAGATTCATTGATAGCTTTAAATTTATGCAAATGAGTCTAGCAAATCTTGTAGGTAATCTTGACAAGTCTAGCTGTAAGAATATGGAAAAATTCTACAAAGGAAAGCAGTTAGATTTATTGTTGAGGAAAGGAGTCTATCCTTATGATTATGTAGATAGTTTCGAAAAGTTAGCTGATACAAGTCTTCCACCAATAGAAGCCTTCTACTCGAAGCTGACTGACACATCAATCTCAAAAGAGGACTATGAACATGCTAATACTGTTTGGAAGAATTTCGATATGAAATCCATGAAAGACTATCATGATACGTATCTTAAATCTGATGTCATCCTATTGGCAGATGTATTTGAGAACTTTAGAGACGTATGTTTGAAGAATTACAATCTAGATCCCGCATGGTATTATACATCGCCAGGATTATCATGGGATGCCTGTTTGAAAATGACTAAGATCAACTTACAACTATTACATGATATTGATATGATAAATATGGTTGAGAAAGGTATTAGAGGTGGAGTATCAATGATTTCAACCCGCTATAGTATGGCTAATAATAAGTACATGGATAATTATGATCCATTGAAGCCCTCGAAATATATTCAATACCTAGATGCGAATAATTTATATGGGTGGGCAATGAGTAGGAAACTACCAACGCATAATTTTAAGTGGATGAATAAGATGGAGTTGAGGAAGTGGTATAAATATCCTTCTATATTAGAAGTAGATCTAGAGTATCCAACAGATCATCACAATCTACACAACGACTATCCTTTAGCTCCAGAAAGACTGATGATAAATGAGGTAGAGAAATTGATTCCAAATCTGAATAATAAAACCAAATACATTATTCACCATGATGCACTGAAATTATATGAGAGCTTAGGATTGAAAATTACTAAGATCCATAGAGGTATAACATTTAGTGAGAGTGCTTGGATGGCTCCATACATAAACTTGAATACAGAGCTACGTAAGGAAGCTAAGAATGAGTTCGAAAAAGACTTCTTCAAATTGATGAACAACTCAACCTTTGGTAAGACTATGGAAAACATACGTAATAGAGTCGACATCCAACTCGTTACATCTGAGAATAAGGTAAGGAAGTTAGTATCCAAACCAAATTATCAACATAGAACTATATTCTCTGAGAACTTGGTAGCTATACACATGAAAAGAATAAAGGTAGTATTCGATAAGCCAATATACTTAGGTATGTCTATCTTAGATATTAGTAAGTCACTAATGTATGACTTTCACTATAATTATATTAAACCTAAGTATCATGAGAAAGCAAAACTCCTTTTCACAGATACAGACAGCTTGATGTATGAAATAGAAACAAAAGATTTCTATAAGGATATAGAAAATGATATACTATTAAATTTCGATACAAGTAACTATCCAAATGATCATCCATCAGGTATAGGAACAGAAGTCAATAAAAAAGTTATAGGAATGTTCAAGGATGAAGTAGGTGGCAAGGTCATCACTGAGTTTGTTGGACTGAGGGCAAAATTGTATGCATTCAAATACTGTGGCATAGAAGAGAAGAAGTGTAAGGTATTAAGAAAGCAGTTGTTAAGAATGATATTACATTTGACAATTATAAAGCGTGCTTATTTGATGGTATTCCTCAGATGAGAAAGATGAATGTAATCAGAAGTCACTTACATGAAATTTATACAGAAGAAGTCAATAAGGTAGCATTATCTAGAGATGACGATAAACGAAATATCAGTCCTGATGGTATTAATACTTTAGCACACGGTTATAAGAAATCGGTAGTACAGACAAAAAACAAATTGATAGTATGAGTTGTATAAATACAATAATACGAGCTCATAAAACACTGTTTGGTGGTAGTTCAGTATCATATGGTACAGTTTGTAATTCTTCTCTTACGAAACCTCGTTTTGGACCAGCTATTAAAAAGTATAAGACAGGTTGATTCGTAGAGATGATGCTACGTGAAATATCGTACATGTCTAGACTCCATATTGGATCAGTTGATCTATATCTATCACCACCTTCAAGTTCTCCTGGAGCATATAAGTATCTAACCTTCACTCCTGCTGGTAATATCTTTTCATCTAATCCGACAGGCCTTTTATATTTATCTTCTTTATTTTCGACTTCTTTAGAGCTTATCGATTTTATAGGTTCTTTACCAGTAATTCTTCTAACGGAACTATTAATAGTTTTCAGAACACCAGGTAGTATCTTAACCCACTTTCTTGATCGATCATTTTCCATTATCATTTCCTGAGCATATTGGTGACTAAATAGTTTTTCAGAGATAGTTCTATTAGCTCTTTCAACTAATGATTGTGCTCTATGATTACCAGCTTCACTTCTTTGAATTTTAATATTGTGTTTTTTCATTTCACCCATGAATTCTGTTCCAGGATCTACCATTAATGTTTGAGGCCATTTCAATTTTCTAGAATAGATCTTAGTGAAAGCTTTTGATACTTCTGTTGAATATTTAGATGTTAAGGGTTCGGCATCGACATATCTAGAAGCTATATCAACAACAACCAAAGCGTATTTATAAGTTCTCCTATTGACAGTATCATGTGGAAGGAATAATAGATCAGCTTGATGGATCTGATTAGGTTTCGATATATCCCAGTGAGGTCTTGGAACATATGTGGGAGCTGATAAGTATATTTGCCAAATCGATTGTTTCTCAAGCCACTTTTTTGCAAGGTCTTCACTTACACTAGCAGCCTGTGCTAATTTATAAATAGCTGAATATCCTTTCCAATAACCATTTGTTGAATAATATATTTTACTAAACATATATAAATAAGAGAATAGTTTATTCCTTATAGTATTATGTCACAACAAACGATTTCAGAAAAGCTAAGTGTCAGTCATATTTATAAACACCCATTTGGATTGAAAGCAGAAAGTAGTCTAAATCGAATAACTATGAATCCATCTTCTGCAAGTCCAGGAGAAACTCTATATGTCAATATTCCACAATTAACAGAGAATGTCGTTATTGTTCCTGGTAGCATAGCTCTACTATTTGATATCGTTATCACAGGACATGCAAATAAGAGACTTGTGAATAATATAGGTAGGAACCTAATATATAGACAAAGGGTAATATTTGGTGGAGAAACTATTCAGGATACACAACGTCATGATCTTTTCCACACATATCATGATTTATACTTATCAACAGAAGAACGCGAAAATAGAATAAAACAAGGTATATCTTCTGAAGCTATGAGAAAGATGCGAGCAGGCGCTGGTGATAAGCCTTCTGATGTTGCTAAGGATACTGCTCTAGCAGCAATACACGGCACTAAGTATAAAATCCCACTTGATCATTCCATTTTGAACAATCATGGAGTATTCTATCCAAAGGCACTACCTCATCCACTAATATTTGAGATTACGCTAGCCCCAGTTGCAGAAGTATTAATATATTCAGATACTACGATACCCCCTAATTATAAACTTACAAATATAGAAATGGAGTATTCATGTATTTCGAGTGAATTACTTGCAGGTGAGGCTGCATCAACGTATCGAGGAGGTAGAGGCTTCTTCTATGAGAATATAATTTTATATAAGACATTCAATATCAAGACAACGGATCTCGTTATCAATGAACATATTAATTTACCACGGAGGTCTATGACTGGGGTATTATTCTTGTTCACGGAAGCCTATAATGTTGGTACAAGAGATTCCGAAAAGTTTGCTAACCCAAAGATCACATCTGTGATTATCGATATTGATGGAATGCCAAATCGTCTATACTCAAAGGGTATGCTACCATCAGATCTGTGGGATTCTATAAGGAAACGCTTTCCAGGATTAGAAGGTGTAAAACAAAATGACTTCTATGCTAGTGATAAGTTTGCATTGTGGGTTGATTTGAGAACTTTCGCAGATAACGATGTTCATGGAGGAGGATTGACACTGAATAATACACGAGATGGTGTAAGACTAGAGATTAGGAGAAAGTCTGGATCTTCTGCAGTTACCTGTTATATGTTCGTAGTGGCTGATGCTCTATTCACTCTTATGAATAACGAACTCCAATCAATTATGTATTAAGAGATTGAGTATTAATATACGTATATGGAAAGATTGAATGATAAGACACCTTTCCACTGTATAATTACAGGACCAACGGAATGTGGAAAGACGAAATATTTAATAGATCTTCTTAGAGGCTCCTTTCGTTATATATTCGAATACATAGTACTATTTTGCCCAACATACATAAATAATAAGACATATCATGGATTTGCAAAAGGTGATCCTAGATTTATTGTCTTATCACCTGATGCAAGTAATGTAGATGAGATAAACGATTTACTATCATATTGCCAACAATTATTTACAGGTACTAATACATTAATAATATTAGATGATTGCGCATTCAGTAAAGATCTAAAACAGCGTTCTAATAAGTTTATTAATCTAGGGTTTTCAGGTAGACATGAAGGAATATCAGTTTGGGTATTAACTCAACAACTAACCTCAATAGCTAAACCATTTCGTGAAAATGTAGCTTGCGTTGTAGCATTTCATAGTTCATGTCAAACGGCAACTAAAACATTATTTGAAGAGTGTGGAGGAGACATGGATAATGAAGATCGTAAGAAATTCGTAAAGTTACTAAAGTCTGAAAAATATTCTAGGATATGTTTTTGCTTACGATATCCATTCCAGTGTTATCTTGAGATACCTAATGCAATAGACACTTAAAGGGTAGTTAACACATATGATTATAATGTCGCTAGTAATCAAGAGATACGAAAATGTTGAACTTAATATGTCTATCAATGCTTTCATAGACAGTAAGCAGAACGTTTATTTTAAAGGTATAGATATTGCTAGAGCACTAGGTTATAGGAAAGCTGCGAATGCAATAATACGACACGTAGATGAAGAAGACAAGGTAGAATGTGGAAAATTACGAAGGGGTCCCCGTTTCAGGGACCCCTTGAATAATGTGCAGCCACATACAATGTTCATAAAAGAATCAGGCTTATATTCTCTCATTATGAGTTCCAAGTTAGATTCAGCCAAAAGATTCCAAAGATGGGTTACGTCTAAAGTTCTACCATCTATCAGAAAGTATGGATACTATAAAATGTTTGACAACCCCAACACACTAACATTCAAGATAGAAGATGAGTATGACCTACACACAAAAGTAGTTAGTTATATTAGGCGATTCTATCCTAATGTCATAATGACAGCTGGATTGGGTGAATTACAAGATAGTTCAACTAAACGAATCGATTCTTATAAGAAAGGATATATGAAAGGGCAACCAGATATTATAATAAGTAATTGTCACAAAACTTACAAAGGTCTATGCATCGAATTCAAAACCCCTACTGGTAATGGCATCCTATCTAATGCACAAAAGAATCTATTAGAGAAGTATGAAGAGAACGAGTTCAAGTGTTTAGTATCAAACGATTACGATCTAATAATAAAAGAGCTAAACGATTATCTAAAAGATATTAGAATAAGATGTAAATATTGCAATAGGAAATTCTGCACAAGTGAAACACTAAGAAATCATAAAAAGTACTTCCACAGAATAAGTATGAACTAAGGCTCCTCTCAAATAGTATGAGGGAGTTTAACTCTTCTATTTTATTTATAGCCATCTCTCACTGTAGAGATGACTATAAATAAAATAGAAGAGTTAAACTCCCTCTTAAGTTTAGATACTATAGATGATAAATTGAGTATAAGTACGATGACAATAGTGTGCAAGTTCCATGTAAAATTCAATACTGAGAATATATATAGATATCTAAAGTTGAATAAGGATGCCATAGTTTCCATCAACTATAACAACAAAGGTATTCAGCAAGTGAGATCCTTACTGAATAAAAAGAAAAAGGTTAAGAAGAGTTTCCTAAATCAAATAACCATTATTATAAAATCAAATTATGATGATAAATATATAAATATGAAGTTGTTCAATAATGGATCAATACAGATGACAGGTTGTAAAAGTATCAATGGTACTATTGAAGCTCTTAATAAAATGTGTATAGAATTGAGAAAG
Organism: Actinernus sp. WN-2022; assembly: GCA_030867875.1. Classification (NCBI taxonomy): domain Eukaryota; kingdom Metazoa; phylum Cnidaria; class Anthozoa; order Actiniaria; family Actinernidae; genus Actinernus; species Actinernus sp. WN-2022. The sequence continues at coordinate 59,237,008 of JAOWCC010001634.1, forward strand.
AAACCTTTTGTCGATTGTCCAAAACTTTTAAACATTAATAATGTCTACGATTTTAAGATCAGCATGATCAATTGCTTGATGAATATTGGATTCCAAATAGATAGACAAAGACTACGCGATTACCTAGTGGAAAGAGACGTTGAGGTCTTCTTAAATCTTGACAGGCATGCATGTGTTAATATAAAGCTCGATAACGATGCAGGAAAGCAGACATCCATTTTCGTATTCACAAGTGGTTCCATTATAATTACTGGGGCAACAACTGCAAAGCAAATTAATGATGCATTTAGTTACATTTCAATTCTCCTGCTTAGCAACTACGTGGATTTCATCTTAATCGTTGGATATGGATCTTACTCATTGGATACATAAACGATAGTTGACAATTACAATATATGGAATCAATCGTTGAAGAGTATATCGATAATAATGAAGAAGATATCCAACCAATAAAAGCCCCAAAAGAGAAGAAGGTAAGATTCAAGAAGGAGCCAACAATAACCCCAACAGATATGGATGATAAAAGGGAATCCTTAGCAATCCTAGCAGTGTTGGGAACTATCAATGAATTCGTTGGAGTCAATATGAGTCTTGGCGATGTTAAGAAGTTGTCAGTAAAAGATGTTGAGAAGTATTATAATAGGTACCAAGTCATAGTCGGTAATAAAGTTACTAATGGCTTAGTAGATACCGCTATAAAAGCTACTGTGGAAATAATCTCCCACATGGTTACTATAGATAATAATGAGGAATTATGCAATGATCTACAAACCAATGAATTAGTCAAACAAGAACTATCAAACGCTGCTGGATATTTAGTATTGAAGGGGGGTAGAATAGTAGCTCTAGCAAGTGGCTTACTTCAAATAGCAAAACACGTTAAGATTTCTCCTGAGAGCAAATTGGTTTAAACATTAAAACATATTATTTATAATATGTCGAGTGATAAGATATTTGATGATGACTATATCGAACAAATTACTAAGGAGGTAAAAAATAAGAAATCAACTCCGAAAGATCCTAAGAAGGTCGAAGCTGGAAAGAAGTTAGCAGAATACCGTAAGAAAGCTAAGAAAGAGGTAAGTACGGATGAGGTGGATCCTAAGTCTTATATACCTGAGTTATCGTTTACGACAGTATTAACAATAGTTGGTATTGGCCTAACTGCTACAGACTTGTATTTTAGATATAGAAACAATAAAGTTGGAGAACCTAACGTAATAGAAGAAATAAAACCATCTACAAAGTCATCCATTCATAATATAGGTATGTAGTGAATTGATTTAAACCTATGGTAAGATATGTAAGTATCATGGTAGAAAATAAACTTGTTAAAACATTTACAGATGCTGCTGTTGTAGTTGGACTTTCAGCTGGCGTTGGTTATCTAAGCAAAAAGATGATGAAAGAATCATTCCTAAATGATCCCTCATCAAGTATCACGAATTATGGTAAGTGGGTCTTAGTCTTATCTGGAAGTATGTATCTGAAAGAGTACCTTGAAGATAAGAAGATATTACCAAAGTCACTTTAACAAATGTATATATAGTATAGTATGGCAACTATAGCAATAATGATTGGTGGAGCTATCTTAAATGCAACGACATTCGTGGGAGGATCGTATCTAGCGAAGTACCTATCAGGTAACAATTCAGATGAAGAACGAATTAGACACGATAAGGCTCTAGAAAAATATCAACGCGATATGGGTAAGTGGCAGAAAAGAAGACAAGGATATCAAGATTGGTTATCAGAAAAATATCAAAACAAAATCCACGCAGATGATAATGACAAAGAGACTGACAACGCTTTTAGACTATATGCTCAAACACATCCAGATTTCAATTTGAATGAACCACAATTATCTAACTATTATAAACCAAGTAATAATCAGAAACAATATGAAATGGCATATGTGGGAGGTGGTATTATGGCTATAACATATATAGCTACTAAATTGGTATAAAAGATAACCCGCATTATAAATCATAAGATGATGGAAGCTGGCCCAATAGAAGAAATTCCAGATGATAAGAATCCTTTTAATCATGATAATATTGGTTATGACGACGATGATTACGAAGCTTTTGAAATGACTCAATCGACATCAACTAAATTGCCTCACCATCATACCACTGAAGAAACGTCATTTGGGGGTGGCGACTCTAAAACACAATTAATAATTATGGAAGATAAAATGGATGTCGCTCTGGAAAGGATTCAAGATATGTATCCTAGTTTCGACCCAGATAAAGCCTCATTCTTTGCTACTATCGATGAACACGATAGAATCATAGTAAGACCTAAGAGAACAAACGGAAAATGGCGTCTTCTGTCTAATGCGGCAGGCGAATTAAAAGGAAAATTACTCAAAACAATTGTTAAAGATCTTGGTCCACCTGCTGCAAAAATTGTAGACGACATCAATGAAAAGATATTAAAATCCAAACAAGAAGTTAAACAATTAGAACGAGATATAGACAATATTTCTCAAGCTGAAACTGATATCGTTAGAGAAAGGTTAAATAAATCACTTCGAGAACAGATTATGGAAAAAGAAGATGAGATCGAACAGATGGAACACGTGAATGAAGTAATAGAAGGGCGCATGTCTCTAAGGGATCGTATAAAAGCTATATTCAAAAAATATGGTTTTACAGTCATTGCTGTCCTAACAGCTGTTGGGGTTGTTATTGGAGTAATTGTTAATAGCCTAACAAGCGGACTATCATCTGTTGCAAAAGGTATTGGAAATGGTTTGAAAACTATTGGAAAGAAATTAGGTGAATTATTACCTGGAATGATTGGAGCAATTGCATCCTTTATTTTTAGAACAGCTGGAGAAGTCGTTAGCTTTTTAGCTAAAAATGCATGGCTTCTTATTGTAGCTGTAGTTGTTTATTTCATAGAAAGATATAAAAATAAAAGATAGACTGCATAGTATAATGGTAGTACTATATATCGAAAAAACAAAATGTGATGAGACCACGTATCTCGAGAACCCAATCCAAGTTAGGAGGCACATTTCACTGATTAGTTGTAATTTTAATGATTTATATGATCTTATGAGTGAAGGTATAGTTTATGATACACGAGGTAATGTAAGACTTCGTATTCCTCAAGGAGACTACACTATAGAAAGTTTTAAGATCGCTATAAGTAATGCTATTTCTATTGGTGAAAAGCCAATCAGTATAGAAATTTCAAATGGTAAAGCCTACTTTATTCCTACAGTTGATGTCATACTAAATGAGAGCCTAGCTAGACTACTTACTATTAATAAGAATTTAAAAATGAGGTCTCGAAACGAATTTCAGATTATGAAGATCGATGCTATATATATTCATTGTGATCTCATTGATCCAACACAAGTCATAAAAGAAACTGAACATTCGCAAATCTTAACATCATTGGAACTAAATAAAAAAGGAGAAAGGATATCCTATAATCCTAATAATTCTCTTAATATTAGAATTAGAGAAGTTGACTACATTAATAGCATACGATTGTGGATAACGGATGGTAGTCGTAATATGATGAGTTCTAAAATATTTCCAATGCAGATCGTGTTAGAAGTTATTTAGAAAGATAAAAAGATTATACATGTATAATGGTAGTACTATACATTGAAAAGATGAAAGCTGATGAGACCATATACTTGAAGTATCCTATTGAAGTTGGAAGATCCATTCATCTGATTAGCTGTAATTTCTATAACGATTTGAATGATCTCATAGAAGATGGTACACTCACTAATGCACGAGGTATTGTAAGATTACTTTTCACTCCAGGAAATCCCACCAAAGAATCAATCAAAGAATTAGTAGCTTTAATTAGTGAAAGGATGCCATTGGATTTCAAATCGATCAGTATAGAAACATCAGGGGATAAGACCTATCTCATTGCTAATGAAGATCTCACACTAAATGAGAGTCTAGCTAAATTACTTACTATTAATAGGAGCATAAAATCAGGGTCTCGAAATGAGATTCAGATTATGAGGAGCTTTGACTTCATATATATTCATTGTGACCTTATCAATCCAACACAAGTTATAAAATAAACCAAATACTCACAAATATTAACATCATTGGAACTAAGTAAAAAAGGAGAAAGGACATCCTACAATCCTAATAATTCTCCTAATATTAGCATTAGAGAGGTCAATTATATTAATAGCATTCGTTTATGGGTAACAGATAGTAATAATAATATGATAAATTCTGATATATATCCAATGCGGATAGTGTTAGAAATCGTTTAAACAAAAGATGCTACTATTAATCATATGGTTGACTACGATTCGATTTATCCAGATATACCGCTACAAGTCACTGGGGAAAACTTTAGACTTCATAAGGTAAATACGGTCCTATCAGAATTAGTAGCTGAAATAAAATATTATGAAAAGGTACGAAAGAAATATGTTAGAATACGAGGAATAACCCACAATCTTTCCGTAGGTGCTGGCTTACTTTCAGTTATCTTAACGAGTTCTGCAGTAGCGACTTCTTTGACAGGGTTTGGTGCTGTCATTGGACTCCCAGTAGGAGTAGTTGGTGGTTTGTGTGGTCTAGTTTCAGCTTCTTCTGCAACAGCTACTAAAGCTCTAACCAAGAAGGTGTCCAAACATGAAAAGACAGTAATGTTAGGCAAAGCGAAACTAAACACAATACGCGACCTAGTATCGAAAGCATTAAATGATAACAAGATCAGTGATACAGAATTCGAATTGATCATGGTTGAATTTAATAAGTATGAAGACTTGAAAGGTGAGATCCGACAAAATACCCGAAAAGAGGAATTAAAAAAAAGAACCAATACTATAGAGAAAACCGATACGCAGAAGATACGAGAGGAAGTAAAACAGGAACTATTAAAACAACTAGAGAAATAACACACTCCTATGATGTAACACCTTATGGAGGTTTCATCCATAAATTTAGATATGAAAAATACTAAATGATATAAAACATTGTCTCATATCATAAATATGGCTTCGAAGAAATTGATTGAAGTATGGAATAGTTTCAAGCAACGCTATCCTAATGCGGACCTAAGTAGATTCTATAAGGAAGCCACTGAAGAATATGGTACTACTTATTATAACGTATACTTCAAAGGACCAATTATGGATCATGGTATGTGGGGTGATAAGAAATTCATTGACGATCCTAATTCTTTAACGAATGCTGATAAGAAGGCTATGAGAATAGCTCTAGAACCACCAACATCATTTCCAGATTCCTTATTACCAACTACACACAAGTATCCAATCCCTGGAATCTCATTTACACAATCAGCTTTGGATATTGCGCCATCATTGAAAGAAATGAAGATATACGTTTCCCCAACTCAGTACTTTATCATAAAGTTTAGAAACATCTTCAAAGATTGCACAGCGACTTTCAAATCTGCTAAGCAGTCAAGACGTACGTTGGTTGAGTAAGCCTGACTATGGATATTGGCCACAACAATTAAACCTTGCTGTATGGTGTGCTACTTCTGGTTGTGGAATAAGTCTACAAGAACAGTATCCTCCAGTTGTTCAAGGATTTATCAAGTTTCACGTTTACTATACTATACGAAGAATCCTATATGAACTGGGAACACCATTACCAGATGATCATATTTTCAATCAAACAAATAATCGCTATAGTAAAGTTACTTTCGAACGGTTATGTAATGAATTCGATATTCCTTCCAATCCAGACTTCAGGTGGAAAGGAGGACGCAATAATGGACTTGGTGATATATTTCTATATTATTCAGGTTCTGGTTATGAAAATGTTCATGAAATTCGTGGATATGATATAGATGCTAATTTATATCCCAGTCCAGATGGAGAACTATTCTCTGATGAGGGTGGTAAGGTTGACCAAGGAAATCTCATTTCATTTATCCGTAATGATGACCACAATGGTAAACAATATTCTTGGTTCGTTCCAAATAAAGATAGTGGATTAACAGTAGCTGGTATGGGTAGACTAAATAGATCAGCAGAGGCTTTCGTTTATTGCATATTAGGTTCACAAGTGGATACGCGATCAAGTATTATTGGTACTGGTGGAAGTGCTATTGAGACACAACAGGAAATGCTATCACTTTTTGAAAGCGCTGTAATTGAAGGTAGTATATCAATGAGTATACAACGATATCAATTAGCTGTTCAAGGAGCGAAATTGAGACTAGACTTAGCCATTGCGCCAGGAATATGGTTGATGCCATCTGATCTCGTCATAAATACACAAAGTGTGGTAGGATACAATAATATATTATTGAAAGCTACAAATGATATGACATTTGGAGCTAACGATTCACTAAATAAAAAAGTAGAACCTATAGTATTAAAACATAATATAGGTAAAGTTAAACTACCTCACCAATATGGAAACAAACCAAAAGTGAAACCTATAATAAAGAAACCACTAATAACACTTACATCATCCTCTCATGAAACTAATTTAATTGTACTAACAATAGCAGCAGCAGGAGTAGGATGGTATCTATTTACCTAAGTGCTTCTTCATGTGAACATACTTACTACCATTCTTTATTACTGCATTACAATCGGGACAAATATATTCTTTTTGTCGCCATTCCTTACTTATTAACTTTCGCATTTCCTTTAGTTCAGATTCTGGCAATTTCTCTTTCTTTCGCTCGTAAGACGATTTCTTACAATCTTCTGGTAGTTCATCTCTTTCTATGTATTCGAATATATATCTACATTTGTCTATCTTCGATATGCCACTTTTACAATTATTTAATCCTTCACAAACCATCTTGACTATGCCAGCATTGATTCCAAGATGTTGTTGAATAGCATACATACTATTGAAGTATGTTACTTTATCCGTATCGCAATTGGTAGTTCTTATGCTCTTCTTATTCTTATGATTATCTTTAACGAATGAGTAATCTCTAATCTTTCCATTAATGATGGCTTCATTAATAGGAGGTATTTCTTTATTATCATTCATCTCAATAATACATTATGACGTCGTCTCTTTAAGTGTCAGACAAGCTCATTTCTATATGGCTCTATTGCTTTGTAAACTTTAGATATAGTGGTTTCTGACACTAGGAACTTATTAGCTATCTCTTTCTTTGTAATTGCTAAATTGTTTATATTTATTGTTAATAGGATACATCCAATAGCTATAGAAAGTGGTGTGTGCATTATTGCGATATTTAACTTTTGAACGTTTCTTGTGATTTTCACAACTTGATCTATGAGTTCTTGTTTAAAGTTAAGGATCTTGCAGAATCGTGGAATGAAGTCATCAGGAGAGCTATAGTCTAATTTTCTAAAGGATTTAATATTTTTAGTTAATTTCGTAAAGACCTTGTATCCCTTTGCTATATCTTTATGATTTAGTTTAAATAGTATAGCTATTTCTTTCGATGATCTAGTGTTATTATTCTTTTTGCATGCAAAGAGAACACAATTTGCAATTACACTTTTTCTATTCGTTCCTCTCATAATGACACTCTTTTTTACATTAGCATCATTAAAATAGTATTGTGAATTTATTTCTTTGAAGATAATTTTAGCATCATCCACAATACATTTTAGAATACCAATGCTTCTACATTTCTCTTCAATATCTTTGAAAACCATATACAGACTCCTCTCTCTATATGGCATTTGTAACCATCTATTTAGTGTTTGTAGTTTACCATATTTGTTACCACTGATACTCGTACCGAGAGATGATTGGGGTAAGAGTGTATTTATTGGTCCACTGCATCTATTCATACCCGAATTGTCATTTCCTTCATACGTAGTCCATTCAGGATTGTTATCTAGGATGTATCCTTGCACTTGACCACATTTGATGCAGACGTCTATGCCTTTTTGCTTGTCCCTTACTATTTCAGTACACCTCGTATTCGTTGGTTCATCATCTTCTTCACACATGTCGAAATAGTATAACGCATCCGAAGTATAAGTAGAATCGAATCTTTCCATTTCTAAGTTTAGAAAATGGAAAGATTCGATTCTACTTATACTGCTTGATAATTCGTAATTGTCTATCTTGTCCTTGTTTTAGTTGTTCAAGTCGTTCTAATTGTTTAGTTTGCTTTTGCTTTAGTTGATCGATTTGCTCTTGCTTAAATTGTTCGATTCGCTCTAACTGCTTAATTTGCTCTTGTTTAAATTGTTCAATTAGATTGGGTTGTTGCTCTAATTGTTCAATTGTCTCTTGATTGGGTAGCCTAATTCGCTCTAACTGTTCAGGTTGTTTGATTGTCCCTTGATTACGTAGTTCAATTTGCTCTAACTGTTCGAGTCGTTCAATTGTCTTTAGTAGTTCAATTTGCTCTAACTGTTCGATTGTATTTTGATTGGGTAGCCTAATTTGCTCTAACTGTTCAGGTTGTTTGATTGTCCCTTGATTGCGTAGTTCAATTTGCTCTAACTGTTCGAGTCGTTCAATTGTCTTTAGTAGTTCAATTTGCTCTAACTGTTCGATTGTATTTTGATTGGGTAGTACGATTTGCTCTAATTGTTTTGGTTGTTCGATTTGCTCTTCCTCAAGTCGTTTCTCTTTCCTACGTTGTCTAACTCGTGCATTTCGTTTGTCTTTCTTAAGTTGTTCCTCAGATTTTTTAGGTTGCTCTTCCTCGACTTGTTCTATCAGTTCGATTTGGTCATCTTCTTCAGATTGCTCTTCCTCGATTTGGTCTATCAGTTCAATTTGATCATCTTCTTCAGATTGATTGTCTTCTTCAGATTGATTGTCTTCTTCAGATTGATTGTCTTCTTCATATCGTTCATCTTTCTTGGGTTGTTGCTTTTGTGGATTAGGTTGTTCCTTTTTCTTAAGTTGTTGCTTTTGTGGTTTAGGTCGCTCTTCCTTAATCATTTCTTCTAAGTGATCATGTTGATGCTTTTCTTCATGGTATCGATTCATTTCTTCTTGCTCCATTTGTTTTAACTGTCTAGCCTCCCTATATAAATCTCTTACTGATAGACCACTAGATATAACATCTAAACCAAATACACTAATATGCTCATTTATTAATTTATTATTTAAATCATAAGCAAACTCAATATCATCATAAGCAAATGCGAATTCCTTTCTTCGTTCTATACTTTCTATTATTTTTTCTTTATCTCTCTTATCCTTTGGTTGTTCCTTTTGATATGATAAATATTTATTGAGCCCGTAAATACCATTACTTAGTTCTGATAATTTATACTTAAGTTCATCCCTTCTTTCTATCATTCTATTGTATCCTTCCATAAGCATCCTCACTACTTTCATTTCATTATCCTTTATTACTACTTTTTCTAAGGATGCGGTGTCACTCTTTGATAGTATAAGCTTGTCGTTTGGTTTACTCTTTGGTGGCATACATTCATCTTTTGGTTTACTGCTTTTATCAATTAGCGTAGTGTCTAGATTATGTTCTTCAATGAAGTCCTTCAATTCTATTTCGATAGTCTCTAATTCTTCTTCCAGAATCTTTTCATCGTTTAATCCTATCTCTAAATCTTCCTTAATTCGTACCATAATCTCTTTCTTTCCTTTTCTCTTACTTTTTCCTACTTTCTCCATGGATCTAGATGCTAAGGAAATATCCTTTCTTACTTCTTTTAATTCGTCTTCTTTTTTAGACTTTACTTTTTTGATATCTTTGTATCCTTTTATGATTCCCTCCATTTCGATATTATTATTAAACATCACCTACTTATATAGTTTGAGTATATTAAAATAATGTCAAGGTCAAGGTCAAGGTCAAGGTCACGAGGTGATCACGTGATCAACTTCATCGAGAAAAAAAAGATATTATGTGACCTTGGCATTCCATTCATAGGCGTGGTCAATTAGGGCGTGGTCAATTCCACGAGGTGATCACGTGATCAAATCCCATTCCAAACCGGTTTCCTAGAATCCACTTCTAACTGCATTCCTGAATACCACTTTAAACCGGTTATTGGATAACTATATAATAATTTCATTAAGTATCAGACAGGCTGAATAAATTAACAGTAGATGGAAAAGGCAGACTTCTGGCGACGTTGTCTGGCGAATTGTCATTACTGGCGCTGCGCCAGTATTGCCAATGCGCCAGAAAACTGCGCCAGAATCGGCCTTTTCCCTCTACTGCCTCGCTATTTAGCAAAATCGAACTCTTTTCTTACCCGATTTTGTAGTGGAAGCGCTCTTATAATTGTACAATAACTTATCCTAAAATCACAAAGCCCCAAAGCTATGAAGTCAGAACGTTAGTTTCCCCGTAGTTTCGCTTTCACTTCGCGAAACTGCAGTAGAATGAAATATTATTATTCACACAGAAGTTGTTGTTTGTTTATGAGTCGGCATTGCCGAGTGGTTCCTAAACTATTATCCCGAATACCATACATGTAGATCTTCGAAGCACTATCTCATGGTCCAGTGGGAAGTTTATACGATTCTAAGTCCTGAACTTCTCAACTGATGCAAATTACAAAACTATTAACTCTAGATTTCGTGCTAGCGAAAATTCTAAAGGTCGTTCCAGATCAGTTGAGTTTTGACGTGACGTGTCATTAACAGCGTGATTTTCCATTGTCTTTCTCATTATTAGTAATCACGTGTTACGCGTGCGCATTACCGTGGCACTGTTCCTTTAATGCAGCCGACCAACAAGCACTGAGGGTGGTCACTGCCATATATTTGTTTAACCTCCAAAGTGGTTCCTTAGCGGCCTGTGACACAGCTGCTGATGAATATGAGCGTCGTGAGACGCAATCTCGTTCCCAGAGCCCGCGATCTTTTGACCTGCGCCAAGATACTGGCCAAAGGTAGGTACTTCATATATGGTAATCCTCATGTACTGTGTGCATGTGTGTGTGTACTGTGTCCATGTGCATGTATCCAGCCCTGTAGTCGATGTAGTGTAGTCGATGTAGCCCTGTAGTAGCCGTAGTACTGTAGTCGCCGTAGTGCTGTAGTTGCTGTAGTACTGTAGTTACTGTAGTTGCTGTAGTACTGTAGTTGCTGTAGTACTGTAGTTGCTGTAGTACTGTAGTTGCTGTAGTACTGTAGTTGCTGTAGTACTGTAGTTGCTGTAGTACTGTAGTTGCTGTAGTACTGTAGTTGCTGTAGTACTGTAGTTGCTGTAGTACTGTAGTTGCTGTAGTACTGTAGTTGCTGTAGTACTGTAGTTGCTGTAGTACTGTAGTTGCTGTAGTACTGTAGTTGCTGTAGTACTGTAGTTGCTGTAGTACTGTAGTTGCTGTAGTACTGTAGTTGCTGTAGTACTGTAGTTGCTGTAGTACTGTAGTTGCTGTAGTACTGTAGTTGCTGTAGTGCTGTAGTTGCTGTAGTTGCTGTAGTTGCTGTAGTACTGTAGTTGCTGTAGTACTGTAGTTGCTGTAGTACTGTAGTTGCTGTAGTGCTGTAGTTGCTGTAGTGCTGTAGTTGCTGTAGTTGCTGTAGTTGCTGTAGTACTGTAGTTGCTGTAGTACTGTAGTTGCTGTAGTACTGTAGTTGCTGTAGTACTGTAGTTGCTGTAGTACTGTAGTTGCTGTAGTACTGTAGTTGCTGTAGTACTGTAGTTGCTGTAGTACTGTAGTTGCTGTAGTACTGTAGTTGCTGTAGTACTGTAGTTGCTGTAGTACTGTAGTTGCTGTAGTACTGTAGTTGCTGTAGTACTGTAGTTGCTGTAGTACTGTAGTTGCTGTAGTACTGTAGTTGCTGTAGTACTGTAGTTGCTGTAGTACTGTAGTTGCTGTAGTACTGTAGTTGCTGTAGTTGCTGTAGTTGCTGTAGTTGCTGTAGTTGCTGTAGTTGCTGTAGTTGCTGTAGTTGCTGTAGTACTGTAGTTGCTGTAGTACTGTAGTTGCTGTAGTACTGTAGTTGCTGTAGTACTGTAGTTGCTGTAGTACTGTAGTTGCTGTAGTACTGTAGTTGCTGTAGTACTGTAGTTGCTGTAGTACTGTAGTTGCTGTAGTACTGTAGTTGCTGTAGTACTGTAGTTGCTGTAGTTGCTGTAGTTGCTGTAGTTGCTGTAGTACTGTAGTTGCTGTAGTACTGTAGTTGCTGTAGTACTGTAGTGCTGTAGTACTGTAGTTGCTGTAGTACTGTAGTTGCTGTAGTACTGTAGTTGCTGTAGTACTGTAGTTGCTGTAGTACTGTAGTTGCTGTAGTACTGTAGTACTGTAGTTGCTGTAGTTGCTGTAGTTGCTGTAGTTGCTGTAGTTGCTGTAGTACTGTAGTTGCTGTAGTTGCTGTAGTACTGTAGTACTGTAGTTGCTGTAGTACTGTAGTTGCTGTAGTACTGTAGTTGCTGTAGTACTGTAGTTGCTGTAGTACTGTAGTTGCTGTAGTACTGTAGTTGCTGTAGTACTGTAGTTGCTGTAGTACTGTAGTTGCTGTAGTACTGTAGTTGCTGTAGTACTGTAGTTGCTGTAGTACTGTAGTTGCTGTAGTACTGTAGTTGCTGTAGTACTGTAGTTGCTGTAGTTGCTGTAGTACTGTAGTTGCTGTAGTACTGTAGTTGCTGTAGTACTGTAGTTGCTGTAGTACTGTAGTTGCTGTAGTACTGTAGTTGCTGTAGTACTGTAGTTGCTGTAGTACTGTAGTTGCTGTAGTACTGTAGTTGCTGTAGTACTGTAGTTGCTGTAGTACTGTAGTTGCTGTAGTACTGTAGTTGCTGTAGTACTGTAGTTGCTGTAGTACTGTAGTTGCTGTAGTACTGTAGTTGCTGTAGTACTGTAGTTGCTGTAGTACTGTAGTTGCTGTAGTACTGTAGTTGCTGTAGTACTGTAGTTGCTGTAGTACTGTAGTTGCTGTAGTACTGTAGTTGCTGTAGTACTGTAGTTGCTGTAGTACTGTAGTTGCTGTAGTACTGTAGTTGCTGTAGTTGCTGTAGTTGCTGTAGTACTGTAGTTGCTGTAGTACTGTAGTTGCTGTAGTACTGTAGTTGCTGTAGTACTGTAGTTGCTGTAGTACTGTAGTTGCTGTAGTACTGTAGTTGCTGTAGTACTGTAGTTGCTGTAGTACTGTAGTTGCTGTAGTACTGTAGTTGCTGTAGTACTGTAGTTGCTGTAGTACTGTAGTTGCTGTAGTACTGTAGTTGCTGTAGTTGCTGTAGTACTGTAGTTGCTGTAGTACTGTAGTTGCTGTAGTACTGTAGTTGCTGTAGTACTGTAGTTGCTGTAGTACTGTAGTTGCTGTAGTACTGTAGTTGCTGTAGTACTGTAGTTGCTGTAGTACTGTAGTTGCTGTAGTGCTGTAGTTGCTGTAGTTGCTGTAGTTGCTGTAGTTGCTGTAGTACTGTAGTTGCTGTAGTACTGTAGTTGCTGTAGTACTGTAGTTGCTGTAGTACTGTAGTTGCTGTAGTACTGTAGTTGCTGTAGTACTGTAGTTGCTGTAGTACTGTAGTTGCTGTAGTACTGTAGTTGCTGTAGTACTGTAGTTGCTGTAGTACTGTAGTTGCTGTAGTACTGTAGTTGCTGTAGTACTGTAGTTGCTGTAGTACTGTAGTTGCTGTAGTACTGTAGTTCTGTAGTTGCTGTAGTACTGTAGTTGCTGTAGTACTGTAGTTGCTGTAGTACTGTAGTTGCTGTAGTTGCTGTAGTTGCTGTAGTTGCTGTAGTACTGTAGTTGCTGTAGTACTGTAGTTGCTGTAGTACTGTAGTTGCTGTAGTTGCTGTAGTACTGTAGTTGCTGTAGTACTGTAGTTCTGTAGTTGCTGTAGTACTGTAGTTGCTGTAGTACTGTAGTTGCTGTAGTACTGTAGTTGCTGTAGTACTGTAGTTGCTGTAGTACTGTAGTTGCTGTAGTACTGTAGTTGCTGTAGTACTGTAGTTGCTGTAGTACTGTAGTTGCTGTAGTTGCTGTAGTACTGTAGTTGCTGTAGTACTGTAGTTGCTGTAGTACTGTAGTTGCTGTAGTACTGTAGTTGCTGTAGTACTGTAGTTGCTGTAGTACTGTAGTTGCTGTAGTACTGTAGTTGCTGTAGTACTGTAGTTGCTGTAGTTGCTGTAGTTGCTGTAGTACTGTAGTTGCTGTAGTACTGTAGTTGCTGTAGTACTGTAGTTGCTGTAGTACTGTAGTTGCTGTAGTACTGTAGTTGCTGTAGTACTGTAGTTGCTGTAGTTGCTGTAGTACTGTAGTCGCTGTAGTACTGTAGTTGCTGTAGTACTGTAGTCGCTGTAGTACTGTAGTCGCTGTAGTACTGTAGTTGCTGTAGTACTGTAGTTGCTGTAGTTGCTGTAGTTGCTGTAGTTGCTGTAGTTGCTGTAGTACTGTAGTCGCTATATATAGTACTGTAGTCGCTGTAGTACTGTAGTCGCTGTAGTACTGTAGTTGCTGTAGTACTGTAGTTGCTGTAGTTGCTGTAGTACTGTAGTTGCTGTAGTACTGTAGTTGGTGTAGTACTGTAGTCGCTGTAGTACTGTAGTCGCTGTAGTACTGTAGTTTCTGTAGTACTGTAGTCGCTGTAGTACTGTAGTCGCTGTAGTACTGTAGTCGCTGTAGTACTATTCCATTGTTTTCCCCTGAATAAAATCAATTAGTCTTTTCAAGTCTTTTAGGAATTTTTAGACCCTGTCCACACGTATCCCTTTTCGTATCGTTTTTGTATTGTTCTCCGTCCTCAAGGGAATAGAAAACAATGGTCTAATTACCTGAAACAATTTGAAAACGCTACGAAAACGGATACGGTTGGACGGGGTCTTAGACTTTTGTGCCTAATTTAGCATCGACATTTATTAAAGAAATCGGTGTCATTTTGTTATGTGTAGCTTATCTTTTACTTTTTTCCAGATCAGTACAAAAATGGCTTATTTCTGTTGGTATTGGCGCCATAAAAAGAGTGAAGCCTTTTGTCCCTTTCTCGACTCTTTTGACTATTTCCAATGCACTAGTCCAACCACACTTTGCTTATACTGTAGCGAAGTGTGGGGTAACTGTGGCAAGGGTTTATGTGACAAGCTACAGAAATTGCATAATCGTGCTTCTCGTGTTTTATTGAACGCGTCGTTTGATTTAAATACTCAGACACTGCGTGGACTTCTGAAACTACTAATTCACGGCATCCACGTAAAGCATGATTTATTTTATTATTTGTGTAAATATTATATCATGTAGTATAATTGTAAGTTATATATTTTTTATTTAGGCATAATTTTTGGCAAAGGATAAATTAGGACATTTATTATCCTCACGGCTCACTGAATGAGCCTGGGGCCTAGAGCGTTACCATGGTACCATACGTGTGCAAAGTTTCAATTGTTTTTACCGTCTATTTGCAGAGATATTCTTCATTTGTTATTTGTCCTCACGGCTGTGTCCAACTAATGACGTCACAGATAATCTAATTTGCATATTCTACAACCTTAATATCTCTTAATATCTGACAAGCAAGAACACCATTCTTCCTCATTTCAATAGGACTTTCAAATGGAATCTTTATTTTAATGAAAAAAATTCGCCATTCATAGGAACTTTAAGTGCTTCCACTTCAAACCCATTTCGTGTTAAAGCCTTAATATACATACTGTGTCACCTGTCGATAACGGGGTCCTGTTCTGCGCAACATATGCTCTTAACGGCTATCGCAAATGCTCACCTACACGGCCAAGGCTAGGTTTCGAGGGCTAGTGCGTGCTTAGCCACGCATCGTCCAAGGGATGTCTTTCAGAATTATGCGGCGGTCAACGTTTTTGCACTTTGCCATGCATGTGTGTGTGTATGTTTGTATGTATGTATGTGTATATACAGTCCGCAATTGCAGCAACGTTGTCCTACAATATATACATACCATCTGTAAGTACAAATCATATTCAATGCCAATAAAATATACATGACATTATGGGATATCTTCAAAAATATATGTTTCAATAGGCCTGACCCAAGAGGTATCTGAAGAATGCATTTCAGACGTGATCGCACATTGGGAAATATATCTATAATATATATTTGTAGATTAAATACCTAATGTATGCCAATATATGCCAATTAATATATATTTATATTTATATTTATATTTCGCAAAGTGCAATTCCACTAGAAATGCGTTATTCAGATGCCTCTTGTCGACTCTTGGATCAGGCCTATTGAAAAATATATTTTTTGAAAACTTCCCGGCATAATGTCATGTATATTTTATTGGCATTAAATATGATTTGTACTTACAGATGGTATGTGTATATTGTAGTATATTGTAGGACAACGTTTCTGCAATTGACTGTATATGTTTTATACATATATCCTTTTTTTTTTCTATTTTTCTCGCCAAATGGTAAATAATTTTCATGTTTAGTGGTCATTGCTCCTCTTGTACATATCAATGTAATGATAATTTTTAATATATTTTCCTTTTATACATTTATTAACTATGTAATCTTGCACGTACACATTTAAACGAGCCTTTGGCTCACTCTTGTGAAACGTGAGTAAATCGATAAATAACTACTACTACTAGAGCGATGACATTACATGATATCTAATTGATATCATGTCATTAGAGGTGGTGGTTCTTTAAATATGAATAATACTGAAAGTATTAAGGACAAAGTCAACAGATCGAAAAATGAATCGGAAAATCAATTGTCAATTGTTACTGAAACAAGAGGCTTCAAAATGGCTCCATTAAACGTCGCTAGCGTGCCTAAGCATATTGATGAGCTACGAATTTTATTATTGAAACAACCATTAGATGCCCTTGCCTTAAATGAAACGCGACTTGATAAATCTGTATCCAGCTCAGAAATGCGTATAACAGGATATGAATTAATTCGCTGTGATCGCAACAGATCTGGCGGAGGCGTTTGTCTCTATTTAAAAAATACCATTAATTATATTAATAGAGATGATTTAGTACCCACAGATTTGGAGGATGTGTGTATTGAAATTTTAAGAGCAGATCATTTATCCTATCAAGTATATACAGGCCACCGGGTTCGTCATCTGATTATTTTTCAAGGCTTGAACAATTTTTGGCCAACGTTGACAACGAACTAAAACAACAATACGTATTGGGAGACTTGAATTTCAACTGGCAATCGTTTTGTGATTTGTAACAACTTAGTCAGGTTATTAAAGAACCTACGCGTATAACTGAACATTGCTCCGCATTATTAGATGTTTTGATCAACAGCGAACCTGAGAAAATAATTGCCTCCGGCGTTATTCATCTCGGTATAAGCGATCATAGCCTAATATTTGGAGTACGCGTACGAAGAATAAACAACATGACTAAAAAAACTGCAAAGACAATACATACCTGGGCCGGGTTGTTCAAAGCCCGATTAGTGTTAATCCTGGATTAACTCTGCACAGAACCTATTGGTTGTCATGGAAATTAACCTGGATTAGCACTAATCGGGCTTTGAACAACCCGGCCCAGGAGCTTTAGGAATTCCAATTTACATAACTTTCAAACTGATTTACAAAATCAACAATGGTCAAATCTTTTGTTCTTGGAAAATTCTGATCAAATGTGGGCGGCATGAAAAACGATGGTTATGAATGTGGTGGATAAGCATGCTCCCATTAAAACAAAAAGAATCAGAACAAATAATTTACCATGGCTAACAAAAGAAATTATGGAAACTATTCGTGAAAGAGAAAAATTTAAACGCAAGTATGCCATAACGATACCGCCTTACGAAACAAAGTTAATAATAGCTTAAGAAGAGCTAAGCGAACTTATTACAGTGAAGAAATAGAAAAAAATAAAGATGATCCGAAAGGCACGTGGAAAATAATAAATAGCCTAGTGGTGCGGCAAACGGAATATCGAGTTATCAATGAAATAAAATACAACAATGAATCGTTTAGAACTTCTACTGAAATCGCCGAACTCTTTAACAACAACGTTGCTGAAATTGGTTCCAAACTCGCTGAAAATATTGAGCCAAGCGAATCACGGTTTAAAGACTACGTTAAGCAAGCAACATCTACATTCGAGTTTAGCTTAACAAACGAACCAAAAGTATTTAAGCTAATTGAAAAGCTATCATCTGCAAAGGCAACGGGCTTAGATGGAATATTTGCAAAAATGTTAAAGGCAGCTGGACCAGTCATTTCCAGCTCCCTTGCCTTTCTGATAAATGGAGTTATCGAAACCGGATAAATCCCGTCTGAGTGGAAGAAAGCACGAGTTAGCCAACTACACAAAAACGGATCAATAAACCTATTATAATCCTATTTATCTGAAAGAATGCAGTCATGTTCAGTGCAAAATGCTAAATCAAGTGAACGATTAATCACATGTGGAATTCAACAGGGTACTATATTAGTCCCTTTGTTATTCCTCATTTATATAAATGATTTGCCAAATCGCTTGGTGCCTATTCGCTGATGACACAAATTTGACAGTTAGTGGCTCAACTCTAGTTGATGTTGAATCAAGAGCAAACCGTGAACTCAGAAACATCAACCATTGGCTCAGAGCAAATAAGTTACATTTAAATGTTGCAAAAACTGAGTTTATCATGATTGGCTCGAGCCAACGCATATCTAATTTAGGCGAAACACCTATATTAAGAATTGGAAATGAGTTAGTAAAAAGAGTGCAACAAAAACAATTGGTGTCATTTTAGATGAAAATCTAAAATGGAATGAACATACAAGTCACATCACAAAAACGATAGTTTCTGGCCTAGGGGCTCTAAAAAGGGCTAGACCATTTTTATCCCAAACCATACTAATGAAAATTTACGACTCTCTAATTCAAACACATTTTGATTATTGTTGTGAAGTTTGGGTTACACTTGGTAAAGTGCAATCAGACAAATTACAAATTCTGCAAAACAGAGCCGCTAGAATAATACTCGGCAAAGATTATAATACCAGTTCTAGTAAAGTGTTACCAATTCTAGGCTGGGATAAACTCGATGAGCGAAGGGCAAAAAGGAAAGCGATAATTATGCATAAAATAATAAATAATCTAGCACCTGTTACCCTTTCTGAGCTGTATACAACGGTTGAAAGTTCAACGTATTATAATCTAAGAGGCACCGATACCAAACTTCGTCTCCCACAGCCCTAAACCGAATATTTAAAGAAAAGTATTTCATACGACGGCGCGAAGCTGTGGAACGAATTACCACCACAGCTTCGCGGAATTAAGTCTCTTCTTATTGCACAAATCACCATGCTTGGTGACCGCTGAATTAATGATAATCCGCAAAATATTTTAATTGGATTTTATTATCAATTTTAGCATTGAGTACTACAGCGACTACAGTACTACAGCAACTACAGTACTATACAGCGACTACAGTACTACAGCGACTACAGTACTACAGCAACTGCAGTACTACAGCAACTACAGTACTACAGCAACTACAGTACTACAGCGACTACAGTACTACAGCGACTACAGCGACTACAGTACTACAGCGACTATGTAGTACTACACCAACTACAGTACTACAGCGACTACAGTACTACAGCGACTACAGTACTACAGCGACTATAGTACTACAGCGACTATGTAGTACTACACCAACTACAGTACTACAGCAACTACAGTACTACAGCGACTACAGTACTACAGCGACTACAGCGACTACAGTACTACAGCGACTATGTAGTACTACACCAACTACAGTACTACAGCGACTACAGTACTACAGCGACTATAGTACTACAGCGACTATAGTACTACAGCGACTATGTAGTACTACACCAACTACAGTACTACACCAACTACAGTACTACAGCGACTACAGTACTACAGCAACTACAGTACTACAGCGACTACAGCAACTACAGTACTACAGCAACTACAGCAACTACAGTACTACAGTACTACAGCGACTACAGCGACTACAGTACTACAGCAACTACAGTACTACAGTACTACAGCAACTACAGCAACTACAGCAACTACAGTGACTACAGTACTACAGTGACTACAGTACTACAGCAACTACCGTAACTACAGTACTACCGCAACTACAGTACTACAGCGACTACAGTACTACAGCAACTACAGTACTACCGTAACTACAGTACTACCGCAACTACAGTACTACAGCGACTACAGTACTACAGCAACTACAGTACTACAGTGCTACAGCACTACAGCGACTACAGTACTACAGCAACTACAGTACTACCGCAACTACAGTACTACCGCAACTACAGTACTACAGCGACTACAGTACTACAGCAACTACAGTACTACAGCGACTACAGTACTACAGCAACTACAGTACTACAGCAACTACAGTACTACAGTACTACAGTACTACAGCACTACAGCAACTACAGTGACTACAGCAACTACAGTACTACAGCAACTACAGTACTACAGCAACTACATCAACTACAGTACTACAGCAACTACAGTACTACAGCAACTACAGTACTACAGCGACTACAGTACTACAGCGACTACAGTACTACAGCAACTACAGTACTACAGCAACTACAGTACTACAGCAACTACAGTACTACAGCAACTACAGTACTACAGCAACTACAGTACAACAGCAACTACAGTACTACAGCAACTACAGCAACTACAGCACTACAGCAACTACAGTACTACAGCAACTACAGTACTACAGCAACTACAGTACTACAGCAACTACAGTACTACAGCAACTACAGTACTACAGCAACTACAGTACTACAGCAACTACAGTACTACAGCAACTACAGTACTACAGCAACTACAGTACTACAGCAACTACAGTACTACAGCAACTACAGTACTACAGCAACTACAGTACTACAGCGACTACAGTACTACAGCGACTACAGTACTACAGCGACTACAGTACTACAGCGACTACAGTACTACAGCAACTACAGTACTACAGCAACTACAGTACTACAGCGACTACAGTACTACAGCGACTACAGTACTACAGCAACTACAGTACTACAGCAACTACAGTACTACAGCAACTACAGTACTACAGCAACTACAGTACTACAGCAACTACAGTACTACAGCAACTACAGTACTACAGCAACTACAGTACTACATCAACTACAGTACTACAGCAACTACAGTACTACAGCAACTACAGTACTACAGCAACTACAGTACTACAGCAACTACAGCAACTACAGTACTACAGCAACTACAGTACTACAGCGACTACAGTACTACAGCGACTACAGCGACTATGTAGTACTACACCAACTACAGTACTACAGCGACTACAGTACTACAGCGACTACAGTACTACAGCGACTATAGTACTACAGCGACTATGTAGTACTACACCAACTACAGTACTACAGCAACTACAGTACTACAGCGACTACAGTACTACAGCGACTACAGCACTACAGCGACTATGTAGTACTACACCAACTACAGTACTACAGCAACTACAGTACTACCGCAACTACAGTACTACCGCGACTACAGTACTACCGCGACTACAGTACTACAGTACTACAGCAACTACAGTACTACAGTACTACAGCAACTACAGTGACTACAGCAACTACAGTGACTACAGCAACTACAGTGACTACAGCAACTACAGTGACTACAGCAACTACAGTACTACAGCAACTACAGTACTACAGCAACTACAGTACTACAGCAACTACATCAACTACAGTACTACAGCAACTACATCAACTACAGTACTACAGCAACTACAGTACTACAGCGACTACAGTACTACAGCAACTACAGTACTACAGCAACTACAGTACTACAGCAACTACAGTACTACAGCAACTACAGTACTACAGCAACTACAGTACTACAGCAACTACAGTACTACAGCAACTACAGTACTACAGCAACTACAGTACTACAGCAACTACAGTACTACAGCAACTACAGCAACTACAGTACTACAGCAACTACAGTACTACAGCAACTACAGTACTACAGCAACTACAGTACTACAGCAACTACAGTACTACAGCAACTACAGTACTACAGTACTACAGCAACTACAGTACTACAGGAACTACAGTACTACAGCAACTACAGTACTACAGCAACTACAGTACTACAGCAACTACAGTACTACAGCAACTACAGTACTACAGCAACTACAGTACTACAGCAACTACAGTACTACAGCAACTACAGTACTACAGCGACTACAGTACTACAGCGACTACAGTACTACAGCGACTACAGTACTACAGCGACTACAGTACTACAGCAACTACAGTACTACAGCAACTACAGTACTACAGCGACTACAGTACTACAGCGACTACAGTACTACAGCGACTACAGTACTACAGCGACTACAGTACTACAGCAACTACAGTACTACAGCAACTACAGTACTACAGCAACTACAGTACTACAGCAACTACAGTACTACAGCAACTACAGTACTACAGCAACTACAGTACTACAGCAACTACAGCAACTACAGTACTACAGCAACTACAGCAACTACAGCAACTACAGCAACTACAGTACTACAGCAACTACAGTACTACAGCAACTACAGTACTACAGCGACTACAGTACTACAGCGACTACAGTACTACAGCGACTACAGTACTACAGCAACTACAGTACTACAGCAACTACAGTACTACAGCGACTACAGTACTACAGCGACTACAGTACTACAGCAACTACAGTACTACAGCAACTACAGTACTACAGCAACTACAGTACTACAGCAACTACAGTACTACAGCAACTACAGTACTACAGCAACTACAGTACTACAGCAACTACAGTACTACATCAACTACAGTACTACAGCAACTACAGTAACTACAGTACTACAGCAACTACAGTACTACAGCAACTACAGCAACTACAGTACTACAGCAACTACAGTACTACAGCAACTACAGTACTACAGCAACTACAGTACTACAGCAACTACAGTACTACAGCAACTACAGTACTACAGCAACTACAGTACTACAGCAACTACAGTACTACAGCAACTACAGTACTACAGCAACTACAGTACTACAGCAACTACAGTACTACAGCAACTACAGTACTACAGCAACTACAGTACTACAGCAACTACAGTACTACAGCAACTACAGTACTACAGCAACTACAGTAACTACAGTACTACAGCAACTACAGTACTACAGCAACTACAGTACTACAGCAACTACAGTACTACAGCAACTACAGTACTACAGCAACTACAGTACTACAGCAACTACAGTACTACAGCAACTACAGTACTACAGCAACTACAGTACTACAGCAACTACAGTACTACAGCAACTACAGTACTACAGCAACTACAGCAACTACAGTACTACAGCAACTACAGTACTACAGCAACTACAGTACTACAGCAACTACAGTACTACAGCAACTACAGTACTACAGCAACTACAGTACTACAGCAACTACAGTACTACAGCAACTACAGTACTACAGCAACTACAGTACTACAGCAACTACAGTACTACAGCAACTACAGTACTACAGCAACTACAGTACTACAGCAACTACAGTACTACAGCAACTACAGTACTACAGCAACTACAGTACTACAGCAACTACAGTACTACAGCAACTACAGTACTACAGCAACTACAGTACTACAGCAACTACAGTACTACAGCAACTACAGTACTACAGCAACTACAGTACTACGTATACAGCAAC
This sequence comes from Actinernus sp. WN-2022, assembly GCA_030867875.1. NCBI lineage: Eukaryota > Metazoa > Cnidaria > Anthozoa > Actiniaria > Actinernidae > Actinernus > Actinernus sp. WN-2022. The sequence continues at coordinate 59,260,552 of JAOWCC010001634.1, forward strand.
TACAGTACTACAGCAACTACAGTACTACAGCAACTACAGTACTACAGCAACTACAGTACTACGTATACAGCAACTACAGTACTACAGCAACTACAGTACTACAGCAACTACAGTACTACAGCAACTACAGTACTACAGCAACTACAGTACTACAGCAACTACAGCAACTACAGCAACTACAGCAACTACAGTACTACAGCAACTACAGTACTACAGCAACTACAGTACTACAGCAACTACAGTACTACAGCAACTACAGTACTACAGCAACTACAGTACTACAGCAACTACAGTACTACAGCAACTACAGTAGTACAGCAACTACAGTACTACAGCAACTACAGTACTACAGCAACTACAGTACTACAGCAACTACAGCAACTACAGTACTACAGCAACTACAGCAACTACAGTACTACAGCAACTACAGTACTACAGCAACTACAGTACTACAGCAACTACAGTACTACAGCAACTACAGTACTACAGCAACTACAGTACTACAGCAACTACAGTACTACAGCAACTACAGTACTACAGCAACTACAGTACTACAGCAACTACAGTACTACAGCAACTACAGCAACTACAGTACTACAGCAACTACAGTACTACAGCAACTACAGTACTACAGCAACTACAGTACTACAGCAACTACAGTACTACAGCAACTACAGTACTACAGCAACTACAGTACTACAGCAACTACAGTACTACAGCAACTACAGTACTACAGCAACTACAGTACTACAGCAACTACAGCACTACAGCAACTACAGCACTACAGCAACTACAGTACTACAGCAACTACAGTACTACAGCAACTACAGTACTACAGCAACTACAGTCTACTACAGCAACTACAGTACTACAGCAACTACAGTACTACAGCAACTACAGTACTACAGCAACTACAGTACTACAGCAACTACAGTACTACAGCAACTACAGCAACTACAGTACTACAGCAACTACAGTACTACAGCAACTACAGTACTACAGCAACTACAGTACTACAGCAACTACAGTACTACAGCAACTACAGTACTACAGCAACTACAGTACTACAGCAACTACAGTACTACAGCAACTACAGTACTACAGCGACTACAGTAACTACAGTACTACAGCAACTACAGCACTACGGCGACTACAGTACTACGGCTACTACAGGGCTACATCGACTACACTACATCGACTACAGGGCTGGATACATGCACATGGACACAGTACACACACACATGCACACAGTACATGAGGATTACCATATATGAAGTACCTACCTGGCCAAACGATCGCGGGCTCTGGGAACGAAATTGCGTGAGACGGGACCGCCATTTTTCATTGAACATCCGAGCCACGAGGGAACGAAAAGGTGGAGGCGAACCACTGCGCTTCTCTACATACATATATACATAGATTTTATTTCAGTTCGAATTTGAGATTAGCATATGATGCTAGTATCTTCGAACATACGGAAGTAACAATACAAGATAAAATACAACAAGAACAATAATTACAGCACAGGGATAACCTCTGTCTAATTTTATGCTTAAAAGTGGCTAGATTAGGAGATCATCATCCTGTTCATCCAGTGTTTCGCAGCCACGTATTTAAAAGAATGTAGGCCAAACGTAGTGCTTTTAACTGTCTGTATTTTTAGCTTCATAATCCCCCGCAGGTTGTAGTTACTTGAGCGTAATGTAAAAAAGGATCTAAGGTATGCAGGAGCTATGTTATGGAGACATTTACACAATAAGACTAGAGGTAATCAAAGATTATTGAAGTGCGTTCGATTTGTTGTTAGAATCATCTCTGTAGCTGACTGAGAAGAACCTGTTTTGCATATTTTGTGGCCTAACGAAAAACATAGGCCAATAATGTTACATGCTGATGAAACATCTCTTTTTGCATTGTAACGAGAAGTTATTATATGTAAATAAAAAGGCTTCTGTAATATTTAAAAATGCAAAATTGCAAATGTGAGTTATTTGTTACTGCAAATGAAAAGAGGGTAACACCATAATTTTTTCTATTGTACTAGATGGACAGTTTCAAAATGCAATACAACAACAGTAAAAATAAACTTTAATCTCTGAACGAAATGGCAAGTACAGTTACATCAACACAACGTTCTAAACGATACTTCTAACAATATGCTCTGAACAATAATACAAGTGTAGCTATTGTAAAATAAAATACCTGAAAATAATAGATATATTTGTAAAATACAGGTGTAAACGATTTATGGAATTGACCCCAAGCTACACAAATCAAGCAGTTAAGTGTAGATAACGAGGCAGAGTATCTCAAATCATTTTTCTTGCTCATAGAAGGCTTCAAATAACACAACAATAACGATCCATTAGAGTTTTTCTGTATCCTCTGTGTTTTAATGTGAAAAACAGAGGGTATGTTTTTCATATGCAAATAGCGGATATGCAGTTTTCCTATATTTATTTATCAGACGAGTTAACAATAGACGATAGAAAGGCTTAATTACACGTTTTACTCTATTGGACAAGGCATGGATGAAACCGGCCGTAGTGAGGATTCATCAGAATAATTATAGGTTATACCATGGTAGCCTCGGATTCTTTTGTTCTCCGAGGTACATTTAAACCACTAATTTTCCCTGATGGCAGGTATGGGGCGCCGTTTTGGACATTATTACGAACAGTATAAATAGATCCGTAACTTCAAATATTCATGGCAAACTTTTTATTGCGTGTAGTTAGATTACGTTTGTAATGCCAAACGTAAAGAAACATGCTAAACTTTTTGTCGTATACTTAATTTTCTTGTATAACCATGGCAAACTTAAAACAAACGTGCTATACTAAACTATGACACATTCGGAACACAATACAAATATACGTGGTCTTTCTCAAATATACATGCTAAACTTTTCATTCCGTATGGTATGATGCACCGCGCGCTTCACATGCAAACACACTAGTACCTAGGTCTCGCGCGGCTATCTCTCCTCGTGATCTTTCTTGTTCTGTGGCTGCTTCAAGTTGGCTGATCGTCAAGAGAATTTCAGAGAAGCACTAAGCAACATAGCCCGCCAAGCCAGATTGCTGCTGGCCGGAAATGCCAAGTACGCGTGCAGCAGAAAAACTCACATCAGTTGTAAGCTTTCGTGTAACTATTTGTCCATAGCAGGACTTAACGAAATTGAACCCTGTACAGTACCCTGTAAATCAGGGAACAGCTCCCTCATCTTTGCTCCAAGATCTTCCTCATCCATTGACTTGTCCAGGGGAAATCAGTGCACAACAAACCCGTCATTTTCGAGGTGACAACGGGGTTGATGTGTCGGCATAGCTTTTGTGCAGGAAGAGGGAAGCAGCACACAATCTTTATATACTATAGACCCTATGCATAATTTCTGGTGACTTGTATGTCAACGAGGCTGGTAGGTCCTCTGGAATGTTGAAATTGAAGCGCTCAGGGAGATGTCTGAAATGCACTGAACATATGTTCAGTGAAACAATGCCATTATTTTGCTATGCTATACCAGCCTCGTTGACATGCAAGTCACCAGGACTTATGCAGTCCCTTCGTACAGGTCTAGTCGAGGCTATCCCGCTCAGTCGACAATTAAATGTCGGAAATGAGCGAACTAGCTCTGCAGCTGCTGCTCTAGCCGGTCTTCAGTGGCGTTGTACATGGCTGATTCGTAGTTGTGTTTATTGTGCTGGTACTGCTAATACTGGAACGAAGTGATGGCTCACTAAGCCTCTGCTCGATCGGCAGTACACTCCTATTGCTATAATTACCCAGCAGCAATCTGGCTTGGTGGGCGATGTTGCTTAGTGCTTCTCTGAAATTCTCTGGACGACCAGCCACTTTGATCTTGAAGCAGCCACAACAAGAAAGATCACGAGGAGAGATAGCCGCGCGAGACCTAGGTACTAGTGTGTTTGCATGTGAAGCGCGCGGTGCATCATACCATACGGAATGAAAAGTTTAGCATGTATATTTGAGAAAGACCACGTATATTTTTATTGTGTTCCGAATGTGTCATAGTTTAGTATAGCACGTTTGTTTTAAGTTTGCCATGGTTATACAAGAAAATTAAGTGTACGAAAAAAAGTTTAGCATGTTTTTTACATTTGGCATTAAAAACGTAATCTAACTACACGCAATAAAAAGTTTGCCATGAATATTTGAAGTTACGGATCTATTTATACTGTTCGTAATACTGTCCAAAACGGCGCCCCATAGGCAGGGATATTTAGAAATATGCATTGTTTCGAAATTTCCCGCCGGGAAATTTCGAGACAATGCATATTTCTAAATTTCCCCTGCATGCGTAATGAGGGAAAATTAGAAGAGATTGCAGGCTGGAAGTGAGAAGGTCAAAAGCATCAACTCCTGCTCCCCTCTGGCACAACTAGCCCTACGTTCCCGGATGAAAAATATTGAATCCAAACTGACCTGTCTTCATCATAACCTTCAATGTAATCCATGTGGGATGACCTATTTCAATCTGCATATTCTTCTCTTAATTTCTCAAACCCGCTTCTTCCATGTGGGATACTTAAAACCATAAACGTGACGTAATTAAAATCCATTCATGCTCTTTGAATATTTAGTCAACCGCATAATTACATTGTATTTTAGTGTTATTCTTCTCAAAAACAACACGCTTTTCCCCAGGGGAAGCCAGGGTCGTTTAATCAATGGCGCTCAGTCAAGCATTAAACAAAACGTTTTCGAAAGCAACTCGACCGCGACGTCTTTAGTTTCGGCAGAGAAAACTAAACTTCTCAGAGATTTGTTCCGTTCCTCGGCGGACATGGTACAACAAACTTATACCGACTTTTACAAATCTTCCCTCGGCTCTCGGGGCAATTTAAATCACTAATACCCCTCATGCCATGGTATAACCTATAAATAATACTTTATTGTTGAAAACAGTTGTTAGAACCAGAACACACCAGAAACTTGGTACTGTTAGCCTAGAGCGGATTTCGTATGAGTGCCGGGCAAGTTACGACAACGACTTACGGCACGATTACTGTACAGCATGCCGTGACAATCAAATTACATAGTTACGATACGGCACGGTTAAAATCGGGTTACGGTAAGGTACGAACATGCCGTATTGTTGTCCCACTCGTATGAATTCTGCTCTGCTATTGTACCATAGTACTATCATTTATTTCGCGCTATAATGTTTTTTAATGTTACAGCATATTGTCATAATATACTGAGCGTACGAACCAGTATGCTAATTATAACGAGACAATTTACGAGACATTTTACCGAATTCTATATCTGTATGTTTGAATGGATATTAAACTGAGATCCCTGTTTGTTACTATGCCTTGACAATTGTCAACGGAAGATTTCGTGACGCAACAAGATAATTAAAAGTGATCCCCCCAAGTATCTGAAGTATTTTCATGCTCTCCCCCAGCCAACACCAATAATTATTGTACACCCCCTCCCACCCAATCATTAACGCTAAGGGGCGGACCATTAGAAAAGTGATGGGTAGGGAGTTGGACATTTTTCCCTTGCAGGATATGTTTTTGCCGCCGCCTTCCTCTGCACGATTTCTTTACCATTTTTTGCAGTTTGCAAATTTACCAAGGAAAGATTTCTCACAAGACAGCACTAAGTAGTTCTCTAGGGTTCTCCGTCTCGATTATTTCAACAAGCTACTAAGAATTCGAAGGAGCTACATCCGACGCCCTGCTGAGGACCGAATTTTAGTTCTAGGAAATTTTGAATTTCAGGCCTCTGGTGCGCATTTTCCTGCACTTTCTGACACAACTTAATGCATTGCAGATTCGATAATATGTGTGTACGATTTGAACAGTTTGGGGTGTGGCAGTTATATAATTATGTGCATGAGTGTTTCCTTAAAATAGTCTCCGGGGAGGGTAGGGAGTCGGAACATTTGGATATGAAACCAAGGTATAATATATGACCCCTCCCCCTACCAAACATAATACATAATTGGCTATTTGCTAAAAATAATGGTCACTTATCAATAATCTCGTCGTTTGAACAAATTGTGTTGTAAAACTTCTATCAGGTCAGCATTTTACAGTAACGATTTCTTGTTTATTTGATAATTTCCACTTCTAGTTGTTTCTAGGGGCGCGTTCGATTGACCGTATTCCGGAATAAGAATAGATGGATTAATTTCTGGAAAACAATGGTTCAGGCACATTTTGCACTATAAGCTACTAACGTTACTTTGCTGAAATGTGATATTCAGGATACATTTAGTGTTCCAGTGACTAAACATTCCCGATATAAGCGATTTGTAGTGATAATTCTGTGTATTCTTATTCCGGAATACGATCAATCGAACGCACAAGCTCCATTTGGAATATTTGACCCTGATCAGGTTACGTGACATGTTCTTGGAACCAATTTTTTTCCATTTTTCTCATTTCCAATAAATATCAACCATTCCAAACGGAGCTTTATAAAATAACACAAAAAATACGCACTCTGATTGGTCGAAAGCCGTGTTTCTATTTAACAATTAGACCACAAGCCCAAGTTTTCTACGAGCTGATAGTCAACGAGGCGGAGCCCAAATTCTTCAGCATCGAGCGCGTGCTTCTCGTGATCGTTGACTATCGGCGAATAGTCAACGATCGGAGAGCAAATCAGATTCGCAGATTTGCAATAGTCCATGGCAAGTTTCTACTAAAACTCTTTAGAAACACGGGCATGGCGGACCAGTTTTTTTTTGGGGGGAGGGGGGGGGGGGGGGTTTGGCCCTTCACAGACGTGATACAATGACTTAAGGGAAAACACAATCAATGTTGTGAATATAAAATTAAATTTACAGAAACCGAAATATCAAGACGAAAATGTAGTTTTTAATTTACTAATAGATCCGCCTTTATTATTACAAAAAGTAGTTTGTAAATATATACATGACTGCTTCAAAAAACGCAAAAATAATAGTTAAAATAACTACATTTAACACATATACTCCTATACCTGTACCTTACCTTACGTTTGTTAGCTTTCTCAGCAGGTCTGAGACCTATGTACAATTTTGTATATGGTGCCAATAAACACATCTATCTATCTATCAATCATAAATTAAAAAGGGATTGAGGACTGAGCAAGCCGATTTTTTCAGGCTCAATAAAGCAGGAAATGGTGTTTTGGAAAGTCTGGAAAGTCAAACCTCAAAACATTTTCGGGCATGCCCCCTCGTTGGTCAGCTCCCCTTCCCCCAATACTGATTTAAAACGCTCTCTATTCGCTTGTGTCTGAATGCGTCCGAGGCCACCTCCTCTCCGTCTTCGGAATGGTGTAATGAGAGGATAAACTGCGGGGTATTCCCCATCCGCTAAGAGGTATGAGTTGCGAGGAAGGTGAAGTTGCTGTCCAAATCCTATGTGTGGCAAGCGTTTTATGGCCTTTACATATTACTGACATATCCCGTCAGTGAATTATTTCGGACTGCTTTACGACGCTAATAGCTGCCACACAGAATCTGTAGATATTCGATTATAAACGCTAGAATTCCGAAGATAAAACTTGGAAAAGGTGGAATCATGTTTGCAAAAATATAGAAATAAACTGTATGAATCTCCGGGGTGAAAGGCACGTCGCAATCTCATTTTACGCTCTGGTGACGTCTATTCAGAATATGATAATTAACGGCAATCTACGAAAAACAGTGGTCTATGAAAAACAAAGGATATAGAAAAACTCTATTACATTAGTATAGTTTGTGACCACGTTGGGTCAGATTGTGTTCACGGCACATCGAGTGAGTTGACTTGAGTTCGGCCGGAGAACGGCTTTCCTAAATGCTCTAAACATAGTACACAATTTACTCATGCTTTGATGAAATGTTCCTACAATTTTCTTAAGTAACACTGTGTTTAATTTGAGCGGCAAAATACTTACCGAAAGAACCCAGGTTTGAAACGGAAACGAATCGAGCCCCCTCACAATCTCCCGTCGCACGTGCAAAGATCGAGAAACTGCTTCGCTTGCAAGTTCACGCCGACATCACGTGACACAGGGAACCCAACGCTTACGAAATTTGCGTGCATGAAAACGAGGCAAAAGTTGACAAGATTCTTGCATCTCGACAGCTTCCCGCTTGTGGTTAGTCTCCCTCGCAGCCGTTCTTAGTGTCGGGGGGACAGGAAGCCCGACACTAAGAACGGCTGCGAGGGAGACTAGCTTGTGGTCTGATGAGAACTAACGTGACCACAGGGAGACCAACGCAAGATTAGGATGCGTTCTCCTTCGTCGAACGCAGTAAGCATGTCCTGAACTCTTCTACTGAATAAAAGATGAACTATTAATCTTCTTCAATAGAGCACCACTATACGTACTAGACCTGTCATTTAGGGCAAGCCGTAGTACTTGCTTATTTAATGTTTCGGCTGGGTGGCTAATAGCCCACTTCCGAAATATGCTTTACTTGTCACGCACAAAGGATTCAATACGAGGCTCCGTGCTAAATTAAATTTATTCTCTTCTCTGTAAAAAGAATAAATTTAATTTAGCACGGGGCCTCGTATTGAAACCTTCGTGCGTGACAAGTAAAGCACATCGCGGAAGTGGGCTATTGAACGAGCAGGAAGCATAAAAATGTTTTGCTGCACGGGTGGATAAACGAGGTAACGTTGCAGAAAAAACCTAACGAATGTACACTGTGTCAAATAGACCAGTTCGCGGTAAATTCCGACATTTTGAAAAGGGTGCAAACATGGCGCGAAATACAGTGTTTGTATGGGAATCCGATGCCAAATAAAATGCCAAATAAAATCCGTAAAATCGAATTTCTGTAATATTCTTCAGATACAAACTTAAGATAACAGGTAAAATATTAACATATCGAAATTTAAGGGATGTAGCTGTGCTGGGAAGCGTGCAATCGTGTTTTCAGTTTTCCACATATTTGTCTGTAAATTTTCAAGCGGAATTTGACTCGTTTTTACAGACAATGTATGGAAAACTGAAAACACGATTGCACGCTTCCCAGCACAGCTACATCCCTGAAATTTCGATATGTTAATCTTTTACCTGGTATCTTAAGTTTGTATCTGAAGAATATTTCATAAATTCGATTTTACGGATTTTATTTGGCATCCGATTCCCATCGATTCCCATACAAACACTGTATTTCGCGCCATGTTTGCACCCCTTTCAAAATGTCGGAATTTACCGCGAACTGGTCTATTATGAAGGTAGCAATCTCGTTTTAAAGTAATATTTTCTCATCTAATGTCTGTAATGATCTATAATACAAGAGCCCATCTGGGCTTTCACTCGGGCCACATGAGATTGAAGATGAAATACACTTTCATTTGAAATCTTTTAGTAATAACCGAAGGGAAGAATTATTAGCTGAATTTAGCAGTCTTTAGGAGTGGCCGGTAGCGCGGTGACATTCATTCTCTGCTCCCCTAGTATATATATGTAATTTAATATATATATTTTTCTCGTGTATGTAAATTAAAGAAGTTGACCTCTACTTATTCATGTAACGCACGCTTACAATTTAGTCTGCTGTTCTCCAGGTTCAGAGTACTAATAGATGAGTGTCTCAAATGTATGTTTATATTTGTCCCATATTATAAGTTGTATCCTGTCCACCTATGATGGAGCTATCACTATATTTCTCTACTGTTCATTCTATCCTGCAGCTCGCGTCCATATTGGTATTTATTAACTGAAATGCCTGTTGGTTATCTATATTTAAAAGCTTTTACCCTCCTTCCCAAAACTGCAGTCTGCTCATTATATTACAGAACTATAAAGGGAACTGTTGTACTGTTGGAAGCCTTTAATTTCTCGAATCAAAACCTCGGCCGTGAGAGGGTTCTTGTTTAAGTTTACCATGAGAGATATTGCTTCGCTCATCATAAATTATTCTGTGTTTATTTCTCCGGGGTATTTCTGGTTTCGTTTTGGCGAGCGACAGCCAAAAATACGCTCGAAATTATTTTAGTGTTGGCCTACAGATCACGGTGTTTGCGCTGGTATGTATTATGACCGAGAGTAAAATGAAATGTGGCATAAAACCTACGAAACGTACCTCAAACAAGAATACCGTCCGATGGCAAAATCTATCAGCGCCACGAGGTCAACAAATCGACAAAGAAATGCAGATATAAACACGCAATGATTTCAACCTCACCGTACCTTAATTCATGACCTGACAAGACACTGTTCAGTTTCACTTTCCCTCTCAGCTTTGCTCTTGAGTTGAAGTTGAGTTTAGCTTTGTTAAAGAGTTCTTATTCAGTTGTATGGTATTGTGCAGTATATTTGAGTATACCAATCCACAGATCTAGAGATTCAAATAACAAAGCCGTGGCAAAAGAGAAGCTTAAACGAGAAATATTTTGTCCTCCAAGAAAAACACAACATCTTGCCATTTCTATCGAAGAAGCCTTGGTTTCAGCAGCAAAGCAACACGCTAAATTCCAATTCGATATGTGTGGATTAGCTGGATCCTGGCTTTGAGTTTGATCATGCAGCCCCTTCAGGTCCGGCGTCGTGTCGTATATAAAATCACTGGCCATCTGGGTAAAAAACGCGGTCCTTCGGCTCCGATAAGAGCGCCAGTTGAAATATCCTGAGCCTGCATGTTGGAAGGCTTTCGCGCGGTGAAGTTAAATAAAACATTAAACTGCTTACATTTGAGAGAAATTTCCTCGCGGTTCGACCATCTTGATTTACTGTATTAAATTGTGTAAATAAATTAACCTGGAGAGTGTTACGTGACCAGCACAGTGCAATCTGATTGGTGGTGAACTTGAAATTTAATACATGGGAACAAAGAAAAAATAACCGCATGGGTCAAAAGTCAAAATTTTGTTGCATGAAACAAAACAAAAAACCGCTTGCAGATTAAGACTCGGCACTGATCGCTGAAATTGCCTTACCTGAGCCCGATGACCACACAAACAGCAACTGAATACACCATAGAAGCAAGTCAAGGCATTTTTACTTTCGATTCTCTCGTATTTAGGTCCTTGAAGGCTGGAGTTCGTTGCATTCTCATCAGTACAAACGCTTATATTTAAGTGATCAGTGCTAGTTCACAAGTTTAAGAGATTTCTGCCTACAGAGCACTTACGAACATGTTGTTAATATGGGACCTATCTGTTACGGTAAATCCCTCGGCTATATCAACTGTTACTGCCGGTTGGGTTCGATTTTCGAATTCATGTACTGTATGCGATTTGAATTGGCCGCTGAAGTGATTTGAACTCCCGATAGGATGCAAGCAAATATCTAAGCATCCCGAAGAGATCGACAACCATTTAGGTAAAATCGAACGGTTTTTAGCGTTTAGATACCCCCAATTTTCAATGCATTTGTCCAAATAAATTACTTTATTTTTGACTTTCGGTGAAATTGCATTGTTCAGAACAGCCAATCAGAATACACAAAAATCGGATTCTTCCAGAGCCCTATTTTTTCGTCGAGCATGCGCAGTAAGAAACAAATGGGGTCTGGGTACGAGATTGCAACAATATATTCCAAAACAAATTCAAAGAGAGCCGGCGGCCGTCACTGTTCACACACCCGTTTTCAAACTTTGGTAAATTACGAAAAAATTTGGTAAACTCACAGTTTGAAGTTTGTTCAATTTCCCGTCGACTGTGAAAATATAAAGCTTAACTTTCACGTATTTTTCTTAACTTTTTGGGGTAGACGTTCACTGTAATATGTTTTAAGGTACATTTTGCGCGGGAAATTCGCGCGGCCGCCCACCAGACTGACCGTAATACGCACGCGCAGACGTTTGACCGCTGTGTGGAAGTACGTACCCTTTTCGTATCCGCTGGCCGAAAAAAGCGCGGGCTCTGGGAGCGAGATTGGGTAGGCACATATTAGACAATGGTGGCCCGCCAGTTAAAACAAAAAACTTGAACAACTGCACATGAACCGTAAACTAGTCTATTGTACGCGTTTGCAAATGTCACGCCATTATGAAGGCGTGCGAAATGTATATGCGTGATGTACCAAAAAGGATGAGTTGTTGTCAAGACTGTCTTGGGTTTTGGGCGACCCGTGCCGAGGTGATCAGGAAAATAAAGATATTCACACAGACGAATTTGGCGCATCGAGCAGTTCCCCGTTAACTCTTGAAGGATAGTATGTATATGTACTAATAATTACTAGACTCACCGTTTTTACGGGCTTTTACCTCATATATGGAGGTCCCCAGAAACTATGAATTGGATCAAAACTTGGCTAGCTCAGTTCTGTAAATACGCAAAGGTTGTTCGTATTCCCACTCCAGAGATGAGGGACTATTTAATGACATCGCTAGACCAGCCAGCCTATAGAGCCGTACAGCTTCTCAGTCTCCCTCAGACTTATCTTTTGAAAAATTCACGGCCAAATTGGTATATAGAGGTTTGATTTTAAAAAATCGCAGCAAATTACAAGCTGCTTTTGCGAGCCAGGAGGCAAAACAATGGCGAGCCGATAATGCGTAACCAATCGTTTGAGTTAAAAAAAGAACTAGCCAGATATAGATTCCTTGTGAGGCTTTCGGTGGCTGAAGAAATCCGTGGAAGACTTTTCCTAAACCAGCCAGAAATGCTAACAGAAGCCGGATGAGAATGGTTCGTAAGTTGCAAAGCGCCCAGAAAGGATCCCATAATGTTAGTTAAGTCGGGACAGAAGAAAATGCAGCGTGACACCATTTCTGGCGGAAGGGAGCCTGAAAGAACTCGTAATTAAGATGAATAAACGGCTGGATAATTTGGCGACATAAATTAACAAGGGTCAGCAACCTTAAAGGAAAGTACGAGACCTTAGAAAAGTTAACTGCTACGCCAGTCAAAAAATGGGCCACTACGCCTCGAACGGCCCTGAAAACCAATTGGGAAACGAGGGAAGGGGTCTGTCGGGGAGCATCCAGTCCCAGCACTAAACACCAGGGCCCGGTTCCTGAAAGCCCGATTAGCGCTAATCCTGGATTAACTCTCAACAAAACATATTAGTTGTTATGGTAATTAACTCTGGATTAGCGCTAATCGGGCTTTCAGGAACCGGGCCCAGGGTCCCACGTTTTAAGCCAAAAGAAAGTCCTAGAGAAAACCAACAACATGCTCTGTATATTATAACTGTGGAAATTGAATTTATATTACTGGCCACTGATCTAAATCACGTTAAGATGCCGATATTGTTAGACACTGGGGCTACAACTACTATTATTGATGAAGAAATGTGACAAAAGTGGAGATCGAGTACAACCCAGATAAACTAGAGTCCATAGATGCTACATTAACTGTGGCAAATGGAGAGAGTTTAGCTGTAAAGGGACGTATCCCCATTAAGCTACGGCTGGGAAATGTCGATTCTACTTGTCCATTGTCGTTGTTAGAGGTATTTGTCACTCGGCAACATTAGGATCAGACTTCTTCCAAGAAAATAGGTGTATAAGATTTCGTATAGCCTTGGCACGTTTTTAATCAAGGACAGTGAGATTCCAGTACAAGTTTATTACAAAAAGTCACCCCTAGCGTATATCGGTTGATGTTGTCCGAGAAAACAGAGATCAAACCTGGAACTGAACTTTCTATAATGGCCAAACTTGAGGGGGATATGAGAAGAATGATGGTACCCGGGGATCAACGCGTCATCTCCCTTAGATTGACTAATATCATCAATTGTCAAAATGGCTAGAATTGATTATAATCATTATTCTAAGACAAACCCGAACCCTAACCATCGGACGAGTTCACGGGTAAACGACGGGTTCTCACTCACCTAGAGCTGGAGTTCACAGGTAAACAAGAAAGGAAGTTAAACGAGAGAAATTTTTTTTTTGAGCGCTGGCCTACTCGGGCTCGAACTCGTAACCGTTTGCGTGTAGTGCTTGGTAGTACAGACGTCATGATCACTACACTAAGCGCGTCTACCGCCGTTCGGAATTTGATAATTGTTTATCTTTATCCTTGACTGGTTTTAACCTCGAGGTTAAATAGAGGATTATAATCAATTCTAGCCATTTTGACAATTGATGACATTAGTCAATCTAAGGGAGATAACGTGTTGCGGGGATGGCAGAAAGGGAAAACGAGATGAGTAATATGGCGCATGTTCTAGTCATACCCAAGGGGGGAAGTGCAGTACGTGGTTCGTTTAGCTCCGAGAAGACGATTACTTTGAGGCCGAACAAGGCAATCGGACGCTTCTTTCACCAAGATCATGGATCGGTGAATGCTTTTAGTCTAGCAGACATGGGACCTGCAAAGAAAAGAACGTTAGTAATGTAGGTTGTGTTGAACGCCCAATTGAAAGCGAGTTCGTCTAAACCGTACATGAACTACTGGAGCATCAGAGAGCTGAATTTACATCTCTTCTTGAAGAATTTAGTGATATTGTGAAGAACGTGATTTGAGGATGATTGATCAAATGGAGCATAAAATACATCCAGGAGATACTCAGCCCATTAAACAAGCACCCCGAAGACTAGCGTCGTACAAGAAAGACGTAGTAGAAGAACAGTTATACACGACTTTCATAATGTGATTTTCCGTTTCGGTAGTTTATCCACATGTATAGAAAATATAAACACTGCCTTTTTAAGGCGCTATGCTAAAATTTCTCACGTGGAACTGTCATAACACTCGGTGAAGACCCCAGCCAACTGTCTTGGTCCTCTGATTGGCGAGTTCCAAATTCAAAATTAGTCTGTAACCGCCAGTTTCGTATAATTTCACGCTTGAGGGTCCCCCATGAAAAAAGGCGATTTGCATCGTTTTGGGTAGGGTCGGGAAAATTTTGGACCGCTTTGGTCATTCTGGTTCTTACAGATCATTGCAAGGTCGCGCTTTTTGGGTCTCGAGGAGGCCGTTTGGCGATGATAAATTTGATGGATTTTCCTAAATCTCTGGTCAGATGTTGCTTGATAACTATTCCCTCCTGTGCCGAAAGCTGAATAGCGAGCGAGGAAGAAAAGTGCCTATTTTTGGGTGATCTTTGAGGTAAGTGTGTGCTTTGGCGAGGTCGACTTGCCTACCTTGTTAACTTTCTTAGAGCCTCGGCCAACGGTCAAAATTTCGAATCCTAATAAATTGCTTTAGAAGGCCCCAATCGCCAAAAAACCACTCACACAACTTCATTAAGTATCAATCTTTTATTATTGAAGATTCATTTCGTAGGAATCGGAAAAGAAAATTCACACGAAGCAATTATTTAAACTCTTCTGAAATCGTTATGAAACTAATCGATAAACCACAGGTAGCCCAACAGACTAATAAGCGGGAAATATACGTCGAGTCTGGGAAGCCTGTGCACAGATCGTTCAAAACTGCACATCCCACAAGCTTCGCTTGAAAGCACTCGAAAAACCAAGTCTTACCTTAGGTCAGCTGTTGGAAGCCGGAAAAGCCATGGAAATATCCAAATCCCAGGCGGCTAGCATAGAGGAAAAGCATCCAGTAAACAAACTTGGAAGAAATCCTGACAGAAACCATGCGGCCCAAAAGCAAGATGGCGGACGGTCACGTGACAGGAAGTCGCGCGTAACTGGGACAAGCCGGATGTCACGCAACACAGAGAATGGTGTTTGCAGAAAATGGAATAGAATACCCACATCCGGGCGGGAAAACCACATGTCCAGCGTATCAGAAGTCCTGTAGAAGCTGTGGCAAATTAAACCACTTTGAAGCCGTGTGCAGATCTAAAGATACACACAAGAAAAATCAAGAAAAACAACAGAAGCCGAACGTAAACAAAATGGTCAACGAAAGTTCCAACTCAGATGAAGAAGCGTATTCAGTTGTTCTCCATCAGTGAAGACAAGCCAGAACCACAACCGTTATTCGAAGTCGTCGTCCATGGCACTCCAATCACGATCATGGCTGATTCAGGTGCTAGTATCAACGTGCTGGACGAGAAAGACTACCGGAAGTTATCAAAGATCCCAAAACTTGAGAAGACTAAAGTAAAAATCTATCCGTACGAGTCAAGTGCTAGGTAAATTCAACACTGACCACTCTTGAGTCAACGTCAAAAATTGTGGAAGACGTATTTTACGTAGTTGAGGGTTCTGGAGGATCACTACAAAGCTGGAAGACGTCACAAGAATTGGAGTTCCTACAAAAAGTACAGCGTGTGACAAACACCAAGCTCCAGGGAACGAGAGCAGAACAACTCGTGGAAGAATACACAGATTTATTCAAGGGGCTAGGAAAATTGAAAGATTTTCAAGTAAAACTCCACATTGACAACACTGTCCAGCCGGTAGCCCAGCCACACCGAAGGGTTCCTTTCCACATTAGAAGCAAGCTAAAAGAGCAACTCAAGAAAGACGAAGAACTCGGTGTAATTGAAGAAGTAGATGGTTCAACCCCATGGGTATCTCCAGTAGTAGTTGTCCCGAAACCGAAGAATCCAGAGAATATTCGAGTATGCCTCGACATGCGACAAGCTAACAAGGCCATAAAGCGCGAGAGGCACATATCCCCTACGTTGAACGAAATGGTCAACTACCTCAATGGTGCGAAGGTGTTCAGCAAGATCGACTTAAACCAAGGCTACAACCAGCTTGAACTAGCACCAGAGTCCCATTATATCACAACGTTCAGTACCAATTTTGGTCTTCGACGATTCCGCCGACTAAACTTTGGAATTTCGTGCGCAGCAGAAATCTTCCAAAATGCCATTCGCGAAGCCATAAGCGGTATCCAAGGAGTACTGAACGTAAGCGATGATATACTGGTATATGGAACTACCCAAGAAGGCCATGACGCGAGTCTGCAAGCCCTATTCAAGCGGTGAGTTCAACAAAGGAAGTCTCGAGTTCTTTGGATACGTGTTTTCGGAGAAAGGCATTTCACCAGACCCAAAGAAAGTCCAGGCCATACTAGAGATGGAAACGCCTAAGAATCCAAGCGAGGTACGAAGCCTACTTGGGATGACCAATTACTCATCTCGTTTCATTCCAAACTACGCGACCACTCCGAAACCTTACGAAGAAAGACGTGGTATGGGAATGGTCGACTACGCACGAAGCAGATGTGGCAACGCTACGAGAGAATCTAGTGACAGTGCCTGTGATGGCTTACTTCGACACAACCAAGAAGACGAAGATCTCAGTAGATGGGAGCCCAGTCAGACTGGCAGCAATCCTCGCGCAACGAGATAACGACAACGCGGACGAACGACACGTTGTAGCTTACGCAAGTAGAGTGCTAAGTTCAGTAGAGCAGCGGTACTCACAAACCGAGAGAGGCGCTGGCGGTTGTATGAGCGTGCGAGCACCTCCACGTCTACATATATGGACATCCCGTTAATATCTACACAGACCACAAGCCTCTAGTAGCAACCTACGGAAATCCGAAGTCTAAGCCCACACCTAGGCTTGAACGCTGGTCATTGCGATTACAACCATATGATGCGACTGTTGAGTACAGGCGAGGTGACAACAACCCTGCAGATTACATGTCCCGTCATCCAGTTAAACAGACGAGGAGTACCAGTCGTGAAGAGCGCATTGCAGAGGAGTATGTCAACTTCATAACGATCAACGCGACTCCAAAGGCAATGATGGTTGACGAGATCAAACAGGCGACAAGAGAAGTTATTACTCTTCTTGCGGTGCAGACAGGCAAGTGGTATGCAGCTTTGGATAACTCGGCTGTCAACAAAGACACATTCAAGTCCTTTGAACGCGTTCGAGACGAAATAACAGTTGATGCACAAGGAACACTACTCCTGAGAGGGAACCGCATCATAATACCGAAGGGTCTTCAGAGAAAGACAGTTCAATTAGCTCACGAAGGACACCAAGGCCTCCTTAAGACCAAAGCACTGTTGCGAGAAAAAGTCTGGTTCCCAGGTATAGACGGCATGGCACACAAAGAAGTAAAATCGCGTGGTGCGTGTCTGATCACCACTCCTGAAAGCAAACGAGAACCACTCAAGATGTCTCCCCTACCAACATCCCCATGGAAGGAAGTCAGCATGGACTTCGCCGAGCTTCCGAATAGTGAGTATCTCTTAATAATTACGGATGATTACTCCAGATATCCAATAGTGGACACTGTTAAATCAACATCGGCAAATACCGTACTACCAAGGCTAGACAAAGTTTTCTCTGAGTTTGGGATACCAGATGTGGTTAAGACGGACAATGGTCCCCCATTCAATAGCCACGACTTTCAGTCATTTGCGCAAGATCTTGGTTTCAAGCATCGGAAGACAACTCCAAGCTGGCCTAGAGCCAATGGCGAAGTTGAAATATTTGTGCGAACAGTAAAGAAAGTGGTCAAGACAGCAAAGGTTGAACATAGGAATTGGAAACAGGAGATGCATAGATTTCTTAGGAACTATCGAGCTACTCCACACACTACCACCGGAGTTCCTCCTGCAACTGCGTTATTTGGACGAGCACTCAAGACTAAGCTCCCAGAAGTAAAGAAATCTCAGCAAGAACCAGAAATGGAAGATCGAGACCGTAAGGCAAAAGCTAAGATGGAGGCTTATGCGGATAACAAAGCTTATGTGAAGCCATCAATAATCCAAGAAGGCGATACGGTACTCGTTAAACGCGACGATTCTAAGAGGAAGAGCGACACACCCTATCACACGGAGCCATACATTGTTGTGAACAAAAAAGGAACAATGGTGACGGCAAAGAAGACAACACTGAGATCACAAGAAACTCTTCATTTTTCAAAAGCGCAGTGAGCAAAGAGGAAGGTTCAGAGCTCGAGGAAGGTGAAGATGAAAAAAGTCCTGATGAACAAGATCCTGATGAACAGAGTCCAGTGACGGACATCCCAGATAGACGATACCCGGAGAGAGTGAGGTCACGTCCAGGAAGGTTCAAAGACTTTGAACTGTATCTGTGAACTGTAGAGTAGTAAACGTGATATAACGGAGTTATGTTTCATACGTTCAGTAAACGCTAAGTGCGCAACCTTGGAGATTCAGAACACTAGATATTTGACCATCGTTTTGATAGACATTCAGCAGTTTTACTACATTTAGTTTGTATGTAATTTTATTTCTAAGAAGGGAGGGATGCAGTGTTGCTAGCCTTATTTGGAATGTCATTGTGAGTACTTAGGTCCCGGATATAGGATTGGATGTAGGATTAGCACGGGCACGTTTCGGTGGCGGTTTGCATGTAAGATTTCCTTTTAATAAATATCTTAAAACACCACATGTACGATTCCTGGGTCACATCGTGTCTTCAGAGGGTATTTACGCTGATTCTGAAAAATGAGAGCAGTAAGAGAATAGCCGACGCCTGCGGACACCCCTGAAGAAAGAAGTTACCTTGTTTCTTATTACCGACGCTTCATCCCAGATTTTGCTGTGAAGCCTGAGCAATTGCGCCGTCTGTTGCAGAAGGATCAGGAATTTGAGTGGACTGAACAGCGAGAGAAATCCTTCCGGGAACTCGAGACTGTTTACTGAATCCTCCAGTTCTTGCTTATCCAAGGTTTGGACCGAACTCAGGCGAGTTTGTTTTGGACACTGACGCAAGCACAGACAAAGGAATCGGCGCAGTCTTGTCACAGTTACAGTCAGATGGCTCTGAACGTACGCGTGTAATTGCATACGGTAGTCGCTCTCTTCAACCACCTGAACGCAATTATTGTGCGACAAGACTAGTATGAGATGCTGGCACTTGTGGAGTTTATAGATCACTTCAATCAGATACTATTTGCTGGGAAGAAAATTCAGGGTGAGAATAGACCACCCGGTTAGCTCGGTGGTTAAGCGCCGGTCTGTCGAGCGGGAGATCGCGGGTTCAAACCCCGGTCGGACCAACACTCAGGGTCTTAAAATGACTAAGTAGAAAGTGCTGCCTTTAACATAATACAGTAAACGGTTAGACCTTCACGTCTTCTCGGATAAGGACGTAAAATCGTAGGACTAGTGTCCCCAATTAGTTGCAAAGCTAAATACATTTGACACTGAAATAAAGTTACTTACTTACTTACTTATATCATCATGCACTTAAATGGCTGAGATTGTTCAAAGAGCCTCAGGGACAAGTTGCTAGAGAGTTAGAGAGAATACAAGATGAGGAACGGCTATCATGGACATTTTCCTGCGCTTAACTACAGGCAAGGTTCTGGCGTCCTGGATTGTCTATGACTGATCACTATGATCGGTCAGAACTGTGGGGAATACAAATGTTCAAAGACGAAGTAATATAATTATATATTTAGGCAAGCCTAAAAGCTCTGAACTGAATTAACGGCCCAAAAAATCGATAAATTATATAAAGATAACAAAGATAAAAACACAAAAATAACTGGTAAAATAAAGGGAAATCAGCGCAAAAGGTTCAGAAGAAAAAAGAAGATAACGGAAAAATAAAAAAAAACATTGAAACTTTGAGCACACGCACTCGTTCGAAATAACGTGAAATTGCGGTCGTCAACAGCGCGCGCAAACTAAAATTATTGAAAACATTTCACTCAAATCACAGATAATTGTCTGCATTTTCTCATTTTTCTAAAGCTTTAATTTTAAAATATTAGCCAGAAATACAGGTAAGTCAAAGCTAGCGTAAAATTAAGTCAAAATCCATGGAAAAACTTTGGTTTTGAGGTACTTTGTGAAAATGTTTGTCCTGCTGAGGTCCGATCTCCAAGACATTCAACGCAAAATCAGGCTGATGGCCAAGTGACAGTTTGGGAAGGCCATCCAATCCTCCTCGGCCAAGGTTTCAATCCCAGCCGCCTGGTTTTAGCAGTGCACGCGCAGATGCAGCACATTTGCAGGCACGTCGCGCATCCGCGTCGGGAATTGGGCACGAGGGAAACCGGAAGTCGTCCAATTTTTGCTCTCATCCTATATGTATGGTGCTCCGCTCGCGCGGGCCAAAGGGAGTTCCGCTATTATCAATGCCAATGGCTGGATTCAACGCTACGGGGTACCTGACGGTATTCACTCAGATCAGGGTCGAAAATTTGAGTCAAGGATCTTCCAAGAAATGTGCGAAGTGCTGGAGATAAAGAAGACAAGAACAACGCCGTATCATCCAGCAGGTAATGGTCAAGCAGAACATTTCAACAGGACCTTAAAGAACCTTCTCAGTCAAGACTAAGGTGGCAGAGAGTGTAGAGACATGAGACAAACACATTGGAGCCTGTCTAATGGCGTACCGAAACAGTGCCCACTGACATTATGGGTATATACCATTCCACCTGATGTTTGGAAGAGAAATGAGACTACCACTGGATGTTATGATGGGAGAGGCTGTACCTGAAGATTATACATCATACGGTGACTTTGCTAGCAAGACGAATCAAGATTTCACCGATGCTTACCATCAAGTGAGGACAAATCTACAGACCGCACAACATAGACAGAAAAAGTACTTTGACAAAGGTGTTCAAGCACTGCTTACAAGTACTAATCAAGATCTCCATGCAATGACTGATAAATGTACTATCAACACCATTACTCAAATTATTGACACACATGCTCCAAAAAAACAAGCTTCACTAAGTAAACTGAAGCAATTGGCTAAGCCCTGGCTTTCAAAAGGGCTCCTTAAATCAAATAAAGTGAAACAAAAACTATACCATTCACACTTTTTAAAGAAGGATCCAGTAAAGACTGGATCTCTACATACAAAGCATATTCAAATCTACTTAAAGACCCACTATCGACCGTGATGCTTTGCGGGCGTTTGTTATTGTTTTGATCGTTCAGTGGGCATTCGGTTATTATAAATATATATAAACCCGGAAAACACCGAGGCGAGAGTGAATTTCGATGTTTATATATTGAGGTTGTTGAATCACAAGATGTACATGCAAGTCAGCTTGTAAAACCAAACAGAAAAGTCAAGAAGGCCGTGATTGTCCTTGCAGAATAGTTATAAATCTCCTCGCTGTTCTAACAAGGTATAATAATTTGAGATTCTTCCTCCTGTCGACGTGTGCCATGCACGTAAAAAATATATTAAACTGAGCCACTTATTGATCTTAGACTCAGGGGGTATGTGGTAAATAAACCAAGTTACATCCGATTAAATATTAAACCCTTGGGATCAGAATTAACCTGTGCCAAGAGCCCAGAAAATACCAAAAGCCAAGAAAACTTAACTGTAATTTATTTCTTACAGGAATTTGATGGATCAGCAGGGACAGAATGAGCCTCTATTATATTTTGCTTGGCAATTATAGAGAATTTAGGTGCCACTGGTAATGAAGATTCAGAAGCCTACAATGCCTTCCCGGTCCAGGGCAAAATAAGTGCTGCCAAAGAATGGATTGTATTACATTAAATTTTGCAAAAGTTAAATATTTGCATAGACAGGCATGTTCTTGAAATCATGGCTATATTTGCAGTAAGGTTTTGTAAGAGTTGCGCCTTTGGCTTAGATATCTCCATCGCAACTTTTCACAAGTCTGCCTTTAGCCTGTGAAGTGGCGTAAAGGGCGAAGAAGAACGGGATAAATCCTTCTTCCCCTCTTATTTGCCCTTTCGCAGGCTAGTCTGCCTGAGTTCTGGGCATCCATTTTTTTTAACATAACTGTGTTGCCAGCAAAGGGGTTTATTGATATCACATGTATTGAACTTGGATTATTTAACATGTCTATAATCACCTGAGTTTAATGACATACATTTTCTTGTTTACAATCAGATGAAATTGTGCATGCAGCCTTAGCCTTAGATGTGGAAAAGGAAACTCAGTGGGGAACTTAAAATCACTAGGAGAGCCCAAAGTTGTTGCTCAATGAGAAAAGAACTTTCTAAGTTGAATAATTATAAACAATCTGTCTAGCTTGTTCAGTGCATTTCACACTGTTAAGATTGTTCACTTCATTTTCGGTCTGTTTTGTCATAAGGATCACCAGCTAAAGTGCATGAAACAACCTTCTCTTCCATTCCAGTTACATCCGTCAACCTGTAGTAAGACAAGAAAGTACATGGAATATATTTTTTAACTCAGTTTGTCTTTTGAAAAGGGAAATTCAAAACAAGGGCAAACATGGTTTGTCTCTCACTCACCTTGGATAATTTCTGAAGGCGAGTTCCTCCGACTTTTGGTCTTCGATATGTGACAAGCACTAAATAAGAATGAAGATTCAATAGAAATGGTATCAAAATGTCAAGCGTTTTACAAGAAACGATGGGAGATATTTGACAAAACGATCAAGAGCTAGCTAGCTCGACAGTCTGAAGTTTTCCTACTCGAACTATTAAGTTTACTTACTGTAACAAAACTTTTTCACCAAATTCACTCTCAGAAAGGAAACTGCTCCCAAGCGACCCCTTTCCAGCACGCCACAAAGCCCTGACTGAGCTCCAAAGGAAAATTACTTTCATAATCTTCGCCTCGCCTGTGACTTCCTCTCTTCAGATTTGCGATGATCGATGAATCGCCCATTAAAACCCTATAAATATTACCTGTTTAGTGGAAATCAAAATCAAATACCTACCTCAAGGGATTACTGAATAGTTGTTTGAAACAAAGGAAATTAGTATTAATCAAATTCGCTAGAAATGGCTTCGATGGAAAAGGATTCGTTCACGCTCGCCTTTACTTTCACCTTTGGCGGCCATTTTCGTATGATACGAAAATGGCGCACGCGGTGCGAATTGCATTGTGGTCGATAGTGGGTCTTTAACAAGATTAAAAACTAAGACAAAAAAATGAATATTATAAACAACAGTTTCAGGTTCATAAAGACAATTTAAAAGACACTTGGAAACTTATAAGAACACTAATTAAACGGAAAAGCAAAGGTCAGTCTTATCCCTCAAGGAATATACGTAATTATAAGATATACACCAAGCAATCTGACATTGCAGAGCAGTTTAATCAACACTTTGTGAATGTAGGTCCCAGTTTAGCTAATTTAATTGAAAATACCAATGATGATCCAACTAAATACATAAATAATTCCCCACTATCAAGTTTTTAATTATCACCTGTCTCTGAAGAACATGTTTGTCAACTATTCTCCGAATTAAATGTGAACAAATCTTCCTTAGGTATTCCAAACAAAATGATAGAAATGACTAGTAGTTCATTGTCGGTACCGTTTGCCTCTATTTTCAACCAGTCAATTTCTACAGGCATAGTCCCTAATGCATTTAAGATATCCAGAGTAACACCAGTCTATAAGAATGGAACAGTAACAGACCCTAGCAACTATAGGCCAATAGAAACACTATCACCCTTTAGTAAGACACTAGAAAGAATTATTTATGATCAGCTAATTTTTTTTCTAGAAAAACATAATATATTAACTAAATTCCAGTTTGGCTTCAGAAAAGGGCACTCAACTGAACAAGCTATTTTAGAAATAACTGACAATTTAAAAACTTCAATTGATAACAAGTTAATCACATGCGGTCTCTTCCTTGATTTCTCCAAAGCTTTTCATACAATTAACCATAAAATACTTCTAGCCAAATTATATAAATACGGCATACGGGGTAAACCGTTTGAGTGGTTTAAAAGTTACCTAGCCAAAAGACTACAGTTCGTGCAAATTGGTAATGATCAATCTAGTCTCCTTGAAATATCCTGTGGAATTCCCCACGGATCAACACTAGGACCACTTCCATTGCACTTCTAATTTTAGTTTACATAAATGACATGGTTAATTCTTCATCAGTACTCACCTTTCGCATGTTTGCAGATGATGCCAACATCTTTTATGCAAGTAAAGACCCCAAGGAACTTGAACTAGTTATGAATAATGAACTCAAAAAAGTCTTCGATTACTGTGCTGTAAATAAATTATCTGTTAATATGAAGAAAACTAATTTTATGTTGATAACTTCGCCTAGGAAAAAGCAGATCAATGTTAACATTCGAAATATTGAACGTAAATGTTCTATCAAATACCTTGGCATATACCTTGACAAACATCTTAACTGGAAAAGCCAAATTGCTCATGTCAACAATAAAATAGCCAAAAACAGGATTTTTTTATAAACTGCGATATTATCTAGATATACACATGCTCATGCAAGCAGCTTTATTATACCCTTATCTACCCCTACCTAAACTATGGTGTTATGAGCTGGGGTAATACATATACAACTAATTTAACCAAACTCCGTACTAAGCAAACAAATGCATTCGCAGTATTCTTTTCGCAAATAATCTGGAATCAGCAAGCAGCTATTTTCAAATCCTTGACATACTCAATTTTGATAACATTGTAACATTAAAAACTGCTACTTTTGCCAATAAATTGTCAAATAATCTCTCTAACACCCCTTCCGTATTTCATGACTACCTTATACCAATATCAAATGTCCACAACTACAATACTAGACATTCAGCCAAAAATAAGTTTTATCGACCAAAGATCAGAACAAACTTTGGGAAATTTACCATTAAATACACAGCTTCAAAACTTTGGGAATCTGTTCCAACTAACTTAAAACAACTGACCACTTACAGTTTCATAAGACAATACAAAATCTTTCTTCTATCTTCTCAAGTATAACTCTATACCGTCTATTTTTCGCTAGTTACATTCTACAGTCTATTATTAGTGTCAAATGTTTTAAATGTGTAATTATAATAATTAGCTATATGCTTGTGTAAATGTCCAATATTTTTTACGCTTCTGCTGTTCATACATTGTTAGTTAGTATAAGTAGTTATTGTTCTCCTCATCCCTTTTATGGTATAACCCTATAACTTCTAGTACATTACATATACAGTACATATATACATTTTTTTCTCATAAACTTTGATCTTCTTCTTTTCTATTAAATCACCAAACTACATGTAAACAGTAGCCAACTCTACAGCTTATGCTACTTTGGCTACTGTGCACACTTAATTATATAAATATAGTAACTTTTCTTTTCTCACTTTTAATTACTGTTCTTATGTTCTTTTATTTATAAATTCCACCTAAAATGTATTATATATGTATTGTGCAAATAAAGTAATTTGAAACTTGAAGATCATGCAAATATTTCTGTTTAGTCCACACTGATTGCAACCAGGAGAAGCAGCAAAGTTTCACAGAGACGGGAAAGGTCCATACACAGTAACAGAGAGAGTGACAGAGGTCAACTACAAGATAAAAGTTACAATATAATGATCAAAGAATCAAAGACAAAGAGTGTACACGTATCGTCTTGTGTTGACTCTCTAAACTAGAAGCGACTTAAAACCTTTCTTTTTAAGAAAGCCTTCTATCGCGATGTACTGCAGTTAAACGCCATTTTTATTACCAATGTCTAGAGTGTATCTTTTAATAATTTTGACTAGAGTTATTCAATTTATTTTATTTACATTGACTGCAGTATTTCTTTTTTTATTAATATTAACTCGAGTTTTTCTTGTTGTTAGTAGGGTATATTACTATATAGATAGCGCTTTAGAATATTAAGTTTTAGCGCTATATAAATTTATACATTATTATTATTTGAACAATCTTAAATGATTCTCAAGTAAACAATGCAAGTACTATTTGTCCTGGAAGAGTTAACCCTTGATTCTGTAGCTGCTGAAGAGGAAGAACCTAGAGTATCAAGACCCACAGAAGAAGCTGTTCAAGAAGATGTAGAAACTGAGACGTCATACTGTACGTTTGTCAATGAGTCAATGGATGAAGCTGGAGTGTTGTCAGAACAAGACCCTCCACCAGTCGAAACACTGTATCCTTTAGCAGAAGAAGTTCCAAGTGAAAGAGTGGAAGTTGAAACAGAACATGAGTATGGTGAGAGTAGCAGAAGACCAAAGAGAGAGAGAGAGAGAGTAAATAAATGAATAGAATACTTGGAAGAAATTCAGCGTAAGCAGCAAGACCGAATCAAAGCATGAAACTGCAGTTGCTAGAGAAGGCACGTCGTATCAAGGAAAGGATAGCTGCGCAAGGATTGAAGTAGAAATGCAGACTGAGATGACAAAAGAAGAATTAACTGAACTTGAAAGAAAGTTTGAAATCACTGAAATGATTTTAGCATTCTAGTAACTTTAGCAAGACAATTATTTAGAATTTATTTTTAGTTTTTAGTTTTCCGGACTTTCTCCCATTTTATAGAGAGACGCAGTGTATGTACAAGAACGGCGACACGTGCCGAGTTTATCATCAGAAAAATAAAGATATTTAATTTACACAACACATTGGTAACTTTCTACAGTATTTAATAAAATGTACGTAATATGCCAATACTTAGTAAAGTATTGTCAGTGTCTACCAGAGTGGAGAAAGCTATCTATTCTTACAGTAACAGTATTTAATAAGATGTACGTACGTGTCTTTAATACAATCTGATTGATGTCCAAATGAATCTACTCGACTTATCTCCCCTTTAATTGACGGTGAACCGCTCTTGACTCTAATGCTGGCCTCAAAGAACCCATTGTTAGGTGAAGTAACGAACTGAATCTGATATAAAGTATCCTTGGACATTGTATTCGTTGCTTTTTCTCCAAACATCGCTCCGCAAGAATCACATTTGTGATCCCCGTATGACTGTTCAAATTTTTGTACCTTTTCGTTCGGCATTTGCCGAAGGGCTATCTTTACCTTCTTCAAAGTCAGTTTGTGACAAAGTCTTTTTACTTCACTATTGAAATCAAGTAGATGATTGATATACTGAAGGGCGAAGGCGGTAGTTTCTTTGACAACCGGATCAGCAACAGCAATTTTCTCAAAACTCAAACACGGACACCAGTGATCCTCTACACCTGATGTGGAACACGTTCTGTCTTGAGGGTTGATGGGTGTTAGAAGGCTTTGTCCGGTCTTAATACCTTTAGGAGGCAATGGATAAGATAGGATATGTTGTAGGGTAGCGTATATGTCGAATGGTGTGGTCAACAGCTCAGAGTTTTTCTGAATATTCTCGAATAGATTAGGATGCTTTTTCGGGAACCACTTTGGAAATGTTATGGACATATGTGGCAGGCGTTCCTCCAGTTTGCCTTGTAATGTTTTTCTCAATGCACCAAATCGAGATCCGTGGTCTCCAAAAATAAAAACAATAGTATTCTCTAGAAAAAAATATTCTTCCATAGTCTTCAGTAGATTATATAAGTCTTCATCTCCGTAACTTATCGAGTTCACATTACCATGGGAAAGATCCGAAAAAAGCAAAAATGCGAATTTAGGATTATTGAGATAAGTACGAAAAAGGCTTAGAAAGTAAGTCATCGTCAATTGATGAGTTGGTAGGTTTCCAGTGCAAAAGTCTTCCATTCTGTGTTTTATTGCTTCGAGCCAGAAATGTCTCCCGTAATGATCGGTCGGTGGGTTCTTAAAGCCCTTCAATCGATAATTAAACGTACCAAGGCCGGGAGCGTCTTCGGAGTACATCGTAACATAGCCGCGTTTCATATAGTCTCGAAACACCCAGCGCCAGTCGTCCACGGATTTTGAGTTCGGCATTTTTCGTCGAGCTTCGGGCTGATCTTCCTCAGCTATCCCAGTGAGCATGGCGCACAATTGAGCTGTGGTACCATCGCCAACAATAGTTTGTCCTGGAAACAAAACGGCAGACATTACCGAAAGCTATACACATTACCGGGTTTACGCGGCTGTCATACACTGAACATGTAATACACAAATAGCGCGAACTGGTCTGTCGAAGGCGTAAATGTTAAAGTGCCAATGAAATGAAAAAATGGATCCCGTTTTTATTTTAATAAATTCTAGGTTTCTCTTAGTCATTATGTGCAAATAAAAATCAATATGGAGAGCGCGAACATATTTTATTTCGTATCGAAGTCAGGCGGAATTGCCAAAATCTGGCGACAATTTTTATGCCGTTAAAGATATGGTAATCACATGCGTGACGTCACAAGGTGTACTCATTTATATTCGTCCCCATAAATACTACAAAATAAGTGCATTTTGGCCAGTTTTCAATTTGAATATGTAATACTTTGAGAAACCTTGAAGATGGCCATATTTGTTTTATAGAATCCATGCAGTCGGCTTTGTGAATATAACTGCGCAAACCTAGTGACGTCACGCATGTGATTAGCATATCTTTAACGGCGTAAAAATTGTCGCCAGATTTTGGCAATTCCGCCTGACTTCGATACGAAATAAAATTATGTTCGTGCTCTCCAAATTGATTTTTAATTGCACAAAATGGCTAAGGGAAGTCTATAATTTAATAAAATAAAATAAAAACGGGATCGATTTTTTCTCAAGGTTCCCCTCTTTTTTAAATTCGAGAAATTCATTTCAGTGTTCTCCAAGTGTTCTCTTGCGTGGGAGTAAATAAAATTGTAGTTCTTTTCCAGGATTTATATTATTAAAGGGAACCAAGGCTGAAAAACAATGTTTGCTCTCAACTGTGCGTTGTGGAAAATATCTAATGCTGTGTTTGACACCTATAAATTGTTGTGTAGCAGTAGTAGAATCTTTATTCACCGAGGGTGGAACACATTATTATCGCCTCTACTGCCGAGCGCGTCACCGGCGCATCTCCTCAGTCTGTTGCTGATTTGTGGAAGCTGATCGACACTTTACCTGATGATAAGGACGGCGTATTCATGCTAAGACACGTGCTACATCATGAAGTCTTAAATGAGCTGAATAAGTTGAGGTCTGACTGCTCATGCGGTCCAGATAATATTCCAGTTAAATTCATCAAGATGGTGGCCGAACAGCTGTATTTCCAAACAGATGTTCCCTACAGCCTGGAAAATAGCTCGTATTAGCCCAATACCCAAAGTCAAGGAGGTTAAATCAAATAATGATCTCCGCCCAATATCCATTCAGCCGGTGCTCTCCAAGGTATACGAACGTCTAGTGTTACGCCAAATGGCTAGCTTTCTATCTGATGAAAATGTGTTAAAGGACTCACTCAGTGCATATCGTAAAGGCCACACAACTACCACTGTCATGCTTGCCATGAGAGATGACATTATACGTGTTGTGAAACGCGGGGAGGTCACCATGGCGATACTTGCAGACTTTTCAAAGGCATTCGACACCGTTGCCTATGAAACCGTACTGGTGAAACTACACAAACAAGGCTTTTCGAAGTCCTATTTGAGATGGGTTGTCAACTATCTAACTGGACGCACACAGTATGTCCAGATTGATGATAGGACATCTCGAAGAATTAAAGTTACGTTCGGGGTACCCCAAGGGTCAATCCTTGGACCAGTCTTATTTAACTTGTATGTTAATGACCTATCTGATCGTATGAAGTTGGTGACATCATATCAGTATGCCGATGACACTACGATATACACTCACGGCAAGCCCATGAAAGTTAAAGAGTGCGAGGACCGGCTAAAATACAGCACTTAAAGTGAACTGATGATGTAAACTCTACTATATCATCTTGTTATTCTGTTTTATCCATTATTAGAAAACTGAAACATTTAGCACCTTTCATGCTTAGGAAGCATTTAGTTGAAAGTCTCATTTTACCAAAGCTTGACTTTAATGATGCTGTGCTACACCCAATTCCTGGATATCTTGTCAAACGCTTACAGCGTGTCCAACTTGCTGCTGCTGGTTTTGTTCTCAATCGTTATGCTAGTAGAACTGATATCTTAAAACTTTGTTGGCTACCCGTCATAGAACGCAGAAAATTTCACTTGTTAAAGCTTGTATACAAGGCCCTTCATTATAGTGACTGGCCACTTTATCTTCCATTAGAATTGTACATACCCAATAGAACACTAAGGTCAGCCAGCAGTAAACAGTTAAAGGTCCCACCTGAAAATGGCACCTTCCAGGATACCAGTTCATCCGTGTTCAATAATTTACCTGTAAATATTAGGAACTCTCCAACCTTTGCTGAATTTTGTCGGTTATCGAAAGGATATGCACGAAGCAAATATATGTTTCCTTTAATAAAAATATTAAATGAAATACATTCAATCCTGTGTTCTTGAATTCCTTGTCCCAGCTAAACAAGGACGCACGGTTGGCCAAGTATAACATCCAATGCAACACAATGTCTATCGGGAAAGAATCATACATTTATACATCCGCATTTATACATAACATCCAAACTAAATTCGGAAATTTTAAACTCGGAAGTTTTGAACTCAGAAATATTGAACTCGGAAATTTTGAACTCGGAAATTTGTAAACTCGGAAATTTTGAACTCGGAAGTTTGTAAACTCGGAAATTTTGAACTCGGAAGTCAGAAAATACAACTCGGAAGTGAGTCGCCCTTCTCGGCTTTCGTAGATATCAGATCCTAGAACCAGATCTTGTAATCCTGAGAACTTTCGCCATCTACTGTCATCTGTAAATGCATTTAGACATTCGTTCTACGTCCGCACTATACCGCTCTGGAACTCTCTCCCCGCTGCTGCTGTAACTGCCACCACTCTGTCCGCGTTTCAAGCCCAAGCTCGTATCATCCCGCACTGCCTAGATTCAGATTTCTTTATCTAAATATATATGTACTGCCATATATAGCTAAAGCTATAGGCTGCAGGAGGCTGGTACAGCGGTCTGTGCCGGTGGCCAGTTCTAAAAACTACTAAGCTTTTAATTCACTAAGTTAATTGTCATGTGACAGAAAATTAAATTAGAAATAAATAATCAAATATTACAAATAATAAAGTTAAGTGGCTCAGAGGGAGGCAACGTTGAATACTGAAGTGTATTTTTAGTAACTAGATCGGGAAAACGTGCCCGTGACGTCTAGACCACACCTTTAGACAGAAGAATACCCGAAAACACATTTTCTAAATATTAATTAAAAACGAGATTTTGTATTAGTGATATTACAAAACGTTTTGTAAATAAATATTACAAGTTATATTAGAACAGAGTTACAACTGGCAGCGTGACTATGTCTATGATAATTGCATGTCATTGTACTAAGAACAAAATTTGCACTAGCGTTCCGGCAGTAGCGAAGCGTAGCAAGCGTGTATGGTAAACTTGTTAGTTTAAAAGCACACAAATATGTAGAATCTAGACAAAAGATAAATTTCGGAAAGACACAAGCTATCAACAAAATGATACAGCAATGAAGCTTGCGTGGATGAATGTCAAAGTTCCCTATGTTTTTGTTTTTATTCCGCGCCACAGTTCTCGACGACTAAACAGAAAGTAAGGCGAATTGTTTATCTTTTCCAACGAAAATATTCAACCCAATTTGTTTCGAAAAGTTTAGGTCTAGATTTCGAGAAAATGGATGATATGTAAAATACATGACGTCAACGCTGTCATTGTTGCTATGGTAAGACCGACGTCAAACAAACCTACATTTATGGAAAGTTTATTCTATTTCTAGTAAATGGGTGAAGTGGCTAGCCCCACCGAGCTCTGACAGTGGAGTATCAGCCATTCAAAGTGGGTATGGTGCTTCCCTGAAAATCCATTAATGTTTATTGTATCGTATCGCCAATTGTATGTAAGTTCTTTTTCAAATTATTGTGCAGTCATATTCCTACAGGACGGGTCGAGATTGTTCCAGAGCCGAGTAGCACTCACATTAAATGTTTTTATTCCAGAGAGAAAGGTGTTGTAACTAAAATAGTCCGAGCAATATCCACGGCTTATGTTGTGTAACATACATAGTGTCGTCTAGAGGGAGCCAGCTTAGATCAGTAAAGAGTTTTAACACAGCTATCATTAATATTGGCATTTAAAATTATCCTGACACAGCGTTTTTGTATTCGCAATAAGTCTTTCTAAGTGTTCAGATCATTGGCTTAATGAGGGCATTATAGTATTTTCTGCAAT
This sequence comes from Actinernus sp. WN-2022, assembly GCA_030867875.1. Lineage (NCBI taxonomy): Eukaryota > Metazoa > Cnidaria > Anthozoa > Actiniaria > Actinernidae > Actinernus > Actinernus sp. WN-2022. Next base: position 59,293,177 of record JAOWCC010001634.1, read on the forward strand.
GTGAAGTTAAAGTAGTATACCTAATAAGAAGTTAAGAAAACCTGAAGTAGCTCTTTGGCAGGAAAAATATATTACTGGGTAACAAATGTCGAGGTGTGCTGTGTATTATGGGAATCTATTGTGTAGTTGTGGGGCTGTCTTGCCTGAAGCCTGTTTCACTTATTCAGAGCTGTGGCATGTTTTCTCAAACGTTGTCCCGATTTATTTTCAGTTTGTCCCGATATATCAATAATTTCTCGGTAAATTCCCTGAATCTACCAATTCCTGTCATTTTCTTAATTAGGATTCACAGCAAAACACTGTTGTTCTCCGGAAACATGCATGCATATATTGGAGTCCGATGAAGCGTTAACACCGGAAATCATGTTTTTACTGAGACATGCTAATTTGTGTGTTTTGAACCCTGCTGTCTTTTGTAAGTTTTTCAAATTGTAACTATATTGATTTGACTTTATAGAAGAACATTATTTGTTGATAATCATGTTGATACTGAGAAGAGAGATCTTGCTCTTTGGAAAATAGTCAATAATCCACCCCAAACTATCAAACTATACGCTCACACTGAGTCCGACTAAAATGACTCCAGTGACGCGTGGAGATCAAGTTACAAAACTTGTGGGTTAGTAAACTTCACATCAAAACACGAGACAAAAAGGAGCACTGAATGAATAGTGGTAAAAATACAAACGAAGGCGATCACATTTTATTTACACTTGCTCTAGGATGGCAATAACAACAGTTTCACAGCAAAAGAAAATTGCACGATGTTTTCCACCAAGTGGTTCCTAACTTAACCAGCATGTTTAGTTTAACTAGCATGTTTAGTTTAATCAGCATGTTTAGTTTAACCAGCATGTTTAGTTTAACCAGCATGTTTAGTTTAACCAGCATGTTTAGTTTAACCAGCATGTTTAGTTTAACCAGCATGTTTAGTTTAACCAGCATGTTTAGTTTAACCAGCATGTTTAGTTTAACCAGCATGTTTAGTTTAACCAGCATGTTTAGTTTAACCAGCATGTTTAGTTTAACCAGCATGTTTAGTTTAACCAGCATGTTTAGTTTAACCAGCATGTTTAGTTTAACCAGCATGTTTAGTTTAACCAGCATGTTTAGTTTAACCAGCATGTTTAGTTTAACCAGCATGTTTAGTTTAACCAGCATGTTTAGTTTAACCAGCATGTTTAGTTTAACCAGCATGTTTAGTTTAACCAGCATGTTTAGTTTAACCAGCATGTTTAGTTTAACCAGCATGTTTAGTTTAACCAGCATGTTTAGTTTAACCAGCATGTTTAGTTTAACCAGCATGTTTAGTTTAACCAGCATGTTTAGTTTAATCAGCATGTTTAGTTTAACCAGCATGTTTAGTTTAATCAGCATGTTTAGTTTAACCAGCATGTTTAGTTTAACCAGCATGTTTAGTTTAATCAGCATGTTTAGTTTAACCAGCATGTTTAGTTTAACCAGCATGTTTAGTTTAACCAGCATGTTTAGTTTAACCAGCATGTTTAGTTTAACCAGCATGTTTAGTTTAACCAGCATGTTTAGTTTAACCAGCATGTTTAGTTTAACCAGCATGTTTAGTTTAACCAGCATGTTTAGTTTAACCAGCATGTTTAGTTTAACCAGCATGTTTAGTTTAACCAGCATGTTTAGTTTAACCAGCATGTTTAGTTTAACCAGCATGTTTAGTTTAACCAGCATGTTTAGTTTAACCAGCATGTTTAGTTTAACCAGCATGTTTAGTTTAACCAGCATGTTTAGTTTAACCAGCATGTTTAGTTTAACCAGCATGTTTAGTTTAACCAGCATGTTTAGTTTAACCAGCATGTTTAGTTTAACCAGCATGTTTAGTTTAACCAGCATGTTTAGTTTAACCAGCATGTTTAGTTTAACCAGCATGTTTAGTTTAACCAGCATGTTTAGTTTAACCAGCATGTTTAGTTTAACCAGCATGTTTAGTTTAACCAGCATGTTTAGTTTAACCAGCATGTTTAGTTTAACCAGCATGTTTAGTTTAACCAGCATGTTTAGTTTAACCAGCATGTTTAGTTTAATCAGCATGTTTAGTTTAACCAGCATGTTTAGTTTAATCAGCATGTTTAGTTTAACCAGCATGTTTAGTTTAACCAGCATGTTTAGTTTAATCAGCATGTTTAGTTTAACCAGCATGTTTAGTTTAACCAGCATGTTTAGTTTAACCAGCATGTTTAGTTTAACCAGCATGTTTAGTTTAACCAGCATGTTTAGTTTAACCAGCATGTTTAGTTTAACCAGCATGTTTAGTTTAACCAGCATGTTTAGTTTAACCAGCATGTTTAGTTTAACCAGCATGTTTAGTTTAATCAGCATGTTTAGTTTAACCAGCATGTTTAGTTTAACCAGCATGTTTAGTTTAACCAGCATGTTTAGTTTAACCAGCATGTTTAGTTTAACCAGCATGTTTAGTTTAACCAGCATGTTTAGTTTAATCAGCATGTTTAGTTTAACCAGCATGTTTAGTTTAACCAGCATGTTTAGTTTAACCAGCATGTTTAGTTTAACCAGCATGTTTAGTTTAATCAGCATGTTTAGTTTAACCAGCATGTTTAGTTTAACCAGCATGTTTAGTTTAATCAGCATGTTTAGTTTAACCAGCATGTTTAGTTTAACCAGCATGTTTAGTTTAACCAGCATGTTTAGTTTAATCAGCATGTTTAGTTTAACCAGCATGTTTAGTTTAACCAGCATGTTTAGTTTAACCAGCATGTTTAGTTTAATCAGCATGTTTAGTTTAACCAGCATGTTTAGTTTAACCAGCATGTTTAGTTTAATCAGCATGTTTAGTTTAACCAGCATGTTTAGTTTAACCAGCATGTTTAGTTTAATCAGCATGTTTAGTTTAATCAGCATGTTTAGTTTAACCAGCATGTTTAGTTTAATCAGCATGTTTAGTTTAACCAGCATGTTTAGTTTAACCAGCATGTTTAGTTTAACCAGCATGTTTAGTTTAACCAGCATGTTTAGTTTAACCAGCATGTTTAGTTTAACCAGCATGTTTAGTTTAACCAGCATGTTTAGTTTAACCAGCATGTTTAGTTTAGCTAGCGAAAAACATAATTATAATACTAGATCTTATGTGCAACATTGTTTCTATATTGAACATTCTAGAACTGAAATAGTAAGACAATATTTTGCGAGAATTGGACCCGTAATTTGAAATGGGCTTCCCCAATCCCTTAAGTTACTAAGCAAACCAAAATTTTAATCCCAAATCAAAGAAATACTTTCTGAAATACTCCAGAAAGCCGATGACTATATATATGTCCCACAAATATTGACCATGATCAGATCGTTCCTTAATTAGCAACTTTATCATTTTTATCAACTTTACCTAACTTTATTACCATGCAATTCAACTTACCCTTTCTATATACCAAGACTGAGACTATGGTATTTGGAACTTATGCAAAACTGAACAATTTAGATAATTTTGATATTCAAATCAATGGGCACACCATTAAGCGTGTCTTTGAATTTAGATATTTAGGTGTCGTATTCGATCAACATGTTAGCTGGAATGCCCATGTAAAGTATATATTGGCTAAGGCTGGAAAAAGGGTAGGAATGTTAGGGCGTATCAGGCATAACTTATTTTACCACAATTGCCGGTAATCTCGCGATCTGATTGGTAGATGTGCGGTGGTAAATGAGAGTTCAGACAACGGTGCTGACGCAATAAAGTTATAGACAACGCTGGCTCTTTCAAAGCTGTCACGCTTTATAACGAAACTTCCTTGTATGTTTTCTAATATTGTTGTAAAAGACAAATTTCCTCTGGTTTTCCGTGGTGTGGACTGTTATTTACCACGATTTACATCATCACATGGTCAAAATTGGTTGTGGACTCACTCGGCTCCGCTCGTGAGTCCACAACAAATTTTGACCATGTGATGACGTAAATCGTGGTAAATAAGAGTCCACACCACGGAAAACCAGAGGAAATTTGTAAAACAGCGCATTGTTCAAATATTGCTTATATAGCATTTATTCGTCCTATTCTGTATTATTGCGACACCGTATACCATTGTTGTGGAGGGATGAATAGTCAATATCTAGAAAGGCTACAAAGACGCGCGGCACGCATAGTTTGTAAATCATTTGATAGTGACAGTGCAATGGACTCCTTAAAGTGGGGAACTCTTTCCCGTAGGCGTGAGCTTCACATTTTTAACCTAGTAAAGAAATGTATAAGTGGTCGCTGTCCGCAAATTTTTATGAATTATTTTACATTTAATAGCAGTGTTTCACAGCGCGAAACTAGACAAAGCCATCTCTTGCATTTGCCTAGAGTAAGAACAGAAATCGCGAAGCGTAATTTTTATTATCATGGATGTATAGTTAATAATGGATTTCGATCTTAATTTTTAATAGATTCTGACGATTTAAATGATTTTTAGATATGTTAGTTTTATATAAAGTCATATTTAGTGATCAATTAGCATATATGAGTAGTTAATAGTTTGTATATAATATTTTAAAACAGGGCTCCTATTGATAACAGTAACATTTTGTAACTGAAAGGATTACCCTGTTGAAATAAAGGTGTCTATCTATCTATAACTTGTGTGTTGTTATATCGTTACGTTTAATTACCCTATGGTATATATTTTGACCCCCGCCTCGAATAGCTCATTTAGCCGCTAGCCTATGACGTCATGAGATCCAAGATGGCGGCGCGCAGGAAATTCAAATGACTTTTGTGGACAGGAAAATCGGCCCATAAATAACAGCAAGTGTACAATTTACAGAAACCAAACACAGCAACAGATTTAGGTACCATTAGGAACATTTGAGAGCAAACATTGTTTTTCAGCCGAGGAGTTTCCTTTAAGAAGATCTATTCTAGAGAGTTCAGTTTACTAAAATAGGTAATCAATGTGCATGTTCCAGGAGAGGTTCTCATTGACAACAAGTCCAAGGAGTTTTTCCCCAGTCTCCTTAGTGTTTGGCTTCATTTTGTTTAGTATAAACCAACTATTGGCCTTATTTAAGCTCTCTTGTATCGTGTGCTGTATATATATTCACTGTTATTTCCAGTTGACTAAATGTTATGTCATCGGCATAAATGTCTACTTCAGTTTCTTTTACCAGTAGTGGTAGATCATTAACATAAATGGCGAAGGGTAGTGGGCCTAAGATAGAGCGTGTGGAACTCCTACGTCAACATGCAAGGGACTGGAGAGCGAACCTAAGACAGGGCAGTTTTGTGAGCGGCCACACGGATATGATTTGAACCATACTGCGTGTCCGCTAGTCTGATACTTGCCTACCTGTAATGGACAACCGTGTGACGTCATAAGATCCAAGATGGCGGCGCCCGGGAAATTCAAATAAATTTTATGGACAAGAAAATCGGTCCATAACTGACAGCTATAGTGTACAATTTACAGGAGATAACACAGCAATAGTTTTAGGTACCATAATAAACATTTGAGAGCAAACATTGTTTTCCAGTGGAGGTTAACTTTTAGATATGCTGTAAATTCACAATCAACTAGCGACCACTAGAAGTGTACACTTTTCGTTCATGTCTCAAGATTTACCGTAAGATCATCAAAACCTCGTCCCTAGCTGAAGAGATTTCTGTTTCGCCCCATTCTCCCCCTTTTCGTATCCAGTCTCCGTTTCCATACCACAGGAAGCCCATTACTTAAACAAAATGGATTCGCCTTAGAAGCATTTATAAAGAACAATTCCAATACATGAACTGCCAAGGCCGTTTACACTATGACGTCAGTTGACTACAACTACCAGGATCCTTTGCGCGGTTTCTTTTGTTCCTCTGATGTGGACCATTGTCTTGGTATTCTCTAATTTAGACCATTGTTGGTATTCTCATACGAATTTTAAAAGTTGAATAAGAAAAAGAATTCGAAAAGGATTCTGGTAATTGTAGTCAACTGACGTAATAGCCTTATTACCGTAGAATCCCACGTATAGGCACCGGGGACTATCCATCATAAAGGCCGTTAGGGGTGTTATACACGACGTTGGGGGGGGGGGGGGGGTATTATGCACGGAGGTATTCTGTCAGGAAACAAGAGGGAAAAAAACGACCAACACTCGTTTTACTATAGTACAGCATTTTTACATATTAATTAGTTAAAAATAATAAAACATAAAACAAAACTAGCATAGCAATGAAAATAACAGGGCAAATGTAGTCTTTACAAGTTACAAAATCTGTTTTTGGAGGGGGTCTATCTTCAGGGGGTCATACATGGAAGGGGGGATTACACACGGGGATGTGATTAACTACAGGGGCTATACGTGGGATTCTACGGTAGTATTGATATCTTATTAGCAAAGACCTGAATGGAATATGCGAGATCGAGAATGGATTTCCACAGAGGAATCAAGTGTATATTTTGACAGAAAACAAATGAACCCTTAAACACTCGCCTTTCAAAAACACAGTCGGTAGCTCTTTCAAGTACTTGAGTGTTTTTGGCATCTTTCTCTGGAAATTCGCCGCCGAAGTAGAGTCGAACATGATCATGGCTATACTGACTGGGATGCCAGCTGGTGTGACGGTTCTCTGGAGCACTTCTCTCTTTAGTGCAGTGTTCATGTGCACCTCTGTTGTCTCGGTTTTCGTTGCACCATGGGTAATATCCACACGAACGAAATCCGCCTCGACTCGTGCCATTCCCCTGAAGGCTGCGCCTGTTGGTGAGAAAAAGAAACGTTGCTGCTCAATCACTGAAATAATCTTAACAGAGATAATCACACAATGATCACAGAAAAGACAAAAATGCAAGCATTATTGGAAGATAACCACTCAGGTTTTTGAAATAGTGTTTTGAAATGCTCGCCACACTAGATAAGTATCTAGACAGTTGAACGCGTCTCACGAGAAGTACAACATTCGATCTTCTACGAACACACTTTTAGGATGTCAAGTTCTTGTTGAGTGACTGCGTCTTGGTAAAACAAACGCGAAAAAAGGACTGGGCGAACTCAAAAAGAAAGCGTCTCTGATATTTGCTACGTTGCTCGCCCCCACAGGCGGACTTCCGGATGAGTGTTACAGCAACGACTTGCGCGGCACGGTTACCGTATGGCATGCCGTGACACTGAAATGGTTTATCCTTCTGATCCAGTGAAATTACAGGGTTACAAACGGCAAAGTTACAGTACCTGTGGTGGACCCCACACCGCGGCAAAACGGTATGCTCCGCTGGCCAAAAGAACGAAGGCTCTGCTCTCAAATACAAATTACCGAGGGTTTCAACTTTTTTAGTAAATAATTTTATAACTTAGTAAACTCACAATGAATTACAAATTAAGAAAACTTCAACCTGTTAAAGTCTTAGGCTTAGCTTTTAAGTAGTTTTCTTAGTTTTTGACAATACAGTTCACAAATGAATACTTTTAAGCAGAAACGTTAAAATCACGGCATGTGCCTGTTGTTTCATTTCAGTTTTCGCGGGAAACTGGGGGCGGCCGCGCGCGGAACAAGAAATAGCAAATACGCATGCGCGTGACGTTTTGCCGCGGTGTGGGTGGACCCAAGGTCACAGGGTTCCCTTCTTACCTTTTTTTACCTTGAAATATTGTGTTTAATGCATTAAAATAAGCGCAATAACTTTACTGATCGCAAATGTCCGTTGTCGTTCGATTTGTCGACAAGGACAATACAATCAGAGAATAATTTATAGCATTCATAACGTGTGACGAGGGAACTGACGGAGAGACACTGAGCAATACCATGTTGAACTTTGGTCGAAGAGAAATGTGGACTGGACATGAATACGTGCAGAGGACAGGCTTGCGATGGTGCAGGTGCCATGGCAGGAAAAGTTAAAGGGTTTTGACGCGTATTTTTAATACCTATCCCAAGGCAATATACACCCACTGCTCTTCTCACGTATTAGACCTTTGTGCAGTAAAGGGTCTTAACCTCCGTATAGTTCAGAACATGATAACCAAGCAGATGGTGTCGCAAGGTTATTCAGAAATTCTCCTAAGCGACAATTAGCATTGGAAAGTGCGATAGAAGAACATTCCTTTGGTCAAAAGCGCACGAAACTGAAAGAAATGTGTCGCACACGCTGGGTTGAGCGACACGATGCATTTGAGGTCTTCAAAGACATGTACGTGCCAGTGGTCCGCTGCTTAGAGGACATGTGCCGAGACAACTCACAGAACTGGAATCGAGACACGCAGAAGGATGCAAGTTCTTATTTTTTTGCGTGTACTCAGTTTCAGTTTGTCATCACTTTGGTGATAACACATCGCGTCATGGCGTACACTAAGTCCCTGTGTTTCGGTTTGCAGGGTAGAGGTACTGACATTGTTAAAGCATACATACATGCACGTAAATCTTGTTAAGCAGGGTCTGCAGGACGTTATAGACAAGATCGACGAATTCAGTGTAAAATACTTCGAAGAAGCATGCAAGCTAGCAGATAAAGTAGGTGTAACAATTTCAAGCCCCCGAAACGTAGGAAGGATGGAACATCGGACCAACACACCAGCAGAGACTGCTGAGCAATATTTCAAACGAAATGTGGCGATCCCACTTATAGACCATCTCTTAAGCATTTACTGGCTCATGCGGGTATTCTGTACTTTACCAGTGGCATCGTGTGAGTGTGAAAGGTCGATCAGTGGTCTTAGGTGTGTAAAGACCTACCTTCGCACCACTATGACCGAATAAAGAATGAACGGACAACTGTTAACGCACATCCATTATGACATTGAATTGAACATTGATGCCATCATAGACAGCTTTGCCCGACTCCATCCCCGCCGAATGGAGCTGCTAGTCATTTTGTCGTGAATTATGTTACCATGGTAACGCGTCCAGAACTCGTAAAATTAACCCCCCCACTCAAAATCCTAGATCCGCCCCAGAGTACGGTTACGGTACGGTTACAGTGCCGTTACAGTACGGTTACAGTACGGTTACAATATGGTTACAGTACCGTTACAGTACGGTTACAGTTACAGTACCGTTACAGTACGGTTACAGTATGGTTACAGTACGGTTACAGTACGGTTACAGTACGGTTACAGTATGTTTATAGTACGGTTACAGTATGGTTATAGTACGGTTATAGTACGGTTATAGTACGGTTACAGTACGGTTACAGTATGGTTACAGTATGGCTACAGTACGGTTACAGTATGTTTATAGTACGGTTACAGTATGGTTATAGTACGGCTACGGTACAGCTCCAGTCTTGTGGTATTTCTTTCCCATTCATATGAAATCTGCTATAAAAACGCAAGGCTTGCTCGATTGGCTGTATGGGATGAACTCACGTATTGTGCACAATGTTTTGTGTACGTGGTTGAGAAAAATCAACACAAGAACGACGGTTAAAACATAGCAGCGTGACTTTTGAAAAACAGCTTCAGCATTACACTTACCTAAGGGACCGGTCATTATTTAAAGGGAGTACCGGGTTGGATAAAAATCGTACGGGGTATGAATTATTTTTCAGGAAAAGCTACGGGGTATGGGATTTTTTAATCAACTATGTAACGGGATATGAAAAATTCAGGTCAAAACTCATACAGGTTTGATTTTTTTTGGAAAAATATTCGACGGGGTTTGAAAAAAAATCTGAAAAAAAAAATGTTTTTATCCAACCCGGTACTCCCCTTAAATAATAACCGGTCCCTAATGGCTTTTTAACTTTCACCCAGTCAACGAAACTTTTTGTAAATAACTTCAACATGGTTTTCCATTCGTACATCCGCTGACATCTTCAAGCACACATTAATTTTCTCAGAACATAAAGAATAATTTTCTACTAATGTTAATAACGAGAAAGGTAATGATACCTTCAAAAGTGTGAAAAACATAAGCTGCTGCACAGTTTGCACTGGAGACCAGAACCTCGTCATTGTCAGGTGTGTCTCGCTGTGTCTTTGGCTGTAGACACATTGAACTGCCAGCAAGTTGAAGGGAGCCATTCGCAACTTTGAACTTTGTACTGCAGTTTGAGTGTAAAACTATATTACTTCCATCTACAAAGTAAAACCACCTATTAGTAAAGGGCATTCCGGCTTATCCATGCAGCCCCCACCCAACGTTGAATAATTGATAGAAATCTTGAAAAAAGAACACAAATCACATTCACAAACAATCCACTGGCTCAAAAGATAAGGGCAGACTCTTGTACAGCTATTAACACTCGTACAAGTTACTTACTGTTACTGTGGAGACAGAGTCCACTAGGAACATGCTTGATAACTCCACTGGCCTCCATTGTGAACAAGATATTGGCTTAAACACCAGTCTTCATGGAACACAATAAGTGCCTCCCTACCCCAGGGAGATAACGCATATACGTGTACAAGTTACTTACTATTACTGTGGAGACAGAGTCCACTAGGAACATGCTTGATAACTCCACTGGCCTCCATTGTGAACAAGATATTGGCTTAAACACCAGTCTTCATGGAACACAATAAGTGCCTCCCTACCCCAGGGAGATAACGCATATACGTGTACAAGTTACTTACTGTTACTGTGGAGACAGAGTCCACTTGGAACATGCTTGATAACTCCACTGGCCTCCATTGTGAATAAGATACGGCTTAAACAGCAGTCTTCATGGAACACAACCTGATCACCTTCCTTTGGGTGAACTAATCCTCCAAATGGATGAAGACATTTTTTACTAGATGTGTGTACAATGCAGCCTGAACCACCTGAAACATCCAAACATGACATGACAGCATATTTATATAGTTACTAGAAAACCTTTAAATATATGTTGAAAATATCTCATAAACGCAAAGAAGAACTTTGTGCGAAATCCTTTATTGCCGCCCTCACCTGGAGTAAATTATGAGTAACGGAGACATATATTTTCCTGTTAAACGGGATGTTAAATACACAATACCATTTTTATTGGAGGACCATGTGACGAGGTGTTATAATAATAATAATAATGTCAGTTTATGTTAACTCTTTCGCAGTCTTACACTGAATTAGGCCATCCCAATAAAATGTTTCGTTTCCCATCGCCCGACCGACCCAATATTTTTGAAATCTAAAAAAAAAAAAAAAATTCCGACTCATTGTTTAAACACAATATTTTTAATTTTAATATTCATGAACAGCCTGTTGAACATAATTCTCTCTAAATACGAATTACAGTGGCAGAAAAACGGAAGATAAAAACTATCGGAAATGCCGCATATATTCCTTTAGCGAGTTTTTTGTCTTCTTTTTCTATCAATATAAACTGTGTTTCTATACTAAGCCTGAATATAAATTTCGTCAAACAATAACATCATTCGTTCTTATATAAAAGGGTAAAGAGCAATATGTAAAGTAAGCCTAAGTTCTTTTATTTGAATGAATAAAGCTCTATACGTTTTCGGGCGACTGGGACGATCGGGTCGATTATATGAGAGCCAGCCTTTAGTGAGTTTCTTGCTTTCCTTGTCAGTATCAATAACGTCTTATAACTTAATAGCAAAGTTCGGGCAACTGAGCAAACTGGCGATTTAGTACGTATTTTAAACGACAGTATTTAAGTCTTCTTTTTACGCTTTCCACCTGTTGATAACAGACTTTGGGCCCGAGACGATCAGCTTATCACCCTTCTCAGCGCAAATGCAGCAGACAGGGTTCACCACTTTGAACTCTATCTTCATCTGTTCATTCACAGGGGCATCGGGCTCCGTTCTTCCACATCTGCAACATACCAGATCGAACTTGCAAGTTGCACGAATAGTATTGTCTCTCCACTGGTTCATTGCAGGACACCGAGGGCCTCTCCGTAACGAGAAACACACTTGCTAGGGGATGTTCGTCTGGTAGAACCGCACGTGTACATCAGTGAATCAATAACCAGAAGGAATTCGTTCGTAGTTGCACGAGAAGGCTTCGTCGGAGAGTACACACACCACCATTTGCCACAGCTGACACATTCTACAGCATCACGCACCTTCTCCTTTGTGAAGTAAGGCTTGGCAGTTTTGTTCTCCTTGTTTGCTGCACCTGGTCGATCAACCTCCTCTTTGAATCTATAAATTTTAAACACGGATTTCTACATGTTTTATAGACCACCGATATGATTCTTTCAAACGAATGTTGTGCTTTTTGCAAAAGGAGCTGTCAGAAAGAACAACCTCATTCTTGCACTGTGAGCAAACAGTCAACATTGGATTCAACTTTGAAATACCAAGTTGAGATTCGAGATTTTGAAGCATGTTTACCTTTTGCTGCATGGTTGATGCCCTCTACTTTGAAGACTGCTGTAATGTTTGTCACAGACCTTCATATCTTTCAAAACACTGTCATCACCAGATTTCAGTAAAGCTGGAGAAAACCTTAACTCATATATTCCAATTAAACTATCAAATTTCCTTGTACCAATGTTACAGCAATCTTTAATGCAACATATCGTCCCTCCGATAATTCTGCCATTCATAAAAATAATTCCTGTCAAAAAGTCCAATTCAATCATATTATGCAAAGGCTTGCCGCTACAAGACAACCAATACAGTTCACTTGACAACTGAAATTTGCTGTTGATTTGTAAATGTAAGTCATTTACTGTTGCAAACTGAGCAAATGAAAATGTATGCATTTTTCCAGTCACGTCACATACCAAAATACTTTTACTGGCACCATGAAGATATAAACCAACATGTTTAGAGAGAAAATTAACCAGCGCCTCTGGATGGTGAAAATCCATCAGTTGTAAGCAGGGGTATATCCAAAGTACACCATGCATCAAATATATTAAAGAAGAAGAAAAGATAGGAGCAGGGGGTTTGCATGCAGTCTCAATAGTAGATGATTCTAAAACCTCACCAAGCATCATTACTACTACTAATACAAACCCTGCTATGCATGAGGACTGGATAAGGTAAAATTGAAACAACAAGGAGAATGGTACAGAGTAACAAATAAGGAGGCAGTGAATACACACACTTTGGAACCAGAGTAGAAATGTAGTTTGATTGAGAATCAATATTGGCCATAAGGAAAATATTATGAAAAAGTGCCAGACACAGCAACATTATACAAACAAGAGGAAGTCTTAACTCTGTACTTCTCCAAATGTAGTTGTAGAGAATGGATTTCTTGTCAGGTTTTACATTCAAAATGCTTTTATATATTGGCTCAAGACACAAAATGATCACTTGTAATACCATTAAACTAGGCAAAAATAATAGTGACTGAAAAATTTTAAATGGTTCTGTAGTCTTCAAACTCTTTTAATATTTCATTAAATGTCTCCTTCCAGTTATTAAGTGAAAAGCATAGTATGCCTAAAATACAATGTGGCAATGAAAATAACAGGTAAAATAGGACTGCCACTGTAGCATATCTTGTTTCTCGTAATAACAATGACTGTTAAAATCATGAAAGGCATCAAGACACACAACTTTCTCAGCACAATATTGAGGTAGATGTAGTGTAAAGCTGTGCTGTGATGTGCTACACTTGCTTTGTCTATTGTGCCACTAAACTGCCTTTGACGTTTCGACCATCTTAGGTTGTGCCTTATGGCTAACTTGTGAAAATTTGCCCATCTTAAAAAGTCATGTTTACCAGCATTATTTGAGCTGCAGGTATCTTGGGTGTGTTTTTGGGAGGGTCGGACCGTCTTTGCATCCTGCCTTCTTTGATTCTTCAAACAGAGTGAAATGGGCAGTTTACATCTCAGTGGAGAATTGAAGAAAATTAAACAGAAGAGGGCATGGTAGCGCAGAGTTACCATCGTCACCTGTACCATTTGATATAGTTGTGCAGTAAAGAAGTAGCTAATCATGTCAAAATGTAAGTCGTAAAGAAAGAAAAGTACCACAACGAAATATGCGGAGACTGGCATTTTCACACTTTTATAGTGCTGCTGCATTGTTACAATACTTCAAGGTATTACGTAAATTCAGGTTTGGAAAAGACTTAATAAGTGGCAAGGTTGTGAAATTTAATTACAGCGTAGCACACAATTTTGCAACACTAATTAAATATAATTAAAGTTATAAATAGTAGATGAAGTAACTTACCAACGCAATATTACGTTAAATACGCTTTAAAGACACAGATTATAACGCTGTTTATAAAACAGAACCTCGTAAACTGCTTGAGGTTCTTTAATGTGCGGCTAAAATAATCGGATAATTATAGTTTTGAAGCTTATATATTTTTTTAGGTAAGGGGCCGTCGACATATTCGAAATGCCCCGCTTAACGCACAACGGACGTTTAGGGGGGGAGGGGCTAATGGCATGGACGTTAGTGTGGGGCATTTAGAACAAACACTTTTTCATCAATACTGAGAAGTACACTTTTTAATCAGACGTTTCTAGTCAGCTAGATCTACATTAGAGCGAAATTTCTGTTGAATTTCCCGGAAATTTCAACAAGGTCTTTCGATTAGAAGTATCATGAAATACCTCAAACCTCCAGGTAAATGAAACTCAGTTTTATAGTCGTGTCCGAATGAGTATTTTAGTCAAGATCCGAAATGAGCTCGTACGGGAATTTGAGGTACTGACTGACTGTACAGTTGCAGCTATTAAAGCTTTAAGCTTGTTTTATACTTTGTTTATAAGTGAACTCCCGTGTATTTCATTACTGTTTTTCTGACCTAAAAAAAGCATAAAACAATGGGTGGACGTTAAGGGGGAGGGGGGAGTGGGTCTGACCTTAACGTCCGTTGTGCGTTAAGCGGGGCATTTCGAATATGTCGACGGCCCCTAAGCACTCGTAACACAATCATATACATCAAAAACTATAACTTCACTCTTCAGCACTCAAAAGGATTGATGAGCAGAACCAAACATACACAAGCCATGTACGTTAGTTTTCCTAAAAGATCAACAAGTTGGGAATAAAACGTCCTATTTTGGGTTAAAAATTAATCCCTTATCTCGAGAAATATGCAGTTCACCTCGTCCCGAACCAAAAATGGCCTCCCGGAAATCAACAAGAGCTCAATGAACTTCTTGTTAAAGCAATTAATGAATCAAAAAATGGGTTAAACCAGGTCAAATGTGTAACATTAAACACAATGCATCAGCACTTACATGCAATTGTAGAATACACAAAGGTTAACCGTCTGTTTTGACCTCCTTTTGTCAAAATTAAATAAGCGTTCACGCTTAACTGAACACAGGCACAGGAAGCTTTCCCTGCGTTGCTATGTGACGTCATACTGTCTACATGACTCTCCCGGAATGCTGATTGGCCAAGCAATTGAGTCTCCCCCTCCCTCCTGTTGCAGCCATTTGCAATCTGCCATCGATCTCCGATGACTTTGTAACCAGTCCTTCTTAGCAACCAAGCTTACTAGAACCCAGACCCCACGATTTTTTTTTTTGCCCGACCGACCGACCCACTTTTACGAGGGGAGCTGCGATGGGAAACGAAACATTTTATTGGGATGGCCTTATAGGGACGTCAGCATATAGCACAACATTAACATAAGTATTATAGGGATTACTTAACATATAAAACACACTTAACAGTCAAACATTCGTTATATCGACCCAGTTGTAGTTATTCTGGGTACCCTTTACCTTAACTTTCTGTAAATTCTCCTTTGTATGATTTTGTAAATTTGTAAATCTAATATATGGTAATAAATCTATTATCTCTCTGGATTTGCAAATTCCGACTCTGTGGGAGTCCGATTCGACATCACCCTGCGCTGTAAACTGGAATTTGATAGACAGCTTGAACTGCAATTCAGTGACAGCTTGACAAGTGGGTGGAAGAGTATTATATTCGGAATAGAATGTCCACAGGCTCTCTTTCCCTCCATCATTCCCCAGTCCCCCTCGTATCGCTATAAAATTAAAATTTCATACAAACGGTCACACAAACAGATTGTCTGGGGCCCCTGCGGAGCTACTCTACCCATTACCGTATATACCCGCTACCTGCGTACACGCCGCATTGAATCCGTTTTCGCTGCCCGGAATAACATGCTCAGTTAAGACAAACAGCTAGATATCAGAGCGTAAAAATATACAAAAAACATTTCCACTCACCTGGCTCGATGTTTTTCACCATTTGTTTGCTACCATTTCTAACCATGTTCGGTACATCAACTGGATCGGCAACGGTCGCTGAAAAATCATTCCTATATGGTCGATATATAATACGGTATTTTACGGCCACAATATTGTCTCCTTCAACTGTGAGATTGTTGTTCTCAAACCTAGAATAGGTTTGTCCACAGTCCAAGGGCTCTAAATCTTTAATATACGGCCTAACGCTCTCGTGGAAAGGATCTAGAATCGGTAGCTTGCAGGCTAAGTCAGCGGCATGCTTTATGTTGTCGTTATGGCGCGCTAACTCCACCGTTTTTCGTCCGTTTGTTTCTCCTACACTCTTCGGTTTTTCCCAAGAAAACGGTGAAGTCGGTTCTAAACCGGTGGATGTATCGTACGTTGAAGTACTACGCCAGTACAGACCCCAAGAAAATATCGCAACAGAACCTATAAATGTAATGGCTAATCGGCGACGAAGGAAGGCAAGCAACTTCAAACAAGGATGAAAAACCGGCCGTATATAGCTGAACATCTTAGCTCAGTAGAAACTACTTTAACATGAACTATAATGGCTTAAAAATCGGCTGTACAGCGAGTAGCGTACGGTAGCAGACATTTCACTTCCATGTGGCGCCAGTGGTAAACATGGTGAAATTCGAGCTGTAGCGTCTTGCTGAAACGTATTATCGTATGTCACGCTCTTTGTTTTTGAACAATTCCAAACCCGTGCATGGCCCCCTCGGGCCACCCGCGGGCATTTGAACATTTTGAAAAAAAATCGATCAAATGCCCCGGCGGGGCTACGAACCAGAGGAGACGGCTGAAATTCAGGCTACGGCGGGGCGGGCTACCAAGGCAGAAAAACTGTTCAAATGCCCCACCAGTTTTTCATCCAGGCTGTTCAAATTCCCCACCATCGGGGACCGGATTGGAAAATTTTCCAAAATTTTTCGACAAAGACAAGGCAAAGACTATTGACAAATAAATGAAATCATTGTTTTATTGACAATCTCTGACTCAAGCAATTCACAGGAAGCAACGGTGAAAACCACCTTCAACCGGTCAGGGATGAGAACAATCATTTCTACCGGCTCGATCGTTCTTGGTTTCCGTTACATACTTTATAATTAACGTAATGGTTTGAAATTTACCGATATATTAATTATGTTTTTAATTCACGCGCTGTCTAGGGTCGCAGAAAAACTCTCGTCACGCACTTAATATCACGCAGTCGGTCAAAGTTTACGAAGCAAAGGAAAACAACATAGTTTATAGGTTTAAAAATAAACAATTTACCTCTGAAAGTGGCCTTCAAATTTGGCAGGTTCACTCTTTCAAGCCAGGCCTCTACAAATGCGAATCCTTATCTTGGAAGTCCTCGAAGACACGTACGTTCTCCATTTCGACGCAAGCGATGCGAATTTGTAGACAGACAGAATGTATTTTTTAAACACCGATCAAATGCCCCACCCCCTACCCCCACTGTTTGTCAAATGCCCACCCCTGAGGGCCTAGATACTCGTCAAGTTCCTCACCCTCGGGAGTAAGCCTCTGATCAAATGCCCGGGGGTGGCCCGAAGGGGGGGGGGGGGGGGATGCTTGACTGATACAATACAAACACTGTATTTCGCGCCATGTTTGCATCCCTTTCAAAATGTCGGAATTTAACGCGAACTGGTCTATTGAAGTCATGAAGCTTAGTTTTTTCGACAACGCAAGCGTTTTTGAGATGTATAAACATTGCTTGGCAATAGTAGAACCCCGCTAACTCGAACTAAGTTCGATTTCCCTTGGATTTGACACTATTTTTGAGTAATTTTTACTCGGATAACTCGCACTCGGATAACTCGAATTCCCCGCTAACTCGAGCTATTTTTCGTTTCCCTTGGCCCATACCGGATGCGGTGTCTTTTGTATTGACACAAAGCCTAAAATCCACGTATTTAAAGACCCACGACGGACCATTACGCTTTGCGCGCTTAGACGTTGGCCGCCATCTTTTGTCGGTGTTGAAAAATGCACAATATTCAATCGCTCTACGCAATCCTACGGTGGCTTATAAGGGCCATCATGAGAAACCGAGAATGCGAGATACGAGGATGCGAGAATCCGACATGCGAGAATCCGACATGCGAGAATCCGACATGCGAGAATCCGACATGCGAGAATCCGACATGCGAGAATCCGACATGCGAGAATCCGACATGCGAGAATCCGACATGCGAGAATCCGACATGCGAGAATCCGACATGCGAGAATCCGACATGCGAGAATCCGACATGCGAGAATCCGACATGCGAGAATCCGAGATAGGAATAGCGGTGAGGCCTGGGACCTAATTACAGTCCACCCCCGCGATATAGCTTCTCCCATCCCTCGCTTTCTTTGGATTGGCCGAGGAATTAACAACATGCACAATTTGCGAGGAAATCTAGCGGTGATCTGCGAAGGCCGAAAGATGGAATCTCGTATAGAATAGAGTTAAGTTATCTTGTTCAATAGTATGGTAAATCAGGATGCTGACTACTTACTCAGTATAACGAACTAGCAACTTACTTCTGTATAATAGTCGTCCTATTATGCACCAGTTAATTGAAACCACGACATAACGGGCCATTTAACATTTTCTCTTCACGGTCAATAACAGTTCTTTCCCCTGCTCCCAAAAACACTTGTTCCTGTTAAAAACATTAGACTACCCCTACCCCGGGGACCCTTGGGTTAACATGTATACTATTAATAGCTCAGATTTGGGAATTATTTTTAGTACTCCGTGGGAACGTTTTGAGAAGTTTGCAATCATTCAGAAATGTGTCGATCGCTGGAGAGTGGTTGCCATATACAATTACGCTACGCTCGCCGAGATATACCTATAGCCTAACCCAAAGCTTTGAATATGTTAAATCCGCACAGTTTGAGTGGAGAAAGTCGTCAAAATAGCGCCGATTTAACATTTTCAGAGCTTTGGGTTAGGCTATAGGTGATCTCGGATTGTATATGGCAAGGCCACTCTCCAGCGATCGACACATTTCTGAATGATTGTAAACTTCTGTTATTGTTATTGACCAATAAAAATTTTTTAATGCCCCGCTATAATAGGCCGACTCTTGTACAGAAGTAAGTTGCTTTAATCTATCTTGTTCGTTATACTATAAAGTAAGTAGTCAGCATCCTGATTTACCATACTATTGAACAAGATAAATTAATATTTCATCTTTCGGCCTTCGCAAATCACCGCTAGATTTCCTCGCAAATTGTGCAGGTTGTTAATTCCTCGGCCAATCCAAAGAAAGCGAGGGATGGGAGAAGAACACTATATCGCGGGGATCGAGGGCCAACGTACTGTACAATTACCACATGGACTGTAATTAGGTCCCAGGCCTCCCCGCTATTCCTATCTCGGATTCTCGCATGTCGGATTCTCGCATGTCGGATTCTCGCATGTCGGATTCTCGCATGTCGGATTCTCGCATGTCGGATTCTCGCATGTCGGATTCTCGCATCTCGGATTCTCGCATCTCGGATTCTCGCATCTCGGATTCTCGCATCTCGGATTCTCGCATCTCGGATTCTCGTATCTCACATGTCGGATTATTGTATCTCGCATTCACGGTTTCTCATGATGGCCCTTATAAGCCACCGTACAATCCACTTCCATCGGCCGTTTTTCCAATCTGACTTTCAGTATATTTATTTTCACATGTTGCCAAATGGTAAGGCATCATTATTTCTGTAGCATTTTAAAGACATCTGGGCCACAATGTAGGTGAAATTTTTGTTACAAAGAATGTGATGTATGTTTATGAAGAGGGCATCATGGGGTCAGACCGTCGGTAGGTAGACCACGTTAGCTTGGTTCTGTTCGGCAAATAAGACTCTGTTCTTCTGTATTTTACCGTCGGAACGAGAGGAAGCCACATCTGGGTTTATCAGGGAAAAGTATCAGTGTTTTTTTGCGTTGTGCTGTGCCACTGTCATCAACGGTAAGCAGTCTTCAGTGATCTTCTAAACTGATCGAGTGATTCGCCACTCACACGTTGCAAGTCAATGTTGGAGAAGTGCAGTGGATTTTCTAAGCGTATTTTTGACGAGCCGATGGGCATGATTGGGAGTTTGTCTGTGAATTACATGTATGTGAACCGTCGCCTTCGGCGGACTGAACGGAAGCAACAACAACAAACAGTATGTTACGTTCATTACAACAGATATTTACCAGAGTCTTTTCTAAATTCACAACTAAGTTAATTAGTATTATAGCTGAAACATGAATGAATTTTATAATAAAAATATTGTAGGTGAGAAAGCCAAGAATCCTTCCACCTCCCTGCAAGAATATAGCCCAAACATTTTGAGACATGCATTTGAGTGACTGTTGAGTGTTGGAAATGACAATATTAGAAACTTCACATTATAGCAAAGTATTTTTTATAAAAATGTTGATTCTAACTATGGAGTGGCAAAGAAATTGGGACAATTTGAGTGTTTATAATGCTTATACTAGCATGTTTTTATAAACAAAGCTCTACACATTTTGACTAGTGCTGAATGGCATGTTTTACAAAAAGAACCAGAATCCTCAGGACTATACACAGGCAGCCCAAGCTCAAGTTACGTAAATATAAGGGTTTGTATATAAAACCACCCAACAAGGAGAGAAACACGACAGAAGACATCACAGTGGCAAGGTAAGTCATTTTATTCAAATATTTTACAGTATTTCTGGCTAGTAAACGGAGTTCGCTACGCTCCCATACAAACCCTTATATTTACGTAACTTGAGCTTGGGCTGCCTGTGGACTATATCATTGCTTCAAGCAAGGGCTCTGCTCTATAGTTTTCAAGTTTTAGGAAAAAATGGATAAAATACTTGAGTGAGATTAAAATAATATGACATGTTGACCTTTATCCATAAAACTTAGTCATTAATTTTACCTTTCCTCTTCATTTCTGGCCTTGGAGTCATATAATACATGACCCCAGCTACCTATTGAAGGGAGGGATGCACAGCAAGAATGGTGTATGCAATTTGTTTTGGTATTTCAGTAGTTCTAATCAGAAAATAATTAAATTGGATAACAATATTTTATAACAAACACTTTCCCCACATTACAGAGAAGAGTGGTCTGTTTACAATATTATTATTGGTCTCGTGCCCGGCCCAGGACTCGCAGTAACCGCGCTGGTTGAACCTTAACTCAAGTCACATCCGCGAAGCCGTTTTGTACTTGAAAACTTCGTCCAAAACAATCGCTTCTTCTGATATTCGACTCAAAATTTACGCTACGAAGGTAGTTTGGTCATTGGTTTATCTTTGTGTGGTGTTGAAATTGTGTTTGAGTTTTATTTAGTTTCCGATATTGACGATTTCGTTTTCGGTTTTGCCGACCTTGTTATCCGTTATAGTTTGAATTTGAATTGAGCAGTCTTAAAAGTAGGGGGGAGGGGAGGGAGGATAAAAAATGAAAAAATCACAAAAAGTACGTAAAACACGTTTTATTCTCGTTTTCACTTCACAAACAATATGTAAACACGTTTTATTATAGCTTTCACTTAATTATTGTGGTTTGCCTATGCTATGATCGGGAAAGATATGAGCCATCATAAGGATTTATAACGGTCATCACATTCAAATTTCGAATGATCTCCCGTCTAGAGTCCCCTGCGAAGAAATGGACAGCAAGTTGACACACCACCCCGATGAAGTAGTTTTTTGGCAGCTTCCGATAAACGAACCGGAAGATATTTCCGGTTATCTTGAAGATTGAGACTCGCGGAAAGTTTGTTTACAAAAATATATATGTCGCACGACCCATCGCCAGAAATTCGAGACATGGTTATTGCGCAATACATATTGACCCCTGTTCACTGTGTGAAATGGGTCGTGAAAATTTACAGAGAAATGTATGGGATCCTAAACATTTTCCTTATTTTTCATGAAATACGGTACAATCGTAAAAATGTGCGATCGAGGCATTATTTCTACAGATATTATCAATTCAATTCAAAGCAAGTCAAAGCCATGTAGTAAACTTTGGTGATTCCTTTCTTTGATTTTAGAGGAAGCATAAAAGTTCGATTTATTTACAGTGGACATTAAAGATTTCCAGTAAAAACATGCAGATAAGAGTTTATAAAATGTATCTGCTGCAAATCTAAAACCTTAGCAAAAAATGTGCGGGCGAAGAGTTGAACACATAAACAAGACCTACTGTATTCTTCCCTTCTAATGTCCCAAAGTTCATTTTCGGTGATTCCTTTTCCTTCTTGAAAATTCAGCTTTTCGACAAGAAACCTCAGACTCCATATTTGCACGCTAAAACCCCTAATATTGCTCGTCTTGAGACTGCCATAACTCTGACCACAAGTGACCAAATCGAACAAACATGGTAGCTTTGGAAACCTTATTCTGTGCTCTAGAAACTGCAGTGTGTTTGTTTAAACAGCCAGCAGTTATTCAAGCTAATTTGTCCTTTTGGAAAGTAGGTCCTAAGCGGACCAAAAGAGACGATGTTACCCAATTACGGGTTGGTACTTTATGTATCCTGCGTTATAGTGTCCCAATGTACCATACATGGTATGTCTACCATCTATATACTATCAGGCCTCAATGTCTCGAATTTCTGGCGATGCGCTAAACTCTCGTATTATGATTTCAGACCAAATTTATTAACCTGCAGGAAGGTTATTACAGTCGAAGTGATTTCCCTCAACAAATTCTGAAGTACATATACTACAAATAGCCAAGTGAACCTATTGATTTACATCGCAGCCATTTCAGACATTGATTTAAACCATGCACGAGGTCGTCCGCTCACTTCCTCCCCCTCCCCGTCTGATGGACTTCATAGACTTTCGTGTTCCTGACGTCATAATGTCAACCAATCAGAGCGAACTTTACACTTTTGGCAAAGTCTGGAATTTAAGGAATGTGCTTGCATATTTTTCTGAATGGCGTTGGGGAAGAACTTGAGCAGTGTGTCGACCGAAATTGTAAAGTTTTCAGGATTTCGAAGCTATATCCAGAGCAGAAGAAAGCATTGGAATCATTCATTCATCGGAACGATGTGTTTGTAAATCTATGTTCGGGCTTTGGTCAATCACTAATCTTCCTCCGCTTATAAATGTCATGCATTTAATAGATCTTAAACATTCTCCTAGGTTTTTGGCTTTTAGAAGACCAAATCTTTCATGAAATATTATGATTTTTCTGCAGGAGTGAACACACATACTGAGTATGTTATGGAAAAAGTTTCATGGCACTTGGATGAAATTTTTTGTTTTCAGAATTATGAACACACTTCCGTAAGTTCACGTATGGCAATGACATCTAAACTGCACAAAAAGTCCGGTTAAAACAATCTCTGATACCAAAAAACCTACACTAGGACAACTTTAGGGTCTTGTGTAACTAATCGGCATAAATATCAAACTTCAAAACGTTTAAAAA
Organism: Actinernus sp. WN-2022; assembly: GCA_030867875.1. Classification (NCBI taxonomy): domain Eukaryota; kingdom Metazoa; phylum Cnidaria; class Anthozoa; order Actiniaria; family Actinernidae; genus Actinernus; species Actinernus sp. WN-2022. The sequence goes on from JAOWCC010001634.1 coordinate 59,316,643, forward strand.
ATAAAAGTTCTAAGTTATGAGTAACAAACTTTACGGCATGGAATCGAGGCAGATATTTCTTGTATGCATTCTCATACACTTGTCCTGCAAATACTGCACGCAAACGTCCGTTTAAAAAGTTCCTGCTCTCCAAAGAACCACAGCAGCTCAAACAGGATACCATTCTGAGAAATCGACAGAAGTTTGAAGCTGTAGAATGTTATTTTCAGTGCATGAAAGCTGATAGATCCAACTAGTAAAAGCGCTACTGCACGACTGTTCTACACTTCACGCTTCAATTCTTACGCGTGTTCGTATTGGCTTATTGCAAAAACAAAGGTTGATGACGTCAGGAACACGAAAGTCTATGAAGTCCATCAGACGGGGAGGGGGAGGACTAGTGAGCGGACGACCTCGTACCGTCTGAAAATCAGGCTAGAAGGTAAGCCGATCAATATATTTTCAGGTTCACGGGTGGAGCGAAAACCGACGTACGATCAATTTGTAAAAACCACGCAATGTAGTCACAATAAAATATCTAGAAGTATATAGTACCTGCTATATTTGATTTGATGGATTGTGCATGTGCAACGATTAATTGCAGTTTATAGTTCTCTGACTGATAGTCCGGGAAAAGAGTCAGAAATTCTGAAGCACTTAAAAAACCTATATTTTCTCAAATATTTACTTCGATCTTTCGTACATTTTCTGACAAATTCAAAAATCCGTTGTCAGAAGATAACTTAATTGTCTTAATCCTTGATGTGTTCAGGAGTTTAGTTTAACTTAAGGTTTTGGCAAATTATTATCAGTTTTCCTTATAATTTCGGAATAATCCTCGTTCACTTCGAAAGTATTGTGTTTTGGATACTATACACTACAGATCAGGCAAGTTGGGTGCTCTGAACTTCAGAGTAGTACTTCATACTTCATACTTTATTCATCTTTCCTTAAAAAGGCTTTTCAAAGACAAAATACGAATACAATACAACTACAGTGTACATGATAATTTGAATTACATCTATTAATTTAACCTATTTTGAGTTTGATATAATTTGCTCTTCAGCTTTCGCTTGAAACTTAAAACGTCTTTACTTAATTTCAGTTCATTATCTAGTGAGTTCCATATTTTTACTGTTCTGTAATAAAAACTTCTCTGACCCGGCTCGCAGATTTGAATAAGGGGATTTGTAATAATTGCGAGTTTCGAGTTTCACGACCACTAATATTGAAGCGCTTCGTGAATTTAGATATTAAATAACCTGGTGCAGAATCAGTCATGCATTTGAATTCCAGAGTGGCACTTCTAAAATACACTAGCTTATCTACTGGGAGCCAATTTAACTCTTTTAGTATAGGTGTAATATGGTTATACTTTTTGGCCCCGCTAACAATACGACAGGCATAGTTTTGACATGATTGTAGCTTACGTATGTTTCTATTAGATGCATTTGCTCATACATTCGAGCAGTAAAGCAACTTACTAAATACTAATGTATTAATAACAGTAATTAAAGTGTTCTTATTAAACGCGTGTTTAACACGGTTTATTTGTGCTAGTCGAGAAAAGCATGAAGAAACGGTCTTAGTAATGCACTAGTCAATTGAAACTCCGGCTCTCCGACCCCCGGGACATAGCGGGGAATGTAACATTTATACAGTGTTACATTTTGACCTTTTCCCCGCCCATCGGGGACAGTTGGCTGTTACAATACCCGCCCCTATGGCCCCGGTATGTGCTTCAGAATGTTCAATTGGGAGGAGGCATTGATAAATTGAATATACATAAGCTTCAATCTGTTGCTCCATTATTTGAAAAAAATACATTTTCTGAAGCACATCACTAGCGGATCCAGGGGGTTTCGGGGGTTGCAACACCCACTATGATTCCTGTAAATCACTGTAAATTCAATTTTAAATCTTTAGATTAAAAAAAAATCCTTTTGCAAACCCCCCTTTCACAAAATCCTGGATCCGCCCCTGTACATTTTCTATTACTATACATGCTTTCCGCACTTTTACAGTCTCGACCATTGTCTTGTTTATCAGAAACCGTTGTCTGTCAACAAAAAACAACAATGCGACAAAGGAATATAAAGGAAATGTCATGCAGCTGCGTTTAAATATATTTAAGTAATGATCCGTGTAAAAAGTACGACAAAAGCCATTGTTATGTGGCATTGAGCCGTGAGGCACGATTGATAAGGTTCCGAACATACGATTTGCTTTACAAACGACATTTGGAACCGCAGTGCAAATCGTAGTTTTAATAGTTTGAAAAATTGGAGGAAATTAAACGTCTTCCAAACCTTTAAGCGATTTTCATGTTTCAACCAATCAGATCAATAATTTTCACAATACAAAATTAACACCTTGCCATCTGAATGCCGTTCGGTGTCGTACTTGTTACACGAATCATTACTTAATCTGATATTTTGCCGTGACGCAAACTTTAACAAAACCGGCTTTGTTGTTGCAAATAACAAAGTGTTTAATAATAAACACTTCCTGATCTACTACTTGTGACTTAACTCAGTATAAACACTGCATCTGATGGAAACACCCAGGACTTGTTTAAATTAGCTACGATTTTTGCGTGTCCATAGCTTCCGCCATGTTTGATACACGTTGTCGATGCTCGGGCTCAGCCCCGCTCTGTCGTGGCTGGTTTTACAACCACCGCTAAAATCCCCGTAAATTTTGCAAATCGTTACTTTCCCCGTTCCACCGGAAAAATGCAGGTTAATAAATGTGCGTTATTCCACGGCCATGTCCCCGTTAATGCCCCACTATGTCCCGGGGGTCGGGGGGCCGGGGTTTCAATTGACTAGTGCATAATGTGTTCATCGTACTTAAAGTGCCAATGACATGAAAAAATCGATCTCATTTTTATTTCATTTTATTAAATTATAGGCTTCCATTGGCCATTTTATGCAATGATAAATCAATTTGGAGCGCGCGAACATAATTTTATTTCTTATCGAAGTCAGGCATAATTGCCAAAATTAGGCGACAATTTTTATGCCGTTAAAGATATGCTAATCACATGCGTGATGTCACTAGGTCCTACATTTATATTCACAAAAGTAAATATGGCTGACTGCAAGGATTCTATTAGAAAAATTATGGCCACCGTCAAAGGTTTCTCAAAGTATTACATATTTAAATTGAAAACTGGCCAAAAATGCACTTATTTTGTAGTATTTATGGAGACGAATATAAATGCACAGACCTAGTGACGTCACGCATGTGATTACCATATCATTAACGGCAGAAAAAGTGTCGCCTGATTTTGGCAATTTTGCCTGACTTCGATACGAAAAAAATATATGTTCGCGCTCTCCAAATTGATTTTTAATTGCACAAAATGACTAAGAGAAGCCTAGAATTTAATAAAATAAAATAAAAACGGGATCGAATTTTTCATTTCATTGCCGGCACTTTAATGATTTTAAAGCTTTTTCTTAAAGACCCTGTGTCCGAGCCCATGGTGCTTTGCGCGCGCAAATAATTTTCGTAGGCTACGAAAGTCAGAAAGATCGTTGTTGTTGTTATAAGACTCTCGAATCTTTCGAAATCCATCCCTAGTTTGGGCCATCGTGTAATTATTCATAGGTATATATGCTTAACTGACTTTCTTTTAGCTTAACTTTTGTATATATACTTTTTTAAATGAAATTTAGTTCGAATATTTCTTCTAATCCCGGTCTAGAGTGGCGAGTAGAGAAATGCCGGAGAAAGGACCGACACAGCGAGGCGAAGCGACTCGACAAATAATCCTTCAGCAGTCCAAATTTTACTTTCTCTAGGTCTACAAGAGAACACTTGTGGTTCAAAAGGACTACTACGTGAGTTTCCCGGGGATTTGCTGCACTAAGGGACCGGCAGGCTTCGTTGGAAATACAAAGCACAAAGCAACCACTTCTGGCATCAAGATCATTCGTAATTATAATTTCGCACGGCTAAGCTCCACTGAGGTGTTACGACTTATCTGTAACTGTATATGTTTTGCATTTTTATTAGCAGAGAAAGCAATGTCCTTTACCTTTTTTTTCATCCTACAGTACGTCCAGAAAGTCTTGCTACCAAAACTACGATCGCGGGTCAAACTCCAATCTGCCGAGTTCAGCTGTTACTTCGCTGTGAGTTTGACTCGAGTGCGAGTACGACATTTCATTTTGCACTCAAAATATATCATTCGCAAGGAAAGTAGAGATCTTCAAATACAGCTAAGCAATACTGGAGACATGGAAACAAGGCAACAAGAGTATGTGTTTGTTTGTATAGTTGTGAAAAGTCGCACTCGTAATCCGAATTAGAATCTCAGAAAGACAGAACAATACTGGCTTCCTGCCAAGTACTGTTAAAATCACACTAAGCATCCGGGGAAAATTCGTGGGCTCGAGTGGGTTTTTAATCCAGTAGAAATTATGAAATTCGTTATCCAAAGTGTATGTGTACTTCTTTTATGAAACTTATAAACAATCGAGAGCATTTTAGTTTGCCTTTAACATATGCGGCCGTTGATAAACAAACTAATCATAACATTGGCGCAAAGCACCATGGGCTCGGACACAGGGTCTTTAAGGTCTCGATAAAGGTTCAAAATTAAAAAGTTTTGAAAATGCGTTTTTTCGCAAATTCTAAATCTAAAAGCCCTAATCTAGCATCACAAAAAAACTCAAACTCAAAAAAATAATTTAAAGTCTTGAAAATGCGACTTTCTGATTTCCCGCTAAAAAAGGCGCGAAAAATGATTGACAGCTGCTGTCATTCACTGGGCATGTTATTTCATTCTCGCTGATCCTGTGATTTTCTGCGCTACTTTTCGTTCGTGAAGATTTCCTACGTTTATAATGCAATGCCCAAAAGTGTAAAAGTAGATCTTTCTTGGTGCCGTATTAAAAAAAGCTGAATAAGAAGAAAAAACACAGCACAATTTAGTTTGTAATAATTTAGTTTGTGAGTAAATTTGGAAGCGGGTGTAAAGTTCTTAGGACAAACAATGGCTGGAGGGATTATACTCAAGTTCCAAGAAGTTAGAATAATCGAATATTCCAAATGCACCCGTGCGTAACATGGGTATAAATAAGGGAGCACTCAATCAATCGTGGCCAGTTTGTTAAACTCTCCGCGAAAGCGAATCTATCGTCCTCATGGCTAACAACCAAGTTCCCGTTGCTGTTCCGGTAGTTCTACCACCAGAAGATCCGGCTCCCGTCGAGAACGCTAATGTTGCGGAAGTTCCAGTCGCTCCTCAAGATAATCAAGAGGCTGTGCAAGGAAACGGCCAGCAAGCCCAGCCGCTTGAGGTATAAAACCTAGTTAGTTTCTTTTTATCGGCCGAGTGGCAATGTGTTTGTCTTGTTACATTTGTATGTCATTCTATAACAGTATTATACAAATTACATCGTGTAAGAACAGTTTCTAGCTCTCAGTCATTTAGTCCGGTTATTACCAACGCTGTTGAACATCTAGGTACGTTGTGTAGGTCTGGTAGTGGCCGGAACGGTGAACTACACATTTACAGTATTTTGGCAAGTTGATTTTCTCGGTTGGAGGCCGAGAGACCGCAGTTGTAGCTGCGTGGAGTTTTGGGAAAATGATTTAAAAGATATGTTCTCGGTTGGGGCCGAGAGATAGCAGTTTAGGCTGCAAGGAATTTTGTAGAAATGATTTGAAAGATATATTCTCGGTTGTGGCCGAGAGATAGCAGTGGAGGCTGCAAGGAGTTCCGTAGAAACGATTTTAAAGATATATTCTCGGTCGGGGCCGAGAGATAGCAGTGTATATATTTAATTTTTAATTTTAGGCTTGTAGATATATTTGCCTAAGAAGGCAGTACTTTGAATTACGCGCCTGTGCGTATGTTAGTATGCAGATTTATCTCTGTTTTCATAAGAGAACGGTACATTCCTTTACAGATTACCATACTAGCTAGCGTCTGTTGGCCCTGAGGGAATTCGGGCAGGGGGTTTAATTGTTTGTTGTTTTGTTTTACCCTTTACAATAAGAGAGTAAAGTTACGCCTTTAACCTATTCAATGTTAATAATGGTTCGGTTTGCACTTTATCTATGCTGGTAGTGCCTGGATTTTATAATAGGTATAGTGGCAAAACATTCGGGTTGCTTGTCATTAATTATTGACTTGCACTTCTCGCAGATCGCGGATCAGGTTAAGGTTCTACAGAAAGATTTGGCAGAGCTGAAGGCTGCGCAGTTGAAAACGGGGGGAGTGCCCGCCTCGCTGCAACTAGTGCGTCAGTTGGCCTCGTCCCCAGTCAGACTCAGAGACCCGGCGATGATTTTGTCCGCCCTCCAAACCTTGGCAGATGAGGCTAGGTGTGCTAATGACCCTAAAGCGGCGGAGTACGAGGCGATACTGCGTCAAACAAGACCCATGATGTTTAGGCCTGACTTCGGAGATGTACTCATCAGATTGCTGGGATCAAAGGAAGAAACTACAGTAGCAGCGACGATTGCAAAGATGGCAAAAGGAGCATCGCAACCGTCGGCTCAACCGTTTATGCACCCGTATCGTCGGCCTGCAGGCGGCCGGGGTCAGGGCTTTCGCCAAGGGCGTGGCAGAGGGGTCTGCTTTTCATGTGGACGCCCGGGTCATTTTCAAAGGCAGTGTAATGCTAATAGATTTAACAACGCGTAACTCAACAAGATCATAAAGTTGGCACATGTAATGAGTATTAATTTGTAGTGCTTATGACAACAAGTGAGCATATTGGATAACCTGTAATAATTGCATAAGGAAATAAAGTTGAACATATTTAATGGGACGCTTTGTTGTACTCTCACAGGCTTGTCGGCGCTGATCTGTATCTAAACGCCCTCCCGGAGGAGGTACTGGTAATTTTTCGCTTAGCTCGGCTCACTCCTACACAATTTTCGCAAAGTAAAAGGGAACAGTCAGCAGACTAGGATATTTTGATTATGTAACAAAGAGAAATTATAATTATTCCTTTAGGATATTGGTTGGATTTTCCTTTTAAAGTACATTGTTGGGAATGGGGCTTTATTCATTAGCAGGGCTCAAGTAAGCCTAAGTCGTAGTATAGGTATCTACGTTAAGAAAATTGTAAGCTAGCTAGGGAATAAAGAGACTTAATTTCAAGTTAACGAAAGGTTTACGGGTCACGATTTTGTTGGTGTTTCAGGGGGGACCTTTACCATTCCCCCGCCTTTGTCGTTCCTAGGTGCGGGCGTCTAATGCCTTTTATGCCCCAATGGGGTTGCCTAGGCTCGACAATTTGGTGGGCGTATCTTTCGCACGTCTCCTGATTTAACTCTCCCTTGTCAGGGTCCACCCACCGCCAAGCGCCTTAAGATTCAAGACCCTCGGTCGTTTTATAGCCAAGGCCAGAGGAGACCGGTTGTTCGTTGGTGCGATTGGAAGGGCTTGCCCACCACAATTGTCGGGCCTAGGCCACCCCCGGCTATGGTGGCTAGGGGGGATGTTCTCGCAAAACCGAGCGAGGTAATCTTTCGTGACCCATCATCGTTTATCCCGGGAGAGCTCCACAACCACTATAGTAAATGGAAAGAAATTATCCCGCCGGGTCAGGCGAGTGAGGTTTTGGCTTTTATTCAGAATGGCGTAGATGTATGGTCATATTTGACGCATTATAAAGGAGCATTTGGTGGTCGTTCTTATGACGCTCCATATCCGCCGTCGCGTGAATTTCCAAACAGCGAATCTTGTTATAAATTCAAGGATTTTATTGATGCGACTATCCGTGAGAGAGTGCGCACCGGATCCTTATTGTTCTGGGGATATGTGGGGCAGGTCGAGCCTCCCCACCTGGTGATGCCTATAACAATAGAACCGACAAAACCGCGTATGTGCCACGATGAAAGGTTCCTAAATCTTTGGATACGCGACCTCCCTTTCTCGCTGGATTACCTATCGGATTTGCCGCGTTACGTTGGGGAGGGCCATTACCAAACGGTCTGCGACGATAAAAGCGGTTACGATCACTTATCGCTGACTCCAAACAGTAGAACCATGTTTGGCCTACGTTGGGACGATTGTTATTTTGTGTACGCGTCCTTACCTTTTGGATGGAAAGCAAGTGCGTACGTGTATCACTCTACGGGTTTGGTGGCGACTAATTACATCCGTAGCCTTAACGTCCCTTGTAGTCAATATATTGACGACCGCCATATGGGCCAGTTAGTTACGCCTGCCACGTGCGACTGGAATGATTTCCAAAAGTCTGAAGCCGCAGCGTACATCGCAACTTCAGTGCTGACGTTTCTGGGGTACACTTTAGCCCTTCCGAAATCTACGCTAAATCCCTCGCAAAGCGTCCGGTTTTTGGGCTACCTGTGTGACTCAAAGTGCACAGCTTTCCTATTACCTGAGGACAAGAGAGAAAAGTTCCGTGAGCTGAGAGAAACGATACTAGCCCACACAGAAATAAGTCTCCGTACACTTCAACGTTTTGCAGGGAAAACAACGTCGTTTTCGATAGCCGTCCCGGCAGCGCGTCTGTATACGCGCACCGTGTTCCGCGCGATCGGAGCGCACGGGAGAAAGCCCCACAAGCCCATAAAAATCGCAGGTGACCTGAGAAAAGAGATTACCTATTGGAGATTTCTTGACAACTGGCAAGGCCTTTTACCATGGTTTAAGGAAAGGCATCAGGTGGTCAAGTTCTTCGCTGACGCTTCCAACTCTGGGTGGGGCGGAGTTGTCTTTTCCCCGGCAGGTGAGCCAGTGCACCTGCGCGATTACTGGAGTCGCGAACAGTCCGAGAAGCCTATCGTAATCAAGGAAGCTCTTGCACTGCTGAATACACTCTCCACAGCCTCTCAGTCACTCTGTAACCGGCGAGTCGATGCCCAGACGGATAGCCTTACTCTCGTCCAAGCCTGGAACAACCAGGGTGGCAAAAGTCTCGAGCTCACGGCAACGATCAAAGACATCTACGAACTGGCGCTGCGGTGCAACATTGCCCTATCTCTGTGTCACGTACCTTCTCAAGCGAACCTGGCAGATCGCCCTTCGAGGGTGTTGTGTGCAGCAGATTGTATGTTGGCCAACACATCATGGCAAGAATTGCAAACACGCTGGGGCCCTCACACTGTCGATCTCATGTCATTAGACTCCAACGTGCACACCGGTAAAGATAACAAGCCGCTCCGTCATTTCACCCCTTGGCCTACTCCTAACTCAGCCGGTGTGAACGTCTTCACCCAAGCCCTCCACACTCCAGATAATCCATACGTCTTCCCACCACTAGTGTTGGTAGGCCCGATCCTCCGGTTTTTATCCGGGACGGATTGCGCATTCACGATTGTCATCCCAGATGTGTTTCCGAGACGGTTCTGGTGGCCTCTGGTCAATGGGCGCGCCTCGGATGTTATCCGGCTGGGGTCAAAGGGTGAGGACAATATGCTTCTTTATCCTACCCGAGAGGGGGTATTTAAACCAAAGCCTCTGGAATGGGACCTTTTGGCCTTTAGATGCCAGAGCGTTTAATCCAATCCTTTTGTTTGTTTTGACTTTCTTTAGACTGTCCCGCGGGTATGGCGCCCTGCTAGGGCCTGTCGGGAATGCCGTTACCCTAATGACGACTGCGCAACATTTTGCCAACGTTGTGGTATTGCCCAAGAAGCGCTACCGAGAGATAACTTAGAAGGCTCGGCTGCAAAGCGAATAAAACTGAGCCTGGAAACCATTGACAAGCGAATCCACGAACTCGAGGTGGCCAGAATGACATCAAAGTATGGAAGGCAAAAATCACAGCTAGAATTAGAGCTACAATTATTTTTGCGCACCCTTGGCTCTTCAAAGACTCTCATGTCTTGTGGCCCGAAAGACATTGTTCGTTTCCTGGTATGGAAAGATCAAAAGGGGAGAACAAAGATCCACAGGGAGGTTTGCCAATTTTTTGGTTTGAGGACTAGGGGACTTTGCGAGTGCCCTAGCCGCCTGGCCGCGGGAACTGTTGACTCGACTATTGGTAAACTCCGTGCAATATTTAATAGCTTCGACCGATCGGGAGAATGGGATAATCGTCTGGGGTGGGGAAACCCAGCCAGCCATTTTCCGTCAAGCAGTATCTTAAGTCAATCCAAAAGGAGCAAGCGGAGGCAAGAATTTCTCCCGAGCAGGCAACCCCGGTATTCTTCGACAAGTTTTTGAAAATTGTGAACCATTTACGTGCCCTTCTCTCGAATGGCTCCACATCGGCCATACAGAAGTACATTTACGCCCGCGATTTGGCCTTCCTTACTCTCGAGTTTTTCACTGGTCAGAGGGCTTCAGACCTAGGAAGGCTAAAAACTGTGGACATTTTACAGAATCCAGACGGTAGAAGTCTGCTTATCCACCAAAGGGTCGGTAAGACACTCAGGGGGAACGCTTCCAGGCCTTTCCCGGTCAGAAAATGCAAAAACCCCGCCATCTGCCCAGTTGGGAATCTCCAATTCTACAGGGAACTTTGTAAGGCAATGGGAATCGACCTGGGCCGGGGCTTCCTTTTCCGCGCAACTACCAAAAAGAATTTGGTATCCAGCTCTCCAATTTTGGCGTCGGCGACCCAAGCTAGGCTACGTACATACCTGACCTGCCTCGGCATCCACGAAAACGAGTCCATCCACGGGTTTCGTGGTGGCACAGCAATCCTCCTAAGTCTCCTGGGTGCTTCTAAAGGGGACATCGCTGGACATATGGGTTGGTGTTCTACCTTTATGGTGGACCATTACACGCAGGCCGACAAGGTTCTAGCTGCTGATCAAGCAGTCACGGACACATCAGAGAGACTTAGCAATAGCTTGTTGCCACAGGGAGGCAAGATAGCCGCAGAGACCCTAGGTGCTAGGTTTCGTAAACTGAACAACGTAGTGGGCTTTAAGCCTTTTTTCACAGCTTAGTTCTATCTATGGGTTACCGTTTGCATGCTCGACAGGATGATCTCTTCCATTTTGGAAGGAAGTTATGGGTAGGGGATTTGAGTTACGGGTAAGGTGGATAGGGAAATTACCCATATTGTGGGATACTTTCAGTTGGGGTCTAAGGGGCCCGGCCCCTGACATAGGACTCGCTTTGCCCGTAACTAACCCGTATGCCCATGTGGAGTAGGATGCAGTTGGAATAGATTACTATTCCAAATGCACCCGTGCGTAACATGGGTATAAATAAGGGAGCACTCAATCAATCGTGGCCAGTTTGTTAAACGGAACGCGGGAGGGTAGCGCTTGTACGGTCCGGCCGCCACTCAGTATGTATTGTGTATTTAGTTGAGTTAAGAGTGGGGCCTTATAGACGTTCACCCTCCCTCCCACCCTGCTCCGGTGGACAGCTGCCTCCTGCTCCACTGGCTTACGGACTCGCTTTGCCCGTAACTAACCCGTATGCCCATGTGGAGTAGGATGCAGTTGGAATAGATTACGACTGAAAGTCCACAAAGAATGAAGCAATAAAGTTTTTCAATCGGCCAAAAATTTAAAGAGAATTCAATGCAGGAAGCTAAGGTTTGCCGGTTTTGTTTCAGCACGATAAAACATTTTAGGATGACGTAAACGGCCTACCGTGTACATGGTGTGGATCGAGCTGCGCTGCAGTGGTTTTCCCTGCATGACATTAATTGTTTGCTTACTGTGGTGCCATTTTTCTGTACTCCTAAAAGAGTGTTTCTTCTTTAAATTAAGCTGGAATCGACACTGTAGCTAACTAGTTTCTGTAGAAGTATCGAGCGTCGGTGAACTGTATAGCTTCTCTGTTCTGCGGCTCGTCTGAACTTTGTAATCGGCCGAGACTGAACACAACATGAATCGCTCTGATTGGCTAATGTTAATGAGATTACCCTTGGAGGCGGGACTCTTAGTCAACCGTGAAATGAATCGAAAACCTTTTATCGGGCTGTTTCGCGGCTCTTTTTTTCCGGCCAAAAACAGAACTTTGTCGAAGTCCAGCCTTTTAGCGTTTTGTCCAATTTTCCTAAGTTTTTCACGAGTCGTGGAAAACAGCCGTTTCTCAAATACTGTGTCGGGGAATTTTGAAATTATTTTTTGTTCAGGTTTTATGACCTGGGTTGTATCAAAATGGGATGAAAAACTACTTTTTCAACTTTGAAAAGGGATAAAATCTGTAATACGCAATATATCAAAAATGCCCGACAGAGTATTTGAGTCAATTTATTTGGGATTCGAAAGGGCTAATTAAGAAAAAAAAAATTCAAAGCCTGAAGGGCTGAACTCCTTCTGGCGGACAGAGTCATTTCGCGTAGAAATATATACAACATCTACGCTTTTAACATTTGTTCAAAACGGATTAAATATGTACTTTCTTCAATTCAAGACCTTTAAAACGGTATATAGTACGTCTATGTGGCTTTAATTCCGACGTTGCAAGAGCGTTTTTCCGAAATGACACGTCGAACCTTTATCGAGACCTTAACATACTGCTTTTGTCTTCTTCTGCGGTAGATCTGCTCTGGCTACAGCAACAATTCTCTGGAAAGAGAAAATAATATATCTTCATATTAGGAAGTTAGGAGTGACAGGATGAAAACTCAAACTGAAATGACGCCGGAAAGGCAGAAATTGCAGTATTTGACAACTACATAAACTTGACACAATAGTCCCGAAGGTTATAATTCCAGTGTTTTATAAACTGTACATAACCCGCCCCAGCTAGGGGAAGACATTTCTAGCTAAGTTTCTAAATCCCAGCTGTCAAACCGTTTGGGCTGCACTCTTCAACATTGTAAACTCCCTTCAACTTGCCTTCATCATATTCTAACAAGCGTAAAATGTAATTGTCTCCTGTTTTAGACCATTTCAAACAAATGTTCTACCGATGTTGAATAAAATAAGGTATTCATTTATATAACGCAAATTCTATAGGAATATATCCAAATGCGCTTCACAAGGTTATTTTTGTGATATTCGATACGAACTGCTTTGTGGCGCAATGTGCTGCCGTGCAGTTTACAATCATGAGTGATTGTTAGTACCTCAGAATACCACAGGCTGTTGTTGTCGGGAGACAATCCCTTTCTCGAAATAACACAACAGGTTCTTTCACGTCCCCCTCGTGTAGATTAGAAGAGGAAGAAGACAAGGCCAACGGCTTGTACGTCCCTGCCCAAGAATGCGGCCGGGATTCGAACCCCTGACCTCCCGCACTCTAGACCGTGCTCTACAAACTGATCTAACCAGTGAGGCGGAACAGATGTTAAACCCGTTTGAACCGAGGCTTAAGTCTAATCAAATGCTAGCTAAGCATTCAACTATTCTCGCATTGCGAAGGCTTTCTGGATTCGGCTTTTTTAACACATCCGAGGTCCGTCGCCACGGGGAAGATTCAAGGGGTTAGGATGATCAAACCACCTATAATATTCTCATAAAGTACACTCTTGCTCACATTACTCAGACTAATTACTCGGGCCAGCGTAGGCTGGGCCCGAGTCAAGTTTCGCAAGTGTTTATTACTCGGGCCAGGCCTTTGGCCGCCCGAGTCAAGTTTCGCAAGTCTTTTAAATTTTTATTTTTTTATTTTTTGTGTCGACCCGGAAGTCGCCGCCAACCGCCAAACCAATCCGATTGCACTGTTCACGTGGCGGCCATGTGACATTTTATCGACTTCCGGGGTCGTCAACCAATCAGCTCGCGTTTTTTTTTACATTGCCATCTTTACGTTAACTGCAGTCTGCAGGACGTGAAGGCCAAGGCCGCTATGAGCAAAACCACACTAGATTACTGTAGTTGTTGTTGTGGATAAATCGTTCAATCTTTCATCGTTTTTCTTCATTCGGAATTCTGTGCAATTGATTCTCCTACGGATTGTGACAGCAAGTGATTATAACACCCTAAAATTTGTGAGAGCAGTTTCGATGATTGTAATACGCGGGGGTCGAAAGCTAGCCAGCCGAAGATAAAGTCTTAAAGAAAGACAAGATCCGTGAGTACAAGTACATAAATATTTAATTTTCCGTAAAGAGAAAGCTCGGAGACATTTTATGGAGGTACCTATGTTAGTTTTGTCCCATTCGTAGCCATTATATTATGTTGCTGAATCCGAAGGTTTCTTTGACGGAAATAGAGTTTTTCCAGGGCTGACTGGAGTTATACGGGCTTTGAATGGAAATTTCTCACATTTTAGAATATATGTTTACGAGAGTGTCTGGCGCTTCCAAACGCACGTGGCTTGATGGTTAAATAATGTGAACCAACCATGGCGACATTTGTAAATGTAAGTAAAACACATAAACACTTACCAGATTTGCAGTGTTGTTATTTAATATTCGTTTCAGTTAAAAGTATGTTTAAAAAACTGGCACAAGAAATAAAATAAAAAAATTGAATATTTTTTCAAGCAAAAACTATATACTAAAATTGACTGAAAAATATTTATGAATTTTACAACTTTTCTGACATTTTCTCTAATGACTTCGTTCTATTCACATGATTGCTGCTACTCTTTGTATCAATATTTATTTGCATCAGTTTCAACTTCTCTCTTCTCTTATTCCTAAATTCTAAAGTATACAGTTTAATATGTATTGTACTACTTAATTACAATGGGGAGTTGGGGTGGCACATGGGGAGCTGGCGTGGCGCAATGGTTAAGTGCCTCGCTTCTCACCTCTGTGGCATGGGTTCGATTGCCGATTGCAGCACCAAATGTGAGTTGAGTTTGTTGGTATCTCACCTTTGCTCCTAGGGTTTTTCTCTGGTTGTCCTCCCAGGCTCCACAAAAACTAACATTCTATCCAATTTGATCTGTAGTTTAGCAAGGCCCTGACTTTGATCAGCCCCTACGGTTGTTTCAGGTTTCGTTAGAAATTCAGAGGTTTTATTTTATTTGCAATGTTTTCTATCTGAGGTGGTCCTGGCTTAAAGTGCATTATATGTCTAATTTATGCATAGGATCCAAAGGGCTCCAGGCTTAAAGTGCATAAATTAAGCCCAAATTACTTATTTGATATTGATTCAGTGTACATGAAGTGGAAGTCCAAAATAGTAGAATATTTCTTGATTTGGGTGTTGCATCTACGAGATATAAAGGTTTATATTTCCAGTATGCTAATAGACCCATTCGAAAAATGGCATCCAATTTAATTAACTATTGTTTAGGACTGACTAGCCTCGCTTACATGGTCAAAAGCTTTCGTGTGGACTGACTAGCCTCGTGTTCACCTTACCAGGACAATAGCTTTTTAAATTGGACGCCATTTTTCGAATGGGTCTGATGTGGTGTCATCACTGACATTTGCTGAATTTCTTTGTGCTTGTGAATTAAGCTATTTTCTAATTTAGATTTTTGTTGTTGTTGTAAAATCACTGACAAGTGAGAATTTAAAAATAGGTAATTTGTCTCTACCAGCATGCTTTTGTATAAAAGTGTGTCAGTGGTGACATATCACTCATTAGCATATTAAGGACCCACCTTCTCATAATTGTATTTCTTATTATGCCTTGTTACTATACATTTCCATCAACTTATGAGAAAATAAATGGTATTGTTGTTGTTGTTAGTAATAGCATCAAATATACTGTAGTAGTAAATGGCCCGATTCCTCAGTTCTTGGATCTGACCATTCCAGGTCAGCATCTGGCACTTTCACTTGGTCAGGAGTACAAGACTTTTAAGAATTATTTGGGAACGAAAATTAATCTTGCTGCGACCCCAATGATAGAAAAAAACGAGTGGAAATCACATGGTCTAGCTGTAGTTTACGACCCCAATGAAAAATAAGTATTGTATCGAGAATTTAGCCTGAATTTCAGCCATCTCCTCTTGTTCATTATTGATTACTCGAAAATCAAACAAATCTAGATAGGTGACTTTATTTCACATGTAGAATGACACATTCCCTAAATATTCACAAGGAATAGCAACATTACATGTATGTGGAATTACTACTCAAATTTTAACCATTGCACTTCAATCAACAACACCCATACCAAGTTTTTTATAATTGTAAAGATCCTCAAGGAACTATTATTGAAAAGAAAATAATATTAAACATCATAATTGAAAGAAATTGTAGCGAAAATGTACAGCATGTATGTATGTGTGTTGTGTATGTATTATGGCTCTATCATTTCCAAGCCTGACCCCCCCTCTCCCGGCATACCTGGGGTATTTGGCATTTGTAGTCCCATCGTATATAAATTATCACAAGAGCATCAGTAATTATTAATTAATTAATTATTCTCTGGCTCCCCTAGCACAAACCATGTATGACAAAATATGCTCGAACTCTATGTATTAATATCTTGGCCTAGATCGCCCGAGTTCAGGCCACTCAGGGCCTCTTGTTATTTTTATTATTATTTTCCGTGTCGAGCTTTCGCGCCGTCAACCAATCACATTGCATATTCTACACGTGGCCGCCATGTCATGTGACATGGCTCACGGCGAATATTTTTTCAGCCTTGAGTAAATGATGTGAAGCGAGGACGGTCGGAGGAGTGAAGGTTTATTAAAGTTAACAAAGGCAATAATCCACGGAAACCGAAAGAAAATGCCTGTACTGCTGCATCTAAGTGCCATAGGATTGCAGTGTTGCGTTGTTGGTATTGTTGAAACGGTCTTCCTTGTCATCACGCACTGTGAGGAGGTCAAAATATGAGGGATTTTGATTGTTTGCAATGATGGCTGCTTACCGCAAGTCCTCTCCTGAAATACTTTTGAGATTATACAACTGGGATGTCTTGACTAAACCAGTCAATCCAATGCGAGCTTTACTAAGACTTCAACTCAAGAGTCGCAAAAGCTGGAAGTGAACAGTGATTGAACGCGAACGGAAATCAGAACTGGTGAGGTTGAAATTGTGTTTATATACGCACACAAATCTTACTTGTCCCTATTTTTAAAATTGTATAAAAGTGTAATGGTGATTGTAATTCGAACTGGAAATTACTGAATCGTCCGTAAATTGAACTGTATGTGACTTTATAGAGACCAAGAAGAAAAAGTTAAAATCGTCAAAAGAATAACAGAACTCGGAAGATAGAATTGACCACGAATTATACCCATAAACAGAACTGGATATGTCTTACAAACCGAGAATACCGTATTAAAATTGAATTGGATCTGTCAAAAGAATAGCAGGATTTGTCATGGAAAGCCGTAACTAGAAACTGAAATGTCATAAAACTGGAGAGTATAAATTATGGCTCTGCCCTCGTCACGCAGTTTTTTGTTTGCCGACGATTGATACGAACGGGCTTCAAACTCAGCTCAGGCTTTGTTTTCTTATTTTGCTGAACTGCGCAGAAGACCTTGAAATAACCGTTCAATAAATCTACCTTAATTTATCCTAAAGGAAGCTTTGATTGATATACCCTCGAAGAAGAAAATGCATTTAATTTTCACCACTTCGCCTTCCCTTGCCGTTAACAATAGGAAATGGACAATCTGAAATCTACAATGTCTACCGTCTCGTTTTTCTCGGCTAATGAAAATGAAAACACCGTGACGCACGTAATCATTTCGCGGCCAGAGGTTTCTATCGGCGGCAGGAAAGGGGTCGGATGGAACTTCTCGAAACGAGCGATAGTATTGGCCTACGCAACAATAGAAAATACCCTAACCCATTAGAAAGTGTAGTACAAAAACCATAGAAGTATAGTATTATGCCATGTTACTCAGAGGAAAGGCAAAGAGATGAGAAACCTCTGCTTACAGGGTAGGAGGGCCACACATTTCTCTGTGTATACTAGTTAGTGTTACCCTCTTTAAATAGTTATTTCCCAAGTGGTGTACATGTACATGCATGAAATCAACGCACACAATATTTTATTCAACATTAGGGACTAGTCAAAAATTTGCAGGGCAGATGCAGGGGGAGGGGGGGGGGGGAAGGGGGTAGAGAATAAAATCAAAAAGACTAAAAAATATATAACCCTCCCTGGACAATGAGTATGAAATATTTTGACCCTTTCTCCCCTATAACCACCCCTTTTTCAGTTCTCCATGATTTATGACCCTCCATTTTTGGGGATTCAAAAAAATATGACCCTTCATCTCAACCCCCTCCCCCTGCTAATTTCTAACCAGTCCCTTCAGCGACAACCCTCATGAAACCCTGATTTAATTATCAGTAAAACTTTGTAATTATAGACCTTTGCTGGTTTTAAAGAAGGTGGAAAATAGCATTTACAAACAGGTTTTGTTAATAACACTACCAATCTCATACAAGTGCCTTTAAATATATGAATTAAGATTTGTTTGCTATCTAGTACAACCATGTGATTGCAGTGTAAATTATCACAAGCATGAGTAGTGAATCAATTATCCTGCTCCCCTAGCACAAACCATGTATGACACAAAAATATGCTAGAACTCCATGTATTAATTAAAAGTGGCCCGAGTTAAGGCCACTCAGGGCCTCTTGTTACTCGGGCCAGGCCTTCGGCTGGCTCGAGTCAGAAATCGCAAGTTTTTATTTTTTGTGTCGAGATTTTGCGCCGTCAACCAATCATATTTCGACTGGTCACGTGACACGTACGTTGCGCCAGCCATGTGACATACAACATTTTATGGCGACGAGTGGGAGTTTAGTTTTGACTTAGCAAAACCTTTAATATCAGCTGTTTTTTGTGTAAACCAAAGGTTCCTTTAAGTGCAATACCAAGATTTTTGTCTTTTCTAAAGCTGAGAGGTGTTTCACGGGCTTTAGACGGGAATTTATCACATATCCAGATCCACTCAAGGATCCACTCGTGTCATAGATGGCTAAGAGTAAGATTAGGACTGAGACAACAGTTTGTAAATGTAAGTAGCTAAACTGAACATGATAACTTTTATACCAATTGACTGTGGTTGTGTTGTTATTCATTGTTATTAACCTCTCGGAAAGTATAGTAGAAATGACGCGATTTCTCAGTTCTCGATCTGACAGGGTCCTTTTAAAATATTATATGCACATGTTTTTATAAATTCTGGAACGAAAATCTAGCAGGATATGGCGTGAACTCTACCCTGGGTACCAGAGGTTCTCACTTCGCAAAGCTTAGAGTTAGGCACGAAGCTTTTCCACCGAGGAGCGAAGCGACGCTTGCTCCTCGACACTTTGTCTTTGTCCTCGCTTCGCGTCACGCAGTTTTTTGTTTGCCGACGATTGATACGAACGGGCTTCAAACTCCGGCTTTGGCTTCTTCTTATTTTTCTGGACCGCACAGAAGACCTTGAAATTACCGTTCAATAAATCTACCTTATTTATCCTAAAGAAACTTTTGATTTTATATACCCTCGAAGAAGGAATTTATTTTACTTTCTTCACTTCGCCTTCTCTTTTCCGTTAACAATAGGAAATGGACAATCTGAAATCTACAATCTGAAATCTACAATGAACCTAAAATGTTTACCGTCTCGTTTTTCTCGGCCAATGGAAATCGAGATACTGTGGTGCTGTAATCGGTAAGGAGTCGGGTTAAACTTCTCGAAACGAGCGATAGTATTGGCCTACCCAACAATAGAAAACAGCCTAGTGTTACCCTCTTTAAATAGTTATTTTCCAAGTGGTTTACATGCATGAAATCAACACACAATATTTTATTAAACATTAGGGACTAGTCAAAAACTAGCAGGGGAGATGCAGGGGGGGTCTTGCCAGTCAGTAAAAAATAGCCTCACAAACTCGACTGTTAAAGTAAGCTAAATTATAGAGTTTTCAAAAATTTGCCATTCCTTCAGTTTTAAAGATATGAGCTTTTTACTAATTATGGCTTGCTCTTGTCCTGCAAAGGGCCTATTATCAGTAAAACTTTGTAATTAGAAGCTCCCGTAAGGGACCATGACCACCTTTGGGGGTTGAGAATTGGAAGAAGGTGGAAAATAGCATTTACAAACAGGTTTTGTTAATAACACTACCAATCTCATACAAGTGCCTTTAAATACAGTATATGAATTAAGATTTGTTTGCCATCTAGTACTGATAAATAACCATGTGATAGCAATCATGTAAATTATCACAAGCATGAGTAGTGAATCAATTATCCTGCTCCCTAGCACAAACCATTAGGGCACCCAACAAAGTTTTCAGTTAAAAAGCTGTTCGGGAGAGTAAGTTAGCCTAAAACTTTCGGATTTGAAAAAAATGTCCCTATAAAATTGTTTTCTGAAATACTGGCTAGAAAATTTGTTTTCAATCCCTAGAAAATAAGAGAATACAAGCATATATGTGTGCAGAACTCGCACTCTGGCATGATCGAAAAGTGCTTCGATACTGTATACAAAGCTATGACAGGAGTTAAACTAGAAGTAATCATAGATTATCAAAGTGCGTTCAACATATTTTTATAAGAGAAAGGACTGGGCTTCCTGTGGTAACACAAAAGGCTGAAAGATTGCTGCAATGATGTGGACAGTGTAAATAATCCTGATTAAAAATGCTTGTTTTTAACTAATTTTGAATGTATTGACTTATATGTTAATATAAAAGTAATTATCTTTGTGTAACATTAAATCATCGGATGCAATGCTTATGTGGCTATATGTACATGACTTGTGTGTTTCATGTGGTTATCATTCATTTGAGCATTCGTAGCACATTTTGCAGTGTGGTATACAGTGTAAAGCAATAGTTGGAGTTAGTGTAGAACACAATCAACCCTATAGCTAGCTACAGCTATTCAGATGTGTATAAACTGCATTCAATTAATCATTCGTGTTCACTATTTATCACTGGTCTTGTGTTGCCACATGTATATTTTCTCAAACACATGTAGCTACTGTTAATGTTACAAACATGGCTGCAATTTGCTTTCTGCTTTCCATGGAAGTTCTCATCACAGGCACCGTGTAAAATAGGATTCTTTTTACATGACTAATATTATATTCTTATTATATGGCTTCTCTGGAGACAAAGAATCACAATTCTTCTTCAAAAGAATTTATATATGTAACTCTTGTAAAAAGAATCTAAAGTAATTTATTCTTCTCTCAAAGCCAGGCTAAAAATATTGCAAGTGTAAAATACTTTTTTTAATCGAACCTGCAAAGTTGTACCAACTATTCCTTGTTGAAATTCCATATGGCCCGAGTAAAGGCTGGTACAGCCTCTTGTTTATTATGCAATCGCATTCTAGTCATTCCTTCACATGACTCATGTTACACAATCACTTGACTTGGTATTATATTACATGTACACTATTATTGTAAACAATACATCCCTACTTTCACCAGAATCAGACCTTATCCACACTTTTAAAATGATCAATGGCAAAATCAAAAACTCTGCTACTGAGTACAACTATTTTGACAAACAGTAAAACCAACAAAACACAAGTGTTCAAAGTCCTTGTACCATGTACATGATATATGTAATTATTGTCTATGGTACAAAATCCCTTAGATAAGGTGGATCATGTCGCTCCCTGACTGGTCGTTCAACTGGTGATTGAGCCGGAACTGGCTCTCGGTCCGCTGCCTGATCCAGTACATCAAAATCCAACTCTGACTATATTCGGTTCTCCTCATCATACACCTTCTTGACTGCAGACATATTCCGCATTAATGTGCATTCTTCTTCCCTCTGCATTATCACGCTTGTCCCTTTTCTTACAACGACCATGTACGGGTTAGGGTCAAACGCTGGCGTCAACTTGTTGTCACGCTCACGTTTCAGTAGCACTTGATCCCACTTTTTGATTGTCGATTGAGTCGCACCCCGCTTGTTGTCTGCATACTCCTTCATATGTTGTTTCCGCTTCTGGTCTACCTCCAAAGCTGCGCGCAGCACTTCAGGTGTTTCCTTTGACAGAAGTTCTGGAACCATCGTGCGAATTTCTCGACCGAAGAGAATCTTCATAGGAGAGACACCTGTTGTCGCATGAGGTGTGGCCCGATAGTTGAGCAAAAAAGTTCCTTCCGCCAATCCTCAGGGCCTTCGACATGTGCAGTTCGAATCGCTTTCTGAACTGTCCGGTTAAACCGTTCGACCTGCACATTCGCTTGAGGCCAATATGGCGTCACTCTCCTGTGTTTGTTTCTGTTAGTCTCGATATACTGTTCCATGATTGCTGAAACCAGATTTGAGCCATTGTCCGAAGTCTTCCTTAGATGACTCACAATTACCTCAGATGTAAATCGGTGCCAGTGAGGCCCCTGCCAGAACCTCTGCTTATGTCAGAAATGCCACCCAGACCATGGCAAGTGGTTCACATTGACTTGTGCGGTCTGTTCCCAACGGGGAGAGCCTATAATCTGTGTGGATGCATGTTCGCGTTGGCCGAAGGTTGAGATTTTACGATCCACAACCTCCGGATCGATTGCTGGCCACCATACTTTCTACCTCATCATTTGCTTTGTTCGAACTACACCTTGATGTCCCTCGTGTGCAATGTTCAATGTTGTCTGCCGCAGACTAGCAGGCAGAACAATACGATTACGCCTCAGCACCAGACCGTTACTAACTGAGAGTTCCTCACGTATCCAAATATACGGCTCTAACCCAGGGTACTTTGGCCAAACACTAGACAACAAGCTGCTTGGTCGCCTCCACAATCTGCTCCAGACTCATTAACTGCAATCTGCACAACATAGTCTACGTATTCTTCTGCTATGTTCCGCTCCCTATATGGTTGATGTGCAATTGGTAACCTTGACAACACATCAGCCGGGTTACTTTTGTCTTCCATATGACAAATCTTGAAGTGATATGGCTGCAGTCGTAGAATCCATCCTTCAATTCGAGCACAGGTCCTAACTGTAGTAGTCCTAGCTCCATATCAGATCGCTTTCCCAGCAAACACCCCGAGTCTTTATTTTCAACAACAACGAACTCAATACGAGCGGTCAGTTCGCCTGTGTGTACATTTGCTGAAAATATCCCTTGAACAGGAAGTGGGTGTGTCGAGCCATAGAGACCAATGCGGATATCCGATTTCGCCAGTGAGACCACTCGTTCGAGACGCTTGTAACTCTTTCCATCGAGAACATTAACACTAGCTCCCGAGTCGATAATCATATATAGGGATTTCGATCCTTCAATATTCACAGGCACAGTTTTCCGATTATTCCTGCTGTGTTTCTGGTGTCACTGGTTTAGTGGCCCTCTGTGTAGAGTTGGAGTATATTCGGTTGGCCTCTAGATTCGCTTGGTCTTCACTTTGCTCCACCTGACCTAGTTGCATGGTGCTGGTTTGATATATCTTCGATTTCGTCTATACTTCACTCCTTCCTCTGTCTGAACTATATATGTACGAGCGAGAAAAGACTTATTGCACTGCTCTATCTGGGACTTCCCAAAGTTGGTTATGAAAGTTAAACATCCTGACTTTATCTCCAGGTTCATATATATGTAGACTTGTCCGCTACAACTTTCTGTTTGATCCGTTGGATTATTTTGCTTTCAACTACTGCCGCATTTGTGTTAGTCTTGAGTAGTCTTGGGTGGACCGGTAGTGAGGTTTTTATTCGCCTTTGCATTAATAATTGAGCTGGTGATTTTCCAGTTGCTAAAGGAGTAGCCCTTAATGCTTGGAGTGCTTTGTACATGTCACTGCCAGCATCCTTCGATTTCTTTAAGATTGACTTGACAGTCTTAGCCCATTTGATCTTGGGAAGTATGGACTTGAGGTTTGATGCTTGAAATTCTACTCTCTTATGAACTCTTCAGACACAAATTTGGGACCATTGTCAGTGATCATGATATCAGGTGTGCCATGTCTGGCAAAAACTGACTTTGTAGCATCAATAAATGCTGCACTGCTGGTGCTCCTCAGTGCCAACACTTCAGGATAGTAAGAGTAGTAGTCTGTGATGAAGAGATACTCCTTCGATTGGTATGTAAACAAGTCATTGGCTACTCTTTGCCACGGTCTCAGGGGACGGTATTTTGTGTGGCTGTATAATGGTTTTGCAACCTGTTTGCTGCTGTACTTAAGACATGAGCTGCATTGCTTCTCTGGCTCTTCTACGACACTTCTCGATACCTGATGTTACCTACATGCATTTTTTTTCTTGGGTCTTCTTTCGCATGGCTTTTGGAATTACCAGCTTTGATCCTTTCAATACTAGATCCCCTGCCACTGATAGTTCCTATCGAATGTTCCAGTACTCCATGACTTCTGCAGGACCATTTTGTTTATTTTGGGACCAGCCTTGTAATGTCACCTTCTTTAAAGTACTCATCTCTGGATCCTCATTGGTCTTCTGTCAGAGTTCATCCATTCTCTCATCTGTCATTGGCATTGTTTGAATGACAATATTTGCGAACATTTCTACGTTCTCCTCTTGTTGTTTGACATCCCGTGATGTGCTGGTAATCTCGGTATAGCTCTAGATAATGTATCAGCATGAACTAGCCATTTCCCTGATACGTATGAAACCTGCAAATCATACCTTATCATTTGTAGCATTAATCGCTGGATCCTAATAGGACAGTCTGCTAGTGATTTCTTGAAAATGTTAACAAGTGGCTTATGATCTGATTCCGCCAAGACCCTAGCCCCATAGATGAACTGGTGGAGCCTACGACAAGCAAAGGCTATTGAAAGAAGTTATTTCTCAATCTGGGCATATCTGGTTTCAGCAGGGGTTAGGGCACGAGATGCTCTGATTTCTGTATCACATCCTCACTTTCCATGCGTTCTAACTCTTTCTTTAACTTATCATGCAATGGAAAGGGTGTTTTCCGGCAGGGCTGTGCTCTAGGGGTTATGGTTGGATAAATCACTATGACTTGCTCTCCTGAAAGACAGCCTAATCCCTGAAATACATCATCATATTCCTCAATTAACTGCTGATATTCCCTTGTTGGTTCACCACCTGAGTCTTCCTTCACTGGTTCTACTGACTCTATCTTGCATACATGTCAGCTTGACCAGCTGCAGCTTCTCGCAGAGATCCTTACCCAGTAGACTGTGTGTTGGGCCCTCACAGACATAAAACAAAGCTTTGCACTGCCCTTTATTCTGTTGAGCGGTC
Organism: Actinernus sp. WN-2022; assembly: GCA_030867875.1. Classification (NCBI taxonomy): domain Eukaryota; kingdom Metazoa; phylum Cnidaria; class Anthozoa; order Actiniaria; family Actinernidae; genus Actinernus; species Actinernus sp. WN-2022. The sequence continues at coordinate 59,341,526 of JAOWCC010001634.1, forward strand.
ACTAGACACTTTCCTTTAACCTTGAGAGGCTCGCCTGTGTACCCCTTTAATGTTTCCTTGACTGGATGCAATTTTATTCCTTTCAGGAGTTTAAAATCGTTCATTGAAAGAACATTAGCTTGGGTATCTATCCTTGGTTTTTAACATCTGAGCTTGTATTTTAGGGTTTCGACCTTGGACCTGTCTGCGGTGCTGGCCTTTGTAAACCGCTCCTATTTCCGCTGCCAAGACATCAGGTTTATCTCCATGCTGACTCAACTGCTGAAGATGCTGTTTGGATACTTCAGCTGTCTTATACATTGAAATTGCTTTATCTAATGTTAGGTCTTTGTCTCTGAGCAACCTTTCTCGAGTTGGCTCATTTCTGATGCCGATAAAAACACGATAACGTATTAAACTTTCATGTAGGGCTCCAAATTCACATGTAGAAGCTAAATTTCTCACCCTTGTTATGAACTTATCAAAATCTTCGCCTACTTCTTGTACTGCTTTCTTGAACTTAAATCTCTCTATCACGAGATTCTTCTTTGGCATGAGAAATACTTCGAACTTTTGAACAACAATGTCGTAGTTGTTATCATCACCTTCAGCTACCCACGTGAATGAGTTATAAACTTCAACTGCATCCTCTCCCATGACATGAAGCAGTAGTGAGGCCTACTCCGGCTCCTAAAGTCACCTTAAATCGCATAAAATCGCAATAAGTCCCTTTAACAGTTACCGGCCTTATAATCAGTTTTGCTTAATGCCCAAAGTTGCAACAAGCAATTCTTCTTTGTTTTCTTAAGCCGCCTTAAGTTGCCGATTTCCCCCCGAAAGACGCCTTAAGTTGCTATTCAATGCCTTAAATTACGGCGACGTTAGGACCCGGAGTATGCCTGTAGTGGCACTTGCATCTTCTTATCCTTTATGTTTGCCCCTGAGGCGATTTTATACAATTCAAATCGCTGTCTGAATTTTTGAATTTTTGAATTTTACCTTTGAATTCCATGGCTTTTGGCGGGTTTATCACCTCCATGTTTATGGTGTGTTTTCCCGATATGATCCTCGTTCACGGCAATTTATCTTGTATTTTCCCGATTATTTCTTGCTAAATCTTTTGCCTTTTAGATTTTCTTTCCTTTTTTAAACTTCTGACACCGTGTTGTGTTAGTTACAAACCAGGATGGTTAAGTTTTTATGATCCCTAGACTCGTGTTCTTTGTGGCTCACTGTCCGCCATGTTCTCTCCCGATCTCCAGAACGAGGCTATACATATTAGCATATTTAAAGAGGCTATCACCACAGTTTAGAAGTCAAACGAAACAAGTCAATGAACTGAACTGGAACTCAAGATGTTTTTAGTTCAAAATTTATTCAACGAATCTCGATGCCGAAATTATCTCGGCTTGTATAAACAACAATTTATCCGACCAGTTATCGGCCGTTCAAATAGGGCCGGACCGCGTAGTCGCTAGCCTGCGAATACAGCCGTCTCGCATTGGGAACCACAATCCAAACGTGGCCCCCGAGAGAGACGTCTGCGTCTTGAGACGGAAAATTCCATACTGATGACGTTATTCGGACAGGATCTGATCGCGTTATTTGATTGGCTAGTATGCCTAATTATCATATACGAGTTGGATACTCTGAACTTCAGAGCAGGCAATTTGCAAGTTGGGCCGTACTCGGAACTTCAGATGTCGGGTGCTCTGAACTTCAGAGCAGGCAAGTTGGAACAATTGACAAATTTTACTAATTTAATCCCACCTGCTCACATCAGCTACGTTCTTAACGTTTAGCTCCTCTGGGTGATTTGGATTTTGCACAAAATCACCTCCTGCAAATCATCATCTTTCTTCTCTTTGTTTTTTAATCAGAGGTTTAGCTAGGGATTTGCAATATTATAATTTCTTGGAAAAGTCTAAATTTCATATTAGTAACAGGGAAAATGATATGGCTGTTCCTCTGATTATGTAGAATAGTTCAATATAACTCGATAGTTTCATAAACAAGTCGCAACTCCCCTAAAAGTCGAAAGTCGCAACTCCCCTAAAACAATACCAAAATGTGCAGATTTTGCAGAAATAGCAAGTTAGAGAATATGACAAAATGTCTGAGAACGCGTTATTTATACCTGTATCGTCAATCATTAGGAAGTATTGTTTGCCTGGTATTTTGTTGCATACAGCTATAGACTACAAGGGTTGTGATTGTTATTTGATAGCGTAATGGACAGGACTAGCAAGCGGTTATATAAGGCTCATGACATGACGACCGTCCATTTGACCACAATCCCTTGGTTCCCAATAGAAAGCCAGAGGAAGATCACTACTGACCTACATTTCCCAATAGAAAGCCAGAGGAAGATCACTACTGACCTACATTTCCCAATAGAAAGCCAGAGGAAGATCACTACTGACCTACATTTCCCAATAGAAAGCCAGAGGAAGATCACTACTGACCTACATTTCCCAATAGAAAGCCAGAGGAAGATCACTACTGACCTACATTTCCCAATAGAAAGCCAGAGGAAGATCACTACTGACCTACATTTCCCAATAGAAAGCCAGAGGAAGATCACTACTGACCTATACATTTCCCAATAGAAAGCCAGAGGAAGATCACTACTGACCTACATTTCCAAATCACAAGTGTTGTTCCTCTGGTGTTTCGTTGGGTATCAAGGTACGTGCACCCACAGGCAGCCCAAGCTAATGATTTTTACAAGGAATGTATGGGAATGTTTAGAAAAAATCTAAAACTGTACTAAAATGATCAATAAAGTCATAAAACCTTACCTGTGTGTTGTGAAGTTGTACCTCTTCATCACTTAATCAATATTGAGAAGGTAGGAAACACTATTAGTCCACGTGGCGACTCTTCGAAGCCTCGTAATTCTTCGAAAATCCGCCAAACTTTCAGCATTTTACCTCCAGAAACCCTTTTTTACATTCCTCTAGCACTCATTCAATCGATCCATCGTTTATTTCCTCGCTTTGTAAGTACTCAAATTCGATAGTTTCTGCAGCCAACCTAGCCTGTAACGAGCCGGGGTTGGATCAGCTTAGCCTTTTTTCCATGGGCTGCCTGTGCTAGTTGAACCACAGGCAGCCTGTGGTTGAACGTGGCTTTTCTTCGGAAGCAGTGACGAACGAGTGCCGAAGGAATTCAACACCTCGTGTATTTTCGAAGAGATTCGGAGAAGAAAGTCATTGTGCTCAATCGACCAATCGCTGAACGGTGAAATCTGCTGGGGAGACCCACGAACTTTTCAGCAAACAATAGGTGAAGTAAATGTCAAATAGAAATGTAGTCGATTTCTTGATTTAGTTTTCTTCAAAAGCTGTTTCAAATGTAAAATAACCAAAAACGGAACTGACCAAGGTAAGTTGTACAATAATTTGTTATAGACGATTCCGTTGAACTGACTGCAATATGAGAGTGAAAAGATACGTCCGTGTAGCGGCTAGAATATGCATGGTGTGACAAATAGGTCAGTGAGAACTCGTATTGACCCTTATCTTTCCTGGAGCCTAACAGATGAGCAAAGAGCAATTAGAACTGCCGAAGCAGGACATATTAGGGACTTTAAGCAACCAGCCGACGGTAATGACGACGGGACGTAGAAAAGTGCCTTTCTCCCGAAATTTGGTGTCTACTATTTCCCTCGTTCACCTTGAATTGTTTTTCACAACCAGATTTTCGAAATATTTGACCGAGTATAGATCGATTTCATGTGACGTCATCAAATTGCAAACTTCGATACTATGAACTCTACCAAGTTCTGCTTTTGATACAGTTTAGAGCTTACCTAAGCGAATCTTCACACCAAATTTCATCGGTTTCGTTCACTTTGTTCCGGAGATATCGATGAAGCGATTTGAGTCACGCAACACCCAGTCACGTATTTTGAGGAGTCAAATTAGTGCAACTTTCAGCTAAAATCTTTCTAAATACAAACCAACATGTTGAATAAGTGAATATCTATGCAAATAGATACATTTTAGGTCAGAATTCTTGGTAATTATGGTCTTCAATGAAACTTGGAAATCTGGCCGCCATCTTGGTGTACCTTAGAGGTACACCAAGATGGCGGCGCCATACATTTTACTGTAAACATGGCGCACATTTGAACACTTATATTTTGGGCGGGAAATATCCTAGATTGATAAAACTTGTCAAAAATACGTAATTTTTAGTTCTCTTTCAGAAAAACGCACCTTGATTCTATTAGAATCAGCAATAAAGATTTTTAGAATTCACGTGACCTAAGTGAAATCGATCTATAGAGTTCCGTTCACGCTGAACGAAAAACGGATTGATTTACTTTCTTATACGTTCGCGTTCTCTTTAAAACGTACAATTTGGGGTTTTCACGTTGTGTTTTTGCAGAGAACGGTGGAAATGTAGGCGACTGCGTGCATTTTCACGTGCAGCTATTGTATTTTGTAATTAAGGCTATTGTTTTATGCCGTCGTCGAAGACATTGCCGACGTGTTTTGCTTAAAGTCCCTATTAATATCATGTTGAGTAAATGAAACCGTAACGCGTCTGAAAAGCCTTGGACGAAATGTTGTAATGGTGTGTTCTAGTGGCATTTCCGCTACTGTATTTGACGATTCAAAGAAAACTGTCCATTCCCATTACGCTCTTCTAATGGCTGATATGCCTTCTGTTCTGCATATTTCACCGTTCAGCGATTGGTCGATTGAGCACAATGACTTCGTTCTCCGAATCTCCTCGAAAAAACACGAAGTGTTGAATTCCTTCGGCACTCGTTCGTCACTGCTTCCGAAGAAAAGCCACGTTCAACCACAGGCTACCTGTGGTTCAACTAGCACAGGCAGCCCATGAAAAAAGGCTAAGATTATCCAACCCCGGCTCGTTACAGTCTAGGTTGGCTGCAGAAACTGTCGAATTTGAGTACTTACAAAACGAGGAAATAAGCGATGGATCGATTGAATGAGTGCTAGAGGAATTTAAGAATGGGTTTCTGGAGGTAAAATCCCAGAAGTGCCTCAAACAAGAAATAAACACATTAGTGATGAAGAGGAACAACTTCACAACACACAGGTAAGGTTTTATGACTTTATTGATCATTTTAGTACAGTTTTAGATTTTTTCTAAACATTCCCATACATTCCTTGTAAAAATCATTAGCTTGGGTTGCCTGTGGTGCACCTTGCCCAAAATGGAATGACCCGATTGGCTGACGAGCTCATTAATTATTCACGAGTTTGAGAAGAAAATAGGCCGTTTGCACTATGACGTCATGTTGACTACAACTACCAGGATCCTTTGCGCAGATTCTTTTGGACCGTTGTCTTGGTATTCTCATTGGAATAGGAATAAGAAAAATAATTCGAAAAGGCCGATTCTGATAGTTGTAGTCAACTAACGTAATAGTGCAAACAGCCTAAATGAGTATTTTATCCGAGGGGTGTAGTTATAAGCACGACCACATCAGCAACGCTGTAAATTTATCGTGGGTAAATAAATATTATTATTATTATTATGTAATCACTATGTTTGTAATTTCACACCACAGCGTCAGATTCCAAACTTTTGAATTTTCTTGCCAGTTTACTTGTAAACCCTGAAGAAGGCAGCCGAAATATGCCATTGATGGCTTATTATTCATTTTTGCTGGCAGTGATTTCTACTAGCGTATTCAGTATAGTTAGTGGTCAAAAGTTAGTACAAGCAGTCGGAAGGGTCGAGATTCGAACTTCAGTGGAGGCACACTTTTTCTTTCTATGTCGTTCTTTGCCTCTTCACTCCTTAGGCCCAAATCAAACGTTGAACACCTAATTAGATCAAAAGAAGCCGCCTAATTATCTTTTGTTTCACAAGACCCTTCCACGGTTTTTTTGAACTTTTGAAATATATACGTATAACAGCAAAACCGGCGATACTGCTGAAAAGAGCACGTCGAAGTTAGTCAAAATCCCAAATTTGAGAGTTATATCTTGAATAGGAGCAAAGATACAGGCCCGCAAACTCGTGAAATTTCGGGAAATTTTACAGACGTTTGTATGAAAATTTTGATTAGGGGCAAGTTTGAGGGCATGGTCTCTTAGTCTAGGGAATGGTTTTTATACCGAGGTAACCCCCGAACTTGGGCTCATTCCAAATACAGACAAATGTATTGTTAGAAAATATATAAGCAAATACCGTGAAAATACGACTGCTCACTTCCCAGTACAGCTACATCCCTCAAATTTTGATCAGTTAATCTTTTGCCTGGTACCTTACATTTGCAGGCTGTGAATATTTCAGAAATTCGATTGTACGGAAATTATTTGACATCCGATTCCCATAACTTCCCATACAAACACTGTCAGTTTCATGCTGTGTTTACCCATTTCATACCACGTGACTAGCCTGTGACGTATGAGGCTAATTCGGTCTGTTAATACATTTATTTCTAAGTATGGGAAGTTTTGCATTAGTTTTCGAATTTGGTCGTACATGTATAGTACTCTTCGCGCCAACGATTCACACCTACACGATCAATAGTTCTCGTTCTGTCAGGAGAACTTGGTACGAGGAGATTAGGTTGGCGGAATGATAGAATCACTGCAACTCACACTACTCTATGTATTATCCTCGCATGATCAATTGAACAACTCTGTGTACTCTTGCGTGCCATTATTTAGATGAGCAGTAATATTACGACTGAAGCTCGTTTTTTCGTTTTTGTCGAGAAATCCCGTATCCATAACAATCCCATTGAGACCGCCCGTTTATTCATCCAGTGCGTGTATATATTATTTATATACCGGCAAGTATCATGATATATCAGCAACAATTACCAAAAATAAAATATCAACAACTTGATCCGGGTGATGTACTTTTGCTAACGATCTACACTTCGATAGTTTCCCGCCAAAAGAGTGCACCATGTTACATAAATACTGCCATCCTCCCACCTCCTTAATTATTCTATTCTGGCGACAAATGAAACAATGTTAATGACGGTTGTTTCAATAACACGTTACGCCTTGAGACCTTAATTATTCCCGTATAGCTAAGTTATTGAATTCTAACAATACGAAATCACTGATGCATAAATACTCATAATTAGGATAATTATATTGACAGGGACTGGAGCACACAGTACGAGTTCCAAAGCTAACTGATCCTCGATGCTGTTCTTCTTCACTCTGATCGTTGTTTGTCCTGGTTTGATACATGTTCTCTCTCTCAACGGAATTGCAATGTACACGTGACTCGCCTGGCACATCAGGAAAAAGCTATTCAATTTCTACTTTTAAAAGGTAATTTAGTAGATAGATAGTAGTTGATACGGATAGGGAAAGTCCAACGTGCGACTGTGACTTATTAGGAGATGACTTGAGGCCCGTTCACACGACAGAAAGAAATGGTACGGCTCGGATAAAAAGTAGAACGGTTCAGATATTTAATTCGTGTAAACAATCCGTACCCTACTTTTACCCGTACTAATTTTACCCGTTCTGGGACCATAGGCGCCTATGGTCCCGAAACGGAACGGAATGGATAAAACTGGGTTCGGTACCCGTGTTTTCAGTTCCTGTGCATCGTGTAAACGTTTACATACCCGTTCCATTGCTTTTTTCTGAGCCTGCACTGTTTTGTCCTCAGTTGTTTAGTTCTGTCCGCATGCGTATTTAGCTCCACTTTCTCGCAATATGGCGGACGATAAAAGTGAACGGGAAGGGCAACAAGTTGAAAATGAAGGTAAAGGACGCAAAATTTACCTTATAACGAGTCTTTTTTTCTAAAGCTCTATATCTGTTTTTTTTTTCATGGAACTTCAAAGTAGAACTGATTTCCTTCTTAAAAGAAAACAAGACGACAACCTTATAAACTCGTCAATCGACATTTTATTTTACGAGCGTCATGTGCGACGCATACGAATGACAGTGATCTCAACATTATCATGGACTCAACCATGTCCGGTCTCGAAAATATTATCGTTTGAACAGCGCTTGCCGTTCCACCTAGGCTTGAGGCCCGGTGCCACTTTTTATCCGAACCATTTCAAGATATTTCTCGTGTAAATGGGCAAATGTTCGCGGAACCAGTACTCTCTATCCGAGCCGTTCCATTTTTTCTGTCGTATGAACGGGCCTCCAACAGTTGGCAATAATGTGCGAGTAAAGTGATGCACCCTATCTAAGAAATATCTTTACTAAAACGTCCAACATACATTCCCAATGGATCTTAGGAAATCATCTACTTGGGCAGGGACGTTTATAAGAGGGGCTGAATGGGGGGGTACCAATATCAGTTAACAGCTAAATTTTTAGCTATTTATCAGTTATCAGTTAAATTTTGCTGTTATCAGTTAAGTTATATAAAAAGACTGCCCTAACCTGATTTGAATACATATTTGCTGGTATGAAATGAATAACAATCGCTAATTCAACATCAAACACTACATTTTGTCTATTCGATAGATTTTTCTAGTATCAGATAACTCTGATGTGTCATGTTTAATATTTGACTATTATCAACTGGATCAAATCTGTCGAAAACCATCCGAAAAGCCAATAATAGCATGTGACGTTACGTCATTTTAATAAAAAATAATGAAATATCAGGTAACAGCTATCTCACAAATATCAGCTAACAGCTAAAAAAAGGTAAAATTCTCAGTTAACAGTAATATTTTTGGCCATTTCTCAGTTATCAGTTAACCCCATTCAGCCCCTCTTATAAGCCGTTGGCCTTGTCTCCTTCTACTTCTAATCAGTATTTGAAGGGGACGTGAAAGAACCTGTTGTACTACTCGAAAAAGAGCAGGGGATTGTCACTCGGTACAGCAGCCTGGCCATTGCACTAACCACACTCAACATTGTAAACTGCGTGGCAGCTATTAGCGCCGTGAAGCAGTCCGAAATAATTCACTGCCGGGATATGTCAGTCCGATATGTAAAGCGCCATGAAACTGTGGTTGATATGGCGCTATATAAATATGGCCATTATCTACTTACTTTTTTATCCCGATAACCCTAACTGAAGCTGTCAAACACAGCTTCCATTATAGAGGCACACTTTTCTTTCTATGTCGTTCTTTGCCTCTTCACTCCTTTGGCTCGATTCAAACGTTGAACTTTTCATGTGCCGAACCTAATTAGATCAAAAGAAGCCGCCTAATTATCTTTTGTTTCACAAGACCTAGGCTCGGTTTCCAGCCGTGGGGGTTTCGGTGAGCCCGCGATCCTCTCCCCACTCACGGCTGGGCGCGCGAGCTGAGACATTGTTGGTTTTTAGCCAATCAAAACCTTGCCACTCAAATCCTGTCGCTGAATGATTTGCATAATTTACATTGTAAACTTTTGAAAGCCGGACGAAAGGCTTTCGATTGCTGTTCCAAAATGCGTTTAAATTTGCTCTGGAAAAGTTTGGTTTCGAAGAATTCAAGGATTCACACAAAGAAGCAGTAAGAGAGTTAGTTTTCGGGTGAAGACACTTTGTCAGTAAACGCACTGGCTCTGGAAGTCACTTGGGAAACCGTCAGCTCAAAGGTCGCGAAGCTCGTAATGTTCAGTCATTTCTCATTTAACTTTACCGATGCAAGACCAAGGTAGCCCGGCTATTCTTACTTCAAAGAAAATTACTGCTGCCTTTATCGGAGAAGAAAAGACGGACGAGTCCATATTAAAAGAGTTTATAGAAGAGAGGAAATCACGTCTGACGCAGGCCATGTTTATGCGTTTAACTCTGCAATCACAATTCACTTTAAAATCGCTGCATCAAATGAGTTTTACAATTCTTCAATCCTATGTACTAAGTTTGTACAATTTATGTCTCCAAGACATACTCTACACAAGTACTAAGCGGGAATACTCGACTCTAGCTCAGAATAGTTCCGAGATGGCATCTGAACTTAATTTTTATCCCCGTATAAATTTCGGCTATTAATTCCTGTCATCTAGTGTCAACAAATAGCCTGGTTTCAACAGCCGGGCTTTCCTTGAAAACTTGGACTGTGAACATGAGAGCTAATAATAACAGGTATTAAATAAAACCTTTACCTACGTCGAATTAATTTCACACTTGGAAGTTTTAGTTTAAAGAATTCCAATGTGTTTTGAAAGTTTACGCGGAATCGAACCTACGCTACACGCAAATAAATGAATAATATTGAAGTTAATCAATGACGTCACGGACACGGTGTGTTGACCGCGCGCCCAGCCGTTAGTGGGGGGAGGCTTTGGAGAAACGACACCCCAACGGCTGAAACCGAGCCTACACAAGACCCTTCCACGGTTTTTTTTTACTTTTGATGTATATACGTATAACAGCAAAACCGGCTATACTGCTGAAAAGAGCACCTCGAAGTTAGTCAAAATCCCAAATTTGAGAGTTATATCTTGAATAGGAGCAAAGATATAGGCCCGCAAACTCGGGAAATTTCGGTAAATTTTACAGACGTTTGTATGGAAATTTTGATTAGGGTGCAAGTCTGCGGACATGGTCTCTTAGTCTAGGGAATAGTTTTTACACAGAGGTAAGCCCCCGGACTTGGGCTCATTCCAAATACAGACAAATATATGCGGGTAACTGAAAACACGACTGCTCGCTTCCCAGCACAGCTACATCCCTCAAATTTTGATCAGTTAATCTTTTGCCTGGTACCTTACATTTGCAGACTGTGAATATTTTAGAAATTCGATTTTACGGAATTTATTTGGCATTGTGTTTACCCATTTCATACCACGTGACTAGCCTGTGACGTTTGAAGCTAACTCGGTCTATTAATACATTTATTTCTAAGTATGGGAAGCATTAGTTTTCGAATTATAGTACTCTATGGGAAGCCGTATCATTCAAAAGTGGTACGAGGTCACGATTGGTGATCGAGAATGACGATCGCTATAGTCGAGAATATCGACTATCGATTGGTGATCGTGAATAACGATCGCTATGGTCGAAAAAACGATTGGTGATCGAGAATGACGTTGACAACATGTTCATTAAAGTAACCAGAAAAGGATTGTATTCTTCGTGATTCCTTTCTAAAACACGTTCCAAAATAGAGTGCGATATTCCAAAGTTTAAATATTTGGGACAAATGGTTTTAAAACAGCCAACTTTTTACACACATAGATTAAATTCAGTAGTATTTTGTGCTTTCCAGCGACGTTTACTTCTATCCTTCACTACTAGTAATACTACAATGGAATCAAGTGGCATGTAACATATTTTTTTTGCTTTCCTCAGATTTTCATCTATTATTCCACCATCATCCTTCTTTCCCTGCGTGTTCGGTAATTACCAGCTAGACTCAGACCTCAGTCCTGCGTGTTCGGTAATTACCAGACTCAGAGCTGTGTGTTCGGTAATTACCAGACTCAGACCTCAGTCATGTGTGTTCGGTAATTACCAAACTCAGTCTTGCATGTTCGGTAATTACCAGACTCAGACCTGTGTGTTCGGTAATTATCAAACTCGGACCTGTGTTTTGGTAAAGTACCAAACAATTTGCAATGAGGTAATGGCGAATTATTGATTTAAGTGGTCGAAAAGTTGTTGAAGCTTCTGAATGAAAGCAGTAAAATTGCTGGACGTTTGTAATCTCTGTGGTCTGTGGTATATGAATTATGAAGAAAGGTTGGACTCCGAAAGGTTTTCCTTTACTCTTGATGAATCAACTTCTCGCTCAGTCTTGTAATACATGATCTTGTAACTCATGGGACTGTACGGTTACACTCGCGGTTATTGTTTTGGTTGTTCAGTAATAATGTTCCTTCGAATTAACTTTGACAGTTGGCGCTGGCACTCAATACAACATATCGCAGGAATCTTCACAATATCTCACTGATACGTGATTTACCGGTAGAATTTGTCGTAGAAACATGATCAAACATCTGTTCTGTCCGTTGGCTCAGAGTAGCCAACTCTGGTTGGCTTTAGTAAGCGTGTACCTCTAGTTGTAAAGCGGCGTATTAAAGACGAAGGGGTGTCACGCTCTAAGACCCGACAGAAACATCATTCCCAGGAATACGTTTTCGCGTTATTTTTCTCTGGCCATGTTTAAACCTTTAGTTGTAAAGCGGCGTGTTAAAGACGAAGTCGGATCGGCGGCTGGGCAAATGCATGGGGAGTCACGTAGACGGCTGGGAGATCAGCAGGAGAGTCACGCTCTAAGTCCACAGAAACATCATTCCCTGGAATACTGTTTCGCATTATTGTTCTCTGGCCATCTGATAAATATTGCTTTCGGTTGTACAGGGTCCGGGGAGGTTTAGAAGCATAGGTTGCCTTCTTGAATACAATTTGAATATCCACAGTTTGCCCGATGGCTCCAGAACGTCACATGTTGATGTGAAAACACCTCACAGCCGAAATTTAATATCCGCTGATGCGAACTGTCAACTTTAACCAATCGGATCACGGACTAGTGTTATTGAAAGCGCGCAAAATTTGAATACTAACAAAAGACAGATCTAACGTGAATATAACTTCAGGTTCATGGCGGCATTTTCTGATCGCCATTTGCTTCTTATAAACCTTGGTCTTCATTGGATTCGTCAGATTGCATACACACATTGAAGGTAAGTTTTCGTAGTTTTTGCCCTATGACAGAGATTTGAGGTTGCAAATTACTTAGAGGAAAGCGGTATAATTTAGTTCAACTGTAACGCGGTGTAAGGTCACTGAACTGTGGTGTGAGTCATTTCATTCGTATAATCAACGGTTATCTACAAGAAAGCAAGCAAAAGCAACTGAAGTCTGACGATATATTTCGAGTACCGATCATGATTGTTTATGACCAATATAAAGTACGTAGTATATTGTAGTTCGAATATATATATATATATAACTCAAGGTACAAGACTGGAGTGAAATTTTGTTTTTAAATATTCAACTAAATCCTGACGTTTCTCGATGCGATTGTTTGCCTGCTTTTCACGTACTTTCTTCGTGAAAAATGTTGAATCGTGAGTCGAATGTTAGCTAGCATTTCATGACATTTGATTTACTTGTAGAGCAGCTTAAATTTCCCTGCTAGCCAAGACAGGGAGGGGTCTCCGGGGAGGTCTCTCTCTGTCTTAGTAGTAAACCAAGACGGAGAGACTTAATTTCTGCTAGCACCTCTGGGTTCAGTTGTAGGTTAGGACTGTTAAAACTTTCCCTCCTAACCATAGCCTAGGATATCGGATTATGTCTCCTGAAAATTAATATTGATAAAACTTATCGAAAGCCTGCGTTGTCTGTGGTAATTTTCAGACAATGTTTTCAGTTTTCATCCCCTCACCTAATATATCAAATATCAATGCATCAATTTGGTCTTCCTGTGAGTGCAGCAGAAATGTCTGAATCCAAGTCATGTTGTGAGTGCAACAGAAATTTGAAGTAGCGTTATAATTAGCAAAGTGATTGTTCGTATACAGTCAAAACTTTGTCACAAGTCTGAGTTTGGTAATTACCGAAAACACGCAGGACTGAGTCTGGTAATTACCAAACACGCAGGACTGAGTCTGGTAATTACCAAACACGCAGGACTGAGTCTGATAATTACCAAACACGCAGGACTGAGTCTGGTAATTACCGAAAACGCAGGACTGAGTCTGGTAATTACCAAACACGCAGGACTGAGTCTGGTAATTACCAGACACACAGGTCTGAGTCTGGTAATTACCAAACACGCAGGACTGAGTCTGGTAATTACCGAACACGCAGGACTGAGTTTGGTAATTACTAAACACAGGTCTGAGTCTGGTAATTACCAAACACACAGGACTGAGTCTGGTAAATACTGAACACGCAGGGCTGAGTTTGGTAATTACCGAACACACAGGACTGAGTCTGGTAATTACCAAACACACAGGACCGAGTCTGGTAATTACCGAACACACAGGACTGAGTCTGGTAAATACTGAACACGCAGGGCTGAGTTTGGTAATTACCAAACACGCAGGTATATAAGTCTGATAAACCGAGTTGGAGAATACTGTGTTTTAAAAACATGTGGTTTGAAGTTTAGTGATTCACAAAAATAATACTTTAAAAAGTTCCTAGTGGTACAATGCTAGGACTGAACCGAAATATAATCCACAGAATATCTTACTTTGGTAAGAAACTGATGAATTTATCAGATGATTGTGAAGCATATCTTATAGTGTTGATGACACAATTTAAATTTGATAAGTGAATACGTACTGCCGAAAAAAACATTCAGAGATATTTGGGTCGTACCGTAGGAATGTACAAGAAAAATCCAATATTATGTCAAAGTTATTGTAAACTCTCAACATTATACCATAATTTACAATTTGGAATATTGTGACCTTTTCTGGAACGTGTTCTAATCATGACTGTGTTGGAACTTGAGAGCCAATACAAGCAATGTTTTTAGCTTAAAAATAGAGGAAAAGATCAAATCGTTGGATTCGAAGTGCGCGCCCTACACCACTTTAACCACAGAGCCGATTCGCTTGTAGGCCAGTTTCATTGTCAACTTGTTTGAAATTGTATTCGACTCAGGCTCGAGAAATGGGGATTATTTCAATTAAATGGCAGGAGGCTCTTGGAATAGAGATAAACTAAAAGCCGAGTTAAAATCCCGAGTTGGATTTCGAGGTGGATTTTCGAGTTGGATTTAGAGGTGGATTTTCGAGTTGGATTTTCGAGTTGGATTTTCGAGGTGGATTTCCGAGGTGGATTTTCGAGTTGGATTTTCGAGTTGGATTTCGAGGTGGATTTTCGAGGTGGATTTTAGCAAAAGATCCGAACGACGGGCAGAAAACGTCGTTCACTAAGGGGTGGCCCATTAGAAATCCTGGGAGGGGGTTGGGTAGTCCAAAAAAAAATTAGTGCAAGGCTAAATGCCCTAAAGAAAATTCCTGCAAGCACTAAGGCACACCAAAAAAAGTCTTGCAAAGAAACTGATGCATTGTTCAAAGAAAGAAGGCAGCAGGGCACTGGATTGATGCCCTGTGGTGGACCTCCCTCAACGCCACAAGGCTTTCTCTTATCACATTGCATTTATGTTTCTGTGTATTAATTTTTAAGGAGTGAGAAATATGTTAGCCTGCGAAAACAGCCGCCTCTATTCATGATCAGGCCAAAGCAAAAATGCATACCCCGAGAGAGTCGTCTAAAAGTGCAAAGCCTCTCAGAGTTTGCACTAGTTTTGCGGCTTTGGCCTGAATAGAGGCGGTTGCCGTCTGCAGGCTGTAAACCGAGCTTTATGAAATTGTACTGAAAATTGCAAACTGACTCATCACTTGAATATTTTTATCATGTTTTTATATTACATGTTGCGGTCTATTTTTTAGATAAGTTAGGAATTTTTATCAGTCATTAGTATAGTAAAGAGTTTTTCTATTTTCTATTTCATTTTATGTGCTTTTATTAGATTAGTTAGGTTTTTATAACTTTTTTTAAACTTCAGATTGTTACTATTTTAATTATTGTAAAGCGCTTAGAACAGTTTGGATAAGCGCTATATATATAAGTGCTAAAGCACAAACAATAGGTTTATACTGGTTTATACTGCTAGGTTTATACTGCTAGCTAGCTACAATGTAGGTCACGCCCTTGACCGATTATGAACATCCAGCTTGCCACCATGCACCAATCAACGAGTTCTATGTCAGTATGGAATTTTTTCTCTGAAATCTTGGGGTATGCATTTTTTATTTGGCCTGAATGGAGGCTAAGCCTTTCCAGATTGTGCTAGTAAAAATAGAAAAAGTTGCTCCAAAAAAAACAAAAAAGTTGCTCAAAAGTTGCCAAAAACTTAAAAAGCTGCTAAAAGAAATAAAAACAAAACAAGAAGTTGCTCCAAAAAAAGTTGCTCGAAATTTGAGGGATGTAGAGGTGCTGACCGGGAAGCGTGCAATCGTTTTTTCAGTTTTCCATACATTGTCTGTAAATATTCACGCGGAATTTGACTCGTTTTTACAGACAATGTATGGAAAACTGAAAACACGATTGCACGCTTCCCAGCACAGCTACATCCCTCAAATTTCGATATGTTAATCTTTTACCTGGTATCTTAAGTTTGTATCTGAAGAATATTTCAGAAATTCGATTTTATGGATTTTATTTGGCATCCGGCGGATTCCCATCGATTCCCATACAAACACTGTATTTCGCGCCATGTTAGCACCCCTTTCAAAATGTCGGAATTTACCGCGAAATGGTCTATTTAGTTTCTGCTGACTTCTCGATGAGCAACAGTTTGGTAATCGTCCTCAAACGTAATATACGTAATGCGAAGGGAGAACAAACCTTTTATTCGCATCCATCGCACACTGCGTCCGCTCTCAAAGGAACCAGCGTTTTAATATAGGCGGTAAATCCTTGTTAATTTGCTCGTGTGTAAGCATCGAACAAACGATGACGTGAAACGGCACGTACGTCCAAACGCGAGCCACGACGCATGGCAGGAGGAGGGTGCCGCCCGGATGGATAATACAATCGAAAATTCCCTCGAAAATCCTGATCGAGTTCGAAATTTCCGATCTCGAAAAAATCCACCTCGAAATCCACCTCGAAATCCACCTCGAAAATCCACCTCGAAAATCCATCTCGAAAATCCACCTCGAAATCCAACTCGAAGATCCACCTCGAAATTCAACTCGAAATCCACCTCGGGATTTTAACTCGGAGTTTAGGGAAGCTCCTACTCCTTGGAATAGATACTGTTAATGTTCGAGTGATTGGGATCGAGGATTGAGGGAAAGGGAAAGTCAAGATGAGAACTGCACAACACAACACATATTTATCTTCAAAGCTGTATAGATGACTTTTCAACAACTGTAGAGTCCAAAATAAAGTACATACAGTAAAGATGCGTCAGAGGTCATTTATTGCGCACCCAGGGTAGCCTTGAGTGCAAGTGGATACTGTCGATAATCCCACTGTGGTACCCCGCTTCGGTAGAATTTATGCTAGTGCCTAGGTCTCTGTCCGCGTGTTGGCGGTTGGCTGTCACCACTTTGGCGAGTTCTGGCGAGATTTTGGCGGACTCGATGCGATTTTCGTGAAAAAATCGACCCAAACTCTGAAGCCGAGATTTGAAGTTCGTCTCCTACCTTCCATTTCTTCTTTTAATAGTATGTAGAGTAAGGGATGTAAAATTCGCCAAAATTCGCTTAAACTACAGGTACGTTTTATCCATTTTATTACAGTGTATTTATCGAAAATCCAGATTTAAAAATTCCCGATACAAACCCTTATAAATTTAATTTACATAAACAGAGCTTGGGCTTCCTGTGGTTATTCTCGATCACCAATCGATAGTCGTTATTCTCGACTATAACGATCGTCATTCTCGATCACCAATCGTTTTTTCGACCATAGCGATCGTTATTCTCGATCACCAATCGATAGTCGATATTCTCGACTATAGCGATCATCATTTTCGATCACCAATCGTTTTTTCGACTATAGCGATCGTCATTCTCGATCACCAATCGGGTTTTTCGACCATAGCGATCGTCATTCTCGATCACCAATCGTTTTTTCGACCATAGCGATCGTCATTCTCGATCACCAATCATTTTTTCGACTATAGCGATCGTCATTCTCGATCACCAATCGGTTTTTTGACCATAGCGATCGTCATTCTCGATCACCAATCGTGAACTCGTACCACTTTTGAATGATATGGCTTCCCATAGTACTCTTCGCGCCCACGGATTCACACCTACACGATCAATAGTTCTCGTTCTGTCAGGAGAACTTGGTACGAGGAGATTAGGTTGGCGGAATGATAGAATCACTGCAACTCACACTACTGTATGTGTTATCCTCGTATGATCAATTGAACAACTCTGTGTACTCTTGCGTGCCATTATTTAGATGAGCAGTAATATTCGTTTTTGTCGAGAAATCCCATATCCATAACAACCACTGCCGGTCTCCCGTTGAGACCGCCCGTTTATTCATCCAGTGCGTGTATATATTATTTATATACCGGCAAGTATCATGGTATATCAGCAACAATTGCCAAAAATAGAAATATCAACAACTTGATCCGGGTGATGTACTTTTGCTAACGATCTACACTTCGATAGTTTCCCGCCAAAAGAGTGCACCATTTTACATAAATACTGCCATCCTCCCGCCTTCTTAATTATTCTATTCTGGCGACAAATTAAACAATGTTAATGACGGTTCTTTCAATAACACGTTACGCCTTGAGACCTTAATTATTCCCGTATTCTAAATTATTCAATTCTCACAATACGAAATCACTGATGCATAAATACTCATAATTAGGATAATTATATTGACAGAGACTGGAGCACACAGTACGAGTTCCAAAGCTAACTGATCCTCCATGCTGTTCTACTTCACTCTGATCGTTGTTTGTCCTGGTTTGATACATGTTCTCTCTCTCAACGGGATTGCAATGTACACGTGACTCGCCTGGCACATCAGGAAAAAGCTATTCAATTTCTACTTTTATAAGGTAATTTAGTAGATAGATAGTAGTTGATACGGATAGGGAAAGTCCAACGTGCGACTGTACTTACTAGGAGATGACTGAGGAGCCCAACAGTTGGCAATTAATGTGCATAAAGCGGATGCACCCCGATGTGATCTAAGAAATATCTTTACTAAAACGTCCAACATACATTCCCAATGGATCTTAGGAAATCATCTACTTACCTTTTTATCCCGAGAACCCTAACTAAGCTGCCAAACAGAGCTTCATTATAGAGGGGCAGTTCTCTGGAACAATCTAACTAATCAGTGAGGCAATAAACGAACAAAATACTAATGTTTTTAAAAGACTTGATGATGATGCCGATGATATTACCACGACTTTAAGCAAGAAATATATATTTCCTTTTTGTACTTTAGCCATCGGATTTATTTTTATTTTTGCTTTTTATCGAGCGCTCAGACCATAGTTAATAGAGTGGAATGGTTAGGAAACTCAGGGACCTTCTTTGTTATAGGTCTTTGTTAGCTTTTTTCAACCTTGAACGGGCACAAAACACAATACAAATTCCAACATGTTAGTCAATCAGCCAATAGAAACGTGTGAGTTCAGTCGTTCAGGGAACGCTAATGAACTATGTTAGTGCACAATCTTTTGTCTTGCCCCCTTCCAACCTCAATCGCAGCGCCTTTGTTAGCCCTTTTGAAGTTTGCCGGGTTTCCTAACCATTCCACTCTATTAACTATCCTCAGACATAATTCAGGCTTGTTTTTCTCATTGTACTATGAAAAGCATTTGGCAGGCAAAAAATAATCGTAAAAGTAAACATTTCTTAACAGAGAATCGTGTCGTAAGACTTTACATTTAAATTATCCACCAATGTATTTAAGAAATGACGGAGTAACTACAGCCGAATACTCCGCAACTCTACAGAGTATCCGCGCTGCAGCCAGTGGTTACGTGGCTACGCGTTGGAAATACTGTTGCCGGCGTTGTCAGAGCAGGAAACTGGAATAATACAACTACAACTAACTGCCTTGTCTGATAAAAATATTTATTACACAACTTACTTATTCTATATTCATTGATTTTAACTAAAAGCAGTAATATCTTGGCGTCTCAAAAGTAACAAAATGATCAGTGAATCGTGATACTCTCAACAGTTTATAGCATCACGATTCACTGATCATTTTGTTTACTCATGTATTGGCGTCTCTGAATACCGGCTTCTGATTGGCTCTTGTGCGAGCCCTTGCTCGTTTGTTCGACAGCATTTATTGAGCGCGTCGTGGCAAGATTTCTACAGTTTCACCTTCAAATCGTTGTAAATTATAAGATAAGAATTCTTCTATCCTAAATGTAAGGTTGGCATTGTAGTTTTCGTCAGAAATCTAACACTCTTATCCGCTAAAGTACAATTTTCGCCGTCGTAACGCAGTAAAATCAGTCAGTATAACTGATCAAGTTTGCTCCACTCAAGCCGTGAAGCCGTTGCCATGGATATACTAGGCGCCTTTTGAGAATTGAAATTACGATCAGCATGAGTTTGGTGCTTCATTCTCTTCTTTCTTTTAACAATTACCGACTTAATTGTTGAATCGCGATATAAAACTAATTCCGATACCGAATTATATTGCCGGATTGGAAGAAAATATATTTTTCGGATTTGTGCTTGACTCTTGCCCACGAGCGTTTCAAATGAAAGGTCGCTTAATGTGTTATAGCCCGCGATAAACTGGTCAGTGGTAACACAAAGAATTGCCGCTGAACGATGTAGCAGAATTATTTGTGGCTCACTTTCCGCCATTTGTGTTCGTACAGTGACAAATTTGAGACCCAGAAGGAATCTGATTATTGTTATACAAGGTTTTTGTTTTGGTGATTTTCTGTTAAAGACTTACTTAAAGCAGGCTTAAACAATTGGAGTTGCTTCCTGCTTCGATCTAACCTTTTTCCCCTCTTCAAATGGCAAATTATGGGCGTTCAACAACTTAGAAACAATGTCAATGGAACCGCTCTTCGAATGTTATCGGGAAATTATGGCTTAACTGCAGAATACCCTGCCACATTGAAATCGTTACTGGAAAAGGGCTGGCTACGCGGTACGCGGTACGCAGTGACTAATTTTGCTGTATTATGAAGTGTATTTTACCAAAGGTGGTAAAATATTCTATTTACAAAAGCGGAAAATATATGTTCTGTTGGAAATTTAAAGAACAAGATATAACTGATATATCAACCGGGGCAAATGCTAAATTTCCACTTCAAGTGTAAAATACAACAACCTTGATTCGGCCCTTCACCCAACAGTGACAGAAAATGTCAAACAATCACTGGTAAAGAATGGGCACGTATGCTCAGGATACTTCCTTTACCTGAAAAGCCTTTTCAAATTCTCGTTTGGTAGACCAATTAACGGCACTGATCTACCTCCAATTTTCTGTCGTAAATGTTTTTTTTGCATAAAAGTACTTGCATGCCATTCTCAGCGTGGCCTTTGTAACCGATGCTTTTCTCCGCGTGTATTGAAACAACTGCCGTGGATTGCCCACGAAGTGCTTGCAAATAACAGCAGCCTGACTTTGCTTCTCAGCGCTAAACCTAGTCTCCTTAAACGTTAATCTTCGTAAACCTCTTCTGCTTTGTGCCACCTTGCAGATGATCTCGTACGACAGACGAAACATTTTACCCGAGCCATGTCAAATTTAAAGTGCATTTACGTTACTCTATCAATGTTTTACACTGAATCAGTGAATGGCTTTTTTTTTGTTGTGTTCGTCAACTTTACAGCGGGCGGGCGTGATCTATTTTGTTTGTGTACCGCTGACATTTGTGGTTAATCTCGCGGGCATTAAGTTAGCGGCTGAAACGCTCGTGGCCACGACGCACCGACTTTTGAACTTGACCGAGAACCCATGTGACTGCAAGGGCTCGCGCAAGAGCCAATCAGAGGCTGGTATTCAGTGACGCCAATACCATGACTGTTATATTCATTTGGCGTCTCAAAAGAAAAGAAAATGATTAGCGAATCGTGATACAATATAATACAAGAAGTTTCTAATAGAAAGTGAAGTGCTGCGAGGGGATGCATAGATATTAGTAATGATTTGCAAGTTTCTGTAGTTTTAATCAACTAGAAGTAATTATAGATTATGTTGGACACATTTGAATATGATTGTGCAACAATAGTTGAATGAAACAAAGGCAACCAAATAAACAAAGTGGAAACAATATAGCCTGTGAGCCATAGAGAGAGATTTTTAGTTTGCCCAACTCACACTCGCCTTTGTTCAATCAGGGGCTGATGGGTTGGGTTATTAGTAGACAATGTGCATTTAATTTTGGACAGATAATAACACAACATCGATAACGGAAATTTAGACAAGTAAATTAGTATAGTTATCTTATTGAAATGTGTGAACAATCATGAACTATGAGATTAATTTGCTGTATGGTAGAATTCAATGGGAGTGGAGAAAACACTGACCCCCAGTCCATGGACTCCCTAATTCCCAAATGTACTGGGAATCCATGGACTAGGGGTCAATGTTTTCTAACGTGCAACATCAACGCAAAGTTAATATTTGTATCCGAGTGATGCACTTTTTAACATGCCAATTTTAGGTATACACTCATTGCAAAAAATGTCCTACATAAATGTAAAAGCTTAAAAGCAAGACGAATTATGGGGTAATTAAATCTTACTTCTGATAGTGACAGGGAATATTTTTCATTTGTTTGTGCCACGTTGGGCGATTAATGTTTGCTACCCGGAGGGTTCGTTTGCTGTCCCGAAGGACGATTTGTATAAAGTGTTAGTCCGTAGATCAACATGCTTCAACGGGCAGATAGTTCGGCGATATCGTCTCTGCATCTAGTACGGGTCGATTGGCAAGCGCATCGAGATACAGTTAGCGGTCTCCTCAGTTGTCTCCTTCGATAAAGATAATTTGTATCGATTGTGTCAGAGGTCCACTGCTGAACTGGGCACACGACAGCGCTGCAAAACTCATAAAAGAACATTGTATTCCTCTCGATACATCACTAAAACGTTTGTGACCCTGATGAATACTTCCAGCTATGAATAAAGCGGAGTTTGACATGATAATTTGATAAAATGGTACTTACCATGGCCAGGCACTTGAAATCACCGTGTTGAAATTGGCGTACACGAAAATGGTACATCCGGGACATACCTCTGATCAAGGAAATGGTATACTTTCGAAAAAGCATGTGTGTGGTCACCCTGTGTTGTAATGTCAAGATTAGTGTTGCTGCTCGCTACGCTCGCAGCAATTATTATACCCAAATACCAATTCGACCGTGGAATCTGTGTCGCCAATTAGTAGACCCTTTCTAGGCTCAGCTAGAAGACTAGACACGTAAATAAAGGGTGCTTTCCATTCAACCAAAACGACCGGTTAGAAGTTTCGAAAATTTTGAATGTCGAATGGAACGGGATTTTCGAATTAGAAAAACCGGTCGGAATAAATACGCGTTTCCATTCTTACAAACCACCCGGTTATTAGTAGCCTCGATTTCAATTCTCAAAACTGGCAAAATGGCTGACTGGATGCAGCTTTTGTTAGCGACGCAACATTGAAGATTATTCGTTTTTCGACTTACCGTTACATAACTTGTCGAAGCTGTAATCGTGCTATTGCAAGTGACTGTGGTTTAGAAAAAATCTCCAGGTTATCCGAAATATAAAGGCAACTACTGCACTGGTAAAATCTACCGCCGCCATCTTGCTCTAGTATGTACGTGTAAGATCGCAAGCCAAAAAGACTTGCCACGACAAATATAAACCAGGAATTTTGAATGGAACGGAAAAAAAATTCTCGAGGTGGTCCACAATTTTCGAAACTTCGTACCGGAAATGTTTACCGTTCCATTTGATTTCTGACCGGAATTTTCGGCTTTTTGGTTGAATGGAAAGCGCCCATAATAAATTATTTTTTATTTATATACCGCCTGTACTCGGTTTTGGAGATATTTAGACTCTATAAATAGAGGAAATGAGAAATCAGTAAATCTACCAAACTGTATATATAATTTCTTTTCATAGTGTTCCTCATAGACTGAGTTATGGAAAAACTGAAAACTACCTTTTTCGGCAAAGCAGTTGACAAACTTCAAAGCTACAAAGCAGAACTACTTGAAAAAGTCGACCTTCCGGATTATCTTGAAGCTGCAGTTGGGTTATCAGATGAAGAGAAGGATTTAACTCAGGAAGACGACTTACAAGATGATGATTTCCTGAGTGAAGAGAAGACGGTGGACTTTGTACTGGTGACCATAGTAGGTGTTGGTGATGAGGAAGTACAGAAAGAGAACGAGAGGAAAAGACGTTGTTTTGAAAAGAATCTCCATGACCAAGGACTGCTTCTACAACATGTCAAGCCCACTATGAAAAAGGTTAGTGTGTGTACGGCCTGAGAAAACAAATGTCCATGCATTATTTACGATTTATTCCGTTTTATACCACTCGAAGGTGGACGGAGAACCTCAACAGGCTTAAAGCCCCTCTATGGAGCCTTCTCCGAGGGCCTACGATTTATCGTCCTTATCCGAGAAGAAGTGAAGGGCTAATCATTTTCAGTTCGATCATGCACAACTGAGGCAGCACCTTCTACTCAGTTTTTTTAAGACCCTGAGTACAGTGTCGATCCTGCCGGGGTTTGAACCCGCGACCTCCCGCAGGCCGGAGCTTAACCACAAGCTTGTTTTTAGTTTTCTTGAAGGAAACACGAGTTTCCAAGCTCCCGTTAAAACATTCCACATGAAGATGTTATGTCAGTATTTGAGGAATGACCAAAATACAATTGGACTTATTAAAGCCAGTAAAATTCATACAAATCCGGCAGACCAAAATCTGAAAATTCTTTCCTAACGACTTTTCTATTTATTTCGTTCTCGTGTTCGTTCTTCATATTTTACAGCAAGAGTGTGCTGGCTATGCAGAAGGTCTGACGTTCGCAATCTCATTTGGCAAGGCCGTGAAAGAACGGAACTTTAAAGGTCTTGCAAAAGGGGTTAAGAACATGCTAAGTAAGGCTGTTAAACCACTTGCAAAGGAATATATAGAAATGGCTAAGGATGCGACAGGGCTTGATAACCAATTACCCATGGAAGGAGACGACAGCAAGCAAGACAATAAGGTCAGAGCACGATAAACCCTGACTATGAACTCTTTTGATGTTTCCATCTGAGTGTTAGGTATGTTGTGATCACTATGAATAGCCCCTCGCGTTGGTATAACATCGCCCATTGTATATACGATACTTCTACTTATTGAATCGTTTTACGTTTATTAGAGTAGCCTTACCTTATTATAACTCGTACTATAACACCAAATGTAAGTTAGTTTTTATCATAAAAGACTCGGTACTGTTAAATTAGCCAACCACATCTAGTTGTCTAGAAGCCTTCAAAGGAAACCTCCACTTAAAAATAATGTTTGATATCACATGTTTGTTATGGATACCTATAGTGTTACTATCAGTGTAGGCTTCCTGTAAATTGTATACTAGATGTCAGATTTTCCTGTCCATAAAACCATAGTTAGTAGAGGATGTGGTATGCCTACTAACTATGATAAAACTCATTTGAAATTACCAGGCACCGCCATCTTGGATCTTATGACGTCACACAGTATTGTCAGAAAATAATAACTATTTTGTTGTGAAACAATACAGTCAACCGTGTGACGTCATAAGATCCAAGATGGCGGCGCGCGGGAAATTCAAATGAGTTTTATGGACAAGAAAATCGGTCCATAACTGACATCTAGTGTACAATTTACAGCAGACAAACACAGCAATAGATTTAGGTATCCA
The DNA here is from genome assembly GCA_030867875.1 of Actinernus sp. WN-2022. Classification (NCBI taxonomy): domain Eukaryota; kingdom Metazoa; phylum Cnidaria; class Anthozoa; order Actiniaria; family Actinernidae; genus Actinernus; species Actinernus sp. WN-2022. Next base: position 59,366,744 of record JAOWCC010001634.1, read on the forward strand.
TAATAAACATTTGAGAGCATAATAAACATTTTTCAGTGGAGGTTTCCTTTAATGCCGCTTCTATCTCAATCCAGGAACCACAAACTGTCTTCACCCTGATTCACGCCCCATGGGAACCGCTCGCCAAGTGTGCCGAGACGATGATGCTCCGAGTGCCCATACGAGAACCTGACGAGGAGAAGAAATCTTCACGAAATCGTGATTTGCTCTGGAAGGCGGGCAACGTGTTCAAAATCGATAAACCTTCGGCACTAGAGAAAAAAAGACACATCAACGCATTTTTCAAACGAAATCAAATGAGCATGTACTTGTTCCAAGATCATAAGGAAACGTTCTTTGATCCTGTGGATCGAAATCGACTGGTCTACCGACTGCTAAAGTCAGCATACTACTCAACGGAACCTGAAGACTTCGGAATTCGACGACTGCTCAACGAGAATATCTACGACGATGCTTACAGCTTACACCATGGAGATGTCGATATGTTCTTGTCGCCCGACGAGCCAGCGAGAAATGATCGTCAGCGACTCGTTAACGACTGGGCTTCGTTCCGCCGATGGTACAAGTTCCAACCATTAAATGCCATCAAAAGTTACTTTGGGTCACGTGTGGCGATGTACTTCGCGTGGTTAGGAACGTACACCATGATGTTGACAAGTGCTGCGATAGTTGGTTTAATCTGCTTTGTTATCGGGTTCTTAACCATCGATAGCTTTATTCCTGCGCAGGATATCTGCAGCAAGAACAACAGCAGGCTCTTCTACATGTGCCCTTTATGCGACAAGAACTGCAGCTTTTGGTCTTTGACGACCAGCTGTCAGTACGCGCGCTACTCGCACGCGTTCGACTACCAAGGGACTGTGTTCTTTGCCGTATTTATGTCATTCTGGTCAGTAATATTCCTAGAAGTGTGGAAGAGACAACAGGTAACGTCTATATACTTCAGAGGTTGCTACACCTAAAGTTACAAGTCAGTTTTATTTTTTCAAGCCTCAGGCGAGAAACTGACACAAAATTGACGAGTAAAAATAACTGACTGATATTACAGTGGCGTCTACGAAGAGCAGTTTCAGCGGTATTGACCCGAACGCCTCACTTCGATGTAGCGAAGTGCTATTCAAACTGTGTATCTAAATTAGTCGTACTTGTTTAAGAGGGTGTTGGTGTCATGCAAGAATGATGAGTTCAATGGCGCTTCGTTACATCGAAGTGAGGCGTTCGGGTCAATACCGCTGAAACTGCTATTCGTAGAGATGCCACTGTAATATCAGCTATTCCCAGCTGTATTACACAATGTTGTGTGTAATAAATTGTTATTAAATGACTATCAAGAACACCAAGTAAATATTTATTTTCGCCTACAGCTTCGATCTAACGAGGAGTACGAGAAACAGTTTTGGAATTTTCAGGAAACAGCGTGCGCTGAAAAAAAAAAATCCCCGCGCAAAAAGCTGATTGGCTATTATTTTATCAGGCCTATTTTAATTGGCTCGCGCGCTTACAAAATCTTTCAAGTGTTTTATGAGCCAAATAAAAGCAGTTCGTGACCCGTGTAATCACCGGCGCTCGCAACATATGGCCCATATTCGCACTCGAATACACCAATTCGTTTAATAAAGTGACATTTAATTTTTAACACTTAGCTTACAGTTTGTCAGTGATGAAGCAAATTACGAATTCGAACTGACATTAACTTAGGTAGCTGCCATACTACCAGTTCAATTGAGCTATAGTTGAGATGATACCGACTGCATGCAATGACTCTTTACTAAAATACTATTCAACTCTTTTCTTCCGTTGCAGATTAGTCTAGCATACGAGTGGGATATGATGAACTTTGAAGAAGACTTCGAGCCACCAAGACCGACCTTCGTAGCCACGGTAAAAGAGAGGCGACCCAACCCCGTCACGGGCATTATGGAGCCTTACATACCGTGGCGTGTACGAACCGGTAGATACGTGGTGGCCAGTGCTGCAATTACAATGATGATCCTGCTCGTATTAGCCTCTGTGTTTGGCGTTGTGATATACAGGGCTATCCTGCTTGGTGTTTTATCAACTATAAAGAATCTACCAGGAAGCAGTCGTATCTATACTTCGCTCACGTCAGCCGTGTTAAATCTACTCTCTATTGCAGTTTTGAGTAAGGTACACGATTGCCAATATACCAGCCATTAAAATGCACCTAACCCCTATTGCAATTTTTATAGCTATGAAACTTCGAAAATGTTTTAGTACTTATGCGGTGAAAGGTTTGGTTTACAGAGAATACTCTATGTTCTACGCTTGTTTGAAATCGTAAAAAAAAGACGTTTCCTACTTTTGGACATCCTTAAACTTCCGCTGAGACCTCCCCATAAACAAGGAGTCGTCCGTCAAAGTTGTTTTCTGGTTGAGATCGTTTGGGTTATGAGAGCGCAAACCTCAAGACATGATTGAATTCATCTTTTGGCGTCCAAATTTATAGCAGTATATCGTGCGCATGCGTACTCTTTAGTATTCAGGGCCGGCCCAGTTACTCAAAGCCCAATTTAACCCTGAATTAAATGTTAACCGAGGATTCCGGTTCCTTGATACAAGGCGTATTTATGCAATCTAGGATGATAATTAGAAATGTACTGCTCATTCCTCATCAAACATTAAGTTTCTAATCAAAAATTCAAGCCAACTGATTACCCTTAATGAGATTAGTACCGGTGACCCGTGTTCTTTGTGATCACCAGCAAGAAACAAAAACGGTCTTTCACTCTTCTCAAATTGTGTACTAGAAGAAAGGCTGGGTACAAAATAAATATGAAGTCCCGATATTGTTTTCTGCCGGTATAGGTTCGAGATTAGGACCCTTCTGTGCGTTCCTTCTGATTGAAGGTATTCACCTGCACATTCAGATCACACGGTTTAGTTATTTATTATTATCATTATTGTCTATTTCGTTCCTGCACCAGGTTTACAGTAAACTTGCATTTGCGCTAACTAACTGGGAGAATCCTCGCACTATGACAGAGTACCAGAACATTCTGACGATCAAGATGTTCCTCTTCCAAGCTGTCAACATGTACTCGTCATTCTTCTACATCGCCTTCTTCAAGACCAGCTTTGTGACAGGAATACCGGGACACTTTAGGAGAATTGCCGGCGTGAGGATGGAAGGATGTGATCCGTCTGGGTGTCTTATGGAGCTGTGCATTCAACTGGCCGTTCTTCTGGGTGGCAAACAATTCAAAAGTCAGATCCAGGAGATCATGATTCCGTGAGTTATTTTACATGTCGTTGTTTCTTTCCTCGTTGTAAATACAGGAAGAAAACGGAGACTTTCCACGTCTAACGAGGGCTCCAAAATACTTAGATACACTATAAACCTTTCTTTAAGAAACAGCGGAAAGCAATAAAAACGTTTACTGAAATAAAGACTCTGTAGACCATGATGCTTTGCGGCATGCTCGAGAATGCAGCAGTGCTTTGCCCAGGCTCCTAAAGTCACCACGGCAAAAAGCGAGGGTATAGCTATTGTTACATACTAAAAACAATAGTAAATGAATCTCTGTTGTCTTTACGCATTGCAGGTCGAAATCGTTTGAGTCGTGCAAAGCGTGATGGTCGATAGATAGTCTTGATTTTTTTTTCCAACCCCTTTTATCACAACTCTTTTCCGATCATTTTATTCCTTTCATAACGACGATGCACCTTTAGTTCCATAAAGCGTTGGTGGAATCATAAATTTCGAAGCAAGATGGAGGACGTGTTTTCTATGAACAAGCAAGAGACACCACTTCCTCAGTGGGAGCAGGATTACCTTCTTTTAGAGGAACCCGAGTTTAGGATGTTCGAGGAGTACCTGGAGATGGGTATGTAGAGTCAGAAAATGACTGACCAATGCAGCAATAGAATTTGACGCTGTACGCCATATTACGCCTTCTTGGTTTATTTGTCATTTTTATGTCACCGCCATACACCTTGCTTAGTTTCTCTTGTTAGTTCAACCAACATAGCAAAAGCGTCGACTTTAATTTGTCTTTGAGTCTATGGGGAATGTTGGAAACCAAGAACATAGAACTTACCGGTATATTATTCAAATTTGTCCATCGCAATTGTAGAGCTAGTAGAAAGAGAAGGCTGTACACGGAAAGCTATGCACAGGGGAGGGGAGGGACGGGGCTCATTTAGTTGTGCTCCAGTGAACGTAGCGTCATAGATATAAAAAGAGAGCAACAATTCTCAATGCCAGCAGCCCGACGCGCAACTGCGTAATCGCAATATTGGTGTCCAAATTGTATGAGATTTACAATGGTTCGCCCAACGGCTCATCATTGTAAATCCCATATAATTGGGTCGCTCATATTGTAAATAATAAATACAGATCGTCCGCTCTTATGTATTCGATATAGCTTATTTTGAACCACATAGCAAATGTTCGGCTACATGGCCGAGTGGTAAGAGAGCGCGGCTTCGGGAGCAGGATACCGGGTTTTATCGAAATGTTCAGTTTGTACTTCTTCTTTGTTTTTGGAACCGCCTTTTATACTAGTTTTCCTCAAATCTGCCATCTCTCATTACACCCACTGCGCATGCTCATCGTATTACTCGTGCATTCTGAATTGCTAAAGGGACCTGAAACAACCATAGGGGCTGATCAAAGCCAGGACCTGAAACAACCATAGAGGCTGATCAAAGCCAGGACCTGAAACAACCATAGGGGCTGATCAAAGTCAGGACCTGAAACAACCATAGGGGCTGATCAAAGTCAGGACCTGAAACAACCATTGGAGTTGATCAAAGTCAGGACCTGAAACAACCATAGGGGCTGATCAAAAACAGAGCCCAGTTAATCCACAGATCGAATTGGAATTTAGCGTGTTGGTTTTTGTGGAGCGAGGAAAACTCAAACAGCTGGGGCCCAAAGTCTTGAAATACTTCGTTCCCATAGCAACCTCATTACCCCTGTGCAATGTTGGTTACAAGTGCATAACAACTCTGACTTGCACCTAACATTGATGCGGGGGCGGGGTGTTTCAAGGATTGTTGGCCCTACTGTAGTTTTGAAATACTATAGTATTTCTTAGACTAACGATGTAGTTACGCTGCGACATCTTATTACCCGTGGAGTGACGGCCAACTTGAACATCTGTTCTTGTTTGGACTCATCAGCACGGCACGCGTAGCCTCACAACCACAAATTAGCCTAACTTCATGAGCATGAGCATCACTACTGGAATGCTGTTCCACGGGTAATAGGATGTGCGCATGCGTGTGAGATATCAGCTATATCGTGTGTGTAATGTTTAGGCTTCCTTGTCTCTTTTAGTTCTTCAGTTTGGGCTCGTGACTATGTTTGTAGCTGCCTTCCCATTGGCTCCTCTGTTGGCATTGTTAAACAACATCCTGGAACTGCGCTCGGATGCTATCAACTTTGTGGTGAATTACCGCCGACCGGTGGCACAGCGGGCTCAGGATATCGGGGCATGGCTCACTGTTCTCAGTTCGATCTGCACTGCGGCGATCATCCTGAACTCGCTCGTTATCGCTTTTACCTCCGAGTTTATACCAAGGTAGGTTGCGCCCCTGGATGTTCTTCTAACCGCAATTTTCTTTTCCGTTTTTAGTCTTTTTTTTTATCATTATTACTATTATTATTATTTGTGTATATGTTGCCTTAAACGTCAGCAGAGATTTATCTCATCACTGAATGTACCTTTCAGTCAAGTGTACAAGTACGCGTTCAGCCCGGACGGAAGTTTACGAGGTTATATGAATAATAGTCTGTCGTACTTTAACGTCGAAGACCTTGAAGCCGTATCACTACCTTCTAATCCGTTCAAGAATCTACCCTACAACATGACATACTGCAGGTGAGAAAAAAACATGACGTTCTGTTAAAATATATCCACCGGTTTATGTTTCAGATGTTTATTCCAAAATATAAATAGTGACTAAAAACGTTATAAGTGGCAGAATCAAACGGCTCATTTTTCATGTGGTTGTCCGGTGGCCCAGTAGGTCGTAGCAAGCCATGGGCTGTAGCTCTCAATACAGACAGGACTACAAGAGCGGGATTTGGAAATTTACGATAGTTTCTCGTGGTATTGTCCTCTTATTTACCACGTGTTGCGTCATCGCGTGGGTAAAGTTGCTGTGGATTTCACAAAAACCTAAAAATAGAGAAGCGAGTGGTATGTCACGTAATCTACCGTGGTATGTCACGTAATCTACCGTGGTATGTCACGTAATCTACCGTGGTATGTCACGTAATCTACCGTGGTATGTCACGTAATCTACCGTGGTATGTCACGTAATCTACCGTGGTATGTCACGTAATCTACCGTGGTATGTCACGTAATCTACCGTGGTATGTCCTTTTATTTCCAATGACAATCAGCCAATCAGAAAACGAGAAACTGGACAGTTGTAACAGTTTTCAACAATATTTCCAAGGTATTTCCAACATATTTCCATCCGTTGGAATTGTGCAAAACCATGGAAATGCAAACTTCCAACTATTTTCCAACAAATGTCCATTCCATGGAAGACGTGCAGTTTTTCCAGTGCCGATATTATCGTATTCACATCCAACAGTTGGAGCAACAAACTGACATAAGCGCTTGAATCGTCCTTGATTGTAATTTAACGACGTATTCGTCTCTACAGATTCAAGGAGTATGTCTCACCCTATCCACCGTACAGGTTCACGCTGCAGTATTACTACGTGCTAGCAGCCCGACTGGCTTTCGTCGTCGTGTTCAACGGAGTGGTTTTCTCTATTGTTAAACTGCTGGCTTGGCTTATCCCGGATGTACCCTACTCACTCGATATCAAGATCAAGAGAGAGGAGTATCTGGCACGAGTGAGCCTGCTGCAGAGTGAAATGGAGATCTGATTTCGTGAAGATCGGCATACAGGGAGATTACTAAGCGTAAAGACATCTAAGATTTGATTACGGCTTTATAAGTGTTTATACTGGTTTCATAATCAACTGGAGATATTTTACGTCTTTTACTTGGTATTTTACTTGGTACGTATTTAAGATGTCTCGATCGAAACTCCGAAGCCACTTTGCGAATTTAAACAAAATGTCGTAACTTTTAAGATGTTGGCTTGACTCTGCTCAAGTTCTCACAAACAGTACACAATTTATTGATGTAACTGATAATATCGAAATATTGATCTGATCACACATACTAATGACGTAATAGTGACGTAAGTCAATCCTACTTATTGATATTTAGAGCCATTACTCGAAATCTAGTCGAACGTTTTTTTTTTAAACAACTAACTTAGAACACAGGCACAGTGCAAAATTTATCAAAATCCCTTGAGCGGAAATTGGCGAAAATATTGGGTTATGAATTTCTAACCAACCTAACGTTGTCAAAGTTGAAAGGACCATAGTTGTCTTTCAATAGCAGTAATTAGAATCCAAACTGATTAAAAGTATTACGGCCAAAGCTTACTTAATATTATTGATGCCAAATAAAATATATAGTAATTACCACTGCTGATGTATTGTTACTAAAACAACACGTACACCAAGATGGCGGGGTTACGTAACCATGAGAAATACATTTATTTCTGCGACTCTTGCAAGCTCACCACATGATAAATATCCAATGAAAAGTCACCAAACTTGGTAAATTTACTAATTTCGATGTGCTCTTTCCTGTGATGGAGTTTATTTCTTACTAGTTAGACTATAATAGGACGTTTTTTCCTTTTTTAAATCTTATTCAGATTTCCCAACTCCTTTGAGAATACCAAGACAATGGTCTAAATTAGAGGAACAAAAGAAATCGTTCAAAGGATTCTGGTAGTTGTAGTAAAATGACGTCCGATTGACTTCATAATTCCAGGCCCACACCAAGACTTGCGCTGACTTCCAACTGGAAACAGGAAGCTCAAAACGGATGTTTTCGTTAACTTTGACGCCTCTAAAATCGTCGAAGTTTAGTTGTTTTTTTTCACTTTTATTTTTTCGAATTCTTAGTCAGGGCGCTATACAGAATCGATTAAAAAATGCTTATAGGCACTTTAACTTTCTAATTACTTATTTCAGATAATAATCATATTGTCTACTTCTTCTGTTAAAAGCGTACAATAAAAGAAATCTGTACCAGTATTCCTTGAATTACGAAGGAAGATTAAATGTTGGCGAATACAAACAACCAAGAATATAACCTACACAGTAATTATAGTCTATAAATGACGCGGGGATCTTGCCCTTTAGTATCGTATCAGTGGCTGCAAAAAAATGTCCTCCAGAGGGGAGGGGAGGGGCGCATTGTGGTTGGCCACGCAAGGAATTGTGGTCGAAACAGAGAATTGGCGCAATGAACCGTTGCGAGATTTTGTCCAAATTATCAATTGCTGCTCCGCTCGCTACGTAGCAAAAAGTTAATTCTCAGAGACGTGCTTATTGTAATGACAGTTAGTTGGAAAGAGGGGCAGAAAGGAGGTGATCTTCCTTCATGCTTGTCCTCTCGTTTTAGTTTATCCCAGAATGCACGTTTATCAAACAGGAAATCATACTGAATTTCCTACTTTAAAGGGGCAGTGTCACTGTAATAGACTTTACATTCGCGTTCCGGGCCGGAAACTGCTATTTCCACCGATTTTGATATGAACTAACGAACCTCTAGACCATGTGGGATTCTTAAAATCAAAGCAAATATGCAAAAATGACTAACAAACAGTCTCCAGGGAATATATTGAAAATCCTTTCAAGCAAGCATTAAGGGATGGAAGTTTAACTGTTTGTATCCAATTAACAGCCACCAACTGAGCGATTACTCGGTACATGCGTAGTACCATGACATAGCCCCTTTAACGCACTGCATGCCGGTTAATCTCGGTAGTTCTACTCTCGCGTATTACTATGGTTAATGCATCGGAGACTTATAGATACTTAGAATAATGGCTCCCATTAAAGTGCCACCACGACGACAATTTACCATTTCGATTTGCCTCTTTTTCAGTGTCAATATATATGTCAATCGGTATTAGAAATATCCGAAATAGTAAAAAATATTCCCAAATTAAATGGGCAAGTTAAACCACAAAATGTTAGGAGAGTTTACCGGTAAAATCCTGTCCCCCGTTACTGGAAGCCGTTCTCGGTATTCAGCGGAAGTGATGTCATACACTTAACACGACAACCTCATGGCGCGAAATAGTGTACATAAAAAAGTAGCCAACCTCGCAAAGATAAATATAACTTTCTTATGTACGTGAAGACATTTTTAGTAGAAATATGCCTCCAGGCGTTGTGTTCTGCAGGCCAGCGTTGACATCACTTCCTCTGAATAAACCAATGTTTAAGGCTGAACAAAGTGAACGGCCTCTAGTAATGGCGGACGTTTAGATTCAATATTCGGAGCTAAAAAAATAAGACTTCCTGTCGTTGTATCGAAAAACAATTTGAACTGGTAATAATATACCAACTCTACTTTATGAATATGCAAAAACATTGATATGTCAAAATTTGATCGTTGTGGCACTTTAATGCTCTTCAGAATCGTTTTCTGTTTGTCAGCAAGATTACCGCTGATGAGCTCACACATACAATTGATGGTTTGCACGTTCCGTCATAACCGGCCATGTTGGTGTACAGTTAACAATATACTTTTTGTTTTGTACACCAACATGGCCGCCATGCCCTTTGTCATTTGTATCTCTGGGGATTGAGTGCACAACCATCTACAGGCAGTGGTGTTGATAAATTACGATATAGAGCGGCTTTCGATTGAGTGTCAAAGTAATTAAGTAATTCAAGATTAGTTTTAATTGAACCAATCACGAGAAAAACGCTGGCCTAAAATAAAACCTGATTGCGTGCAAGATTGCGTTTGGTTTTAGTGGCTGATAATTACAAAACATTTCTCACAGCAAAGCAACGCAACAAAACAATCACTCAGTTACTTTCAACACTCAATCGAAATCTGCTCTATAGCTAACTACAGACTGAGAACGAAGACATGTAACTACATCTGTCAGTCATGCGGAACAATCAAGTGAAAAAGGGTGACATCTGGCTAATGTACCAATCAGGCAGCAGAGGATAGTCGGACATGCGCGCTTCCATGCGCGAGTAGGCGATTGATTCGCCTGGATTACTTGGCCCCCACTCAAACAAATACTGCACGGCACGATTACCTTCCACGCCATAACTATCCTCAACTACTACTCCTTTTAGCCACTGGAAGAAATCATCAACAAACCCAATACTTGCTCGTAGATCCCAGATTCTGAGGGCCTTGCTTATCGCGTACGGGCAGCTCATAGTCTGGTTTTGCACCTGATGTTGAATCTGGTCCCGCGCTACCCGTGAGAGCCGTACGAGTCGCGGGCCATCCCGAATGCCGTAGACGACTTGTTTCATATCCCCAGCGTACATGTGGTACCACCATTCACGTAGCTTATACATTGGAAACTTCCATTCATCTTGACCGGTGTAGTTCAGGCAAACCTTGAGCTCAATGTACTTACCCTATTGAACGAAACGTACAGTACTGTAAGACCAAATAATTTTATCCCTAACCCTACCTACCGGTTTTATTCATGGACAGGAGCCATTACCAGGAGCGTCCATATATACTATACCCGTGAGTGAGCGTATGACCGGTTTGAGCTATTTTAGAACATGTTTCCCGGGTAACTGCCTTCTGACTCTGCTGCGATCGTGCATATGCTTGCCGTAATTATCGAGATTAAGAATGATCTATTGTTCTTTGAGGTGATTTTACTAACGCTGCATTGTCCTGACTATGGTTTGATTGGATTCCCAAAGTGTGGGCTCGTGAACTCCCGTGAGATCTGTTCTAAATATAGCTCAATCCGGTCATACGCTGACTCACAGACCTATAGTATGGGAGATGGACGCTCCTGGTAATGGGCTCCTGCCATGGGCATTTAACAACACTGATTTGAATTTCGCGCCACAACAAAAGTTATGGAGTACTCAAGTGGACCATATCCTGTTAATGTTGCGGACTCTCTCGACTCCAAGCGCATCGTTATCAAAAGCCGCAAATGTTTAAGTCAAACTTAGTACTGGGGAGAATACCTCGCAAAGGATTCTGGATAGGAAGGGAATAAGCTTCTGTCTTTTGCACTCGCTGTTCTTTCTATCATTATAGCAACTGAAATTCTTTTATGACAAAACGTGTTCGGTCTAAAATGGGAAGTAAGTAAACAATGGACGTATCATGTGATACCAGACTTTTCTCGGGTCGATGAATATTTATCGAATGTTAAACAAAATAATTCTTTTGACGGTCAGACAAAGGACTACCTAGAGTTACTCAAGCGAAAGGCTGGGATTGACAACTGATTGACGTCTAAGCTCTCGTGGCTTGTTTGCAAACAAGAATTAATACAACATGAATGGTGTTTAATAAAAAAGACAATTGATCAACTTTCGTGCCGATTCTCGATTCTCCAGGAACTTTATTTTGTAGTTCGTTTGTTCATAGAATCATGTTCACATACAAACGGCAGAGTTTACCGGTTTACTAAAACAGTCAACTCATCAAAGTGTGAAACGAGCAGAACCTCGATTTTCAGGCTCGTGTATGTGTAAGTGTGCTTCAGGCGTCCCTCAAAGCTGTACTTGGGCCTCTCAATCATGTTCCTTATCTACGCTAATGACATAGGGGACCAAGTATCCTCAACCATCAAGCTATTCGCAGATGACCGTCTGTTGTATAGGCAAATAGAAAGTGAAGAAGACGCAGCACAACTTCAGGCCGACCGGCGTCACTAGACTTAATAGCTGGGCTAACAAATGGCAAATGGACTTCAATCCCACCAAGTGCTATGTGTTGAGAATGTCACGATCACGGAAGATTTATTCCATTCACCACAACTATAACATCAATGACACCATTTTGAAACGGCTGTAAATAACCATCTATACCTCGGGTGCATTTCCAAAGTGACTTGCGATGGAATGTACATGTCAGTAAAATTACAAGTAAAGCAAATGGCACTTTGGCCTCAATTCAATTCAATTTATTATTATTTAAACACGGAAATTTTAACAGTAGAACTGAACTGATTTACATAAAAGCCGTGTTGATACTATCTAAAAACGATAAGTAAACCATTTTTTACAATGATGTATCAGTAAAGCCATGTTATACTAGCCGCATATAAGTATAACATATTTACAATGATGTATCAGAAAAGCTAATGCTAAAGAGAATTAGAAATATCGCTAAATAAAAATAAAAAATACAATAAGTCGCTAAATACTAATTTAGACTATTGTCTAATTTATTTGCTAAGCCGAAGACAATGCAGTCGAACGATGCAATATTTATCTAAGGATAGAGGCAGTTCTTCTTTGTTTCTTAAACATATCTTGGGACTTCGTCTCACGTACCCCACTTGGAAGCCCATTCATAGGAGAACTTTTTCTTAGTAAATTATGTGTTTGGTTGGGGCAAACAGAGTGTTGTGTTTGACCTCCTAAGATTATAATTATTGAGCTTCCAATCGTGGTAAATAGCTCAGCTAAACAAGATGGCGCACAAGTATTTTGAATTTTATGTATTAAAACTCTTTTTCTGTTAGCCCTCCTAGCATCAAGTGTCTCCCAGAAGAGAATCTCGAGAACTAGTTTTGAGCTCGTTCTATAGTCCGCCCCAAGAATGAGTCTAGGCGCCCTATTTAAAATTTCTTTAATTTATCAGAGGAATTTATCACATGTATCCCACACTTCACAACAGTAACCCAAGTGGGTTTGCACAAGAGAATCATATATTTTCATTAGTGTATTTTGACAAACAAATGGCCTGGCCCTCTTGAGCGCCCCAGACCTGACACTGTTTTCTTTGTTATGTGGTTAATGTGTTCTTCCCATCTTAAGTTTTCATCGATTTCAAAGTTAGTTCTTCATTCAGATTTGCCAATCTTTGTTTAGAGCCAATCATCATAAATTCTGTTTTTGCGATATTTAAATTTGTTGGCTGTAAGCCAATTGTTGATTTTATGTAGTTCACAGTTTGTTCTATGTGAAACGTCATTAATATCCGATCCGCAAAATGTGACGTTTGTATCAACGGCAAAAAGACAGGGTGTTGATGTATCTAAGCAGTTTGGCAAGTCATTTATGTAGACAAAGAAGAGCAGTGGCCCGAGGATTGATCGCTGTGTGACCCCACAGGTAATTATACTCTCATTGGACACTGTATCCTCTACTGCGCATGTCTGATATCGATTTGAAAGATAGGACTGCAGCAGTTCGAGCGATCTGGAATTTACTCCATAAAGCTTCAATTTTTCCAATAATATAACGTGGTTCACGGTATCGAAGGTTTTTTTAGGTCGAGAAAAATAACAATATTAAAAAGCCCCCGATCCATGTTCACAAAACCACGGATTGGTTGACTTATCAAAGCAGTCATTGTTGAATGGAGTTTCCTGAATCCAAATTGTCTATTTGTTAAGAGATCATGATTAGATAGGTAATTATATAGTTGGTCATTTAAAATTCTCTCGAATATTTTACTTATGACTGGCAGAAAAGAAATCGGTCTATAATTATCCATCTCATGTCGAGGGCCGCTTTTGTGCAAAGGAGTAACGCGGGCTCTTTTCCATTCCAGAGGGAAATATGCCTGAGTCAATCACAGCGTTAAAAAGAAAAGTGAGAGAGTCCGATATGACTGGAGCTGCGGCTTTTATTTTTTTTGCAGAACTGAATTCCATCATGACGGTAGCTTTCTTCGAAGACAGTTTTTCTATAGGTTTGAGCACTTTTGATGCATGTGCTTGTAAGGCTGAACTCAAAAGCACAAGGGGCTTGATTAATATATTCCTTGAAATCATTTGAATTAGACCCTGAGGTTTAAGCTAGTTTAGCGCCAATCTCTAGAAAATGATTATTGAATTTATCCGCAATCTCAGCAGGTGAGGAAAATGTAGTTTCATCATTTCATGCACCGGCTGATGTTGTTCCCTTGGGGTCACTTCTGTTTATTTCTATTTCTTTCTTTTCTATTTCTATTTCTATTTCTTTCTCTGCCGAAATCTTTCTATCTGCTCAAAGAAGGCAAAGAACAAAGCCTACAAGACCTTAGTAAGACCACAACTCGAGTATAACTCTGCAGTGTGGGACTCGCATACGGCTCAGAACATCAAGAAGCTCAGAGCCCGGGGGGGGGGGTGGGGGGGGGGTGGGGGGGGGGGGGGGGGGGCGGGGGGGGGGGGGGGGGGGGGGGGGGGGGGGGGGGGGGGGCGGGGGGCGGGCGGGGTACTTACATGAAAAATGGGTATGTATGTGAGGCCAAGAGGCTCAAACCCTGACCCTGTTTGACCCATTCCGAGCTCCAAAACCCTGATTGCCTCCTTTTTGGGGAAAAAAAACACCTGAATGCCCCTTCTTTAACTTGTTTTCCAAACAAGGTCGGATATATATCCCGGCCGGTATACCGCGTACCGGGATATACCGCGTACCGGGATTGCATGCAAAATACGGAACATTTCAAGTCGGGACGTGGCATTGGGTAAACAAATCAACAGATGAAGTACATAGATAAGTACTGAAGTACGGGAACCTCAGTGCTTGCATGTGGGCAGGCGATAAAAATGCGGCAACAGAATATCTTTTTTTGACATAGTAGCTAAAAAAAACCTAACTGCTTAAAAAATATTGAATCCCGACCCTGACTGCACCAAATTATACTCAAATCCTGACCCTGATCTGCCCAAATCAGGCCAAAACCCTGACCCTACCTGCCCAAACGGAGCTCAAAACCCTGACCCACCCGGGCGGCACATACATAATACGTCACAAACAGGAGTACCCCCCCCCCCCCCCCCCCCCCCCCCGGGGCTCAGAGGACGTACAACGGCGTGCAGCACGCTTTGCCCATAACAACTACGACTACCGCCACGCCAGTGTTACAAAACTAGGTAAAGAACTCGAAAGATCAATAGACTCATAGTTTACTTTAGCTTCTTTCCTCAAACCATCAAGAACTGGAATAAGCTTCCGGAGCGCGTAGCGACTTCCGACAAGTTCGGACCCGCTGTGAAAGATTTCTTTTCAAGGGACTAACTTATTCATTTCTTTGGATATTTATACATTTATCATCAATGCAATTGCACTGAATTTTTTTAACACGCCCACTGGGCTTCTGTGATTTTGCTGAAAAGGCCACTACGGAGTATTTTGATATATATAGATAGATTTTGACGTTAAGTCTGGCCAAACCGAGGATCAAAGCGTTTAAACGAACGTTTGAATCACACGTTATAAATGGGAGGTGCTTTATACAACAGGAGACTCGGAACAATCAAAGAAAGGAGGTGGGCGTAAAAACAATAGCTGAACTGTTAGCGGGAAATGTAATACAGTGAAACTGTGTATTTTAAAGTTCACGGATCTTTTTTTGTATTACGCCAGTGCCAAGACGTCAGTGGCGTAGCCAGGTTTTAGAAATGTGTAGGACAAAACAACCGCTCCCTAAGGGTTGCTTCTTGAGGGGTTCGGAGGAGCATGTCAGATTTAGCCTTTCGTAAAATGCCTTCTGCTGCACTTTAAGGTCATGTTTTGTGCATTGCGATAGCTCCACAAGCCCAACATTCATTTGTAATAAGACAAGTAGGCTGTAAAATGTGTAGGCCCGGGTCTAAAGGCTAGTGTTACGCGACAATAATCACGCAACATATTTTTATTATTTTTATCATTGAAGTCATATCCTAAATTTAATCTATTAAGAATAATTGCCGACAGTCTTCAAGTGCTAGTGTCTGAAAATGAGCAACCTTTGGGAACTAGGAGAAAACTTGCTGACTTGCTTAGGTTGTACTTAATTTACACTTTTGGCTACGCAGTTCATTTTGAGCGCTTCGATGTGCTTTTATAATTAAGTGAGTCCATTTTGGGATACCATGAATTAATACAACGTTTATGAATTAGTTGCATATTCTTAGTTACGCTTTTTAATATGTCTATATGAAACAAATATGAAAAAGTTGGGAATCTCGTGATTAGTTAAACAAATGAATGATTGACACTTGAGCTTGTAGCCTCGACATCAGGATTGTAGCCTTGGCTGTTTCAGGAACAGGCAGTATCACACCAGCCTGCGTACCTACATTAAATTGGCATCATTGACAACTTTATCAAAACATCAAAACTATGCAAAGAATGAAAAGAAAAGGAGATAGCTCCTCAAAAGTTACCTAATCTAAGGACTCCCGCGGGCATACTGTCTGGTCCGAGAACATAAAGGAAAGCCAAAAAGTTCTGTAAAATATAGTTGTGTATATCGTTAGTCTGTTAGTAGTTAGTCAGTAGTTAGTCCGTAGTAGCAGTGTAATGTCATATGCAAGAAGAAAGTAAAAAGAAGAAAGTAAAAAGAAGCCAGAAGTGAAGATCCCGGGTCGTAATACCTCCCGTAACATTGGTAGAGAAATCCGTGTCTTATAAAGAACACCGAACATTCTCTTCGTAACACTAGTTACGCACCTGCAAGTCGTAATGTAAAGCGCGCTGCAATTCACTCATGTCAGTTTTTCATCTAGCCTCCGATGCAGACGTCTTATGTGGTTCCGTTTCCTCCCTCCCTATTTCCCTCCCACCCTCCCTATCTTCCACACACACGAAACCACATAAGACGTCTGGATTGGAGGTTATTTCTCATCGTTAAAGCCAACTTACTTACATTTTCAATACAATCGACTTCGGCTCTTGTCAATACTAGTGACGATGCCGTCCACCAAACAGGCCCTTCGCGACACTGTAGAACCCTTGCCGTCCTTCCACTCTAGTAGCACCTGTAGACAATAATAATAATAATAATAATAATAATGTCTTTAATGAATCACCGATAAAATACATATCGTGTGTTACAGCTATAAGTAATAAAGCATAAATATACAACTCTCATAATATAACAAACGTAAAGTATTTGGGAACAAAGATTATTGAGTAGCTAGGTTATACCTAAAGATTAATCTATTTACAAAATAATTTTTAAAACGAACAGTATTAATTCTCGGCCACTGGGAAGACTGACATCTTAAGGTTCTAGACGAGGGCTTGATTTTGGGCAAAAGTAGCTTAAGAGGATGGTTGCTGTTATTACATAGTTTGTGGAAAAGTTTCCTATCATATTGTTCAAGTAGTTCTCTAATAAGGATATTCTTAGAAGTGTAGCGTCTCTTATAGCATCTGTCTAGGAAACATTGGACAGTGGACAAGTCAGCCTCAGAGGAGCCATACACGGATAGTCCATAAGTAATCTTAGGAATAATTATACTGCTAAAGAACAGGTCAATTTCCGACTGATTAAAACCTTCCTTTCTAAGAGATCTTAAGACGAAAAGGCATTTTTTGCTTCACTCAGCTTATTTTTAACGTGACTAGAGAACTTGCAATCTTGTTGGAAAGTGATACCTAAGATATTTAACTCTTTTTGTTGAGGAATGCCTTCAATGCCGGTGTAGTGATCAGTGTTACCTTTTTTACGAAAAATAAGCTCATTACATTTTGATGGGTTACATGACATTTGATTCGTATAGGACCAGTCTCTAAAATATCTAATGCAGTCTTCAGCTACATCAGCCGTTTCCTTCCATACTGGAACAATAATTGAGGAATCATCAGCATATTTGACTAATGCTGCCTCGGTGTTAGGTTTAACATTGAGATCGTTTAGGAAAATATTAAAAAGATAGGGCCCGCTTACACTCCCTTGAACTGTGTCCTTGTTGACATGTATCCAATCGCAAGAAATACCGTTAGAGACCACCCTCTGCTTCTGCCACTAAGAAAGCTTATGTACCAATTAATTATATAAGAGTTCAGTGGGAGAAGTTTAAGTTTAGAGGAAAGTATACTATGGTTAACAAAATCAAAGGCCTTGCTAAAGTCCATGGCAAACAGTCTAACCGCATTACATTTCGGATCATCTAAGTCTCCAAGCAATTTGTGTTGTATACACAACAAAGCATCAGTACAGTTTTCACCGATTCTGTAAGCAAACTGTGATAGACTGAGGTTGTTTTCCAGGGTGTCACTCAGATAAGTTCTATAGACCACTCTCTAAAAGACTCTTGCAATCACCGAGGTTACATTTATCCCTCTATAGTCAGAGTTTACAAGAGGTATGTCAATCTTAGGTACAGGGTTTATATTTGCTTCCTTCCAGGAGATAGGCCAGGTTTGTGTGTGCAGGGACATGTTCCAGACTTTTGTGACCACATGTGATAGAAGGTCCGCATGGTCCTTCCAAACCCAATAGGGGATGAGATCGGGGCCAGTTGCAGTTTTCTTTAATTTACTCAAAATGTCCAACGTCTGGAGTTCAGTAATCTCAGGGATATGGTTCTCATTGTCAGTACTAACAAGCTCAGGTTCAATATAGTTATTGTCGGTTGCACAATCTGCCAAAGTATTGGTTAAGCTCCTTCAATGCATCTTTATCAAATGACAGTGCTTTATTAGCCTTCCTATTTGACAGTGAGTCTACCCTTTTCCACCAGGTCCGAGTGCCTAAATTACCAGGAGTTCCAAGGTTCCTACGATTGTCAGAGATAATTTCGGAAATTCTCTTATTAATAGTTTTTAGACGCTCAGTGTTCAAGATTGATAGCTTGGACCGGTCTCTAAGCAGGGATTTAACAAGTGGAGTGATCCACACAGGGTCTCGAGTAGACATGGAAACAGTTCTACGCTCTTACTGCTGTACTGCGCTCACAGGGGACAGATACCAACTCCTCGAACGTTTTCCCCATGTAGGTAATCTTTTTTAATTCCTCCTCCCTATCGCGACAGCCAAGTTTTGGTTCCCTTGTAGAGCTTCCCAATTCTATAGGCTTTTTCTCCTCTACGTGACTGATGTAAATAGTCCCGTTGTATCGAGTAGCGTACATTTTCCAGGTCTGTTTATGGCTGCCTGTGTCAAAGACTGTCGCCAGTAGTTTTTTCATAGCTCCTCGAGCGAGTACGATCTCTGCCTCCAAACTAGTTAAAATCAAATAGTAATTAATTAATGAATTTATTAGAGTTTAGTATATTTGAAGGTTATAATTTGATCCTAATCCTGATTTAAACCTTTTTTCCCTTATGTCAACCGAATTAGATGCAATCTAATAGCTAGTTTCTACACTGTCTCACAACACTGTCATGTAAAAAAAATCACCTATGGCAAAACGTGTCCCAGTCTTGTCAAACCTGTTTCCCAATCATATCAACTCTATTTTCTAATCGTGTCAAACCTGTTTTCTAGTCGTGTTAAACCCGTTTTCTAACCGTGTCAAACCTTTTTCTAATCGTGTCAAACCTGTTTCAGTCTGAATCATGTCAAACCTGTTTTCTAATCGTGTGAAAACTATTCCAGTGTACATTGTTTTTCCTCGTGCCATAGCTATTCTACTTGTCAAACTCTTTATTAGTGCCAAAATTCAATTTTATTTTATAAATATGGATTCCTAACTGCCTCCCGGTTAGCTCAGTGGTTAAGCTCCGACCCCGGCCGGACCAACACTCAGGATCTTAAAATAACTGAGTAGAAGGTGCATCTTTTGTGAAACAACTGCAAATGGTTAGACCTTCGCTTCATCTCGGATAAGGACGTAAAATTGTAGGTCTCCCATCGGCCTCACGTTTATCAGTCTCACCAGACTCTCACGAGTTGGCCATTGCTAAACAATATACTGGCTATGAAAATTCGGGATCAAGTAAGGAACCATCGACATATTCTTAGTGCCTATATAAGCCCACTTTTTTAATCATTAAAATCAATTCTACAGCAAGTAAATAGTTGAATTGTAAACTATTTCTTGATTTGAGTGCTCCGTCTATGAATTATGGAGGTTTCTATTTCCAATATGCTAATTATGTGATGTCATGAGGCGTCATTTATTATGCCGTCATTGTATACACATCCATGTTATATGTGAGGCTTATGATCAGTAACTGTATCTGTATTTTGTACAAATCAGAAATAGTTTCACTCACAAGGAGAAATAAATGACAGTAACTCGTAGGGTCCTCGTAGAAGCAACACTAGCTCAAATCAATAAATAGTTTACTATTCACTTCGGGTACGCCACGCAAATCTGGGCGCCACAGGCCATTGCTTCAATTACTAGGTTAGAAAGAACTCAGAGGCGTGCCACGAAATACTGGTTAACTTACCGTGTTCTTGTTCTATTAACTATAATCAGGGGGGACGGCGGAGCGAAATTTCAAAGGGGGAGGGAGGGGGCTAAAAATTATCATTGAGCCGGTAGTGACTTCTAAGACTATAGTTTGGTCATAGGCAAAAAAAAGTGGAGAGGGGGTGGGTCTATAGCCCCCTCAAAATCCCCCCCACCCCCGGCTGCGCCGTGCCTGAGAATGATAGGTTACAATCTCTGCCACTCGTTTGACTCGTTTTTACAGACAAATGTATGGAAAACTGAAAACATGATTGCACGCTTCCCAGTACAGCTACATCCCTCAAATTTTGTTCAGTTAATCTTTTACCTGCAGACAGTGAATATTTTAGAAATTCGATTTTACGGAAGTTATGTACCGATTAATTCGAAACATCAACCCCTCCCCCCGGGCATTTGAACTTTTCAGTGGAGTTTGGGCTAGCTGTTCAAATTCCCCTCCCCCGGGCCAAAAATGTCAGTTCAAATGCCCTATCCCTGTGCACTGCACGGTCATATTAGGCGATCAAATCAGTGCCCCTACCCCCGAGACAGTAGTACTGAGTTGTAGTGACATCGCATTTAACAGACAGTTTAGGCCAGGCAAGTAAAAAAAACATGTTTATCGTCCGGATTTCCAAAAAAACGGAGCGTGCGGCCCTCTTTATTTGTTATTTTCAACTTTTTATAACATAACACAAGTATTGATGTCTTTTATGTCTCTGATATGGCTTTATGGATATGCCTTTGCTTATCAGGGAACACCACTTAAACCTTCATGAAGCGGTAAATCTCTGATCTTTTAATATACGTACTGGTGTGGCCGAAAATCTCTCGTGTTTCCATGCCATGGTCTGTTTCCCTTCTGGATGCATTCATTACACAACGGGTAAAGTTCCCTAAAGTCAAATTGCATTTGTTACCACAATACAATAGGAACTGAATGGAGTTAACTGACTACTGCCAAACGGCCTTAAAAATAACTGACAAATGACGATTTTTTTACTGACAACTGCCGAACCTAACAATACCTGACAAATTCGTTTTTTGTGGGTCAAACATTGTAAATTTTCTCTAGTAATGATTAACTAGGGCTAACTGACAAATGGCCAAACGTTTAACTGACATGTAGACCCCCCATTCAGACCCTCATACAAGCACCACATGGAGCATCAAACACAACAAATTTAATTTCTCGAGGGAGATTCTATTGAGGACCCGATAGATTATAACAAATAAGGAGGAGGCGGCCTTAAATATTCGTAAGCAATTTACATTTAGATTTTAATACCTTCAAAATAATACAGCACAAAGCTTTCAATAGAGACCCCTTTTTGAAGCCAGTTGGCTTGTAAAAGCAGAGTTGTGTCCTTTGAAGACGTCTAAAGTGACCTCCCATTCCAATTCCGCAATGATTTCGATTGAGGGAACCACGCAACACATAACACTGATGAAATCGACTCGTTCAAATTCTCCCCACCCCTCCCATCTGGTGTCAAATTCCCCACCCCCAGGACAGCCACCGATGTCAAATTCCCCACAGAAACGAGTCAAATGCCCGGAGTAAGCCTGGGGGTGTTGATGTTTCGATTTGATCGGTGCATTTGGCGTCGGATTCCCTTACAAACACTGTATTTCGCGCCATGTTTGCACCCCTTTCAAAATGTCGGAATTAACCGCGAACTGGTCTATTACCTGAATTTTCTTTCATCCAACACATGAAACATATGGCTATGCTCTGTTATGCAAAAGTTGTTTCATGTACAACAACCGAAAATGCTAATTAACTGACACGCACCAGACGCCAGAGTCTAACACAAGTTTTCATAATTTTTAATAGTTCCATGAAGCTCTATATTCGAAATAAGTTGCATGACGATTCTAATGGCAACCTAGCCAGTTGTAAACCACAACCGACTGTCTAACGACAGTGTGGTCTTACCTCAGTGATCGCCTTCTGTTTGTTTGTTGAACTGATCGGAAGGTCGAAAGCGAAAGCGACATTGGACTGTTATTGAGCAATAGCAAAACATGAGTTCAATAAAGGCTAACAAGGAATTCTTCTGGGCTATCGGTGCATGTCTTTCACAACTAATTAGTGGGAAATTAGTGTAAAACAAGCCACCCACTAAATGTTTAACTGAAAAAGACTTCACTCGAGACTTACCGCTTCTTAACTGTTGCGCTGGAAGAAACCTGCATTGTTAATTGTTCCTTGTTCAAAATTATCCAATGCAAAAACTGGTCGAGTGGTCTGACGAGGTCCCTATGAGTAAATTCCATTCTGTGTGAGATTAAATCCAGCAGTGAGATCACTGCCACACATACTATAGTAGGCAGGTCCTAGACGGTGCAGCTCTCTGGTGTCGTCGTTATGAAAGTTTCCCTGTCCATCGATCGAATACGAACCTAATTCAGTACAAGAGAAATCAGCCTAGTGGAGGCGTTGAGGTAGCTTTGTGGCGAATGTACAGGTCTGTAACGTTTATGCTGTGCAAATGCCATGTCGCTAACGGTGAAGTTACCAGATTCACCTATTACAGTTTCAGCTGTGCAGTGTCTAACGAAATAAGGTCAAGCTCATTAGGATGATGATGAGAGGGGAGGGGTGGGGAAGGCTGAATGGCAATCGCGTGGCAAGGGGGAGATCACAGCCGGAAAATGTTAATCCATGCAGGGGCCAATGGGAATATTGCAGTTATACTCTACAAATGCAAAAAAAGACTAATATAATGGTTTCAAAGAGCACACCAAAACTATTGCAGGCTATTTTTTTCTTACAAAGTTACGAGCTAGCAAGGCTTGGCAAGGCTATCTTGGATGCCGCTGAGAGGTTCTACTGCCCTCGCTAAGCCAACGCAGCGAGGAGCGAAGCGACATACAAACGTCTGTACGTAAATTTTCGAACTTTGTTAGCTCGTAACTTCGTCGGTGTCTAAAGTGTCTGCTCACACTCTGAGTTGGTCATTCTAATACGCTCTCTCATGAGTTTTGATCAGTAATTTTTAAAACTACCTGCAGAATCCCCATTTAATAAAACGGCACATACGTGGAAGAAACAATAGGGCCAGCACGTGTAAATTGTTTATTGAATGTATACAATATGTAAGCAGTGAACAACTCGAAAGCTTCACGGCTACTTTGGTCACTGCGCACTGAATTACTTTTTTTCTTTTGTTACTTACTATTACCTACCTATCTTCTATAACTGGTCTTGTATTGTCTCTAATCCCTGTATTCTTGAATCAGTGTAAAATAGAATGAAACTTGACTTGGCCCCAAGTGTTGATTACATATACATATTAGGAGTGACACAGACCACTATCCAAAACGTCGGCTCCTAGCATGTGCTCACCTTTGAAAAATCATATCTGCAATTGTATATATTTTTTCAGCGATAGGATTTGGTGTATTATACTTAATGAAATATTGAATTTAATGTTAAAACCTTGTAAACAATTATCTGGAGCGTTTTTTTTAGAAAACCTGAAATTTTGAGGTTTTTGCCATTCGAATTTTTACTCTCTCGAAAGGAATATTCACAACTTTTTTTTCTGTTTTTGCTAGCACAATTTTATTTAGCATCAATAATATTTAGTAAGCTTTGGCCGGAATACTTTTAATCAGTTTGGATTCTAATTACTGCTATTGACAGAAAACTATGGTCCTTTCAACTTTGACAACTTAGGTTGGTTAGAAATTCATAACCCAATATTTTCGCCAATTTCCGCCCAAGGGATTTTGATAAATTTTGAACTGCTTCCAGTTGTTTAAAAAACAACCGTTCGACTAGATTTCGAGCAATGGCTCTAAATGTCAAAAACGTAGGATTGATTACGTCACTAGTATCTGTGGTCAGATCAATATTTTGATATTATCAGTTGCATCGATAAATTGTGTACTGTTTGTGAGAACTAGAGCAGAATCAAGCCAACATATTAAAAGTTACGGCATTTTGTTTAAATTCGCAAAGAGTTTCGATCGAGACACCTTAACAGAGGAATGCGTACCAAGTAAAATACGTAAAAAAAAGTGTATACTGCATCCATACTTAATAAGTTGATATGAAACCAGTATAAACAAATCAAATCTTAGATGTCTTTACGCTTAGTAATCTCCCCTGTATCCCGATCTTCACGAAATCAGATCTCCATTTCACCCTGCAGCAGGCTCTCTCGTGCCAGGTACTCCTCTCTCTTGATCTTGATATCGAGTGAGTAGGGTACATCCGGGATAAGCCAAGCCAGCAGTTTAACAATAGAGAAAACCACTCCGTTGAACACGACGACGAAAGCCAGTCGGGCTGCTAGCACGTAGTAATACTGCAGCGTGAACCTGTACGGTGGATAGGGTGAGACGTACTCCTTGAATCTGTAGAGACGAATACGTCGTTAAATTACAATCAAGGACGATTCAAGCGTTCATGTCATTTTGTTGCTCCAACTGTTGGATGTGAATACGATAATATCACTGGAAAAACTGCACCTCTTCCATGGAATGGACATTTGTTGGAAAATAGTTGAAAGTTTGAATTTCCATGGTTTTGCATAATTCCAACGGATGGAAATATGTTGGAAATACCTTGGAAATATTGTTCTCAAACTCATTAATAATTCATGAGCTTTTTAGTCAATCAGAGTGCTGCATTTGGTCACATGCATGAATCTTGATACCCAATGAAACACTAGATGAACATCACTAGTGATGTTCATCCGTGTGTTCTCATTGGGTATCACTAGTGATGTTCATCTGTGTTCTCATTGGGTATCAAGATTCATGCATGTGTTGGACCTAATTAAGCTACAAGGATTACAGCATTAGTATGATTTTACATGTACATGGAGAAGTGAAGGAGAAGACGGAAATAAAAATCGGTGCCCAGAGTGTGACTCCAACCATCATCCTCATGGCTGCTCTTGATTACTTGTCCGCTGTCTTGCCCACTACACTATCAGGCCGTTTGTTGAAATGACCGTGCCAAAATAACAATCACAACCCTTGTAGTCTATAATTGCATGCAATAAAATTCCAGGCAACAATACTTTCTAATGATTTATGAATGTAGGTATTGTTTTCGCTTTAGAAGTCAGAAGCGGCCTCGTGCTTTCATCTTTCTCGGTGTTTGGATCCCCTGGTAAAACACTAGCTCTCGTTTTTGATCTATCACTTGAAAACTCTAATTTCCAATGGAATGGACATTTGCTGGAAAATAGTTGGAAGTTTGAATTTCCATGGTTTTGTACAATTCCAACGGATGGGAATATGTTGAAAATGCCTTGGAAATGTTGTTGAAAACTCGGATTTCCAATTTTACAACTGCGCAGTTTCTCGTTTTCTGATTGGCTGATTGCCATTGGAAATAAAAGGACATACCACGGTAGATTACGTCACATACCACGGTAGATTACGTGACATACCACGGTAGATTACGTGACATACCACGGTAGATTACGTGACATACCACGGTAGATTACGTAACATACCACGGTAGATTACGTGACATACCACGGTAGATTACGTGCCATACCACGGTAGATTACGTGACATACCACGGTAGATTACGTCATCGATTGATTGCGTGCGCTAGTGTCACTTTCCACTCGCTTCTCTATTTTTAGGTCTTTGTGAAATCCACAACGTACAACTTTACCCACGCGATGACGCAACACGTGGTAAATAAGAGGACAATACCACGAGAAACTATCGTAAATTTCCAAATCCCGCTCTTGTAGTCCTGTCTGTATTGAGAGCTACAGCCCATGGCTTGCTACGACCTACTGGGCCACCGGACAACCACATGAAAAATGAGCTGTTTGATTCTGCCACTTGTAACGTTTTTAGTCACTATTTATATTTTGGAATAAACATCTGAAACATAAACCGGTGGATATATTTTAACTGAACGTCATGTTTTTTTCTCACCTGCAGTATGTCATGTTGTAGGGTAGATTCTTGAACGGATTATAAGGTCGTGATACGGCTTCAAGGTCTTCCACGTTAAAGTACGACAGACTATTATTCATATAACCTCGTAAACTTCCGTCCGGGCTGAACGCGTACTTGTACACTTGACTGAAAGGTACAATCAGCGGTGAGATAAATCTCTGCTGACGTTTAAGGCAACATATACACAAATAATACACAAATATTAGTAATGATAAAAAAAGACTAAAAACGGAAAGGAAAATTGCGGTTAGAAGAACATCCAGGGGCGCAACCTACCTTGGTATAAACTCGGAAGTAAAAGCGATAACGAGCGAGTTCAGGATGATCGCCGCAGTGCAGATCGAACTGAGAACAGTGAGCCATGCCCCGATATCCTGAGCCCGCTGTGCCACCGGTCGGCGGTAATTCACCACAAAGTTGATAGCATCCGAGCGCAGTTCCAGGATGTTGTTTAACAATGCCAACAGAGGAGCCAATGGGAAGGCAGCTACAAACATAGTCACGAGCCCAAACTGAAGAACTAAAAGAGACCAGGAAAGAGGACTTGTAAATCCTAAACGTACGAAATGCATGGCACTACATTACACACACTACGATATAGCTGATATCTCACACGCATGCGCACATCCTATTACCCGTGGAACAGCAACCATTCCAGTAGTGATGCTCATGATCGGAAGTTAGGCTAATTTGTGGTTGCGAGGCTACGCGTGCTGTGCGGATGAATCCAAACAAGAACGAAACAGATGTTCAAGTTTGCCGCTCCACGGGTAATAAGATGTGCGTAGCGTAACTACATCGTTAGTCTAAGAAATACTAGTATTTCATAACTACAACTGGGGCCAAAATCCTTGAAACACCCCGCCCCTGTATCAATGTTAGGTGCAAGTCAGAGTTGTTATGCACTTGTAACCAACATTGCACAGGGGGAATGAGGTTGCAATGGAAACAAAGTATTTCAAGACTTTTGGCCCAAGTTGTTTGAGTTTTCCTCGCTCCACAAAAACCAACACGTTAAATTCCAATTTGATCTGTGGATTAACTGGGTTCTGGTTTTGATCAGCCCCTATGGTTGTTTCAGGTCCTGACTTTGATCAGCCCCTATGGTTGTTTCAGGTCCTGACTTTGATCAGCCCCTATGGTTGTTTCAGGTCCTGACTTTGATCAGCCCCTATGGTTGTTTCAGGTCCTGACTTTGATCAGCCCCTATGGTTGTTTCAGGTCCTGACTTTGATCAGCCCCTATGGTTGTTTCAGGTCCTGGCTTTGATCAGCCCCTATGGTTGTTTCAGGTCCTGACTTTGATCAGCCCCTATGGTTGTTTCAGGTCCTGACTTTGATCAGCCCCTATGGTTGTTTCCGGTCCTGACTTTGATCAGCCCCTATGGTTGTTTCAGGTCCTGGCTTTGATCAGCCCCTATGGTTGTTTCAGGTCCTGACTTTGATCAGCTCCTATGGTTGTTTCAGGTCCTGACTTTGATCAGCCCCTATGGTTGTTTCAGGTCCTGACTTTGATCAGCCCCTATGGTTGTTTCAGGTCCTGACTTTGATCAGTCTCTATGGTTGTTTCAGGTCCTGACTTTGATCAGCCCCTATGGTTGTTTCAGGTCCTGACTTTGATCAGCCCCTATGGTTGTTTCAGGTCCTGACTTTGATCAGCCCCTATGGTTGTTTCAGGTCCTGGCATTGATCAGCCCCTATGGTTGTTTCAGGTCCTGGCTTTGATCAGTCTCTATGGTTGTTTCAGGTCCTGACTTTGATCAGCCCCTATGGTTGTTTCAGGTCCTGACTTTGATCAGCCCCTATGGTTGTTTCAGGTCCTGACTTTGATCAGCCCCTATGGTTGTTTCAGGTCCTGGCTTTGATCAGCCCCTATGGTTGTTTCAGGTCCTGACTTTGATCAGCCCCTATGGTTGTTTCAGGTTCTGGTTTTGATCAGCCCCCATGGTTGTTTCAGGTCCTGGCTTTGATCAGCCCCTATGGTTGTTTCAGGTCCTGGCTTTGATCAGCCCCTATGGTTGTTTCAGGTCCTGGCTTTGATCAGCCCCTATGGTTGTTTCAGGTCTTGGCTTTGATCAGCCCCCATGGTTGTTTCAGGTCCTGGCTTTGATCAGCCCCTATGGTTGTTTCAGGTCCTGGCTTTGATCAGCCCCTATGGTTGTTTCAGGTCCTGGCTTTGATCAGTCCTCATGGTTGTTTCAGGTCCTGACTTTGATCAGCCCCCATGGTTGTTTCAGGTCCTGGCTTTGATCATCCCCCATGGTTGTTTCAGGTCCTGGCTTTGATCAGCCCCTATGGTTGTTTCAGGTCCTGGCTTTGATCAGCCCCTATGGTTGTTTCAGGTCCTGGCTTTGATCATCCCCTATGGTTGTTTCAGGTCCTGGCTTTGATCATCCCCTTTGGTTGTTTCAGGTCCTGGCTTTGATCAGCCCCTATGGTTGTTTCAGGTCCTGGCTTTGATCATCCCCTATGGTTGTTTCAGGTCCTGGCTTTGATCAGCCCCTGTGGTTGTTTCAGGTCCTGGCTTTGATCATCCCCCATGGTTGTTTCAGGTTCTGGCTTTGATCATCCCCCATGGTTGTTTCAGGTCCTGGCTTTGATCATCCCCCATGGTTGTTTCAGGTCCTGGCTTTGATCAGCCCCCATGGTTGTTTCAGGTCCTGGCTTTGATCAGCCCCTATGGTTGTTTCAGTTCCTGACTTTGATCAGTTTCTATGGTTGTTTCAGGTCCTGGCTTTGATCAGCCCCTATGGTTGTTTCAGGTCCTGGCTTTCATCAGCCCCTATGGTTGTTTCAGATCCTGGCTTTGATCAGCCCCTATGGTTGTTTCAGGTCCTGACTTTGATCAGCCCCTATGGTTGTTTCAGGTCCTGGCTTTGATCAGCCCCCATGGTTGTTTCAGGTCCTGGCTTTGATCAGCCCCCATGGTTGTTTCAGGTCCTGGCTTTGATCAGCCCCCATGGTTGTTTCAGGTCCCGTTAGCAATTCAGAATGCACGAGTAATACGATGAGCATGCGCAGTGGGTGTAATGAAAGATGGCAGATTTGAGGAAAACTAGTATAAATAGCGGTTCCAAAAACTTTAAGACAGAGGAAAAGATTAAGAAAACAGACAAAGTAGTAAAAACTGAACATTTCGATAAAACCCGGTATCCTGCTCCCGAAGCCGCGCTCTCTTACCACTCGGCCATATAGCCGAACATTTGCTGTGTGGTTCAAAATAAGCTATATGTAATGCATAGGAGCGGACGATCTGTATTTATTATTTACAATATGAGCGACCCAATTATATGGGATTTACAATGATGAGCCGTTGGACGAACCATTGTAAATCTTATACAATTTGGACACCAATATTGCGGTTACGCAGTTTCCCGTCGGGCTGCTGGCATTCAGAATTGTTGCTCTCTTTTTATATCTATGACGCTACGCTCACTGGAGCACAACTAAATGAGCCCCGTCCCTCCCCTCCCCTGTGCATAGCTTTCCGTTTACAGCCTTCTCTTTCTACTAACTCTACAATTGCGATGGACAAATTTGAATAATATACCGGTAAGTTCTATTTTCTTGGTTTCCAACATTCCCCATAGACTCAAAGACAAATTAAAGTCGACGCTTTTGCCATGTTGGTTGAACTAACAAGAGAAACTAAGCAAGGTGTATGGCGGTGACATAAAAATGACAAATAAACCAAGAAGGCGTAATATGGCGTACAGCGTCAAATTCTATTGCTGCATTGGTCAGTCATTTTCTGACTCTACATACCCATCTCCAGGTACTCCTCGAACATCCTAAACTCGGGTTCCTCTAAAAGAAGGTAATCCTGCTCCCACTGAGGAAGTGGTGTCTCTTGCTTGTTCATAGAAAACACGTCCTCCATCTTGCTTCGAAATTTATGATTCCACCAACGCTTTATGGAACTAAAGGTGCATCGTCGTTATGAAAGGAATAAAATGATCGGAAAAGAGTTGTGATAAAAGGGGTTGAAAAAAACATTCAAGACTATCTATCGACCATCACGCTTTGCACGACTCAAACGATTTCGACATGCAATGCGTAAAGACAACAGACATTCATTTACTATTGTTTTTAGTATGTAACAATAGCTATACCCTCGCTTTTTGCCGTGGTGACTTTAGGAGCCTGGGCAAAGCACTGCTGCATTCTCGAGCATGCCGCAAAGCATCATGGTCTACAGACTCTTTATTTAAGTAAACGTTTTTATTGCTTTCCGTTGTTTCTTAAAGAAAGGTTTATAGTGTATCTAAGTATTTTGGAGCCCTCGTTATACGTGGAAAATATCCGTTTTCTTCCTGTATTTACAACGAGGAAAGAAACAACGACATGTAAAATAACTCACGGAATCATGATCTCCTGGATCTGACTTTTGAATTGTTTGCCACCCAGAAGAACGGCCAGTTGAATGCACAGCTCCATAAGACACCCAGACGGATCACATCCTTCCATCCTCACGCCGGCAATTCTCCTAAAGTGTCCCGGTATTCCTGTCACAAAGCTGGTCTTGAAGAAGGCGATGTAGAAGAATGACGAGTACATGTTGACAGCTTGGAAGAGGAACATCTTGATCGTCAGAATGTTCTGGTACTCTGTCATAGTGCGAGGATTCTCCCAGTTAGTTAGCGCAAATGCAAGTTTACTGTAAACCTGGTGCAGGAACAAAATAGACAATCATGATAATAATAAATAACTAAACCGTGTGATCTGAATGTGCAGGTGAATACCTTCAGTCAGAAGGAACGCACAAAAGGGTCCTAATCTCGAACCTATACAGAAAACAATATCGGGACTTCATATGTATTTTGTACCCAGCCTTTCTTCTAGCTTCCTAGTACACAATTTGAGAAGAGTGAAAGACCGTTTTTGTTTCTTGCTGGTGATCACAAAGAACACGGGTCACCGGTACTAATCTCATTAAGGGTAATCAGTTGGCTTGAATTTTTGATTAGAAACTTAATGTTTGATGAGGAATGAGCAGTACATTTCTAATTATCATCCTAGATTGCATAAATACGCCTTGTATCAAGGAACCGGAATCCTCGGTTAACATTTAATTCAGGGATAAATTGGGCTTTGAGTAACTGGGCCGGCCCTGAATACTAAAGAGTACGCATGCGCACGATATGCTGCTATAAATTTGGACGCCAAAAGATTAATTCAATCATGTCTTGAGGTTTGCGCAAGCGCTCTCATAACCCAAACGATCTCAACCAGAAAACAACTTTGACGGACGACTCCTTGTTTATGGGGAGGTCTCAGCGGAAGTTTAAGGATGTCCAAAAGTAAGAAACGTCTTTTTTTTACGATTTTAAACAAGCGTAGAACATTGAGTATTCTCTGTAAACCAAACCTTTCACCGCATAAGTACTAAAACATTTTCGAAGTTTCATAGCTATAAAAATTGCAATAGGGGTTAGGTGCATTTTAATGGCTGGTATATTGGCAATCGTGTACCTTACTCAAAACTGCAATAGAGAGTAGATTTAACACGGCTGACGTGAGCGAAGTATAGATACGACTGCTTCCTGGTAGATTCTTTATAGTTGATAAAACACCAAGCACGATAGCCCTGTATATCACAACGCCAAATACAGAGACTAATACGAGCAGGATCATCATTGTAATTGCAGCACTGGCCACCACGTATCTACCGGTTCGTACACGCCACGGTATGTAAGGCTCCATAATGCCCGTGACGGGGTTGGGTCGCCTCTCTTTTACCGTGGCTACGAAGGTCGGTCTTGGTGGCTCGAAGTCTTCTTCAAAGTTCATCATATCCCACTCGTATGCTAGACTAATCTGCAACGGAAGAAAAGACTTGAATAGTATTTTAGTAAAGAGCCATTGCATGCAGTCGGTATCATCTCAACTATAGCTCAATTGAACTGGTAGTATGGCAGCTACCTTAGTTAATGTCAGTTCGAATTCGTAATTTGCTTCATCACTGACAAACTGTAAGCTAAGTGTTAAAAATTAAATGTCACTTTATTAAACGAATTGGTGTATTCGAGTGCGAATATGGGCCATATGTTGCGAGCGCCGGTGATTACACGGGTCACGAACTGCTTTTCTTTGGCTCATAAAACACTTGAAAGATTTTGTAAGCGCGCGAGCCAATTAAAATAGGCCTGATAAAATAATAGCCAATCAGCTTTTTGCGCGGGAAAAGGTTTTTTTTTTCAGCGTACGCTGTTTCCTGAAAATTCCAAAACTGTTTCTTGTACTCCTCGTTAGATCGAAGCTGTAGGCGAAAATAAATATTTACTTGTTGTTCTTGATAGTCATTTAATAACAATTTATAACACGCAACATTGTGTAATACAGCTGGGAATAGCTGATATTACAGTGGCATCTCTACGAATAGCAGTTTTAGCGGTATTGACCCGAACGCCTCACTTCGATGTAATGAAGCGCCATTGAACTCATCATTCTTGCATGACACCAACACCCTCTTAAACAAGTACGACTAATTTAGATACACAGTTTGAATAGCACTTCGTTACATCGAAGTGAGGCGTTCGGGTCAATACCGCTGAAACTGCTCTTCGTACTCGACGCTACTGTAATATCAGTCAGTTATTTTTACTCGTCAATTTTGTGTCAGTTTCTCGCCTGAGACTTGAAAAAATAAAACTGACTTGTAACTTTAGGTGTAGCAACCTCTGAAGTATATAGACGTTACCTGTTGTCTCTTCCACACTTCCAGGAATATTACTGACCAGAATGACATAAATACGGCAAAGAACACAGTCCCTTGGTAGTCGAACGCGTGCGAGTAGCGCGCGTACTGACAGCTGGTCGTCAAAGACCAAAAGCTGCAGTTCTTGTCGCATAAAGGGCACATGTAGAAGAGCCTGCTGTTGTTCTTGCTGCAGATATCCTGCGCAGGAATAAAGCTATCGATGGTTAAGAACCCGATAACAAAGCAGATTAAACCAACTATCGCAGCACTTGTCAACATCATGGTGTACGTTCCTAACCACGCGAAGTACATCGCCACACGTGACCCAAAGTAACTTTTGATGGCATTTAATGGTTGGAACTTGTACCATCGGCGGAACGAAGCCCAGTCGTTAACGAGTCGCTGACGATCATTTCTCGCTGGCTCGTCGGGCGACAAGAACATATCGACATCTCCATGGTGTAAGCTGTAAGCATCGTCGTAGATATTCTCGTTGAGCAGTCGTCGAATTCCGAAGTCTTCAGGTTCCGTTGAGTAGTATGCTGACTTTAGCAGTCGGTAGACCAGTCGATTTCGATCCACAGGATCAAAGAACGTTTCCTTATGATCTTGGAACAAGTACATGCTCATTTGATTTCGTTTGAAAAATGCGTTGATGTGTCTTTTTTTCTCTAGTGCCGAAGGTTTATCGATTTTTAACAGGTTTCCCGCCTTCTCCTCGTCAGGTTCTCGTATGGGCACTCGGAGCATCATCGTCTCGGCACACTTGGCGAGCGGTTCCCATGGGGCGTGAATCAGGGTGAAGACAGTTTGTGGTTCCTGGATTGAGATAGAAGCGGCATCAAAGGAAACTCCACAAACATTTTTTGTTATGAATACCTAAATCTAATGCTGTGTTTGTCTCCTGTACTGATTGTACACTAGGTTTCAGTCCATAAAATTCATTTGAATTTCCCGCGCGCCGCCATCTTGGATCTTATGACGTCACACGGTTGACTGTATTGTTTCACAACAAAATAGGTCTTGTTTTCTGACAATACTGTGTGACGTCATAAGTTCCAAGATGGCGGCGCCCGGTAAATTCAAATGAGTTTTATCATAGTTAGTAGACATACCACATCCTCTCCTAACTATGGTTTTATGGACAGGAAAATCTGACATCTAGTGTACAATTTACAGGAAGCAAACATAGCAACAGATATAGGTATCCATAACAAACATGTGATAGCAAACATTATTTTTCAGTGGAGGTTTCCTTTGAAGGGTTTTCGACAACTAGATGTGGTTGGCTAATTTAGCAGTACCGAGTCTTTTATGATAAAAACTAACTTACATCTGGTTTTATAGTACGAGATAATAAGGTAAGGCTACTCTAATAAACGTTAAACGATTCAATAAGTAGAAGGTATCGTATATACAATGGACGATGTTTGACCAACGCGAGGGGCTATACATAGTGATTACAAAATACCTAGAACTTGAACTTTGCAAGCGGTTTAACAGCGTTACTTACCATGTTCTTAATCCCTTTTGCAAGACCTTTAAAGTTCCGTTCTTTCACGGCCTTGCATAATGAGATTGCGCGGGACGTCAGACCTTCTGCATAGCCAGCGCACTCTTGCTGTAAAATATTAAGAACGAACACGAGAACGAAATAAATAGAAAAGTCGTTAGGAAAGAATTTTCAGGTTTTGGTCTGCCGGATTTGTATGAATTTTACTGGCTTTAATAAGTCCAATTGTATTTTGGTCATTCCTCAAATACTGACATAACATCTTCATGTGGAATGTTTTAACGGAAGCTTGGAAACTCGTGTTTCCTTCAAGAAAACTAAAAACAAGCTCGTGGTTAAGCTCCGGCCTGCGGGAGGTCGCGGGTTCAAACCCCGGCAGGATCAACACTGTACTCAGGGTCTTAAAATAACTGAGTAGAAGGTGCTGCCTTTGTGCATGATCGAACTGAAAATGATTAGACCTTCACTTCTTCTCGGATAAGGACGATAAATCGTAGGCCCTCGGAGAAGGCTCCATAGAGGGGCTTTAAGCCTGTTGAGGTTCTCCGTCCACTTTCGAGTGGTATAAAACGGAATAAATCGTAAATAATGCATGGACAGTTGTTTTCTAAGGCCGTACACACACTAACCTTTTTCATAGTGGGCTTGACATGTTGTAGCAGCAGTCCTTGGTCATGGAGATTCTTTTCAAAACAACGTCTCTTCCTCTCGTTCTCTTTCTGTACTTCCTCATCACCAACACCTACTATGGTCACCAGTACAAAGTCCACCGTCTTCTCTTCGCTCAGGAAGTCATCATCTTGTAAGTCGTCTTCGTGAGTTAAATCCTTTTCAAGTAGTTCTGCTTTGTAGCTTTGAAGTTTGTCAACTGCTTTGCCGAAAAGGGTAGTTTTCAGTTTTTCCATAACTCAGTCAATGAGGAACACTATGAAAAGAAATTATACAGTTTGGTAGATTTACTGATTTCTCATTTCCTCTATTTATAGAGTCAAATATCTCCAAAACCGAGTACAGGTATATAAATAATAAATAAAACGTATTATGGGCGCTTTCCATTCAACAAAAAGCCGAAAATTCCAGTCAGAAATCAAATGGAATGGTAAAATTTCCGGTCCGAAGTTTCGAAAATTGAGGTCAGGTCCTCTTTTTCCGAAAATTCCGGTTCGATTCAATATTCCCGGTTTAGATTTGTCGTGACATCTTACACGTATAAACTAGAGCAAGATGGCGGCGGTGTAGACTTTACCAATGCAGTAGTTGCCTTTATATTTCGGATAGCTTGGAGATTTATTTCTAAAACCACACTTGCAATAGCACGATTACAGCTTCGACAAGTTATGTAACGGTAAGTCGAAAAATAGGCACCCAATGGATGCATGTGTCTACTGCAAGCTCTTATTAGGAATGTGATGCTGAGTATGAGAAGATCGATGGAATAATGCAAAATTTATTTACATGTACACAAATTGTTACGTCATAAAGGTTGGACCTTTATTGACTGGGATTACGCAAATTCTCCCCAAAAAATATTGATCACACTGTTTTGACACAAAATGAATATTTAGCAAACAATCTAACACCTAGAACATGGATGTTTTTGCCTCAGTATGTACACTGTTATCCACTACTTCTCAGTTGACGGAGCTTGCAGCCTAAGAATAATATTTTAGCTTACCTGTTTGATGCCCATTTCAGACCAGGTGACAGTTCTCTAGAGAATTGTGCTTTTTTAAAATTATATAAATTGATACATTTCGTTTTGGGATACATAAAAACACGCTGAGTGGGTCTATTATAATTTTAGAAACATATTAAAATTATAAGAAAAACGTAAAATGGCTTTCAAGGACACGAGTAAAAAAGTATGTAAGCTTAATTATTGGTACTGATCATGAGTTAACGATTTCGTTGTAAGATTTTGGATAAGTCCAGAAAAAAATGTTGTGCAAGGAATCTTTATAAAAGATCATGCAGAAGATTGAGCAGGTGGAATTCTAACCTGTGATAGATAGATAGATAGATATATTGCCTTTATTTAAACACGATTATGATTAAAGCACATTAGGCTTATGGGGTCGTGTGTCTACTACTAAGAATAATATAACTGTACATCTATTTACAATACTAAAAATTACTAAGAATACTTACAAATGTAATAACTGTAATAAGTAAATAAACTTCAAATTACTAAATTGAACTTAGCATCTTTCATAACCTTTCATTCCAGCGGTTTGACACATATTTTGTAAGCTGCATTTGTAAATCGTAAGAATTAATCAATGTTTATAACGTGGGGCAAAGATGGCCGATAGCAAAGACCAGGCAAGTTCGAACGGCCTCGTTTGCAGGACTGCTTGGACACGAGGTTGTCGCAAAGCACGATGGGATAGAGAAGCAGTAGACACAAAAACGAATAATCTTCAATGTTGCGTCGCTAACAAAAGCTGCATCGAGTCAGCCATTTTGCCCGTTTTGAGAATTGAAATCGAGCATACTAATAACCGGGTGGTTTATAAGAATGGAAACGCGCATTTTTACCGACCGGTTTTTCTAATTCACTACTATAGTGAGAGCTTTGCCCCACTTATTAGTATGCAAGAAATCTATGACCCCCAATTGCCACGCCCAAGAATCCACAGAGCCATTTACCGCGCTATAAAACGTTTAATAACGATCAGGAAATATGACCAGTTTGTCCTTAACCTTTGCCTAAACTTAAGCACTTAAAAGCGAGAACAGCTACAGGGAAATACCATGAGCTAGAACGACTTGAACGCAGTATGGTGAGATGCTTTAACGGAATCAGTACTGGAATTGAACGAGACAAAATAACCCTGGCTATAAGAGGTTCATTGAATGTAACATACTAAGGCATGAAGACCGTCGTACACCGCCAACACTTGAAAGCCTGATAAGTTAGTGATGGTTAGTGATGAGAACAGCTACAGGGAAATACCATGAGCTCAAACGACTTGATCGCAGTATGGTGAGATGCTTTAACGGAATCAGTACTAGAATTGAACGAGACACAATTGTTAGTTTGGAAACGCTTATCCTTAGATTTATATTCAACGTAATTCAGTACGACATTTGTGGTAAACAACTGCGGTTGACCCACCCAATAAAGCTATGTCCGCAAAGGAAATTCCTTTAGGCTGAAGTCATAGTTAGGGCTTAATTAGAAACCCAGGCATGTATCTAGTTTTGTTTAATAAGTATCGGTTGATATATTACTCGGGCTGCCTGTGGCAGGCACGAGTCTTAATCTGAGGGCCTTTTTGTTCCGTGCAACACCATTTCTGCGCATGCGTTAAATTATGCATTAATTGTATGGTCACGCTTTGTGATGGTCGTGATGTTTCTCAGATTTTACCCATTTTTCTGAGTTCCTCCTGATCTTGATTTGGGCCGAATGGATGAAATACGAGAAAAATATCATATCAAGTGCTTCCAAGAGAAAGCTAAAATTCGAAGAAATAGATATTGGAATCTATAAGCCATCGGCTGTGCAGCATTTAAAACATCCGAGGAGAACATCTTATTTTGGGTGAAGGCACTTCAAGACCAATATTATGAGTCTCTTAAAAACTGTCAGTAATTTATAATTACCGTAAGTTGAGTAGTATACAAAATAGCGGTTCTGGCGCAGCACTTTTCATTTTTGTTGTAAAAACGTTTGAAGGCTCCCTCCCCCACCATCCTTTTTGGACCTTGTTTCAAATCATAGGTACGCTACAACTATCCAATATACACTCAAATTCGTCCAAGCAACCCTTGTATTTTCTGTCGACATCATAAATTATACCACTTCTGGCGCACTATTTCATGGATTATAATCACTTCTGGCGCAACCCTTGTATTTTCTGTCGACATCAAAAATGATACCACTTCTGGCGCACTATTTCATGGATTATGATCACTTCTCGCGCAACCCTTCTATTTTCTGTCGACATCAAAAATGATACCACTTCTGGCGCACTATTTCATGGATTATGATCACTTCTGGCGCAACCCTTGTAATTTCTGTCGACATCAAAAATGATACCACTTCTGGCGCACTATTTCATGGATTATGATCACTTCTGGCGCAACCCTTGTATTTTCTGTCGACATCAAAAATTATACCACTTCTGGCTAGTGGGACAGGCGTAGTGGTTCTGGCGCACTAATGACCACTTCTGGCCCACCCTTGTATTTTCTGTCGACATCAAAAATGATACCACTTCTGGCGCACTATTTCATGGATTATGATCACTTCTGGCGCAACCCTTGTATTTTCTGTCGACATCAAAAATGATACCACTTCTGGCGCACTATTTCATGGATTATGATCACTTCTGGCGCAACCCTTGTATTTTCTGTCGACATCAAAAATGATACCACTTCTGGCGCACTATTTCATGGATTATGATCACTTCTGGCGCAACCCTTGTATTTTCTGTCGACATCAAAAATGATACCACTTCTGGCGCACTATTTCATGGATTATGATCACTTCTGGCGCAACCCTTGTAATTTCTGTCGACATCAAAAATGATACCACTTCTGGCGCACTATTTCATGGATTATGATCACTTCTGGCGCAACCCTTGTATTTTCTGTCGACATCAAAAATGATACCACTTCTGGCGCACTATTTCATGGATTATGATTACTTCTGGCGCAACCCTTCTATTTTCTGTCGACATCAAAAATGATACCACTTCTGGCGCACTATTTCATGGATTATGATCACTTCTGGCGCAACCTTTGTATTTTTTGTCGACATCAAAAATGATACCACTTCTGGCTAGTGGGACAGGCGTAGCGGTTATGGCGCACTATTTCATGGATTATGATCACTTCTGGCGCAACCCTTGTATTTTCTGTCGACATCAAAAATTATACCACTTCTGGCGCACTATTTCATGGATTATGATCACTTCTGGCGCAACCTTTGTATTTTTTGTCGACATCAAAAATGATAC
Organism: Actinernus sp. WN-2022; assembly: GCA_030867875.1. Lineage (NCBI taxonomy): Eukaryota > Metazoa > Cnidaria > Anthozoa > Actiniaria > Actinernidae > Actinernus > Actinernus sp. WN-2022. The sequence goes on from JAOWCC010001634.1 coordinate 59,406,008, forward strand.
CACTTCTGGCTAGTGGGACAGGCGTAGCGGTTCTGGCGCACTATTTCATGGATTATGATCACTTCTGGCGCAACCCTTGTATTTTCTGTCGACATCAAAAATGATACCACTTCTGGCGCACTATTTCATGGATTATGATCACTTCTGGCGCAACCCTTGTATTTTCTGTCGACATCAAAAATGATACCACTTCTGGCGCACTATTTCATGGATTATGATCACTTCTGGCGCAACCCTTGTATTTTCTGTCGACATCAAAAATGATACCACTTCTGGCGCACTATTTCATGGATTATGATCACTTCTGGCGCAACCTTTGTATTTTTTGTCGACATCAAAAATGATACCACTTCTGGCTAGTGGGACAGGCGTAGCGGTTCTGGCGCACTATTTCATGGATTATGATCACTTCTGGCGCAACCCTTGTATTTTCTGTCGACATCAAAAATGATACCACTTCTGGCGCACTATTTCATGGATTATGATCACTTCTGGCGCAACCTTTGTATTTTTTGTCGACATCAAAAATGATACCACTTCTGGCTAGTGGGACAGGCGTAGCGATTCTGGCGCACTATTTCATGGATTATGATCACTTCTGGCGCAACCCTTGTATTTTCTGTCGACATCAAAAATTATACCACTTCTGGCTAGTGGGACAGGCGTAGTGGTTCTGGCGCACTAATGACCACTTCTGGCCCACCCTTGTAGTTTAGTTGATATCAAAAATGATACCACCTCCTAGTGGGACAGACGACACCACTATCTACCCAAGCACACTCCAAACGTCCCCACAAGATTTCGTGGTATCCAAAATCGGTACTATTAGAGAAGTGATGCCACTGTAGTATAGCTGTAAACATGCGTGTATACAATCATTGTCCATGGTTAACCATTGGCCAGACAACTACTTGTGGGAAAAATTGTGTGTTTGAGTTCTGCAAGCAACATAGAGTCTTTCTCAAAAGAGGGTCGACTATCCCACATCATTGTCGCAAGTGTGGGGTTGGGACTCAAGCAGAAACACGACTCTGTCGCCCATGTTGCAACATTACTGCACAGGTGACCCTAATGCGTATAGCAAGGAGGGCTGGAAAAAAATTCGATACCGTATTGGCTGAACTTATAACCCAAAATCCTATCCATTTGTAGCCAAAAAGCTCTCCTATTAAAGAAAGAGCAACCTATAATATATCACACCAATATGGATGAGTACGTTGAGAAGTTGCTTGCAGAAATTCAGCCACCAGAGCCCCTCCAGGGTGTCATCCGCAACATCTTAGATGAGCCCATCCCTGAAATGGAAAAAAGACGCCTACTACAACCACTGCTTCCAAAGAGATACAAGCCAAGGCCAAAGCCCTCACCTCGTAAAAAGCGGAAAGCTATCCTTGCGGAGTTTGACCCCATACGTGTATCCCCTAAGAAAGTTGAAACAGTCAAGGAGCCCAAGAGCCTTACGTTCATCCGAGCACCCCGGGCCATTGGGGATTATTTACGTGGGTGGAAGATGGACGTTCCAGAAGGTAATTCTCTAGAAGCAGACCCAGCAGCCTTCCTCGCTGGTGTGCAGAAGCAGACTGTCGAGAAGCTCAAGGAAGAGCTCCAAGACCTCAATAGCATTAAGCTTCAGCTAGCTTTGAACATCACACTCCGGCTCGACAAACCCGAGGGTTCAGTATATGAGATAGCTACCTTTCGGAGCTCACAAACCGTCTTGACTAACAGTGCTGAGATCCGTGGAGCAATAGTAGAAGCACATGCTCAGATCTACAACTACATTGAGATTCTCCTCTAACGTAAGAAGTAAGCTAAACAAGGCTAATAAATGCCTATTTGTACTTAGATCTCTGAGAAAAGAAGGATATAGCCAGACAGAAGTAGATCACCTATTTTACAGTATCGTTCTACCTAACATTACCTATGGCCTTTCACTTTATGCTGCATCTGATGCAGAACTTACTACTATTCAGTGTTTTTTAGATCGTTGTTTGAAACGTAAATATATATCTGAGCATATTAAGGTACATAGTCTGTTAGAGAGACAGGATAAGCAGATATTCAACAAAGTTAGAAAACTCGAGCTACATCCCATGAATGATCTCCTTCCGAAAGCTAAAGTTACCCAATATAATCTTAGAAAGAAGCATAGTCTACTCCCTAAAGTTAATACCTCACGTTTTAAGAACTGCTTCATTAATCGTCTCATTTTTAAGTACAACTTGGCTGTCTAATCCTTTTATTGTCACCTATTTTAACCTCGCGTGCATAGTTATAGCCTGCGGGGGTGGCCGCTTCTTGTGTGTTCACCCAGCGGACTTCCCTTGTTTGGGTGGGCCCGTTGGGTGGGTGGCGTGCAACAGGCGGTTGCTTTCGCAGGCTAGCATAGTTGTATACATTAATAAATAGATCAAATGTTAGGAATTGTATTCTAGATTTTATTTGCTTTTTAGATTTTTACTTGCCTTTTTATATTAGTAACTTAATTTAACATATGATTACAACATTATTATTATCAGTATCATAAACAGTATTTAATGTGTATACACAATTGTATTTGTATTTAGATTGTAATTAGTATTCCGTATTTTATTAAATTACATTGTAACATATGATATGTATTTTATCAATGAATTAAAGACCATTATTATTATTATTATTATTATTGAGAAGTGGATCAGTCGAGGATCAAACTGGGTTATAGATAGAGTCAACATTCTATGGTTGAACATTGCTCGGTATCAACCACTCCGTGGAGGTTCGTATATACCACTACCCGCAGAAGTCGCGAAGAAGAAAGCCGTGATCAATGTGAAAAACAAAGACGACCATTGTCTACGTTGGTCACTACGTGCAGCATTGTTTCCAGTCGCAAAAGACCCCCAGAGGACATCGAAGTATCGAAAAGATGATGGGTTGAACTTTGATGGGGTGGACTCGCCAACACCAATCTCACAAATAACGCGCGTGGAGAAGCAAAACACCATCTCTATCAATGTAATAGTTGGGATCCGAAGGAAAAGTGTTTAGTTGTACACCACATCTCAAAGGAGACTTTCTCAACACGCGTAAACCTCTTACTCATAGAGCACCCAGATAGTGGTCTGCAACACTACTGCTGGATCAAGGACTTCAACCGCCTCCTATTCAATCAAACAAAATATGAACATAGAAAACACTTCTGCGAGCGATGTCTACATGGATACACCACTGAAGCTCTTTTTGAGAAGCACGCCTTAGAGTGCAATAGCGTCAATGACCGCGAGATTTCCAAAAGTCGCAGGGCACCTACGTGTGTACGAGGTTCACCACAGGACACCAGCAAGGTCGCAGCTATGTATGCCTAGCACAACAACAAGGCACACCACAGGCCCCCAACAAGGCTCCAACAAGGTGGCATCTATATACTGCTAGCGAATGTCTAGCGAGTGTCTAGCAAACATATAGCGAATATCTAGCAAACATCTAACGAATATCTAGCGAATGGTGAGCTGAAAGCGTTTAGCAAGCCACTTGGCAATATTGAGATGACCATTTCCACCTGTAAGGTGTAGCACATGGTTCTCTAGAGCACACACATCCGTGGTGGTCAACTGAAAGTGGGTAGTGAGCCACTTGGCGATATTGAGATGACCATTTTCGCAGGCTAGGCGTATTGCACCATTGTTGTCGGCACGTGCATCTTCTACAGTGAGTTGGAAGTGCTTTGTGAGCCATTGATCGTAGTACAACATATTCGACAATGGGAATACTTCCACATTCATCTTTCATCTTACCAAGGACTTTCTTGTTGTCAATACTATACAACAGGTGGTCTTTGCTATAGTTGGTTGTATCGTAGAGATGTTTGTGGGCACCAATATCTGCATAGACGTCTTCCGTTTCGATGTGTAGTAGGAGACTGTCAGTGTCTGTGTAGAGTAGATTACAGCGTTGTCCATACTGCTTTTGAAGCTCGCCATAGTAGAAGTCATACATCAAGTGCTTTGAGAGATCTAGAATCGACATTCTAACGTATACCGGGCGGTCCAGCAGTAGCTTGCTTTTGTAGTTTTGTACAGCAGCTAGATCGTTGTCAAAGATTGTGGAGCGAGCATAGCTAGGTTTATTCAAGAGACGCTGCAGTCTGATTCCTTCTGAAGAGCGCACTAGCTGGACATCGACACGCTTGCGTAGGTTCTCCATTGTTTTCCCAAATACGCTATTGTTCATCAACTTGTAGAGGTCTTGCTCGAAAGTGCTCTTCGTAGCTCTGTGTTCATTCGTACGTATGGCTCCATCCATGGGCTTTGTTCGAATCGTAGTGCTCTGTGGATCTTTTTCAAACGCATGCCAAGAGATAGGTATAGCTGTAGGTTGCGGTAGTGGAGCACATATCGTTCTTTGTCGCGAAGGTTAGGCACAAGCTTTTCCGCTTTCAAAGATCCATTGCCTTTATAGAGTTTCTCAAATAGATTGGTTTGATACTCTGAAAACCAGGCGCGGTCCACTTGCATTCTCTCGGGGGCTAGAGGATAACTATCGTGTGCGTTGTGAAGTCCTCTAGGATATTCGAGATCAACTTCGCGGATGTAGCCTTTATCCGCATTGTCTGCAAGATTGGTGATCTGTTGTTCAGTAGGTGTGCACCACTCAAATCCTCCTGTTGGTAGATATTGACTCATAGCCCAGCCATAGAGGTTATTGGAGTCGAGGTAGACTATGTGGCTTTTTGGCTTCTCGGGGTTGAAGTTGGGCACGTTAGGATTGTTTGCTTTGGCGTACCGCTGAGACACCATGGATATCCCACCACGTAGACCTTCCTCAATGAAGAGGTGCATGTCGTAGTCTACAAGCAGCTCGAGCACCACGTCAGTCTTCTTTAACAATGCATCCCATGAGAGACCAGGGCTTGTATAGTAGTGAGCTGGGTCCAAGCCGTAGTTTTGCATGCATGTCTCGCGAAAACTTTCAAACACATCTGCGAGAAGAAGCACTTTACATCACATTCTTTACACCTACCAGTGCTACGCGGCAAACATGATTTCATATCATAACTACATATACATATATAATCGCCGTGACCATAAAACGCACCAATACCCACGATTGCTCTCATCTGACTTGATAGCTCAGTTGGTAGAGCGCCAGACATGCAACCTGGAGGTCGTTGGGTTCGAGTCCCACTTGGGTCAGATATTTTTTCTCTTTCCCTCGTAGGGCGTGCACACATAGCACTACAGCATACCACTTTACATCACATTCTTTACACCTACCAGTGCTACGCGGCAAACATGATTTCATATCATAACTATATAATTATACATATATAATCGCCGTGACCATAAAACGCACCAATACCCACGATTGCTCTCATCTGACTTGATAGCTCAGTTGGTAGAGCGCCAGACATGCAACCTGGAGGTCGTTGGGTTCGAGTCCCACTTGGGTCAGATATTTTTTCTCTTTCCCTCGTAGGGCGTGCACGCATAGTACTACAGCATACCACTTTACATCACAGTCTTAGCTTACTATAGAATGCTTCTTTTGGTGGAAGAGAAGTCTCTGTGAATCTCTCCCAAGCGTCCATGTACTCATATGGATAAACGCCTTTGCGCAGCAGCAACTTGTTTTTCTCTGGGTCGGGCGTATGCTTTGTCGTTTGTTGGAAGGTGTCTGGGGCGGCACTTGCTACCAGCTTGTTAAGAGGGGATGGTAAGAATTGGGCGCTATCGATGAACCGCAAGTTACCAAGTGAGAATGAAATGTATTTCTCCATATTGTTTGGAATGCAGGAAATATCGCCCTCTGTCTTGGAGATGGATTGCATCAGTAGGTGAGAATCGTATCCACGAAGATTGTGGAATATAACTGGGATGATAGGTGAGATACGCAATTTGAGGTTGCATACCTTGTGTTCAGCACCTCGAAACTCACCTGTGATATGGCAATGATCTCGTATGCGGTTTCTACCAACTAAAGGCTTTTGGCAAATATGACAATACGCTGCTCGATTATAAACCCTCCAGTTTTCCCGCGACATACGTAGTGGCTTGGCCTCTTGGGCTTTGATCTTTGCCTCCTCTTCTTGTATGCATCGCAGAAAGTGCTCAATCGTATTTGTGCCTCGATAGAGTACAGGTGGCTCGCTACGACCGTCACAACGTACAACGATGTAGGAAAATCCGCAAGGAATGTGTTCCTCTGCCTTCTGCGTGTTGCTCTTTTCAGGGTCTTGGGCAGGTCCTTCGATCTTAGTGGTTAAAGCCTCGAGGTCGGCATAGATAACATAGGGAACTTTTAGCTGTTTGTGAATATTCTGAAAGGAGACTTTGTTGTTCTCCTTGGTAGGAATTTCAATGCGAATGGCTCGGTCATTGACACTATTGCACTCTAAGGCGTGCTTCTCAAGAAGAGCTTCAGTGGTGTATCCATGTAGACATCGCTCGCAGAAGTGTTTTCTATGTTCATATTTTGTTTGATTGAATAGGAGGCGGTTGAAGTCCTTGATCCAGCAGTAGTGTTGCAGACCACTATCTGGGTGCTCTATGAGTAAGAGGTTTACGCGTGTTGAGAAAGTCTCCTTTGAGATGTGGTGTACAACTAAACACTTTTCCTTCGGATCCCAACCATTACATTGATAGAGATGGTGTTTTGCTTCTCCACGCGCGTTATTTGTGAGATTGGTGTTGGCGAGTCCACCCCATCAAAGTTCAACCCATCATCTTTTCGATACTTCGATGTCCTCTGGGGGTCTTTTGCGACTGGACACAATGCTGCACATAGTGACCAACGTAGACAATGGTCGTCTTTGTTTTTCACATTGATCACGGCTTTCTTCTTCGCGACTTCTGCGGGTAGTGGTATATTCGAATGCTCCACGGAGTGGTTGATCCCGAGCAATGTTCAACCATAGAATGTTGACCCTATCTATAACCCAGTTTGATCCTCGACTGATCCACTTCTCAATGTAGTTGTAGATCTGAGCATGTGCTTCTACTATTGCTCCACGGATCTCAGCACTGTTAGTCAAGACGGTTTGTGAGCTCCGAAAGGTAGCTATCTCATATACTGAACCCTCGGGTCTGTCGAGCCGGAGTGTGATGTTCAAAGCTAGCTGAAGCTTAATGCTATTGAGGTCTTGGAGCTCTTCCTTGAGGTTCTCGACAGTCTGCTTCTGCACACCAGCGAGGAAAGCTGCTGGGTCTGCTTCTAGAGAATTACCTTATGGAACGTCCATCTTCCACCCACGTAAATAATCCCCAATGGCCCGGGGTGCTCGGATGAACGTAAGGCTCTTGGGCTCCTTGACTGTTTCAACTTTCTTAGGGGATACACGTATGGGGTCAAACTCCGCAAGGATAGCTTTCCGCTTTTTACGAGGTGAGGGCTTTGGCCTTGGCTTGTATCTCTTTGGAAGCAGTGGTTGTAGTAGGCGTCTTTTTTCCATTTCAGGGATGGGCTCATCTAAGATGTTGCGGATGACACCCTAGAGGGGCTCTGGTGGCTGAATTTCTGCAAGCAACTTCTCAACGTACTCATCCATATTGGTGTGATATATTATAGGCTGCTCTTTCTTTAATAGGAGAGCTTTTTGGCTACAAATGGGTAGGATTTTGGGTTATAAGTTCAGCCAATACGGTATCGAATTTTTTTCTAGCCCTCCTTCCTATACGCATTAGGGTCACCTGTGCAGTAATGTTGCCACATGGGCAACAGAGTCGTGTTTCTGCTTGAGTCCCAACCCCACACTTGCGACAAGGATGTGGGATAGTCGACCCTCTTTTGAGAAAGACTCTATGTTGCTTGCAGAACTCAAACACACAACTTTTCCCACAAGTAGTTGCCTGGCCAATGGTTAACCATGGACAATGATTGCATACACGCATGTTTACAGCTATACTACAGTGGCATCACTTCTCTAATAGAACCGATTTTGGATACCACGAAATCTTGTGGGGACTTTTGGAGTGTGCTTGGGTAGATAGTGGTGTCGTCTGTCCCACTAGGAGGTGGTATCATTTTTGATGTCGACTAAACTACAAGGGTGGGCCAGAAGTGGTTATTAGTGCGCCAGAACCACTACGCCTGTCCCACTAGCCAGAAGTGGTATCATTTTTGATGTCGAGAAAAAATACAAGGGTTGCGCCAGAAGTGATCATAATCCATGAAATAGTGCGCCAGAAGTGGTATCATTTTTGATGTCGACAGAAAATACAAGGGTTGCGCCAGAAGTGATCATAATCCATGAAATAGTGCGCCAGAAGTGGTATCATTTTTGATGTCGACAAAAAATACAAAGGTTGCGCCAGAAGTGATCATAATCCATGAAATAGTGCGCCAGAAGTGGTATTATTTTTGATATCAACAGAAAATACAAGGGTTGCTTGGACGAATTTGAGTGTATATTGGATAGTTGTAGCGTACCTATAATTTGAAACAAGGTCCAAAAAGGATGGTGGGGGAGGGAGCCATCAAACGTTTTTACAACAAAAATTAAAAGTGCTGCGCCAGAACCGCTATTTTGTATACTACTAGTTGGACCGACCACTTAAATGAGGCATAGGCACAGTCAGAGAGTATTGAGATCAAGTTATTTCGTTCCAACGAAGATATTGATCTAGCGGAAACGGTTCAATCTGTCGAAGGATTTTTACTTGTAACCATCCACGTCTACTTAACAACAGGAGTAGTTATGTGCCAAGGCACCGCATACGAGGCATGGGCAAAGATTGAGTTTCCCAGATTACAGATGAAAGTAGAGAACTTAATGAATCTTAAAGATACTGCGGACTCAAGCATGTTAAGGCCTGGTTCATTTAACGGAAAATAGATTTACGTAAAAAAATGTTTTCTGACAAAAATAACAGTTTAAACAAAATCTAATTACACCATAATACTAATATCAACTCCTTAAATTTGTTAAGTGGATGGTTGTTGTATCACGTGATCGATGACGTCATAATTATATAAAATCGTTTAAGTGAAATGCGGCTGCGACGATAACATATGAATATAAAGAAACCCTACTAAAACATTACTCCTCCCGCAGTGTTTCAGACCACGCTTAGAAAACATGACTATCATGTAAAGATAAGGAGTTATTAAGGGTACAAAAAGTCACGTGACCTATTTTACATATTTTCGCCTTAATTACTCGTTAATGAAACATTGTAGTCATCTTTTCTAAGCTGATTTAGGTAAAAGGTAGCCTGCGTGCAGACGTTCTCTCTCCTAGCTGTTTTAAACTCGGAGCCGCGTTTTTGATTTACTGATTTCGTGTTCTAAGTCACGTGACAGACCACGTGACACGTTTTACTACACACAAACCACTTAAAGGGGCCGTCTCACCCACAGTGCTTAGCGTGCTTTTGTTATTGTTCATATTCGGGACTTTGACCACTTGTTCACGGTGGGAACCTCACGAACTAAGCGTATTCTTTATGTTGGTGACTGCATGATAATTTTGATTTGAACATGGATGACCTTGATGAAACTAATAGTACCTTACAAGTTGAATGTGAAGTCAACAAAGTGTTATACAGCAGTACTTGGCTGTACTATAACATTTACCGCACACCTGTCGCAGCTATAAACAGAGAACACTCTCTCCGGGTAATACTAATAATTATGAAAGCGAGAGGTTTCTCTGGGGTTTCTCTCCTCGGTTTTATTTTTACTTGCAGACAGAGAGAGAGATATGCTAGCAGGCAAACTCGTTGCTGGCAGTAGCAGAGAACCAGTTCAAGAGAGAACAGTGAACGAATTACAGCTCGTTTCAATGGGAAATTATTATCACGGCGGCTAGATGTTTTCAAATTTCGTTCGAGTATAAACTTTGATCTATCCGGTGAATCCGAAAATCTCGGCCTTCGAAGCCGAAGCCCTCAAAATTTTAGGAAATTGCTCAATTCTTTTCGGGTCGACCAAGCGGAGTTTCTTCAGTTGCCTAGAATATTTACCGCGCACCCCTGTCATCAGTACTATAAACAGAGAATACTAATAATTATGAAAAGAGAGGTTTCTCCCCTCGGTTTTATTTTTCCCTGCAGAGAGAGAGAGATCATCTGCTAGCAGGCAATCTCGTTGCTGGTGCCAGAGAACAAGTTCAAGAGAGAACAGTGAACGAATAACAGCTCACTTGAATAGGAAATTATTATCATGCAGTCTCGGCGGCTTCGTGCGAGTATAAACTCAGTTCAAATGATCTACCCGGTGAATCCGAAAATCTCGGCAAAATCACTGTCTAAAAGCCCGAATTCCGCCCTTCGAAACCAGAGAGAGACTTGTTTTCATAAATTAAGCCCTGAAAATGATTTTAGGAAACTGTTCTTCAAGTTGAGTTTTGTTGCAAATTGTGGTCACGTAAGCCAGCCACGGTGTTCAAAAACCCAAATCGGCTCAAAGATAGTAGATACTCGAACTAAGCGCTAATATATCTTTACATATAAAGATTAATGGTCAGAATAACTTCTCCATGTTGTAGGTGGAAATCGTGGACACAAACGGACAACTGTTTCCTTTCGTTGAGGACGAACGAGACTGGCATCCATCAGAGAACTACGGCCACCTGAAATAAAACTAAAATGTGCATGACCAAATAATTGAAAACACTTAAACTAGTTGTAACCCCTGGTCATGAAGTGCGGGCTCGTACAGGCAGCTTGAATTTCATCAAAATAAGCGTTACTTAATGTTGGCTTTGAAATTTTTAGTCCGGCACTGGTGGCGGTGAGCTCTCAAATTTATATCCCTGTTTTATACAACCAAAGGTTGTGCACCTTGAATAAAAGGCATAAACAGGAGTGTAGTACGTATTGGGGTACCCTTGCCCTCCTAGCAGAGCATTTCTACTATTTAATAGGTATTTCCAAAAGTCGTTCGTGCGTGTGTCTCTTCGCGTAGCTGTTCTTATTTTCGTGTAGCTGGCTTGTTTTCTTCATGACAGACGAAATCTAATGGCGAGAGAACACAAGAAGAGTCTCCGTTAGCAGGTTGGGGACCCTTGGTATATTTTGCTGCCATTTTTAATAGTAATTCTACCAAAAATTAATATCAAATTATCGGGGGTCCTCCGAAATCTCCCTGGTCCTTATAGCGGAAAAGGTCAATCGATGGTCAGTCACGCGATACAGCCATAAGACTATAGGAGCTTTAAAATAACCACAGCAGTAACGATAAATATAATTTAATGTTCAACAAAGGTTAATAACACAACAGTAGCAAACAAGTGAGTACGTCTGGTGGAAATAGGGTGGTCTGTTGTGCCCTGTAGGATTCGATCAATTGGAGCCCTGCTTTGTAGCGAATTTATGACACGAAACATACCAGCACTGCAAAAAAAAAATCCTCCAAAATACAAAGCGATGTCTTATTTATGTATCTATTGTAATACTGTTTATAATATTATGGAATAAACACGTTAACTTACCGAAAAAATGCAGTTCGCACGAGTGAAAATTCGATGGTGTGATCATCACGTGAAGTAAAATTCCAGCACGTGATCAGCTGAAATGACAAGCTTCTAACCTGCGTGACTGCATTCCAATCATACCAATAGGCAGAACATTTTTTGTACAAATCGAGATCTGATGTGCCTATTAGGATTGCGGGCTCCCTGCGGTCGCCCGCAATAAGAGGCTCAATAGGAAGAGCAATAAAAAAGGTTAAACCTAGTATGATTTTTTGACGATAGCTGGAAGGATGGCAGAGATGTAGAGAAGATTAAAACCACTACCATAAAACTCCGGATTTCGATGGCATCGAAAATGGCCGCTATGCTGTGTGAGCGCGCTTAGTCAAGAATGGCGATACCTATTATCGTGAGAAACTTGGCGTACTTACCATACTCGGCTGTGCTGAAATAAGGAAAACAGCTTTTATCGGAATTTGACCCCTGAACCAGGCCTTAACATGCTTGAGGAGTCGTTGGATGAAGAAACAGAGGCCACGCGCGACATGCTTGAGAACATGTTCAACACCTTATGTTATACTAACAAAACAAGTTACAGAACCTGCAAGTTCACAAGTCAATGAAAAACCCCAAGAGCCTGTAGTTTTGGATCAACATATCCTCGAAACTCCAAAAGCAACACGTACACATACATATGAGTCAAATTCAAACCGGAAGAAACGGAATTCTTTAGATTCTTCACGGGGGTAGCTGCGAGGCGGCGATCAGCGAACTTGATAAAGAACAGTAGAGAAATATAGTGATAGCTCTATCACAGGATTGACAAGGATACAACTAATAATTTGGTACAAATATAAACATACATTTGAGAAAATCATCTATTAGTACTCGGAACCTGCAGTATAACAGAACAGCAGACTAAACTGCAAACATGTGTTACATGAATAAGTAGTGTTTAAATTACACTGAATATAAAAAAATATTTTAAATTACATATATCCTAGGGGAGCAGAGAATGAAAGTCACCGCGCTACCGACCACTCCTAAAGACTGCTAATATTCAGCTAATAATTCTTCCCTTTGGTTATTACTAAGAGGATTTCAAATGAAAGTGTATTTCATCTTCAATCTTATGTGGCCCGAGTGAAAGCCCAGATGGGCTCTTGTTTGAGTTTAGTGTAGACGCTACCACGTTAGGATCAACTACGGCAATTGGCCGTTCTATCTACACTCCATTCAATTCGCTACTCTCATATTCTTCGACACTTTGGTACAAGTGTAAACCAAATTCGAATCGATCCCGCACTCGCATCGCAAATTACATCTATCTACAACTATTGCTGACTATTTGTACTACAATCCACTGACCTACCGATTAAAGTTGCTTGCAATCAATCTGTTGAGTTCGAAATTCATTTGTACCGCAGCTAAACACTGTAATTCGTTGGGAACTTGAGAAACCACTTAAGAAACATATCAAACTTCTGTATCTCTACTATGGTGATACAGGACACATCATATGTCTTGCCTCACCACCACGTGACTGGTTGCGGTCGTTACAGTTAATATCAAAAAACTTTGGCTGCGCGGATTGCCAAGTTCGTTTGGAACTTGGGAACTATGTTCCGAAGTACGCAAATCACTTTTGTACCTGTCAATCAAATTGTGATCTTCCAACTGAACTTTGGAACTTCGGTCAGAACTTCACAACAAAGTTGCTCGCGAAGTTGAGAACTTGGCGGTGAAGTTCGATCCCATTTTATAATTTAAGCAAAATGTATCATCGTCTAATTTCCCATCCAGCCTTTTAGTTCGTACTACAGTAGTGCTTGTGAACCGGGTTACAAAGAATATTCCATAATAAAATGGGATCGAACTTCACCTCCAACTTCCCAACTTCTAGAGCAACTTTGTTGTGAAGTTCAGATCGAAGTTCCAAAGTTCAGTTGGAAGATCACAATTTGATTGACAGATACAAAAGTAATTTGCGTATTTCGGAACGTACTTCCCAAGTTCGAAACGAACTTGGCAATCCACGCGGCCAAAGTTTTGTGAAATTAACTGTAATATTCAAGAGAGGTTCCTCGTACGTATCGGCAAAGGTGATCCACTTCCATGATCACGGCGAAGGAGACTACCATAAATAAGGCATTTTATAAAGCGAAAGTACATTCTCATAAGCATTCGAGGAAGGAAAATCGTCGCTAATTGGACTAAGATCTAGAGCTGAGCGAGCGAACAATATCAAAGCTTAAAATTATATATTCTATGACCGAAGTTGTCTTATTATTTATACTTCGATTATTGAGATTCTTTGGTTTCGGCTCCGATCTCCGGCTAGAGGCTTCCGTGGATAGTATTAGTGTTTTTAAACAAATGGACACGGCTATATATACAATTTAGGTCCGTACTCCTTCCATAACAGCAATTTGCGACTGAAGTCTGATCATAATGTCCTTGTTTATAGAAATATTATAATTGTGGCTTTTGACCTTTTTATAGTCAAACTGTAAATGTTACAGTTTGACTAGAAAGAGGGTCCTATAAAGCGGGTCCTTTATCGATATATAAATAAAATAAATAATTAAATGTTGTATTTGTTATAGCAGGCTGAGTATTACAGCTTTATACAGCTGGTGGAGGCCTGCTTTTACTCCTCACACACTCCCCACTACCTAAATATACACCATATATAAAAAGGGTCAATAGAACGGGCGCCTTTGGATTTGCCAGTGTGTTCAGACTGAGGCATCTCAGCCTTCCTGATTGCTTCTGTTGCTTTACTGAATATCAAGCTCAGTCTGACTGATTAAGCTGAGTATGAGCAAAGTTCTCCAGCAACCAGAAAACTCAGTGATGTTTTCCGAAGCCTTCGATGTTCAATTCAATTCAATTCAATTTATTTTTGCTAAAAAAAAAATTTATACAATAATTATAAAATACAGACAGAGAACGGAGATAGACTAAGAGTAATATAATAAATAATAAGAAATGTGTGAGCCTGAGGGCTAAGTTAACCGCTGGGTTTTCTAGTTAGCCCCCAGCCAATTTTAGAGTGATTAGAGAGAGAATAATGATATATAGAAATTATGAGTGTTGTTCTGACAGTATGTGACGTTTCAGTTGTTTTGAAAAGGCGAATGCGCTCGGACTCGGCCAATTAAATGTTGTCATTGAAGTTGGACTCGAGGTTGAGTAATCAATGATATGGTGAGTAGTTTAAACAAGGTTGTCTTGTAATGTCGATAACATTTTTCGGCTCCTCATTTATAAAAGAACGAAAAGAAATATTGTATTTCTTATGGCAGCTTATACACCTGACGTGCATGGGCCTGTTTCCCAGGGAACTATACTCCCAGAAATTTAGGATACAGAGATATCGAAACCCTGACCCAAATTAAAATCGTGAAAAATCGTAAAATATAGGTATTCTTTTCAAGGCTTGAAACTAAAATATGAGACCCTATTTAAGGGACAAGTGAATACTCAAAATTTATTGAACATATCGTTTTTATTTCTCTCAGTCTGTGTAATGCTTTACGTTTATTGAAGCCAGGGATTGTTACGTTTAGCGGACGTTGAGCAAATGCAGGATGTCAAGAGTTAGGGGAACAAAAAAAACGTACCCAATTTAAGGATCGGATATTTTATTTAAGGATGATAATACAGAATATGAGACCCTATATATTTAACGGTCCGGCACCTCGAAAACTATACCCTATCCCGCGGCACATACCTACAACAACAACATCTTTATGTGGACCCGTACACAGTCCAGTGCGTTTTCGGTTTTCACCAAATGTACTTTACATTGCGTGAACGCTATGGTATATATACCTATATGGCTTATATATGGTTGAATACAAGACAATCGACTCACGTGATGATTTTTGAGGGAGGGGAGAAAATAAGAGAACCTGTAGAAAAACCCTTCTCGTAGTCAATGAACAAAGAAGCATGCATGCAGATCTTGGCCATGTTCGATGCACTCACTTAAACTGGTCATTGTCGATGTACGCTTTCCGCCTTGGGATCTAGTCTGTTTGCTAGAACTTTGAGTTGGATTTTGGATACATACGAGAGACTTATCGTGTGGTGTTCTTCGCATTTGCTTGTATTGATTTTCTTCTAAAACGGTACAAGAACACTTCTCAAGAACTAGTCTTCCGGCCATTCTCCATCCTCGTATATTGCCTTGCTTGCCTTGCATACAGGGGCGTAGCCAGCAGTTTGCATAAGGGGCCGGGGGGGGAGGGAGGGGGAGGAGAGGGCACTCCACCAAACTCACGAATTTCGCGACTGCAGTACTCTTTTACATAGATAACGCGGTCTTCTGCACCAATCTCGTCTATTCAGGTACATCTCAGTTTTCAGTCACCAACCTTTTCCAGTAAGACTGTCGCATTGTTCACTGACTCCCGGTAACTGATCACTTAGCTTAAAATTATTAGGTGCGTTACTGTGACGTTACTTTTCAGTTGCGTTTTTTTACGAAAGGGGAGAGGGCCCGGGCTCCCTCTGGCTACGCCCCCGTACATAGCTCAGTCTATGTACAATCTTTGTCTGTTCCTCCTCATCAAGCCGACACTTGCGGCAAAATTTCTGCCGGGATTTCGTCTGTCCCTTCTACCTTCCCATATTTTAGCATTTTGATGGCTTCTAGCACATCACTATGAAGAACATCATCGTCTCTCCGAGAAAATGATGATTAAGTTTCGGTTAGATATTATTGACGAAGTTACAACCTTTCGAAGATCCGAATAATTTTTTTGAAGTCAACCACCCACCCTTCGAAACAGTTTCTGTGATTTTTGTAACGTTCCATTGAGTCTCATTCCATTATATATCCCTGATCAAATTTCACCCGATTCCAAAAGCAATTGCATCAACGTAACCTTTAATAATGTAGTTTCCGATGCATCTTTAAATTTGAAAACAGAGTCGTAGGGTGACTATGTGTTAACACAAATAACCTACCTTCACAGCATTTTGTGATATTTTACGAGTTTTAGAGCAATTATAGCTTCACAGGCTTACAAATTTTTGTATCTAAATTAATACTCAATTTATTTACGATTGCAGTGCATTCAAACAAATACTAAACATCTACTAAGAATTAAGCCGAATTATGGAAGCCCAGAACGGTATTTCCTATTACCGTTTTCCGCTATTGCTCGTTTTGGTACCAAAACCGATAATAGGCAACATATTTTCTATTTCCTATTACCGTATTCCGCTCTGTTGCTCGTTTTTAATTGTTTGTATCACAATTAATATTCAATCGATTTCAATTTTGTTTGCAGTAACAAACGCCACGATGTCAGTACATTCAACGAATATTGCATATCTACTAAGAATGAAGCTAAACAGGGATAAAATGTTGTTTAAAGTTGACCAATGGTTGCTAAGCAACGGCGCACTTTAGTCACGTGATCATTAGGTATCTTGTAGCTCCGTGCTATGTCAAGATCTCCACCAAAGTTCATTGGAAAGCAAGAAATATATAGTGTTTTAGTAGGGGTTGGGGTTAACTCTGGTGGTTGGGGTTGCTACTTAACATTAATTTACTGGTTTTCGTGCAATTATAGCTTCCAGGTTCACTTCAATTTTTTTATCTCAATTAATATTCAATCGATTCCAATTTTGTTTGCAGTAACAAACGCTACGATGGCAGTGCATTCAATGAATATTGAATATCTACTAAGAATTAAGCTAAACAGGGATAAAATGTTGTTTAAAGTTTACCAATGGTTGCTAAACAACAGCGCAGTTTAGTCATGTGATAATTAGGTATGTTGTATGTCAAGATCTTCACCAAAGTTCATTGGAAAGCAAGAAATATATAGTGTTTTAGTAGGGGTTGGGGTTAACTCTGGTGGTTGGGCTAGCTACTTAACATTAATTTACTGGTTTTCGTGCATTTATAGCTTCCAGGTTCACTTCAAATTTTCGTATCTCAATTAATATTCAATCGATTACAATTTTGTTTGCAGCAACAAACGCTACGATGGCAGTACATTCAACGAATATTGAATATCTACTAAGAATGAAGCTAAACAGGGATAACATGTTGTTTAAAGTTGACCAATGGTTGCTAAGCAACGGCGCACTTTAGTCACGTGATCATTAGGTATGTTGTAGCTCCGTGCTATGTCAAGATCTCCACCAAAGTTCATTGGAAAGCAAGAAATATAGTGTTTTAGTAGCGGTTGGGGTTAACTCTGGTGGTTGGGGTTGCTACTTAACATTAATTTACTGGTTTTCGTGCGATTTTTGTATCTCAATTAATATGTAATCGATTCCAATTTTTGTTTGCAGCAACAAACGCTACGATGGCAGTGCATTCAACGAATATTGAATATCTACTAAGAATTAAGCTGAACAGGGATATAATGTTGTTTAAACGTCCAGTGGACATTGAACGGGGCAGTAAGCATGTCATTGTCTGAGCCTTATACATGGCTCAGACAATACGACCGTGTCAGCAGATTGTTATTTAAATTTAAGGTTGCATTAGTTTTGCTTGGTCAAGTTGATCTAGATGAAAAGTCGAAAATGGTGAAACACGACCATTTTCTTGTCGTTTTTTACCATCTAGACTTTTTTACCGGATCATTAGTATATGGCTCAGACAATATGGCATTTTTGCCATCCAGTTTTTTTTAGTCTAAAAAATATATCTGAATTTTAGCGGAATCTGAAACAACCATGGGCTGATAAAAACCAGGACCCGGCTAAACCATGCATAGCCTCCTTTGCAGACGTTTTTAGTTTCGGTCCCATTCTGCAAAGGAGGCTAGCTAAACCACAGATCGAATTGTAATTTAGCTTATTTTTTGCTAAGGGAGGAAAACAGGAGAACCCGGAGAAAAACCCTCGGAGCAAGAGTGAGATACCAACAAACTCAATTCACATATGGCGCCGCGAACGGTAATCGAAGGTGAAGAGTTTACCACTTGTGCCACCCCGCTCCCCATTTCTACGCTGAGTATAGCCTGCGAAGCGCCTTTTCTTGATGGGAGTTCCACCCCGCTCTCCATTTCTACGCTGAGTATACCCTGCGAAGGGCCTTTTCTTGACGGGAGTCTCACCCCGCTCTCCATTTCTACGCTGAGTATAGCCTACGAAGAGCCTCTTCTTGTTGGAAGTCGCACCCCGCTCTCCATTTCTTCGCTGAGTATAGCCTGCGAAGAGCCTCCTCTTGATGGGAGACCCCCGCTCTCCATTTCTACGCTGAGTATAGCCTGCGAAAAGCCTCTTCTTTTTGGGAGTCCCACACCGCTCTCCATTTCTATGCTGAGTATACCCTGCGAAGTACCTCTTCTTGATGGGAGTCCGGTGATTTCATCTTTCCATTTGAATCGTACACTTTTCAAACTTTGAATATTAATTATCCACGCGATGATTTTTTTATTAGAACTTCTTTTGTAGTCAGTTTAACACATTCGTTGCATGGGTTAACTCCTGTTGCCTCACTAGTACTGGGGACTTTGCCGAAAAACCCGTGCTCCATGTGGGAAAATATAGGGGCTTAGCAAAGCCCACACGGTCGGTACAAAAGTTACAAAAGATTCGGGAGTCCTTACTTACATACCCAGCCAACTACGTATACCTGTGTAGCCATCTGGAACCGTGTTTAGCCACCAAAAACTGGCACAAGACGCATTATGCGACTGGTCGAACAAAGTTTTCTTTGCCCAAATACGTCTAAACGCATTATGCGTCTTTAGTATAAAACGTTGATATTTGTCGCCAACCGTAATTGATTTAGCTTATTATTGACTATTTATAATCTACAAAAACGTTATAGGTTTAAGACATAAACAAGATTTAATTTACCTTGTACGAAAATCATCTGCGCCCGGTTCCTGAAAGCCCGATTAGCGCTAATCCTGGATTAACTCTCAACAAAACATATTAGTTGTCATGGTAATTAACTCTGGATTAGCGCTAATCTGGCTTTCAGGAACCGTGCCCTGAGGAACACAAAATTAACGAGAATTATTACAAAGAAGGTACAGTTACTTGACCTAAAGATTAGGCTGTATAAAGAGAAACACGCGATAGCGATAAGTAGCTTGATTCATGTAAACTGAATACTTAAAAATTCATCATTTCTTCAATACTGTTTTCTGGAAATAAAATTTAAGTACTGTTAGTATTCCAATATTTATATTTTTCACTTAACCCACCGAACCTCTATTATATATAATATGACACAAAGTGTACTATAACTCACTCTACGTGTGGCCTTAATGAACCCGTAAACCAACACGCAACTCGAACAGTTACGAGAACACGAAGTACATTGTAGTTTCATGCAACACCTGTAAGTGTACCCGTAACGGATTCTTAAGTGTCCCTCTTAAAGTGAACACTTAAGAGGAGGTTTTATGTAACCGGGCCCTGGCACTGAAATGTATGAAAGATGTGCCAACAGTCGCGTACCACATGTCCCTGTTGGATTCGAACCAACTACCTTATGGAAGGCATACCATTGGGATTGTGCGGTGTGGCGGGCTGTGTTGAGATGAACTCGATGAATTGAAGCAGACATGATTCAGATCAGATGTACCGAGTATGAGATCGTAGTAACGCAACAATAAAAGGATATGACGCATTCAGTCCTGTTTGGACCTTTTGTTTCGGTTATGAAACCATAGAAACAGTTTAGTATGCAACATAAAGTGGTCTGGGTTCATGTAACTAAGGTGGGCCTTGATTCACTTTAAACGACAGTTGCTCTGTTCAGATATTTCACTGTTGATACCACTGTATTGCAGAACCCTAGTATAGTAACAAAATACTGATAACAGAAGTTAGAATTTACATACACATATTATTATACATGTACAAAAATAAAAGAAGACATCAATTGGCTGGTTTAATCAACATATATCGTAATTCCAGGAACCGTCTAAGACCCCCCTATAAAAAAGAAATTCCAGCTCCCTTGTCCATTTCATCTTGCCTTATAGCTGCCACAGTAATTAGCCTCCTCTGCAGGCATCTCTAAAAGAGGCTTTTGAAGAGGCTTAAGAAAACCGGGCATCCTGTGGTATAATGAGAGCAGATAGGAAATGCCCTGTGGAGGAAGCTAGCCACAGTTGTCTTACATGTATTTTAAAATTTCGTGGAATGAGACAATTATATATGATCTTAATTAAATATTCAGGCATGAAACTTTGTATGAATCAATGGAAAAAAAATTATGTTCATAATAAGGTTATAATTTCAGAGCAGATACATGAACTGTAGTGTGTAGCAACTTACATTATTTGAGATATTAGAAAATATCCATTAATATACCTTCTAATGATATATCCATTGTTTTTCCAAACGTGTCAACTAGTTTGGCCCTAAATATTGTCAGAGGAACAGCCATGAAGCAATACCTGCACTTCCAAAATGGCAACGTCTCTTGATGTACACAAACTTTGAATCCTTAAAAGGAAACAAAAACTCAAATTAAGGGTAAAGTACTTACATGCATGCACACATAATTCATACTAGATCTATATGAAGCACGTTAACACGAAAAGGGCTTTGTTTGGCAACAAGGTGTTCAAATAATTGAGTGCTTTTCACTTTAAGAGATACATGTATAACACTTTCCAGTTTTTCATTTAAAGAGAAAATGACAGTATCTGACGTTTCTGGCCTTTGTATCCCATAATTTCTTTGTCTGAGTCTGAAAAGACAAATTATTCCTAATCGATAGGAAACACGTCTATTGTTTCTGCTGTCAATTAAGTGCTAGCCATTCAGATCTTGCTAGATTAGTTGAATATGTAATATTTATACTGAATATATTGAATATGTATAAGGGAAAGTGTTGGGATTATTCAGTTTAATTCTCCAACCCATGAAATAAGACAAGACAACATATTTGAGTGGGGTAAAGGGGTAGGGGATGAAGTACTCCAGATGCAGAAAGTCATCATACAGGTCACAATACCTAGCAACAAATGGTCCTGATCCTTTTCAGGGGTCCTAATCCTCAAGGCGATTGAGAGGTCCTAATCCTCTCAGGGGGTCCTAATCCCCCAGGCGGCCGAGAGGTCCTAATCCTCTCAGGGGGTCCTAATCCTCCAGGTGGCTGAGAGGTCCTAATCCTCTCAGGGGGTCCTAATCCCCCAGGCGACTGAGAGGTCCTAATCCTCTCAGGGGGTCCTAATCCCCGAGGCGACTGAGAGGTCCTAATCCTCTCAGGGGGTCCTAATCCCCCAGGCGGCTGAGAGGTCCTAATCCTCTCAGGGGGAGTCACATTCCCCTTTCGTAATCCTCCACAGAATTTTCACCGTGTTGCCATGGTAACACTACTATCCTGGGGTCCTAATCCCCAAGAAGTGAACCATGTGAGTCTATGGGGCAAAGTGTGACCTGTATGGGAGCACTCCATCCCCACAAAATACACAAAGTGTATTCCCCATTGACGAACCCCAAAGCAAGCAGGGGCAGGTGCCCCCTCCCCCCCAAGAAAGATGGGGCCATTTTTGTTCCTCTTAAGGGTGAGAGCGAAAATGACCAACGAGCATGCCAGCCCCTAATATATATGGGAGTTCCCTGTGGCTATGTGAAGTCTGCTCCCCCCTAGCTATGACCGTGGTCCCATTAGTTTACTAGAGACTTCGTAAATAAGGTTTTGGGGACATCTTATGTATCTTTCATAACAGTCAGAGGACCAACGACCTAATGTTTTGATGAGCCAGGGTGGGATACCAACGGAAGCTGCAGTTGTAGCTGCTCCTATACGATAACTATGGCCTGCATATTCTGAGGGGTTGAGTCCAGACAGGGAAAGAAGCTGCCTGGTTTCAGAGGTCAGTGCATCTTTAGTCAGGGGGGTCCCACATGAGTACACAAAAAGTGGACCGAACGAAGGATTTCTTATAGACAAGTACGCCTCCATTGCCCTGACTGGGCAAACAGACTGGTTTGTTTTTCCTATTGATATAGTCTGTCCGGCCCGAAAAGGATCCGTTTTGGAGATTTTAAGCTGGACCGACATGTGGTCTGGATTGTGATATGAGGGAAGAAAGCTTATGTCGTCCCGTGACAAGTGCACATCGGGAGAGAATTTAGCATTGCATGTCAACTCACCTAAGCGCAGAAAGCCGAAGAAGGCAAAAGTCATGGCTGCCCAGATCATAATGGAGTCGTGGCGTGATGTATAAGAAATTGCTAAAAGACAATAGAATAGTTTGAGATGCTTGATTGTAATAGGTAAGCGAATTCGAGTTGAAACGCCCTGAGCACGTTTTATGCCCTTGCAAACCAGCTGTAACCGAATAATTTTTTTCAGATCAAGATTGAAACCCCGGCAAATGTGAAAATGACGAACTGCGGCCAGATAGCTCTTAATAGATGAGTGTTTGATAGATTTGGCCAGGTAGGCCACATACTGTATAAGGGTGTTCTCCTCGACTGGTAGGCACTTTGAAGTGGTCGGACGGTACAGAGAACAGAAATCCAAGAATCGCTTTTCAGCAGAGTTGTACGTCTGTGTAGTTGAGGTAGCAATGGAGAGATTGAAATACCTGTTGACGTCAGGAGATGGCACCTGATCGGCATATGGAGCCAGGATGCGAAACTGGTCCATCTGAAAACGAGAAATTGCGTCAGCAATTTTGTTTTGTTTGCCCTCGATGTGCCTGACTTTCAAGTAAAAATTGTACCTGAGTGTCAGAAGGGTCAGGTGACGGACCAAGTCCATTACTCTAGAGATGCGAGACCGCTTAGAATTGACAATGTTCACAACAGACTCATTGTCGTAGAAAATGAGGATGCGCTTATTAGAGAAAGCTTCAGCCCACAAATGGCAAGCAGCCACTAGAGCAAAAAGCTCCTGCCAGGCAATGCTGATGCCTGGTTGTCCAAGCTGCTGGTGGGCTTTCCAGTGACCCTGAAACCATTTGGAGCCAAAGGCCCCCCCAAACCCCAAAGAACCAGAGGCATCGGTGTGTAAGTGCAAGGAGTCAGAGTTGACCCATGCAGATGACAAGAAAAAACTGGCTCCATTCCAGCCGAGTATAAATTGTTGCCACATACTGAGGTCCTTGAAAAAACCTGAGCTTAACTTGATATGGTGATGAGGTTGTGAGACTTTCCGAGTCAACTCGATCATGCGTTGTAGGAAGGGCCGTCCAGGGGGGACAACCTTACATGCAAAGTTTAAAGTACCGATAAGTGATTGGAGCTCTTTTAAGGTGCAAGACTTTTTCCCCTGAAATGATGCAAGAGAAGCTCTGATGCGTACGACCTTGTCGGTGGGGAGGCGGGCCTCCATTTTGTTAGAATCAAGAATAATGCCCATAAATTCTAAAGAAGTACATGGGCCCTGAGTCTTCCCCTCTGCAATAGGGATACCAAGATTCTTGAAAGTCAGTAGCATGCTAGACAAGCTCTGCCTGCAAGACTGGTTATATGGGGGTAAGGCAGAAGCAGGCTCGATGATTAAGAAGTCATCTAGGATGTGGCACACAAATGAGATATGGCACTTATTTAAAAGGATCCACTCTATTGCCTCAGAAAGCTGATTGAACAGGAATGGTGCGCTTCTAAGGCCGAAGGGAAGTACTTTGTCATAGTAATAATTGCCCTCCCAATACATGCCAAAAAGCTCGTAATCGGAGGGGCGCAGGGGGAGGAGGCGAAAAGCTGACTCAATGTCTGTCTTAGCTAACAAACACCCCTGGCCAAGGCTTATGATACCTTCAATGGCATTATCGATTGTGATGTACTGCAAACTGTGGTCCTCCTTGGAAATAGAATAATTAATGCTGGTTACTCCAGACTTGGGAAAAGAAAGGTGAAAAATTGTTCTAAATTTGTTAGAATGCTTCTTAGGAACCAGGCCAATTGGAGATACCTGAAAATTAGGCAGTGGTGGGGTGGGAAAGGGACCTGCCACGCGACCTAAATTAACCTCTTTCATTAAGTTTGCGGTAACAATTTCTGGCTGTGCAAAAGCAGTTGGCAAGTTACGGGAAAATCTAGCAACCCGAGGCCCATTATATCCTATATCTGCACCATAGCTAAGATTACTGCACAGCTGGTGAGCGAAAAATTGGTCAGGGTGGTTTGCAAGTACCCTTTTAAGCTGAGCTACATTAATGGGGGTGGGGAGGGGCCTGGAATCTAGGCTACTTTCTCCTAGAAGAGCTAGACCTGGAGTACTCCTTGTCTCCGCTCTTGTCCCTGTCCCCATCGCGGTCCCGCTGCTGTCTAGTGACTGTGGGACATTGAGATCCTGGGTGGGGTCCAGAGCAACGATTGCACAAGTGCTTGAACATGCACTTTTCTTTAGTACAGGTGCCATTGCGGTTGAAACCGTGGCAGGTGCCTCTGTTTTCGGCCCCGGGGGAGACACTACCGGGTTGGGGTCCTTTAGAAAAAAGTGGGTACTCCTCGTTCAGCACAGAGGGTGCCACTGTAAAGATTGTCAGCCAGAGCTGGTTATCTATGACAGACCACACAAGGGCCTTGTTACTGCTGGCCTTTTGGCGAAATTTATAGTCGTAAATAGCCCAACCCAAGCCCTTGTGTACCCGTGCGGCATACCTAATCAGGCTCAAGTATTGAAGTAGCTCTTGTGAGCGCAGGGGAAACTTGGATGTCAACGCACTCATATAGGTGGTGAACGCCGTCGTCCATTGTTCAATATCCGTAATTGACGATCCCGCGCGGGGTTTCTTTATCACCCGGATTACCGAATTGTCTAGAGAAAGAACAAGATTGTCTTCCTCTTCTAAATTTGCCAAATGTTTTGGTAGGAGTTTTGAAAGTTCAAAGAACTCACCAGTTTGTATGTCCTTGGCGTATGAAGCCGGGATATCCTGGAAGGGAGCTGCGTTGTAGCGCGTATCCGGCTGCGTTTGGAGTGGTTGTGTTCGATCGACTTCAATGGCCGTATCTGCGTCGAAGGCTATCGCAGCAGTGCCGACCTGAGGCCGACTGGAGGGTGGAGACTGTGCCTGTAGCGCCTGTACCGCGGCTAGGGCTGCTTCGCTTGCTATGTCCCGAGAGGCGGCAGCGACGGATTCCTTGACCAAGCACCGAATGCTCTGCAATTGCCCTTCGCTAAATTCGCCATGCGTGTCCTGGGGGCGTGCCGGTGGCGGATCGGCGATTTCTGTTCGCCGAGGGTCAGTGTTGTCCTGTGGTGCGACGAGACCAGCATCTCGCAGTCGCTTGTGTAATGTGGGCCGTTGGCCGGTAGCGCTGAGGCCCTGCTGGCCACAGAAGTCGCGAAGCTCTGCGATCGATAGAGCCGCCAAGACTGTGGGCTCGATGGCGTTTTGCGAGTTGACCTTCGGCTTCGGCTTCGGCTTCGGCTACGAGTTGGCGGCATATTGTTGTGCTGAAGGCCAAAAGCGACAAGCTAGAGCTTTCACCGTTCTGTAGAGAAGTCACAGTCGATTTCGTGCAACTAACACCGATATACGCGGGAGGAAATATAGATTTAGACGATTTTTTTGACTGAAGGCTAGAACTCAGCTAGAGAATGGAATGGCAACACAGAAAGTGTGTGTATGCCAAAGCCGCTTGGCCTTGATTGACATGATGAAGGCTGGGAGATGATTGGCCAAAATGGAACAGGCATGCCCTTCCCAAGTGAGCAATTTGACCTTTGTACCGAACCACAAAGGAGCCACTGTCTTGCAGCAGATTGCATTACAAATCTGATAAGCCATGAATAGGACCTCTATTATGATAAGTTACATTTCCTGGTTGACGCATTAACTTTAATTTATCTAGCTATAAATAAGCTTATATCACCTATCAATGTTAAGCCCAAGGGAGAGGGGGGGGGAGGGGCAGGCAAGGGGTGGGATTTCCCACCCTCAGGACAACATGTTTGGTCAAAAATATGAAATATCTGCCCTGTCTTCCTTGTTTCCTATAAATAACCCCACCATGGGCAAGCAGCGTATGTTAAAATCTCCGTCCACCCTCGGGGTAGCCCTGCCTGGCAAATCCCCAACTATTGCTCCCCCTCAGGCTAAATATTGATAGGTGCATTAATTAGGATAGCTGGATGTAAAGTAAATAAAGTCCATGCATGGGGCTAGCTGATTAGAACCACCACATATTATGTGCTTGTACATAATTTAATGTAGTTCATTGCACTGCAAAACTACATGTAGCTATAGGCTGGAGGAGAGTACATTGTTTCGCCATGTATTACATTGAAACCCATTAATACCTTGAGAAATGCTATCACTTTGAAGTTTAGGTAACCCAATTTGAGACACATTATTAACTTTTGGGTTTTAGGAAGGAAGACCCATCCTTGTTAACATATATGTCTCATACAGATATAGGCATGACTTTCATCTTTTTTTTAAAGATATAGATTAATTAATATGAATTTTGGGAAAAGTATTTGTCAGGCCTCTATGCATGATTATATGGTGTCAGAGCTACTTAAAGGGTACAGCCGTATACATGTATGGAGTGCGGAGTAACAGAACAGGGAGGAGGGAGAATTGGCAAAAACAAAAACAGGGAGGAGGGTGAAATGTCCAGAAAAACTAGGGAGGAGGAAGAATTTAGGATACAGGGAGGAGGGAGAAAATGGGATCTACATATATGCTATTGGGAGAAATTTTAAACCTCACTAGGGAGCAGGGAGAAATGTTGAAAAAAAATAGGGAGGAGTGAGATTTCACTACCCGTTCCTCTCCACTCTGTATGTACGATGTATACATGTATATCATTTATCTTTTCAACTTTTCACGTGGCAGTGGTATTAGCTTGAAAGCTTATGCTCCTCTAACCACCGCACACTTCATTATCTAATCTGTTCTTCATATATTAAAGTAATCTTGTAATTCTCTAGTTGTCAAACTATTGTGTACAACTTGCTTCTGACGTGTAAATAAAATGAAACTGAAATATGTACATGATGTACAATGTAGGTATAACCACATACTTTAATGATCTCCGCCAGCCCATATAAATTAGCCATATCGATCAGTTTTAAGCTATGGCCAGGGCTGTCAATAACTTTTAAGCACCCAGTCCTTACATGTATGATACTGCACCCATAATATTTGCTTTACTTTGTTAGCAAATTGAATTGAACATAGCAACCATCACCTGTAACATTGAGTGAGCTCATCTGCGACAGGTTTATGGGTTACTGCCCTTATTGACAGCCGATGGCCATGTTACTAATTTATAGACCATAAGTATATATCAATGCAATATTCAGGAAATACTGCAGTTTTATAATTTTACACTGTCTGGTGACAGCAATTAATGATGGAGCATGCATGCACTCACTGGTTAGCAAATATGAGAAAATCAACCTTGTCAGATAAAAAAGCATACAAATACAAGTTTACAAATGTCTGAAATTTGAGTACCATACAGTAGCTTTTATATTAGAGCATATATTTTCTTACGAGTGGGACAAACTACAGCACGGTTACCGTACTGCATGCCATGATGTTGAAATGGTTTCCTATTGTTTTTGTCTTGCTGATTCAATCAAATCGTAGAGTTACAGCACAGCACGGTTACGGGCATGCCGTAGTTTGTCCCACTCATACAAAATCTGCTCTAGGAGTTCAGTTTCAGTTCAATTTCACTGAAATAACAGAACTTTATTTGAAATCAGTCAGCCATTGCCCTTAAAGTGGATATGAAGCGAAAATTAAGTTGAACTAAAGTTAAAATGCTTTCGAAATGAGGAATAATGACATTTTCCATTTGTCAACATCTCATCTCATTTCAGAGATATTCAGGTTTTTGTAATATGCAAATGAGATGACCTATGACATCATATTGTTTGCACAGCCTTGGAGACAAATCACAAAATGAAGAATATCTCTACAAATATTGGGTAAAAACTATTGAAATTTTGCACATATGTGGTACTGTGGAAAACACACACGCAAATTAGGATGTTGCCATGGAAACACTCTGGCCCCAGGCTTCCACTACAAATAACACTAATTTCTTCTTTAGCAAACACATTTTTTTTGGTGTGGGTCCAAAATAAGATTTGGAACAATGTAGGCATTGTATGTGAGTAGTTTAAAGTGCTACTGAAGCTACTGAAGATCTTACTTGAAAGTCCTTTCGAATTGAGGAAGAACAGCATTTTTTGTTTGTCAATATCTCATCTCGTTCCAGAGATATTAAGGTTTCTGGAATATGCAAATTAGAAGATCTGTGACGTCATAAGGTTGACACAGCCATGAAGACAAATCACAAAATGAAGAATATCTCTGCAAATAGTGGGTAAAAACAATTGACACTTTGCACATGTTTGGTACGAAGGAAAATACACGTCATTATGCAAATTAGGATGTTACCATGGTAACACTCTAGGCCCCAGGCTCCTTCAATGAGGAAATAATTTTCCTAATTTCTCCTTTGGCAAACACATTTTATTCTACTGTTGGCATATCAGAAGGTTTGTAACAGTGTAGGCATTGTATGTGACTGGCTTAAAGTAAATTATTTTCTGTAACAGAGATAAAAACTACAATTTTATGTTCAAGGTGAAAGGAGCCTGGGGCCAAGAGTGTTTCCATGGCAACATCATGATTTCAACAGTGATGTGTGTTTTCCTTAGTACCACACATGTGCAAAGTTTCAAGTGTTTTTACCCACTATTTGCGGAGATATTCTTCATTTTGTGATTGTCTTCATGGCTGTGTCAACCTTATGACATCACAGACCATCTAATTTGCATATTCCAGAAACCTTAATATATCTGGAACAAGATGAGATATTGACAAACAGAAAACGACAGTCTTACTCATTTCGAAAGAACTTTCAAGTGAGATCTTAATTTTAATGATGAAATTTCGCTTCAGTAGCACTTTAAGCAACTTAATTTTTGTAACAAGGAAATAAATTGGAATTTTATGTTCAAAATGAAAGGGGTGTGGCGCCATGAGAGTTTCCATGTAAGTAGTTTAAGCAACTTAATTTTTGCAACAAGGAAATAAATTGGAATTTTATGTTCAAGGTGAAAGGGGCATGGGGCCATGAGAGTTTCCACGGCAACACCATAATTTCCACAATGATGTGTACTTTTCAGTGTCATACATGTGCAAAGTTTCAGTAATTTTTTTTCAATATTTGCAGAGGTAATTTGTCTCCAGGCTGTGCAAACAATATGACGTCATAGGTCATCTCATTTGCATATATTACAAAAACCTGAATATCTCTGAAATGAGATGAGATGTTGACAAACAGAAAATGTCATTATTCCTCATTTCGAAAGCATTTTAACATTAGATCAACCTAATTTTCGCTTCATATGCACGTTAAATAAGCTACCTGAGCTCAGTCTCACTTTTGTGAATCATACATTTCAAAGGTTTTAATGCTGATCCCAACATTTAAAAGTTTAGGAACATTTCTTAAAACACAATACATTATTGTAAGGGGGCACTTAGGGACTCAGGGTCATAAAGTATAGGGAGGGTGGGCTGGAAAAATGAAATATTCCTAAAAATCGTTTTTCATGGCCCCCACCCTTGAAGCCAGTTGCACATAATTGATTAGCCCCCCACACACACAACCACCATTTATATCATCCTAGAGGGAAACATTAGAAACATATGGAGACTTCTTTCAAAGCCAAACGTAGGCTGTAAACTCCTTGTTTACCTCTACTTATCCCTCATTCATCCGAAACGTTTGGAAATCTAAGACCTCTGAAATGACATTTCCTGCACCTTGAGACCACTTTGAAGCAAATTAAGGCATGACCCACCCCTGATGTAGTGCATGATTTTTCTTGGCCCATCCCTTTTTCCATGTTGAAAAATAGTGACCCACCCCCTCTTTTTTACCAGCCCACCCCCACCCCCCATACTTTATGACCAGTCCCTTATACATAAGCGAGAATGTTGTAAATTTGCATGAAGATTAAGAAAGCTAGACCGACTGACCTTTAATGACTTGACCAACTGAGGATCTATGCTGGGATATTGCATGTGTTCTATTAAAGGTGGTATCCACATGTTATACAGTATTTTCGTATCTTGGGGGAACTACGAATGTATATAAATGTAGGTCGGAAGAAGTGATTAAATATACTTACCATATATCATGCAATTAATGAACATCATGTGTACAAGCACAAGACCACATTTTGTCCTTTTCCTAGTCACAAGACTTAAACCATAGGGATCCCAAATGGGCAGAACCAACACATGTATACATGTAATTATAAGTTATACCATGGCATGATCGAGGAGTATTAGTGATTTTTATAATATACAAGCTAAGAAATTTCTGTCATTTGATTGGTTGAGAGCAGTAGTATTTCAGCATAATTTGTAATACTTACATTGTAATAATAATAATAACGGCTTTATTTACCGAGGGTAGTACGTAATAGTGTTAATTACACTAATAAACTTGTAGCTCTCTAAATCTAAATGTATCATTACACTAATTACACAAATGAGACATATACTATAGATTTCAAATATGCAAAAATTAAGTTAAAAATTTAAAAGCTATATAATATATAAAACTCAGTTTACTATACATGTAATCATGTAAGTATTACAAACCCATATATGGTAGCTCTTGCCATATTTGGACATCATGTTACCAGTGTCTTTTCAATCTTGTCTTAAAAAATGCCAGACATGTTTACCCGAAAGTGCAAAGGGAAAATCTTGGAAAAGCAAGCTTAAAACAAGCAAATATGCAGAACTGACAATTTACAAAAGTGTAGAATCATGTTGTTGAGATACCTGTTGCAAAATCTTTGTGAAAGACTCGAGCATACGTGTACATGTAGTTTAGTTTTCGGGTCCTTGAACAATACGAAATTTGACCAGAAATCTCCAGCATGGTGGGATCTGCAATAAGGAATCACACAAGAAATTCCATGGTATATTAAGTTTGTTATACTATGATCACCAAGGAACGAAACAAATCTCCGAGAAGTTTAGTTTTCTCTGCCAAATTAAAGTTGTAGTTAAGTTGCTTTTGAAAATGTTTTGTTTAATGCTTGACTGAGTGCCATTGATTGAATGACTCTGGCATCCCCTGGGGACAATCATGTTTTTGAGAAGAATAACACTACAATACAATGTAATTATGCAGTTGACTCATTCAAAGAGCATGCAAGGATTTTAATTACGTCATGTTTATGGTATTAAGTATATCCCACATGGAAGAAGCGGGTTTGAGAAATGAAGAGAAGAACGTGCATATTGAAATAGGTCATCCCACATGGATTACATTGAAGGTTATGATGAGGACAGGTCATTTTAGATTTGATTTTCTCACCTGGGAGCGCAGGGCTACTTGTGCTGAAGGGGAGCAGGAGTTGATGCTTTTGACCCTCTCATGCCCAGCCTGCATTCTATTCAAATGTCCCTCATTACATATGAAGGGCAATTTAGAAATATGCATCGTCTCAAGACAATGCATATTATTTCTGAATAACCCTGCATGCATAATGATGGCAATTTCGAAGACAATGGCCCTGACTAAATTTCCCTGTCATTAGTGGTTTAAATGTGCCTTGGAGAACAAAAGAATCAAAGGCGACCATGGTACAACATAACATATACCACATATTCATGGGTAAATAGAATTAGTGTACAGTAAACTTAAATTGGGAACAACTTTAGAATACCCGGCCAATAAAACTTGGGAGTCATAGCTACTGGTACATACATACAAATATTGTATAGTGTAGAGATGGCTACATGACTACGTGGCTGAGTACTTGGCTAAGTGGCTACATGGCGGAATAATTATAGAATACCCCGCAACTTAGATCATTAATAATTCATTTTCTCAAATTTTCATAGAAACCTTCTAAAACCTAACCCTGAAATATTGAATAAATTCTGATTTTAAAATACCTGTCAGTTTCCAACCACGAACGCTGTGATGACTGATGTAGCCTTCGGAACTTGTTGATGCACCGCGTTCTTTACGAATTCCCTAAGATCAGGACAAAATAACTCTGAATACAGTAAACACCCGCATAAAAAAACAAGTGATTTTGGGGTTCAGGCTGATGCGTTTCTTATATATCGGGTGCTTAGTGAGAAATCAGGCTGAAGATGTTCTAAAGAGGTTCTTAAAATTGTTTCTGGAAATGAGGTACAGTGATCAAAATTACTGAGAGGTTTAATTAATATGCAATCACTGTTTTATTAAATGAAACCATAAAACTAGCCTGTACTATATAATATTAACTACTGTAACTGTATTAATTAACAAATACTGTGTGTTTGTAATGGTCCAGCACACATACTTAGATCAGCCCCACTGTTTTCTAATTTTTGATACCCTATTTTTTTTACATAAGAACATGTTTCATTTGTCAGGCTGAATTGGTTCTTATATAGATGGTGCTTTATTGACCAAATTTCAGCCTGAAGGTTCTTAATCCACTTGTTCTTTTATGTGGGTGTTTACTGTATCGAAAGGCATGGAAATGAGTCTTTGATCCAACTCCATCCATATACTCCCATGTTGTCTACAATACAATACAATACAATAACTTTTATTTAAACACGATAAAAGATTAAAGCGTTGCCGCTTGTGGGGTCGTGTATAATACTAAAATAAACTAGTTAACTATATTCAAATTTTACATTAAGTTATTAATCATCTATTTTAAAACTAATAATTCAGTAATATTTATAATAATCGTTCTGTGAGGGGCAGTTTGCGGTGATTCAGCTCCAAAATCTAAATTATGCAGGGCCTGTGATTTACTAGCCATACTGGTAAAGTTCTTTACATTAGAGGTCTCCGGTAAGTCTGGAGTGAGCAGGTTCCACACAATTGCCGCTCTATGTGCTATCGAATTCTTCATGTAATAGCTATTGAAGCGTGGCACTATAACCCTGTTTCTGTTACGTAAATTTTGCGTTCTGTCATTCTTAACTAGAATATGGTCCATAGAAGCAGGAGAGCACTCATAGAAAATTTTATATGCTAGTGTAGCTAACCTTACTTTGTACATTGAACATAAAGCCTTTGAAGTTTAGAGGATAACATTTTTAAAGGTGCTGCACAGATGATAAAGACTCACATGGCAGAGAACCTTGCTGTAAAACTGCCGGATTCTTGAATAATAATCTAAACCGTTACAATATTACCTTCAGCTAGTCTCTTTACCATTTTGTAATTTGGCCATACTCACACTTGGATTGAGCAAGGAACACATACCCTCTACCTGGCATGCTTGTGTTTTACAAGCCAAGTAGCCCATCTCTACACCACACAATGGCAGGTATGTATGTACATGTAGCCAGTAGCTTCAACTCCCAAGTTTTAGTGGCCGGGTATTCTAAAATTGTACCCAAGATCTGTATTTGCATGGTTGAAACTACTAACTCATCCTAAACAGCTGTCAGCTGCTCTGTCAGCTGCTCTGTCAGACACCTTAACTTTTTCCATGGCCTTTCATGCAATTATAAATTTATACTCAAAAATATTTAGTCCTGTAAATAAGCTTAATTATGAGTATATAAAGCTTACAAATACATGTACGTGTTACAAAGATAGAGTAATTCAGCCAAATAATGAATATAAAGCATTAACCCTTTCAGTACTAGAGCGGCCAAAAGCGGCCAATATGAAGCATGTACCTGGGAAAAAAATATTGCATCAAACCTAGACATACTGGAAATACGATGTTGCGATATTATTTCAAGGGATGAATAACTTCAAAGTCAGAGCTACAACAGGGATCGCTCGACTCTCCCACTTTGGAGAAAAACGCATTTGTTTTGGAGATCGTTCTTCGTTTCTTCGATTATCGCGAATTTTGAGGAGCTGAAAATCAGCTCAAAAAAACCTTCCCATTCGCACTTGAAATCAAAAGCAAACACAAAATAACCACTCAGTCGTTACAGTACCTTGTTTAATCTTTCCAACCAGCAGGTTTGTTTGCACAAAACGCACCAAACGACTGTATAATATATACTATAATAGCGGTACGACAACCCTCCGAGCGCGCGAGGTGTGATTCCCCACGGATCTCAACGGTACACGACGATACTACCAATGGGTCAACGCTGTATTACTGTTATGTACATAGAAGTAAGCAGTTTATTGGTTTAAACCGGTATAAGTTGTATATTTACTCGATTTTCATATTACACTAAACATTGTTTATAGAGGTTTTGCACCACCACGTGATGGCAGCCATGTTGGTGGCCAGAACAATAGAATGTTATTCCTTTGAGATTTAATTTTTCACATGATTGAACAAATCTCATTGTTCTGGCCACCAACATGGCTGCCATCACGTGGTGGTGCAAAACCTCTATTGTGAACTTCATGAGCTCAAAGTGTTCTAGAATATCACCATGTATATTGAGTGCAATGTATTATAGTTAATAAAGATTGCGCACGCGGTTCGTGTGGACACACCCCTATAAGTGGTTGCTTATTACATGATATATGTTTTATGTTCGGTTGAGCGGGGAGCGAATTAGAACATAAATAAGGACGGGTTCAATCATGCACATTAATATGACGAGTTAAGACCAGTAATTATATTGATAATTCTATTTCAGTGCTGTTGACGCATGACGTTCTATTTTCCTCTTTTTGTGTGTACAATATTTTGCCGTCATCATGGCTAAATGCCTGTGGCTAGCCCCAGTTCGGCTCTGTATTTATATTCTTTCGTCGTCGCAAGTGTATTATGCGCGTTTGGGTTCTTCTAGCTGGAATATTATTATTATTGTGTCATTTTCTTCCTCACTTTATTCCTTTGGTTATATCATATTTGGGTATTATTCTTTCTCGTGCTGGCTTATCTTACCAACCCTTTTTCTCTATCCCTCGAGTATCTACAACTTGACGTTTTCGATTTACGGCGCTTTCTCAGTGTAAGCATATTAATAATTCATTTTGTCGAATTTTCAAACAAACCTTCTAAAACCTAACCCCAAAATTTGAAAAAACCCTAACCATTTAAAATCCCAAATCATTAATAGAACGAGTCTAAATACACCTGAACTTAATGGAGAATTTAGCGATGTTTTCAAGTGTTTTCAAGTGCACTTTTGCTTTAACAATTTCAGGACATGCTTACACTGAGAAACCCCCCGATTTACGGTGTTCGCTATATGCTAGACTGCTTGTAGCCATCTTTACTATTTCCGCTAATTTCTATATGAGCGAGAAAATATCCGCTCTGAATTGCTGGTTTTCACTCAATCCCCAGAGATTCAAATGACAAAAGGGCATGGCGGCCATGTTGGTGCCCCAACAAAAGAAGCTAACGAGGAATCTATTGTTTAAGGGCACCAACATGGCGGCTAATGACATCAAGTGAAAGCCAGCGTGGTAATGCTTTTACCGGCTTCTAACTCGCTTCGCGGAAATAGTAGGAGACGGAGTTCGAGTTCGGAGGGCCGAACTTTTCCCGATCGGCTCTTCGCCCGTTTAATTCATTACCAAGCCGGCCAAAACCAGCCAATATGAAGCATGCATGCAGCTTGGAACAATTATTGCATCAAATCTAGATATGCTGGAAATACAATGTGTGATATTATTTCAAGTAATGAATGACATAAAAGCCAGAGCTATAACAGGGATCGGCAGTTGACTCCCCACTTTGGAGAAAAACCCATATGTTTTTCATTTCTTCGATTTTCACGAGTTTTGGGAGCTGAAATCCTTCTCATTCGCACTTGAAATCAAAAGCAAACACAAAATCAGCACTTAGTTGTCAAATCTAATGCTCTTTCTGAGGCCCCTAGCAAGCCTCACACTTGGTGGAGATATATCGATGATATTTTTATGATTTGGCCCGAAGGCTAAGATCATTAAAAAATATTTATCGATTATCTCAATGCTCTTCGCAGTCTCTATTAAGTTCATTTCATCTCACAGTTTCACCAACATATCTTTGAGGCCCTGTTAGGGTTTTAGGATTATGGATTATTAGGGTTTTCTCAAAGAAGGGATACGGATTATTGGCAACTAAATAATAGGATTACGGATTATTTGGGTTGGATTTTAGGATTACGGATTATTATCACATCGATGACTTACGGATATTTGCGTTTACAAAATAAGGATACAGATTCTCGTAACCATGGTAATCATGCTCTACAGATAAAACCTTCACAAAATTCTAACCGTGTACCTTTTGTTATCACATATAATCCAGCACTTCCTAACATTTCCTCTTTAATTCGTAAAGATTCCAACATACATGTACTATCTTCCTAGCTCTTCATTGCCGATGTCCTAACCTCTAACCTTTGTGACCCTCTTGCAAATCGGCACTCCCACCTAGCATCCTCTTCCGCTAGCATCTCCTATAGTATCGGAAACCGCCGGAAAAAAATTGGGTTACTACAGGAAGCCCACAATCCGAGTTCAAACTTGAGAAGCTTAATACATCGGTGAAACTAAACGACATCTTAAAGACAGATTTAATGAACACAAACGACCAGTTGACAAACCTAATATAAAATATAAAATATAAAGCCGCTATAGTATGCGAATACTTCCTTTTCTGCCCTAATCCTTCTGATACTGATATACAACTCATCCCTTATATAGTTAGAAGTAATCTTTTCCGGCACGAGAATCAATACATAAAGCCAGGGAGTCACATCTCAGTTGATAAAGCTAAAACACTTGACCCTTCCGCATGAATAAACGTGACGAAACCTAAATTATCAACACATATATTTACGTCATTTCCTTTTTCAGTCATGATCGGTGTAATCATCATATTTATACCCGCCTTTGTAACTCTTCCCACTTGTAAGCTCCATCATACCTGAAGAAGGCTAGTTTGACTAGCCGAAATATTGTAAACTTATTAATATATACGTTGTTCGATCAGCTTTACTGTAGTAGAATGAAGAATAACCAATAGAGGTTTTGCACCACCACGTGATGGCAGCCATGTTGGTGGCCAGAACAATAGAATGTTATTCCTTTGAGATTTAATTTTTCACATGATTGAACAAATCTCATTGTTCTGGCCACCAACATGGCTGCCATCACGTGGTGGTGCAAAACCTCTATACGACGTAGAATTATACGGATTTAATGTAGCACAATATTTCGACTAGCCATACTAGTCTTCATCAGGTGCTTAGGAGCTTTTACAATGTGACTTGACAATATATAATGGTAAAACGGAAATGACGTAAAAAAACATAATATGATAACGAAAGATAACTAACGGTGTGATTGATTAGTAGGTCTCGTCGCGTTTGTTAAGGCCATTAGGTTCAAGAGTGTTAGCACGTGTTATGAGATAAGCTTCTTTAGCTTTGCGAATAGCATCACGAGAAGAGAAAATATGTTCTAAAGGAATTAAAAGGATATTAGATGCAGAGTGGTCAGGGTTAGATAGAAAATGTTCAGATGCAGTGGTGGGCTTGGATTTACTGGAAGGTTTGTCAACTGTCCTACGATGTTCGTTGAAGCGGTCTTTAAGTCTACGTTTGGTTTCACCAATGTACTGTTTGTTACATTTAGTACATTGAATCATGTAGATGACATTTTAGTGTTGCAGTCCATGTGTGTGGTAATGGTTCTGGTTTCACCCGTAGAAGTAAAAGTATATTGGGTGCAGTTATCAGAAATGTAAGGGCAAGTTAAACAGTTTTGTCCTGGATTGTTGTTGAAAGCAGTGTTGGAGTTATCTGAAGGTAGTTTGGATTTGACTAGCAAATCACGTAGATTGGACGAACGTGGGAAGGCTACAAAAGGGCATTGGGGGGAAATAGTTTTGCAACGCACGGAGGAATGTAGAATATCAAAATGTTTCTCAAAGATAGGAAAGAAAGATGGAAGTGACGGATTATAGGTGACTATAAAGGGAATACGGTGAGAGGAATTAGATTTCTGTTTAGGTTGTAGAGCAAGATTACGAGGGATATCGGCAGCGCGTTTAGTTTGTTTAGTGAGAAAATCACGGCTGTAACCTCGTTTAAGGAGATAGGAGATGAGTTCAGAGGTACGGTTTTTAAAAGCTTCATTAGTGGAACAAATTCGTCTGAGACGGAGAGCTAAGCTGAAAGGAATGGCTTTTTAGAACATATTTTCTCTTCTCGTGATGCTATTCGCAAAGCTAAAGAAGCTTATCTCATAACACGTGCTAACACTCTTGAACCTAATGGCCTTAACAAACGCGATGAGACCTACTAATCAGTCACACCGTTAGTTATCTTTCGTTATCATATTATGTTTTTTACGTCATTTCCGTTTTACCATTATATATTGTCAAGTCACATTGTAAAAGCTCCTAAGCACCTGATGAAGACTAGTATGGCTAGTCGAAATATTGTGCTACATTAAATCCGTATAATTCTACGTCGTATTGGTTATTCTTCATTCTACTTATTTCTTAATCTGCGAACCATTTAGATCATTGTTTGATCCGACGTATACTAGTGGAGTGTTGTTCGTGGTCGCTCATTTATAAACTTTTACTGTAGTCCTCGGAGTTCTTCTATTCACTTGGCATGAACAATCGTGATGAAACTTAGATGTAACTTGTAAGGAAGTGTCTTTTTTTAGAACGATACCATACATATCGTATGTTACAACAGCAAAAAAGCAACGAGTCAAAATCCAAAACATGTCCGCCCGACCACGCCAGACTCCGGCCTCACTGCCCATGCGTAGTGCACAGGTAAATCGTGACATCTCCCCTTTCAATTAGGTAACAACATACATAAGATAACAAGTAAGAACTGCAGTCTATTAAAGCCTCAATTGCTCTTCGAATTCGTTCGCTTCTTCTGATGACAGGCGGATCAGTCTGCTGACTATTAGGTTCCACTGGCTGACTTTTCTGTGATTGTAGAACTTTCTCTCATGTGGAGGACTTGAAAACCAAGGCTTTTCACTGACCAGCTCCATTGATGATCTGATGATGGTGAATGGTTCTTCCCAGACGTCTCTTTCGCGAGTGGGGAGAGGTCTCCTTATTTTACCTGTCTGACCTTTGGTTGGCCTGGTTGGCAGAAGGTGTATACGATTACGACGTAACTGTTTCCCATCTGTGGAGGCTACAATGTAGGAACGAGGGGCTTGGTGTTTCTGAACGACTACTGTGTAGGCTTCCATTCTCGCGCATGTCTCATTCCGTGATGCAGTGGAGGCAATGATTTGGTGCCACGATCATAATATACCTTCTGACGCTGTTGGCGCAACTGCAATCTCTGGCGAACATTGCGGACTGGCTGAGATTTAGGCATCAGAAGATGCTTCGGAATTGGTAGTTTGGTTCTCAACTTCCTACTCATGAGTAGCTCTGCGCGAGATTCCTCCATGCCACTGACCGGGGAACTGCGAAAGTCCAATAATGCTAGGAAAGCTTTCTTCAACAGTTGCTTAATTGTCTGTACGTTCCTCTCCACGAGACCATTTGATTGCGGATAGTGTGGGCTTGATGTCACCACCTCCATTTCCCATTCTCTGGCAAAGTCCTTAAACCAGCTGAGGCTGTTAAATGGCATATTGTCAGCAAATATTCTCTCTGGAATACCATGACGCGCAAACATCTCTTTCATTGCCAGAATGACCGCTTCGCTAGTCTTGTGATTGAGTCGAGCTACTTCGGGATACTTGGAGAAATAGTCAACGACTAACAGATAGTCTCTCCTTTTGTAGTATAGAAAATGTCTGCTGAAACTGTGGCCCAAGGCAATTCACGTCGTATCTACTCGCAAAGGGAAGCCGGGCTAAAAAAGAGCCAAAGCGGAAATAAGAAATGGCATTCGACCGAGACATCTGTGATCCAAACAACGGACGCGATCCTTAACGCCATTGATCAAAAAAAATTAACTGCTGTCGTGCTTCTAGATATGAGCAAGGCCTTCGATAGCATCAATCACGAGATACTCATATCGAAATTGCAAGATGTCGGCGTCTCTGGCTCTAGCCTCCAGTGGTGCCTCAGTCGCTCAGTTACCTCTCTGACAGACAACAAGTGGTACGGATCCACTCAGCAGTGTCTGAGCCCCTTCCTGTGGTCAGCGGTGTGCCCCAGGGAAGCATCCTTGGTCCGCTTCTCTTCAGTATATATGTTAACGATCTTCCTTCAGTACCACAGAAATGCAGTTCTCAGTGTTATGTAGATGATACAAAGCTCCACGTTTCCTTCCACTTACAAATTAGACAAGCTAACTACTATTGCTGACATGAATCACGACCTACTTAATATACGTAACTAGTGTTTCAACAATTTCCTGCTTCTTAACCCAGACAAGACAAAGCTTATGGTGTTTGGTAGCAGACAGATGGTGACTAAACTACAAGACTTCAGTTTAGAACTACTAGGAAAAGACCTTGTGCCGGACCAAGTGGCCAAAGACCTCACCTATCATATGATAAACACATAATTAAAACCGTATCTTCGTGCAAATTGTCTCGTCTGGGACAAATAAATCGTGCTAAACATGCATTCGACAGACAAACGTTGCTAACAGCATTAATGCCTTAGGTTTTAGCAAATTATTTTATTGCTCAAATGTGTGGGCAAATGCCACTAACTCTAGTAATATTAATAAACTGCAGGCTGTACAGAACTTTGCATGCCGCATCGCTAGTGGTGCACGGAAGTTCGACCATGTAACACCAATTTTAGAGGAACTACACTGGCTGCCAATTTCAATCCAGCTCCATTATCGTAGTGCCATAATGACTTTTAAGTGCATGACTGGCTGTGTCCCTGATTACCTTTCTTCTCAATTTATTAAGCGTAAACAGGAGCCCATTACCAGGAGCGTCCATCTTCCCCACTGTGTCTGTACCCCAGCACAGAGGTAGATGAGGCTATTTTTAGCATTGCGTTTCGCGCGAAAAAGAACAAAGGTAGGCTATTCTTAGCCAATCAGATAGCTAACGTTACTTCTCATTATCATTCTTCTCACTTTCAACGCGGGAATTCGAATTGCTGGTTTTCACTCAATCCCCAGAGATTCAAATGTTGGTGCCCCAACAAAAGAAGCTAACGAGGGATCTATTGTTTAAGGGCACCAACATGGCGGCGACCTCTTTTCGCGGGAATTTCGAATCTAAAAATAGCGTATATAATCATTGTATATAGTTTATATAGATATAAAATTAGTTAATTATATATTTAATTGTAATTATCTCTGAAAATTAATGCCGCCCCACGGGGGAGTGGATAATAAAAGTATGTATGTATGTAAGGCCTTTCCGGAACTTCCTGTGGTATCATTGGTTCTCTGTGGTTGCTACGCTGATGCTTTAAACCAAGCCGTTGCATTGTGATACCATCTCATCAATCGTATACCATTTATACCAGGCCAAAATACTCCACCCCTGGCACGTGCTTTGCATTTTTCCATGCCCAAATTAAATGAACTCAATGTATCGGATCTAGAATCGCACCTCGAAGACTGTGCGGGACAATAATGCGATCACCTTTGTACAACAGGCCTTCTTAACAGCTAGCTTATCTCATCTCTGTAATTCTTGACCAGTATGGCCTAGTTTTCATAGGAGTTTCAGCTTTACTCTGTAGCCAACCATCCATAACGATTCTGTGTAGCTGCTGAAGCTCTGTGTCTTTCTTAGTTTCTTCTGACAATTTGTAGAACATGTTCTCAGATAGCTGTCCAGACTCGAGAACATTGATTTCAAACTCATCTTGTTGGTCTGGCGTCTCAACAGGCATGTGTGCTCTAGAGAGTGTGTCTGCAATGACTCCATTGGCTGCCAGGTGTGTATTTCACTTTGTTTGCGTATGGCTTGATCCTAAGGAACATTTTCTGGAGTCGAAGAGGTTGCTTGATGAATGGGTTTCTTCAGTATTGCTGCCAGCGGTTTGTGATCAGATTCAACAATCACTTCGTTTTGCCCTTCTAAATAGTCATAGAGGTGTTCACAGCCAAAAACAATTGTCAACATTTCTTTTTCGATTTGGGCGTAGTTTTGCTGGCACTCCGTTAATGCTTTTGAAGCATAAGCCACTGGACGGTCGTACTGTATGATCACTGCACCCATACCTTTAGAACTGGCATCGACAGACAAACACATGTTCTTCCTGGTCAAAGAACTTCAGAACTGGAGCAGTAGTAATCGCAGTTTTCAGGCTTGTTTGATCGTGTGCTTGATCCCATGACCATTCAACATCTTTCTCGAGCAGCTGACGTAGTGAATCACCTATCTGTGACATATTTGGGATGAACTTGGACAAGTAAGTGACAACGCCCAAAAACCTCTGCAACTCTTCACGATTGGTAGGGCACGGCATAGCATTGACTGCTTCGACTTTCCGGGGGTTCCGGTTTAAGTCCATCATCGCGATCCAGCACCTCTCTCATCGTTTTGCTCAACATCCTTTCCCCATACTACCAGCTCATCCACAATGACTTCGACACCTTCTGTCCTCAGGCTGAAACAAGTGCGACATAACACTCTGAAATACCTCAGGGGCTGAAGCTATTCCAAAGGGTAAGCGTTTATAGCTATACCTGCCAAAAGGGGTGTGAAATGTGCCGGGCTATCTTGCTGCTGTTTTCGGCTAGCTTAACCTGCCAAAACCCATGATTGGCATCGAGGACACTAAACTAAAGACCTTTGCATCAGGCATTCTGCTGATTACATCTTCCAGTGTCTGCATAGGAAAATGCTCACACGTCACAGCTTTATTTAGGTCACTGGGATCCATGCATACTCTAATCGTGTTGTTCTTCTTCTTGGCAGTCACCAGGCTGTGAACCCAGGGGGTGGATTCTGTTGTTTTCTCAATAGCCCCTAACTTCTCCATTCGCTGAAGCTCTTCTTTAAGTGGCTCGCGTAGAGCAACAAGGACTCTACGAGGTGGGTGCACAACAGGAGTGGCACCGGGATCAATCTTGATTTGGTGCTGCACGCCTTTAATCCCCCCTAGACCTTCAAAGACGCCACTGTATTCCGTTTCAACATTTGACTGATCTTTCTCAAGGCTGTAAATCCTCTTTACCAAGCCAAGTTCAAGGCAGGACTTTAACCCAAGGATTTATGGTAAGTCTTGTTCGACCAATTACGAATTCCAGCACTGTGAGTTTTCCTTTGTACTCACACTCCAAGTTGACCTTGCCCTTAGACGTAATCCTACACCCATCGTACACTTTCAACTTAACCTTACTCCTGTTGGTTTTCTTGTTTGCCAGTAGAAGCCCATCAAACAATGACTGCGAAATAAACATTACAATCTGCACCGGAATCCAATTTGAAATTCACTTCCGTATCAGCAATCAGTCAGTGTGACATGCCAGTCATCTTGCGAAGCACTTTCACTAGATTCAACTGAACATGTTAGCAAATCATCTTCATTGTCAACCTCCTCTGGTTCAGCCATAACACGTACATAACGGTTTTATCGCTCTGATCTCGCTTTTTCTGCCGGTACACACGGGGCAACGCATTCTCAACTAAAATCAGTTTTTATCATTTACAATTATTTCGATGAAAACTGTGTGAATTGTCCTGTTTTTCGGAAGCGTAATTTGTCCTCTACTTTTTGACCATTATTGGCGGTGCAAAAACAAAACCATAAC
This sequence comes from Actinernus sp. WN-2022, assembly GCA_030867875.1. Lineage (NCBI taxonomy): Eukaryota > Metazoa > Cnidaria > Anthozoa > Actiniaria > Actinernidae > Actinernus > Actinernus sp. WN-2022. The sequence continues at coordinate 59,449,916 of JAOWCC010001634.1, forward strand.
AACAACAGCATTTCTGGAAGACATGTTTTTAATATACGCAAACATTAATACATTTCTTAGGATTAATATGCGAGGTTAAATAAACCAAAGTCCTCAGATCTAGCGGACAATACTAAACCCCGATTCCGCACAAGATGACTGTATTAAATATTTAGGTATCTTTATTGATTCAACATTAAGCTGGAACCCCAGATCGAATATATTACGAAAATGATAAAAAGAAGTATTGGTGCTCTCTCTAAGATTCGTTATTTTGTGAATACTGATATTATAATAAAGGTATATTATTCATTAACATATCCTTTCCTAATCTACGGAATAACTGTCTGGAGTAAAACACATCCTTCTACTCTCGAACCTCTCTGTATTATACAGAAAAAAGCAATTCGCATAATGACTTTCAAAATTTTAGATGTATTTGTATTTAACATGGAGTCTTTCGTGCCCCAGTTTGTCGAAATTCTCGAAAAGCCTTTTACTGCGCGGAAGAACTAATTAAGCTTAGTCGAAAATTAAAAAACAATAAAGCATCCGGTTTCGATTCCATTAGTAATGAACTGATAAAATGCTGTATCGACTCTCATCCATATTTGATTGTTAAATTATATTTAATTTGGTTTTCCAATCGAATCGTTTCCCTCGGTATTGGAATGATGGTTGTATTTCGCCAATCTTTATTAAAATCTGGTGTTGTTGATGACCCCAATAATTACCGAGGTAAAGTCAACCTGTATATAACGACCCTGTAATAAGCGGACACCCTGTAGTATATAAGCAGCCAGTAGTAAAAGTCCCGAACTTTCGGCTCCCAGTGAAATACTGTAAACTTTACCTGTATTAAGCGACCACCTGTCGGCCGGGGCCATTTTTTTACAGTCCCGTTTATGTTATTTCTTGTTATTTTAACCTGTATTAAGCGACCAAGACAATTTGCGGAACTTTACTTGGTTCGTATCATGAATATGTTATTTTAACCATTTATTTCACAATTATTTGTTCTATGACGGCTATGCAAACAGTGTCACTTCACATCCATTTTCGCCCAGTTTAATGGTTACAAAGAACTAGCATTGGCGATGTCCAGAGTGAATAACTTACTTTACCAATCGAATATTGGAGTGTCTCAGCGACAAACGAGTGTGAAGGACTATTTTACATCGCCACAGAATGCTTGCAAGTGCTAGAACTGCATGGCGACACTAGGGAGGTATATATAACTTTATATGCTCATTTTACCTCTGAAGTTGAACCTCTGGACAACGTTAAACAATATGGCTGTTGCCAGTTAACATAATTTTTCCCTGTTATGTTTCGTTCATGTTTTATTCTAGTATTCAACGACGTCATGGTCTCTAAGATCCTAAATGCGTTATTACATTGTTCAATATACAATAAAAAGTTGATTTGACCACACCCAACTCATTTTCTTTAGTGAACCTGTATTACTCATTCCCCTAGGGTGGCCGCTTAATACGACAGGTTTCACTGTATTACGGTTAATAGTTGTCTTGGAAAATTCCTCACTCTAGCTCTAAATTCAAATATTCTCAATATTTAGAAGTTAATGGAATTATTAAACCAAATCAAATCGGTTTTCGTAAATCTTACAGAACGGCAGACCACATTTTTGTTCTTAAGACAATTTTAGATGTATACTTTCGGCAGGGTAAGAAGGTATATGTGTGTTTTGTCGACTTTCGTAAAGTGTATGATTCGGTTTGGAGAAATGGATTGTTCTACAAATTAATCGAAATTGGGCCGCGTCACGCTAAAAGGGCCCGGACGACATAGCACGTGATTTCGAGTAATTTGCATTTGAAGTCAACAGAAGGTGAATGCGGGCGCCGTGAGCGGGTTTCTGAAGTGCGGAAGTTAAACGACGTTTCCTCGGCAAAAAAAACGGTAAAATCATTCTTTGACTTGTAATAACATTCGTTAGCAAGTTATTATATGGTTCTAATTCATTTGTTGAAATCTAGCTTACATTTTCTTTGAAATGAAGATTAAAAGTGAGCACTGATGGGTGATTTTAATATTAATCTTTTGAACTTAGAGACCCACTTTTTTCTTCCTCAAATTTTACAACATACAAGAATAACTGATCATTCTGCAACCCTAATAGACAATATATTCTTCAATTCAATAGAACATCATGTCATAAGTGGTAATATTTTGTGTGACATTACTGACCATTTACCCTGTTTTCTTGTGATCAACAAACTTTCTACTCTTCCAACAAAAAATAAAATTTACAGACGAGATTATACAAACTTTGATGAGACTGCATTAATTGAAGAAGTTTGTTCTGTGAACTGGGAACATATTTTTCCTCCAAGTAATGATGTTAATGAAATTTTTGACAGCTTTCATTCTGAACTTACTGGAATAATTAATAAACACATCCCAATAAAGAGAATTAAAGTTAAAGTTAAAGTTAAATCCAAGCCATGGATAACCAAAGCTATAAAGGTATCAATTAATATTAAAAACAAATTATTCAAAAAGTTATCTAGAAACTCATAATGAATATCACAATTCAAAGTACACAATATACCGTAACAAATTATGCCACCTAATAAAATCCAGTAAAAAGCTTTATTACAATAACTACTTCTCCACAAATAGCAAAAACATTAAAAATATCTGGATTGGAATCAAACAATTAATAACCGTCAAACCACAAACCATGAACATACCTTCTAAAATACTAAAAGATAATATAGAACTAAAATATCCTAAATCTATTGCTAATGCATTTCATAAGTATTTCTCAAGCATTGGTGAACAACTAGCCAGATCCATACCCCCAACCAACAAGACACCATTTGATTATTTAAAAACAACGCATCATACTAATAGCTTCTATCTTTATCCTGTTACTTGCAATGAAATTGAGGAAAACAATTTCAACCTAAACGAAAAAAAAGCCACGGGACCTTTCAGTATTCCAACTAAACTATTGAAGACACTAAGAGTATGTTTGTCAAAGCCTTTAGAGATACTATTTAATTGTTACTTTTCTACCGGTATTGTCCCCAGTAAATTTAAAATAGCACGTGTAATACCTATACATAAGAAGGGGCCTCAAACTGCTTTGAATAACTATCGTCCAATCTCTCTACTTTCAGTTTTTAATAGACTTCTAGAGAAACTAATGTATAAGCGGCTAGCAGCTTATGTTAAAAAAGAAAATATCCTTTGTGACAAACAATTTGGTTTTCGTTCAGGTTACTCCACAGTGCAAGCAGTAATGCTCATAACAGATAAAATACAGAGAGCTATAGAAGATGGTCAATATTCATGTGGACTTTTTCTAGACTTTAGTAAAGCTTTCGATACGGTCAATCATGCAATTCTGATAAAAAAACTTGAAAAATATGGCATCCGAGGTATTGTAAAAGAGTGGTTCCAATCATATTTATGCAATAGAAAACAATTTGTTACTATAGGAAGTATGTCTTCAGAAGAGCAAACCATTGCATGTGGCGTTCCACAAGGATCAGTACTTCTATTCCTCTTATATATAAATGACTTTAAAAATTCTTCAAATATTCTTGATTTCCATCTCTTTGCAGATGATACTAATGTATTTTACTCTAATAAAAACTTACTAGACATAGAATTAACAATTAATAATCAACTAAACCATATAAACAACTGGCTCTCCTCAAACAAACTTTCTCTTAATATAGACAAAACGAATTTTGTCATATTTCATCCTCCTCAAAAAAAAACACAATTCGGATTAAACTATATATCAATCGAAAAATAATCAAGCAAGAGCAAAGTTTAAAATAATTAAGAATATACCTAGATTCAAATCTCAATTGGAAAAGCCAAATTCACTACATATCCAAAAAAAATAAAAGAAGTATAGGAGTGTTGTCAAAAATTCGCTATTATGTAAATATAAATATTCTTATTCAATTATATTATTCTTTGATTTACCCATTTTTGACATATGGGATCGCCATCTGGGTTAACACCTATGAATCCACCTTAAATCGAATTATAATACTACAAAAAAGGGCATTAAGAATTATTACATTTTCAGACTTCAAAGAACACACCCTACCTTTATTTAAAAAGCGAAATATTCTCCGATTTACTGATTTGGTCTTTTTTCATAATGCACTTTTTATGTATGACTATTATACCAGTAAACTGCCACCAGCCTTTGATGATTTTTTTAAGAAAATCAATAAAGTACACAAATACAATACTCGGCTAGCTTCAAAATAATCATTTTATCTCCCTTCAGTAAAAACAAACTATGGAAAATTCTGCATTCGGTTTCAAGGAGTGAAAATTTGGAATTATATTAATGAAAACTACAAATACCTGAAAAAATATGCTTTTAAACAGAACCTTAAATCAGATATTATTAGTGGTTACTCCTAAATGTTTTTCTAGTAAAAATCATTTGTACATGTATGCCCGATATATATTGTATATGTATATATATGTGTATGTATATATATGCAGTATGTATGTGTGTATATATGTATATATATGTGTGATCTTTCTTGTCTCTTTCATTTATTTTACGTATGTTTCAGAAGGTGTGTGTGTTTTAGACTGCTTAACAGTCTACTATAATACTGTTACTAATTATTTCAATCATGGTGATCTGTCTGCCCACTCGGCTATTACAGGTAACTAGTACCTACAATGCAAGCTTTCTTTTCTTTATTCCTTGTAATTTCGAAAATGGTACGAATAAACTTGTTGTTGTTGTGTTGTTGAGCACAACATGAATAGTGTAGTTGTCCTTCGCTCACAGTAGCTTTTCCAGCTTTCTCACGGGAGCTGTTGTTTTGTAACTGGGCTTTTTATTTATTTTTCTTGTTTAATTGTTGTTGACTCCTTGTTTTAAAGTTATGGAAAGCTTTTCTCTTGATTTATCTCTTGATCATGAGTTACGAGAAGTCATGGATGATCTATTAAGTGAGGTTTACGGAGAAGAATGTTTGAGCCAGAGATCTGAACTGAGTGTTGAGCCAGAATTAGAACCCACTAGCGAGGATGAAGATGAAACAACCAGAGATTTAGAAGAACTGGACCATGTCAGACTGACCAGAGAGTTTTTAGAACATGTATCCAGTGGACAAGATGTGGAGGAAGGAATTGGAACCGAGAAAGAGGACTTCGAACGTTTTATCCAAGGAGGATGTGGCTGCACCAAAAGCTGTTTTACTTTGTTCTCGAACACCGACTGTGTTTATAACTATCGCCTTCACCTTGCCGAATTCTCAAGGGAGGAAAAGGATATCCTCCTTACTAAACTGGAGCAAATGGAGTTTTTTTGGGATGAGACAAGAAGAGGAAAGAGAACTTGTCAACGTTTTCGATACTCTTTTCAAGGAAAAATAATTTGTGAAACGGCTTGGCGCTTTATTCATGACATAGGTAAGTTAAGCGATGTGTTTACATTTTTTGGGAATTTTTTGAACTATCATAAGTCAAAACTCATACGGCATAACCCCATCACTTACAAACTTATCGCTGGATCTTGTTTGTTACTTAATGTAAGTAAATTCCAAGGAAAGAACTTAGAGTTACAGTCCAAGAATTGCATTGAAGTTCATTGTTTGATTCATTCTTCGTTTCAAACTTCCATTGTCAAAACGAGACTTGCATTTGCAAAGCAATCAAATTTTGATTGTATTTATGTGCAAAAGGCTTGGACTTATTTGAATTTTAGCCTCGCAGCCGTTGTCACGCAAACGCTAGCACCAAGATGGCTACGAAGCAGACTACAGTATTTGCTCTGGTATTTGCATTTAGGCTCATTTTGACTTTTACAAGTTTCATTTCAATGCAAATTTGAAACGAAGAATGAAATCAAATTTCAAATAATGAACTTTATATTTGGCTCTAGGGAGGAACGCTTGACCTGTTTCGACTGTTAAATCATTCTCTAAATAGATTATTAGTCATAACTTATAATATACATGTACTTCCTTGGTTACTGAGTAGCATTCTTGCCCCTGTTGAGTGTTAGCTCATGACTTATTAAAAAATATTTAGAGTATTTAGAAAACAGCATTATTTATTCCAGGCTCCAGAAGCTTTAAGAACCTAAAAAAAACTTCAAAGACAATGGTGTTTCCCCAAGGAACCATGGATCAAAAGGGAGAAAAGCCCACAATGCTTATCCCTTTAAGGTGTGTATACTACATGTATATTCATCTTAATAGGCCTTTTGCAGGAAACAGTCATGTGCTGATATAATATTGCTTGCCCTCCATTATAGCCACATGATTGCATTCCTGCAAAAGGCCCATTGTTTCAGTTGCATTAAAACTATTAGAGGAATCTAATTTTTGGCAGTGATTCAAGTGTGTGTGCCATGTCTGAATCAGTGGGTACTGGTATAGTGGGTACTGGTGTTTCCTGAATTTTGAGAAAAACGGAAAGACTAGTAATGAGAGTGACTTCTAAGGCCGTTCTTATTGGCTACACCCGTGCATGCTGGTAATTAAAAAAGTCATTCATGTCTCGGTTATTTTGCAAAAAACGTTTGGTACATTTTTCCTTGCAGGAAGTTTTTTGGGGAATTGCCACCCCACTTCCCTGATTTCTAATGATCCACCTCTATGCACTTGTTCATATGGGTTGTTTCATTATCACCATGCTTCTGACCAAATAGTCTATTGTATTGTATTCAAATAATATTGTAAGAGCAAACATTATCAATGCACTATGGTTGAGATAATTTTACTGAATGTCAAATTAATAATTATGACTTTTCCTACATATTTTCTAATAGGTTATTGAGAATGTTGTTAAGTACATGACCAACTATGCCAATGAAAACGGGCTTCCAATGCCAGCAGCTCCTCGTGGCAGAGATGATCACCCACCTATTTATCTTTCTTCTTATGATTCTAAGTTGAATGTTTATCAAAAATATGTTGTGTCTTGTAATAATTGTTCTCCTGTTGCCCCATATGTAGGTCTTACTCTTTTTAAGTCTATATGGAATAGTTGTCTACCTCATATTCGTTTAATGGAACCACGCACTGATGTATGTAATAATTGTGATGTATTTAGAAAACTCAATATGAATTCAGTTACAGAAGAAGACAAACTAGCACACACTGAAGCTTATAATTTACATGTTAGGAAGGCCAGAATGGAACGAGATTTCTATAATCAGTGCATCAAAGTATCGACTGATGAGCTTATATCCTTAGAAGAAGTTCCAGCTGGCCCTCAGCTACCATGCTCACAGAGTCTGGAAAGGACAGTCACACTACACATTTGATTTTGCCATGAGTTTTTGTTTACCTCATCAATGCTTACAAGTAGGTCCTCTCTATTTTTTAACAACACTGAAAGTTCATTGTTTTGGTATCGCTGTGAAGGTGTTAAGACACAGGTTAATTATATATTTAGTGAAGCAGATTATATCGATAAGGATGGGACGAAGAGTCATGGACCAAATAATGTTTTAAGTATGCTTGATCATTATTTATGTTGCGCCCAGAAAAGCTACTGTGTAATCACAGCCTCGATATGTGAAATGTGCTTTGTATGCCAGCGTCAAGCTCAGTTTGGTGAATGAAGACATCAACTACGCGACACCACCCAGCTTGGGATTAATTTGCCACGAGCGTGGCCATTTATTCAAGTATCGCGATAATCACTAATCCGTTTATCTCAATGAGGTGTTGAGAGATAAATGTCATTCAACAAAGGTGGGAACAGACAACCGCCACAAGTCACACTTTGTGACAGCCCCACCCGAAGCCGCGGGCACGCAAAGCACTTGAAAACCCCGAGACACTAAAGACATCCGTCTTTCGCTCACCCGCTATATAGCTAGTGAGAGCAGGACAAACGTCTTCAAGATCTAAAACTAAATTGTACCCGGGACGAGAAATACGAGGAATCAGCCCCTGTCTGGAATTGCTCCTATTTCTGTCCCGAAAACCGTTCGACAAGTTATTCGTTTGTTACTAAAAACTAATGTGCGTAACGGAATAAATTAACGGGTCCGAAAATAGTAATATCAGGGGGAAAATCGCAATCGTATTTCGACATACGATCCAAGAACGGGAAAATTAATCATTCATATAACTGATTACGTTAGTGTCTTAATTCAACAAATTGGAAGAGAAATAGGTAAAACTAGCCCCTGTCTATAATTTTACCTATTTCCGATCCATAACGGAGACTAAAGACATCTGTTTCATCGTTTCCCGACTATATAACTAATGCATTAAGATAGCGAATGAATGAATATATCGAAAACTAAATTGTAAACGGGACGAGAAATACGAGTAATCAGCCCCTGTCTGGAATTGCTCGTATTTCTATCCCGACTAGTACTAATGTTACGTAATGGACTAAATTAACGGGTCCGAAAATAATAATATCAGGAGAAACTGGCAACTTGTCTACAATATCTCGTATTTCCACATCCACTGATGAATCCAAGAACGTGAAAATTGAATCATGCATAGAATTAACTGATTAGGTACTTATAGTGTCTTAATTAAACAAATTTCAGGAGAAATACCGGTAGGTGAAACTAGCCCCTGTCTACAATTTCACCTATTTCCGATCCATAAATTCGGCTCATGTCCGACCAATATTTCCGATCAGTTAAAATGCAATTAATGCAGGCTCCGTTTGCACAATATTGTAGACCCGTGGTTGTGGTTTTGTTCATTCTTAATTAGAAAAACCTGTCGTAAAAGGCCGTGCGGGATGTTGCTTGAAACATTGTACCGTGAATAATAGGAGATATTGTAGTTGAGTCTACGAATAGCAGTTTCAGCGGTATTGACCCGAACGCCTCACTTCAATGTAATGAAGCGCCATTGAAACCATCATTCTTACACGACACCAACACCCTCCTAAACAAGCACGACTAATTTAGATACACAGTTTGAATAGCGCTTCATTACATTGAAGTGAGGCGTTCGGGTCAATACCGCTGAAACTGCTATTCGTAGACTCAACTACAATATCTCCTATTGGTGTGTCAATTCCATGCCTTGAATAACTAAGTAAATCGGCACATCTACATGCCACATAGGAGAATGTCAGGGAGGCCAGAAACAACTTATTAAAACCCTTTGGGATGAAAAAGATAGGAAATCTGGGTGGAGCCAAGACATAACTCCAGTCCCTCCACAGGACAAGAAACATAATTATTGTTGTAATTAACGTCGAGTTAGAAAACAGTCACTGCATTGATCGGATAGTTCTCCAAGTCCTCCACTTGCTAACTGACAGTGTAGGGGTAACGGAAGGTAGTACTGACAGGGGAGACACTACATGTGGAATTGCCTGTGAAACATCAGATACTGGTTGCTTGCCATCTGATGTCTGTACAATGGGGAAGTCGAGGTATTTTTTCCTGGACATCAGCCCTACCCACCCACCCTACAATGTCAATAATGTCTCTGAGAACTATGGTACAACATCTTTTTGTAAGTGACACATTTTTACATCATAGTAAAGTGTTATTTTGCCACCTTTGTGTACACTGCAAACTTGCATGGTAAGATTTAAGGATGCAACTGGAGTGCTACAATACATACAAAAAAAATTATGAGAGCTGTCCCTTGTCCTGTTTTAGTATGTAATTTACTCAACTTATTTAAATTTCAAATCTCTAGAAAACTTTATATTATGGCCTAAAAATAGTCATGTACGGCAGTCAGCTGAATATATTTGTATACATTGTACAAACTCTATAATAACCTGCTGATATGAGCTCAAAGCAGCATCTGCTTTTGCAGACACATGTACATGTATGGCTTGCTCAATTATCTATATTTAATTTATTGCTAAACCGTCACAGTGCTTAAACTTTAAACTTGCATTGATTGCTCTGTATTTATTATCATCAAATCTCATCTATAATAATCCATGAAGCAAAAAACAAAGGAATTCAATGAGCGATAAGTGATCTGTAAATTTGATACAGATTTTCTCCTGATTTTCATAACCTTTTTTGATTTTCTCGGCTGAATTAGGTCATATCTCCAAAATAACTGAAAAAGGGCTCTTCACCTAGATGTTTGATAAGCCAGTATATTGTGTCCGTGCTTCATCAGATTTACAAACTCTCACTTCCAGCTTGAGTTTGTAAATCTGATAAAGCACGGCTACTCGTTACTGAGGCGAGGCGTTTATTGTTTAATTTTTGTGTCGCCAGAATTACTCAACACGTGACAGGGTCAACCAATCAGATTCAATATCGCTCGGGATGCTTCAGGTCACTTAAATTACATACATAAGACTCAGGATGGCTGAGACCCGAGTACTAGTCGTGATATCTCTCAAATATAAACAGCTTAATGAATGTTTTATTCTAAGTCAAGTATCGATTGCTACAAGCCTTGCACTCCGCAAGGTCGAACAACAAGGCCAAATAAAAGCCGAGAATACAACTAAAGCTGCTTTTTAATATTAACACCGATCGATGCGACATCTGAGAGCACAAGCTTTTGTGCATGTCCTCTTTTACTCCTGTACTTCTTTAGGGATTATTGAGAAGGTATTATTTTGTTGCTTCGATTTACTTGTCGATTGTTTTTCTAAATCAAGTACCGAGCGCTACAAGCCTACATGCAGAACTCGCACTCCAGCATGATCGTAAAGTGCTTTGATACTGTACAAATCTATCAATGACAGGAGTTAAAATATGTTCGCTATGATATTATTTTAAGAGTTTTATGTATTCTAATTTAACCTGTGTTTCTCTTTACTCGAACTAGACCGGCTGGTGATTGTTCTGGCCTTGGCCTCGCTAGACCTGGGGATTATGATTAAAATTAAAATTATCCTAACTAAAGAAAATTGATGACTTTTAATTCCCTTAAATGTGTTGGTACATGATATCTGAAAGAAAAACCGGCAAAAAATATATAACTAAAGGAAATGCCTACAGGATATGACACGAGCTATTCCCAAGTGGTCACCCATCCAGTTACTAACCTCGCCCGATCGGGCTTAAATTTTCTGATCGGACGAGACTGGGATTTACCATCTGGGCTAAACTCCCGAGGCCACAGGGAACCCAAATAGGTGGTCAGCAGGTAGAGGTACATGTACGTACTGATCATGCATTTACGACGCAAAAATATGCTAGAACTCCATAAACTCCATATATTCACCTATTCCTATAGGTGGCCCGAGTTCGAGCCACTCACAGCCTCTTGTTCTGTATATATTACATACATGTATTGTATTGTATTGTATTGTATTGTGTGCTGGATTGTCTAGATTAATTTAAAACCCCACTAACTTAGATACAACAAATTGGCTGTTAAATTATGGTTGGAGTTGTTCAATTCATGCATGATAACAGTTGCATGTATCACATATACTTGCATGCAATTGCCTGCATAAGTATATCCATGCATGCATTAAATAAGATTTGCATGCATCACACAGGCATGCAATGCAAACAATGCATGCAATCCATGCATGACATGCATGCAATGCATGCATAAAATGCATGCAGAGGTGCCAATTTGCATGCCTGCTGCATGTATGTAGCATGGCGGTATGCCTGCTGCATGCATAAGTTTAGAAGGGTCAGACTCGCAGAGATCCTTACCCAGTAGACTGTGTGTTGGGCCCTCACAGACATAAAACAAAGCTTTGCACTGCCCTTGATTCTGTTGAGCGGTCACTAGACACTTTCCTTTAACCTTGAGAGGCTCGCCTGTGTACCCCTTTAATGTTTCCTTGACTGGATGCAATTTTATTCCTTTCAGGAGTTTAAAATCGTTCATTGAAAGACCATTACCTTGGGCCCCTGTGTCTAACTTCATGGGTAATATCACTCCATTGACTTTAATAGAACAAATTCAATCTGTGGTTGCTATATTATGCTCCACTCCTTCTATCATAACTGAATCAAACCAGAGGTAACTTTCTTCCTCATCTTCTAAGTTATCCTCTTCCTGTCCCTCATCAGTGCCTGTAACTATGTCAATGTTTCTGGTATTACAATACTTAGCAAAGTGATTGTAGTTGTGACACTCACTACAGGTTTTGCCATATGCTGGGCACCGACCATTCATGTGTTTCATACCACGTCTCAGTGAAACATGTGAAATGGGGCTCTACCTGAGGTTCAGGCCTCAACTTAGTATTTTGGCTTTTTCTTCTTGGTATCTATCCTTGGTTTTTAACATCTGAGCTTGTATTTTAGGGTTTGGACCTTGGACCTGTCTGCGGTGCTGGCCTTTGTAAACCGCTCCTATTTCCGCTGCCAAGACATCAGGTTTATCTCCATGCTGACTCAACTGCTGAAGATGCTGTTTGGATACTTCAGCTGTCTTATACATTGAAATTGCTTTATCTAATGTTAGGTCTTTGTCTCTGAGCAACCTTTCTCGAGTTGGCTCATTTCTGATGCCGATAAAAACACGATAACGTATTAAACTTTCATGTAGGGCTCCAAATTCACATGTAGAAGCTAAATTCCTCACCCTTGTTATGAACTTATCAAAATCTTCGCCTACTTCTTGTACTGCTTTCTTGAACTCAAATCTCTCTATCACGAGATTCTTCTTTGGCATGAGAAATACTTCGAACTTTTGAACAACAATGTCGTAGTTGTTATCATCACCTTCAGCTACCCACGTGAATGAGTTATAAAGTTCAACTGCATCCTCTCCCATGACATGAAGCAGTAGTGAGGCCCACTCCGGGTCCTAAAGTCGCCTTAAATCGCATAAAATCGCAATAAGTCCCTTTAACAGTTACCGGCCTTATAATCAGTTTTGCTTAATGCCCAAAGTTGCAACAAGCAATTCTTCTTTGTTTTCTTAAGCCGCCTTAAGTTGCCTAAAATTTTCCCGATTTTCCCCCGAAAGTCGCCTTAAGTTGCTATTCATTGCCTTAAATTACGGCGACGTTAGGACCCGGAGTATGCCTGTAGTGGCACTTGCATCTTCTTATCATTTATGTTTGCCCCTGAGGCGATTTTATACAATTCAAATCGCTGTTTGAATTTTTCAATTTTTCAATTTTACCTTTGAATTCCATGGCTTTTGGCGGGTTTATCACCTCCATGTTTATGGTGTGTTTATCATCTCCATGTTTATGGTGTGTTTTCCCGATATGATCCTCGTTCACGGCAATTTATCTTGTATTTTCCCGATTATTCTTGCTAAATCTTTTGCCTTTTAGATTTTCTTTCCTTTTTTAAACTTCTGACACCGTGTTGTGTTAGTTACAAACCAGGATGGTTAAGTTTCTATGATCCCTAGACTCGTGTTCTTTGTGGCTCACTGTCCGCCATGTTCTCTCCCGATCTCCAGAACGAGGCTATACATATTAGCATATTTAAAGAGGCTATCACCACAGTGTATAAGTCAAACGAAACAAGTCAATGAACTGAACTGGAACTCAGGATGTTTTTAGTTGAAAATTTATTCAACGAATCTCAATGCCAAAATTATCTCGGCTTGTATAAACAACAATTTATCCGACCAGTTATCGGCCGTTCAAATAGGGCCGGACCGCGTAGTCGCTAGCCTGCGAATACAGCCGTCTCGCATTGGGAACCACAATCCAAACGTGGCCCCCGAGAGAGACGTCTGCGTCTTGAGACGGAAAATTCCATACTGATGACGTTATTCGGACAGGATCTGGTCGCGTTATTTGATTGGATGGTATGCCTAATTATCATATACGAGCCAATCAAATGACGCGACCAGATCTTGGCTGCATAACGTCATCAGTATGGAATTTTCCGTCTCATGACGCAGACGTCTCTCTCGGGGGCCACGTTTGGATTGTGGTTCCCGATGCGAGACGGCTGTATTTGCAGGCTACGTAGTCGCTAGTCTCCTTCACAGCCGTTATTCGTGTCGTCACGCAAAATAGAAGCATTGCGTGACGACACAAATAACGGCTGCGAAGCCGAGACTACGTAGTCGCCTCTGTATACGAAACTGAAATAAAGTTCAAGAGTGTCTAAACTGGTGTGTTTGATACACTTGAAAACGTCGCTAAATTCTCCATTAAGTTCAACTCGTTCAACTTGTATTTCAACTCGTTCTATGAATGATTTGGGATTTAAAATGGTTAGGTTTTTTTAATTTGGGGGTTAGGTTTTAGATTGAAGGTTTGTATAATGAATTATTAATATGCTTACACTGAGAAAGCGCCGGGCTTCGGACGTGTTAAAGAAATCCTTCGCTTTAAATAGGTGACATGTTAGCTTCCCCTAGCGCGGTTCATCAGTTTATGGCTGCGTGAGACTAAAGCACAACTTCAAAACATACCACTTATTATATGTTTTTCCAGGTATTATGTGCTGATATTTTACGAGTTGCGAATGTATTTTCCGAGACCAATAAGGGATTTATTATACGACGGCTTTCTTAATTCATGGGTTTCTGTTCCATTTAAAACGTATTCCATAGGGCAATATGGAAACTATCGGTTTCCTTGTAATTTCCTTGTAATTCCCTCGTTACTTTAGAACGTATTGTGTTTTGAACAGAGCATGCAGGCAAGTTGGGTGTTCCGAACTTTGACAGAGTAAGGAAGTTGGATACTCTGAACTCAGAGCAGGCAATTTGCAAGTTGGGCCGTACTCGGAACTTCAGATGTCGGGTGCTCTGAACTTCAGAGCAGGCAAGTTGGAACAATTGACAAATTTTACTAATTTAATCCCACCTGCTCACATCAGCTACGTTCTTAACGTTTAGCTCCTCTGGGTGATTTAGATTTTGCACAAAATCACCTCCTGCAAATCATCATCTTTTTTCTCTTTGTTTTTTTAATCAGAGGTTTAGCTAGGGATTTGCAATATTATAATTTCTTGGAAAAGTCTAAATTTCATATTAGTAACAGGGAAAATGATATGGCTGTTCCTCTGATTATGTAGAATATTTCAATATAACTCGATAGTTTCATAAACAAGTCGCAACTCCCCTAAAACAATACCAAAATGTGCAGATTTTGCAGAAATAGCAAGTTTGAGAATATGACAAAATGTCTGAGAACGCGTTATTTATACCTGTATCGTCAATCATTAGGAAGTATTGTTTGCCTGGTATTTTGTTGCATACAGCTATAGACTACAAGGGTTGTTATTGTTATTTGATAGCGTAATTAATGGACAGGACTAGCAAGCGGTTATGAGGCTCATGACATGACGACCGTCCATTTGACCACAATCCCTTGGTTCCCAATAGAAAGCCAGAGGAATATCACTACTGGCCTACATTTCCCAATAGAAAGCCAGAGGAAGATCACTACTGACCTACATTTCCCAATAGAAAGCCAGAGGAAGATCACTACTGACCTACATTTCCCAATAGAAAGCCAGAGGAAGATCACTACTGACCTACATTTCCCAATAGAAAGCCAGAGGAAGATCACTACTGACCTACATTTCCAAATCACAAGCGTTGTTCCTCTGGTGTTTCGTTGGGTATCAAGGTACGTGCACCCACAGGCAGCCCAAGCTAATGATTTTTACAAGGAATGTATGGGAATGTTTAGAAAAAATCTAAAACTGTACTAAAATGATCAATAAAGTCATAAAACCTTACCTGTGTGTTGTGAAGTTGTTCCTCTTCATCACTTAATCAATATTGAGAAGGCAGGAAACACTATTATTCCACGTGGCGACTCTTCGAAGCCTCGTAATTCTTCGAAAATCCAAACTTTCAGCATTTTACCCCCAGAAACCCTTTTTAAAATTCCTCTAGCACTCATTCAATCGATCCATCGCTTATTTCCTCGCTTTATAAGTACTCAAATTCGATAGTTTCTACAGCCAACCTAGCCTGTAACGAGCCGGGGTTGGATCAGCTTAGCCTTTTTCCATGGGCTGCCTGTGCTAGTTGAACCACAGGCAGCCTGTGGTTGAACGTGGCTTTTCTTCGGAAGCAGTGACGAACGAGTGCCGAAGGAATTCAACACCTCGTGTATTTTCGAAGAGATTCGGAGAATCGACCAATCGCTGAACGGTGAAATCTGCCGGGGAGACCCACGAACTTTTCAGCAAACAATAGGTGAAGTAAATGTCAAATAGAAATGTAGTCGATTTCTTGATTTAGTTTTCTTCAAAAGCTGTTTCAAATGTAAAATAACCAAAAACGGAACTGACCAAGGTAAGTTGTACAAGAATTTGTTATAGACGATTCCGTTGAACTGACTGCAATATGAGAGTGAAAACATACGTCCGTGTTGAGCGGCTGGAATATGCATGGTGTGACAAATAGGTCAGTGAGAACTCGTATTGACCCTTATCTTTCCTGGAGCCTAACAGATGAGCAAAGAGCAATTAGAACTGCCGAAGCAGGACATATTAGGGACTTTAAGCAACCAGCCGACGGTAATGACGACGGGACGTAGAAAAGTGCCTTTCTCCCGAAATTTGGTGTCTACTATTTCCCTCGTTCACCTTGAATTGTTTTTCGAAAAATATGACCGAGTATAGAGTTCCGTTCACGCCGAACGAAAAACGGATTGATTTACTTTCTTACACGTTCGCGTTCTCTTTAAAACGTACAATTTGGGGTTTTCAAGTTGTGTTTTTGCAGAGAACGGTGGAAATGTAGGCGACTGCGTGCATTTTCACGTGCAGCTATTGTATTTTGTAATTAAGGCTATTGTTTTATGCCGTCGTCGAAGACATTGCCGACGTGTTTTGCTTAAAGTCGCTATTAATATCATGTTGAGTAAACGAAACCGTAACGCGTCTGAAAAGCCTTGGACGAAATGTTGTAATGGTGTGTTCTAGTGGCATTTCCGCTACTGTATTTGACGATTCAAAGAAAACTGTCCATTCCCATTACGCTCTTCTAATGGCTGATATGCCTTCTGTTCTGCATATTTCACCGTTCAGCGATTGGTCGATTGAGCACAATGACTTCGTTCTCCGAATCTCCTCGAAAAAAACACGAAGTGTTGAATTCCTTCGGCACTCGTTCGTGACTGCTTCCGAAGAAAAGCCACGTTCAACCACAGGCTGCCTGTGGTTCAACTAGCACAGGCAGCCCATGAAAAAAGGCTAAGATTATCCAACCCCGGCTCGTTACAGGCTAGGTTGGCTGCAGAAACTGTCGAATTTGAGTACTTACAAAGCGAGGAAATAAGCGATGGATCGATTGAATGAGTGCTAGAGGAATTTAAGAATGGGTTTCTGGAGGTAAAATGCTGAAAGTTTGGATTTTCGAAGAATTACGAGGCTTCGAAGAGTCGCCACGTGGACTAATCAATATTTATATAGGGGACGGAAAAAAAATCCCAGAAATGCCTCAAGCAAGAAATAAACACATTAGTGATGAAGAAGAACAACTTCACAACACACAGGTAAGGTTTTATGACTTTATTGATCATTTTAGTACAGTTTTAGATTTTTTCTAAACATTCCCATACATTCCTTGTAAAAATCATTAGCTTGGGTTGCCTGTGGTGCACCTTGCCCAAAATGGAATGACCCGATTGGCTGACGAGCTCATTAATTATTCACGAGTTTGAGAAGAAAATAGGCCGTTTGCACTATGACGTCAGTTGACTACAACTACCAGGATCCTTTGCGCGGATTCTTTTGGACCGTTGTCTTGGTATTCTCATTGGAATAGGAATAAGAAAAATAATTCGAAAAGGCCGATTCTGATAGTTGTAGTCAACTGACGTAATAGTGCAAACGGCCTAAATGAGTATTTTATCCGAGGGGTTTCAAATATTGAGAAAACATTGAAAGAGGGTTTATTTTTTTCGAGATATTTGGAACCCCCTGCTGAAAGACGAACAATGAGTGTCTCGTGTGAATGGCTAAATCGAAAATTTCCATACGCTATTGTTTACCGTTTGACTGTTGTATATAATTATTCCATAGATGAATATTGTTAAACTGCAGGCACCAACGGACGAAGTATAATACCGGATCACCTTGGAGGGATCTAATCAGCGAAGATGTGTAAACAGTAACAAAGAAGAAAGGCTGATTATAAGGTAATGGGTATGATATATATTAACAGGAGCCCATTACCAGGAGCGTTCCTCTGTTATGGGTTGGGTCACGTCCCCAGCACAGGAGTAGATGAGGCTATTTTTAGATTCGAAATTCCCGCGAAAAGAGGTTGCCGCTATGTTGGTGCCCTTAAACAATAGATTCCTCGTTAGCTTCTTTTGTTGGGGCACCAACATTTGAATCTCTGGGGATTGAGTGAAAACCAGCAATTCGAATTCCCGCGTTGAAAGTGAAAAGAATGTTAACGAGAAGTGACGTTAGCTATCTGATTGGTTAAGAATAGCCTACCTTTGTTCTTTTTCGCGCGAAACGCAATGCTAAAAATAGCCTCATCTACCTCTGTGCTGGGGTACAGACACAGTGGGGAAGATGGACGCTCCTGGTAATGGGCTCCTGATATTAACCAATATTTCGGCTGGCACGGCCAACCTTCTTCAGGGTTTACAAGTGAACTGGCAAGAAAACGTTAAAAATTCAAAAGTTTGGAATCTGACGCTGTGGTGCGAAATTACAAACATGGTGATTACATATTAGTCCTCCGTCTATCATCACGCTCATGACTCATGTTATCTATAGATAACAAATTGGCCGGTAACAAAACGAGCAGGGGACTGGGACCTAGTTTATCAGAATTACTCTAATTCTAAAATGAAGTTCATCACATCATAGAGCATGTTGAAATTAGCATGTGTGCCAAGTTTGACGTGATTCGAGTGAATCTCGTCTGAATTATAAGTAATTGAAATTTCTTTGTCCCTCCAAAAATTTACAATGAATGTATGGTTTGGAGGGACAGCGTTAAATAATAAGAGAGTTTGTATGGGAAAATTGACTTATTTGATGCCTTCTAGCATCGTCAATATTGAGCCAAAGTTCACCAAACTTTCCAGACTAGCTAAGTTTGATCTGTGCTTTTGGAAAATAATGCTCACTTTGACTAGTTATTAATTGAATTAGTTTTACTGACTCGGCTCCAGTCCCCCACTCGTTTTGTTACCGGCTAATTAGGCTGGTCCAAGCACTTAAGGTGGCCCGCGGCTATTTATTTTGGCAACGGGGGTCTTTTTAAATTGCGTTTTTGAACAGCTAAACATCATCCGATTTCCGAGATTTTTTGAACTTTTAATAAAGAATCCTCTAATGTTATAAAAAGTACAATTAGAAAGTGATTAACAGAGAATTGCTGAAGATATAAGCGATTTTCGAAAACGTTGTTTTTTAGGAAAGAGCGTGTATTTCAAAACCCAAAAGTACTTTCAACGAGTGCCCAACCTCCAAGGTCTGTGACAGGCAAGTTTCAGGTTAATCGGCACCATACAAGTTTCTCAGCAAACGGCTGATCAATTTTAAGCTTAAAATGTTATGCTCAGGCATCTGGTTCAACTGCCGGAGAAATATTACAGTAATAATTAAATCGTACATACCATATGGAAGTTCAATACCACTTGAAACTTCTGTGCCAAAGTCAAGAAGATCGGAAAACTGCAACTAACGTTATGCGGCGAACGAAGTAAGATAGGTTATTGCTGAATATTTGCGAAAGTCGAGAAATTTGTATTCTTTCGGCATAAAATAAATCACTAGTTTGTTTTTCTTAAGTTTCTAATATGACTTACAGTAGCATATTTTAAAGTACCTTACCGAGTTTCAGCGCGCTTTGACCATACGCTTTTGAGAAATAAAGGCTGTAAACTTCAGCTTGTGTGAGACTTCTAAAATCTAAATGCTTGGAAAACCCCTCATGTTAGCTAATTTATTCAATGGGTTTGTTTTGAATTTCCGCACGGGTTCTGCCACTTGGGAATCGCGAGGCAAGGAATAATTAAAATTATTGTTGAAATTAAAATTAGGATTACATTGTAATTCATGCGACTGTGTGCAGTAACCCATGAAAGTGTGACAATTAACACGCAAATCCTGGCTAAAATAGTGTTCGTTTTAAATAAGGGACAGTTATTCAAAATAAAAGTAAAAAAAGATCCGTACCGTCGAGAATTTTTTTTTATAAAAAGCAGTATTATGCTTTTGATACCGGCTCTGATACTCTTTGGCACCAAAACATTACTCAGCCTGGACTATTATTACAAACTTGCAAAATTAATCCTCATTTTAATTTCAACATTAATTTTAATTATTCCTTGCCTCACGATTCCCAAGTGGCAGATCAAAACAAACCCATTGAATAAATTAGCTAACATGAGGGGTTTTCCAAGCATTTAGATTTTAGAAGTCTCACACAAGCTGAAGTTTACAGCCTTTATTTCTCAAAAGCGTATGGTCAAAGCGCGCTGAAACTCGGTAAGGTACTTTAAAAGATGCTACTGTAAGTCATATTAGAAACTTAAGAAAAACAAACTAGTAATTTTTTTTATGCCGAAAGAATACAAATTTCTCGACTTTCGCAAATATTAAGCAATAACCTATCTTACTTCGTTCGCCGCATAACGTTAGTTGCAGTTTTCCGATCTTCTTGACTTTGGCACAGAAGTTTCAAGTGGTATTGAACTTCCATATGGTATGTACGATTTAATTATTACTGTATTATTTATCCGGCAGTTCAACCAGATGCCTGAGCATAACATTTTAAGGTTAAAATTGATCAGCCGTTTGCTGAGAAACTTGTATGGTGCCGATTAACCTGAAACTTGCCTGTGACAGACCTTGGAGGTTGGGCACTCATTCAAAGTAAAATGGAACAAATCCATCTTTTGGGTTTTGAAATATGCGCTCTTCCCTAAAAAAACAACGTTTTCGAAAATCGCTTATATCTTCAGCAATTCTCTGTTAATCACTTTCTAATTGTACTTTTTATAACATTCGAGGATTCTTTATTAAAAGTTCACAAAATCTCTGAAATCGGATAATGTTTAGCTGTTCAAAAATGCAATTTAAAAAGACCCCCCGTTGCCAAAATAAATAGCCGCGGGCCACCTTAACTGACCTAATTAAATCGTATGTCCAGAAGCTAAACCTTCTAAAGTCCCTGTATTTTCTTCCTGAGCATGCTAAGTTAGACTTCTACTTCAAGGTTATTTTTCCTGCTATCACCGTTATGGATTTCTATGTTGGGGATCGTGTAATACGACAGTTCTAGAATCATTAAACCGAATTCATTACGGGCTGCAAGGATAATTTTTGGACTCCATTGGCTAACACCACGTGAGGACGTAACTGCCTCTGCCAAATGGAAGCCACTGAACTATTACTATAACCTAAGATTTGCCTGTTTTATACATAAATGTTTTCACAACCTAGCTCCTCCTGTATTATGTAGTGCCTTTCCTAAGAGAATACTTACATACTCCTTACGTAACACTCACTGTATCAGTCTACCCATACCGAAAACCAACTTCCTGAAATTGTCAATAACATACAGAGGTACGAGGCTTTGGAACAGTCTCGGTAACGACCTAAGGTCGACTGCATCACTTAATAGTTTTAAAATTAATCTTAAAAGAAACACTGAACTACTGTAAATAACTGAATAGAATAAGTATAAGTTACTTAGTTTTATTATTATCATTATTATTAGGATAGAATAGCGTAGTTATAAGCACGACCACATCAGCAACGCTGTAAATTTATCGTGGGTAAATAAATATTATTATTATTATTATTGTTGTGTAATCACCATGTTTGTAATTTCACACCACAGCGTCAGGTTCCAAACGTTTGAATTTTCTTGCCAGTTTACTTGTAAACCCTGAAGAAGGTTGGCCGTGCCCGGTAGCCGAAATATGCCATTGATGGCTTATTATTCATTTTTGCTGGCAGGATTTCTACTAGCGTATTCAGTATAGTTAGTGGTCAAGAGTTAGTACAAGCAGTCGGAAGGGTCGAGGTTCGAACTCCAGTGGAGGCACACTTTTTCTTTCTATGTCGTTCTTTGCCTCTTCACTCCTTTGGCCGATTCAAACGTCGAACTTTTCATGCGCCGAACCTAATTAGATCAAAAGAAGCCGCCTACTTATCTTTTGTTTCACTAGACCCTTCCACGTTTTTTTTTAAACTTTTGATATACATACGTATAACAGCAAAACCGGCGATACTGCTGAAAAGAGCACCTCGAAGTTAGTCAAAATCCCAAATTTGAGAGTTATATCTTGAATAGGAGCAAAGATACAGGCCCGCAAACTCGGGAAATTTCGGGAAATTTTACAGACGTTTGTATGGAAATTTTGATTAGGGTGCAAGTCTGAGGGCATGGTCTCTTAGTCTAGGGAATGTACGTGTTATCCTCGTATGATCAATTGAACAACTCTGTGTACTCTTGCGTGCCATTATTTAGATGAGCAGTAATATTCGTTTTTGTCGAGAAATCCCATATCCATAAGGGGTGGACCATTAGAAATCCTGGGAGGGGGGTGGGTAGTCCAAAAAAAATATTTCGTGCAAGGCTAAATGTCCCAAAAGAAAATTCCTGCAAAGCACTAAGGCAAAAAAAATTAATTCGTGCAAAGGAACCGATGCATTGTTCACTAGCAATTCAGTTTTACTCCTGGTTTTACTCATTCAAAATATACACAGTCTGTGTAAGGCCAGATAAAAACAAATACTTGGTTAGCGTCCCCCGCCCGACCTGAGAAATGTCCCCGATCTCTATTTTTTATTTATTTTTTATTTTTCATAAAAAAACTTTAGAAAGTGTAAATGCGCCCGCAAACACCAATTCTTGTACCCAGACCCCTACATGTACCACTTAAAATATGCGCCGGCGCATTAAATATTTTAACATCGACGCCATTTTGTTTCTACAACACGAGGTGAGTGAATAATATCTAGTCAAGACAAAATAAACTTCACATAGAAAAACAAACAAAAAACTCCCTCCCTACCTGGAAAAATTGAAATGGGTGGACACTAAACAAGTATTTTTTTATCTGGCCTAACTGATTTTCAGGTATTTCCAGATGAAAACAACCTCCCCAACCTTCATAACAATAGTTTAGTCACTGTTGTCATGGAAATATCAACTGGCCTTAATTCCCCCGATACCGGTAGCAAACCACAAGAATAAACTATTTGCGGTCTAAAACACTAGACAAGCTAAAAACAGCTATATTATTGGCAAATAAACCTTCTCTGCAATTACTGAAGCCTCAAATTATTCTCTGATGCCAGCAGTTTTTGAAACCGAGTTTAACGTCAGGTTTCATTGAGTAAACTTCAATGTCCACATTTTCAAAGATTACAGTATCTGTGCCAGCAATTTAGAGCGCATACAAATATTTTCATGTATTGCCGTCCGTGTGCAAAACATCATGGACAATGAAATCTTGGGGTATGCATTTTTGATTTGGCCTGAATCGGAGCCAAGCAATGAAAGACCGGGACCATATGCATTCTAAGGCGATCAAATTAAATTCCTCGTTACAAAAAAAACTGCGGCTCAAAGTAAATAAACAAGTCAAGGAATGTAAAGCAAATTACTATAAAGATCTGATTAGACAAAACAAAGAAATTCAGGTGCTCTTGGAAAACTATAAATGATTGACTTGCCGTAATAAGATCTAATAATGGCTCTCAGCCGACCTTTATCCAATCTGAATCTGATGGAGTACAGTTCACAGAGCCAGCGTCGATCGATCAGACCTTTGTTAGCAGCAAAGTTTCAATCTCTGGTCAGCGCCATTGACATCATTACTCCAGCTAGGACAAATAACAGTGAAATTGTATTTCGCTTTTCGAACATTTCCGAGAGCTTTGTTTTTAAACAATTAAGAGGTTTGAAAACAAACAAAGCTATTGGTTTAGACCGAATCAGCTCGAGGCTACTAAATGACTCGGCTGTGTGTATGACTCCTGACCAGTTTTACCCAGCCATCTGGAAACAAGGAAAAGTTACCGCCCTGTTTAAATCCGGCGATCACTCTGATTTTAACAATTACAGGCCTATCACAATTATATTCTACCTGATGTAAGTAAGATTCTTGAAAGGGCTGTACATCAACAACTCTACGGCTATCTCTCGTAAGAGAAAATCCTCACACCTAATCAGTTTGGTTTCCGCCCGAGGTTATCTACTGAAATTGGCTTAGCACACTTCACTGACAACATTCTACAAGGTGACTGGTGCAGTATTCTTAGACCTATCCAAGGCTTTTGTGACTGTGGACCACAACCTTTAGCTGACAAAGTTCAAGGCCATTGGTGCTTGCAGTGTAGTTGTAAATTGGTTTACCTCCTACCTTGATAACCGACACCAGATAACTGCAATAGGCGACTCTCAGTCCTCTTCGTGCTCAGTGGGAGTTGGCGTGCCACAGAGTATTCTCGGTCCTCTCTTGTTCTTGGTTTACGTCAATGCCAACCTTCTTCTTACTGTAGATCATTGCCAAGTGACCATGTATGCTGATGACAGCGTGATATACTGTAACCGTCCTTCTATCAATGACATCGAACATTGCTTAAATCATGACTTGGCAACATTGGCCTCTTGGTTTCGTATACATCGCCTGACTTTGAATACTTCTAAATCTAAGTTTATGTTAATAGGTAGTCCACATAAACTGAAATCTTGCTCTAGCATCGATGTCATTATAGACAACGTGCCCCTCGAACGCTCTGACAATATCAAGTACCTCGGTATTATAATTAATAAGTATATGACTTCGCATGACCTGGTAGAGGCCTTATCTATTAAAGTAAACCAAAGGATTGGTCTGGCCAAGCGTATCAGGCACTTATTGCCCCTCGAGACACGCCTTACTTTGTATAATAGTTTAGTATGTCCACTTTTTGACTACCGCTGATGCAACTCAACCCTCATAGACGATCTTCAGATTTTGCAAAATAAGCGGCCAAGATCATTATTGAATTTACCTGGTTAAAGTTCTTCAGCACAAGCCTTGTCAAATCTCAATTGGCCTACTCGTTCCAAACGTCGTCTTGTACATCGTCATATTTTAATATATAAGTATGTTAATATGGACTCATTGATTATGATTTTAATATCTTAAAGAACATTCACATGTATAATACAAGAAGAAAGAACGATTTTAGACTTCCAATAATCAAGCTTAATTATGGCAAACAACGTTTATTGTACCAAGGTTTTACTGAATGGAATACTTTAGATAATTCGTTGCGGGAAATCGAATCACTAACTCTTTTCAAACAAAATGTCAAAAGACATGTTTTTGAATTGCCTCATAAATTTTAGCTCTAGTCACTCTATAAATGTAATTTTAGCCTAGTTTTTAACTCTAGATTATTAATGTATTTTTATTTTTGTTTCTTATTTATGTTATGCAGGGCTCTATTGAAAAAACTCTTCGAAGACATATTCTCTGCTATAAATAACATTATTATTATTATATTATAGTATGGTTGTATTCACAGGCTATAAATCTATATAGGATGTACACTGAAAAATCTCAATAGAAATGTGCACTGAAAAAAAAAATCGTGCACAGGTATCGCCTGAAAAAAAAAATTATTGCAGAACTCACACTGCTAAAAAAATTATCGTGCACAAAAAGTTTTCCACCCCCCCCCCCCCCCCCCCCCCCCCCCCCTCCCCTCCCAGGATTTCTAATGGTCCACCCCTAACAACCTCTGCCGGTCTCCCGTTGAGACCGCCCGTTTATTCATCCAGTGCGTGTATATATTATTTATATACCGGCAAGTATCATTGTATATCAGCAACAATTGCCAAAAATAGAAATATCAACAACATGATCCGGGTGATGTACTTTTGCTAACGATCTACACTTCGATAGTTTCCGCCAAAAGAGTGCACCATTTTACATATATACTGCCATCCTCCCGCTTTCTTAATTATTCTGTTCTGGCGACAAATTAAACAATGTTAATGACGGTTGTTTCAATAACACGTTACGCCTTGAGACCTTAATTATGCCCGTATTCTAAATTATTCAATTCTCACAATACGAAATCACTGATGCATAAATACTCATAATTAGGATAATTATATTGACAGGGACTGGAGCACACAGTACGAGTTCCAAAGCTAACTGATCCTCCATGCTGTTATACTTCACTCTGATCGTTGTTTGTCCTGGTTTGATACATGTTCTCTCACTCAACGGAATTGCAATGTACACGTGACTCGCAGCAGCAGCCCACCCGCCTGGCACATCAGGAAAAAGCTATTCAATTTCTACTTTTAAAAGGTAATTTAGTAGATAGATAGTAGTTGATACGGATAGGGAAAGTCCAACGTGCGACTGTACTTATTAGGAGATGACTGAGTAGCCCAACAGTTGGCAATTAATGTGCATAAAGTGATGCACCCTATCTAAGAAATATCTTTACTAAAACGTCCAACATACATTCCCAATGGATCTTAGGAAATCATCTACTTACTTTTTTATCCCGAGAACCCGAACTGGAGCTGCCAAACAGAGCTTCATTATAGAGGGGCAGTTCTCTGGAACAATCTAACTAATCAGGCAATAAACGAACAAAATACTACAACTAACTGCCTTGTCTGATAAAAATATTTTTTACACAACTTACTTATTCTATATTCATTGATTTTAACTAAAAGCAGTAATATCTTGGCGTCTCAAAAGTAACAAAATGATCAGTGAATCGTGATACTCTCAACAGTTTATAGCCGATCACGATTCACTGATCGTTTTGTTTACTCATGTATTGGCGTCTCTGAATACCGGCTTCTGATTGGCTCTTGTGCGAGCCCTTGCTCGTTTGTTCGACAGCATTTATTGAGCGCGTCGTGGCAAGATTTCTACAGTTTCACCTTCATCGTTGTAAATTATAAGATAAGAATTCTTCTATCCTAAATGTAAGGTTGGCATTGTAGTTTTCGTCAGAAATCTAACACTCTTATCCACTAAAGTACAATTTTCGCCGTCTTAACGCAGTAAAATCAGTCAGTATAATCTGCAGACTGCATTTTATACCCAGTCTGCAGTCTACAGATTATTTCAAATCAAGGCTCAAAGCAAAGTTCTTAAATAAATGAAAAGGGTTTCTTTCAAAGAGAAAACTCTTCTTTTAAAATTACATAACCCTTAAATTCGAAATCACTTATTATTTTTGAAACTGATGTTAATTTGACAAGAATTGGATGTAGAAGCGTCGAAGAGATTTCAAAACACGTCGCGAAAGTTTGCTCCACTCAAGCCGTGAAGCCGTTGTCATGGATATACTAGGCGCCTTTTGAGAATTGAAATTACGATCAGCATGAGTTTGGTGCTTCATTCTCTTCTTTCTTTTAACAATTACCGACTTAATTGTTGAATCGCGATATAAAACTAATTCCGATACCGAATTATATTGCCGGATTGGAAGAAAATATATTTTTCGGATTTGTTCTTGACTCTTGCCCACGAGCGTTTCAAATGAAAGGTCGCTTAATGTATTAAAGAATGTTATATATAAAGTGGTAAGCTGTAGTGCTAAGTGGTCAGAGATTTTTTCTCTTTCCCTCGTAGGGCGTGCACACTTAGCACTACAGCTTACCACTTTATATATAACATTCTTTACACTTACTAGTGCTACGCGGCAAACATGATTCAATATCATAACTACATATACATATATAATCGCCGTGACCCCATATAACGCACCAATACCCACGATTGATCTCATCTGACTTGATAGCTCAGTTGGTAGAGCGCCAGACATGTAACCTGGAGGTCGTTGGGTTCGAGTCCCACTTGGGTCAGAGATATTTTCTCTTTCCCTCGTAGGGCGTGCACACTTAGCACTACAGCTTACCACTTTATATATAACATTCTTTACACTTACTAGTGCTACGCGGCAAACATGATTCAATATCATAACTACATATATAATGTATTAAAGCCCGCGATAAACCTGGTCAGTGGTAACACAAAGAATTGCCGCTGAACGATGTAGCAGAATTATTTGTGGCTCACTTTCCGCCATTTGTCTTCGTACAGTGACAAATTTGAGGCCCCGAAGGAATCTGATTATTGTTATACAAGGTTTTTGTTTTGGTAATTTTCTGGTAAAGACTTACTTAAAGCAGGCTTAAACAATTGGAGTTGCTTTCTGCTTCGATCTAACCTTTTTCCCCTCTTCAAATGGCAAATTATGGGCGTTCAACAACTTAGAAACAATGTCAATGGAACCGCTCTTCGAATGTTATCGGGAAATTATGGCTTAACTGCAGAATACCCTGCCACATTGAAATCGTTACTGGAAAAGGGCTGGCTACGCGGTACGCGGTACGCAGTGACTAATTTTGCTGTATTATGAAGTTGCTACGCGGTACGCGGTACGCAGTGACTAAAATTATTCAAAGTCTCAAAGGTGGCAAAATATTCTATTTACAAAAGCGGAAAATATCTGTTCTGTTGGAAATTTAAAGAACAAGATATAACTGATATATCAACCGGGGCAAATGCTAAATTTCCACTTGTAAAACTGTCAGACTGACACGGCAGGAAACATAACGAAACCTAGTGAGATCGAAACATCGCAAAGGAAAATACAACAGCCTTGATTCGGCCCTTCACCCAACAGTGACAGAAAATGTCAAACAATCACTGGTAAAGAATGGGCACGTATGCTCAGGATACTTCCTTTACCTGAAAAGCCTTTTCAAATTCTCGTTTGGTAGACCAATTAACGGCACTGATCTACCTCCAATTTTCTGTCGTAAATGTTTTTTGCACTGATAAAAGTACTTGCATGCCATTCTCAGCGTGGCCTTTGTAACCGATGCTTTTCTCCGCGTGTATTAACAACTGCCGTGGATTGCCCACGAAGTGCTTGCAAATAACAGCAGCCTGACTTTGCTTCTCTGCGCTAAACCTTGTCTCCTTAAACGTTAATCTTCGTAAACCTCTTCTGCTTTGTGCCACCTTGCAGATGATCTCGTACGACAGACGAAACATTTTACCCGAGCCATGTCAAATTTAAAGTGCATTTACGTTACTCTATCAATGTTTTACACCTCTGGTTTTACACTGAATCAGTGAATGGCTTTTTTTGTTGTGTTCGTCAACTTTACAGCGGGCGCGCGCGCTCTATTTTGTTTGTGTACCGCTGACATTTGTGGTTAATCTCGCGGGCATTAAGTTAGCGGCTGAAACGCTCGTGGCCACGACGCGCCGACTTTTGAACTTGACCGAGAACCCATGTGACTGCAAGGGCTCGCGCAAGAGCCAATCAGAGGCTGGTATTCAGAGACGCCAATACCATGACTGTTATATTCATTTGGCGTCTCAAAAGTAAACAAAATGATTAGCGAATCGTGATACAATATAATACTAGAAGTGCTGCGAGGGGATGCATAGATATTAGTAATGATTTGCAAGTTTCTATAGTTTTAATCAACTAGGAGTAATTATAGATTATGTTGGACACATTTGAATATGATTGTGCAACAATACTTGAATGAAACAAAGGTAACCAAATAAACAAAGTGGAAACAATATAGAGCCATATAGAGAGATTTTTAGTTTGCCCAACTCACACTCGCCTTTGCTCAATCAGGGACTGATGGGTTGGGTTATTAGTAGACAACGTGCATTTTGGACAGATAATAACACAACATCGATAACGGAAATTTAGACAACAAGTAAATTAGTATAGATATTTTATAGAAATGTGTGAACAATCATGAACTATGACATTAATTTGCTGTATGGTAGAATTCAATGGGAGTGGAGAAAACACTGACCCCCAGTCCATGGACTCTCTAATTCCCAAATGTACTGGGAATCCATGGACTGGGGGTCAATGTTTTCTAACGTGCAACATGAACTCAAAGTTAATATTTGTATCCGAGTGATGCACTTTTTAACATGCCAATTTTAGGTATACACTCATTGCAAAAAATGTCCTACATAAATGTAAAAGCTTAAAAGCAAGACGAATTATGGGTAATTAAATCTTACTTCTGATATTGATAGGGAATATTTTTCATTTGTTTGTGCCACGTTGGGCGATTAATGTTTGCTACCCGGAGGGTTCGTTTGCTGTCTGATCCCGAAGGACGATTTGTATAAAGTGTTAGTCTCCGTAGATCAACATGCTTCAACGGGCAGATAGTTCAGCGATATCGTCTGCATCTAGTACGAGTCGATTGCCAAGCGCATCGAGATACAGTTAGCGGTCTCCTCAGTCGTCTCCTTCGATAAAGATAATTCGTATCGATTGTGTCAGAGGTCCACTGCTGAACTGGCCACACGACAGCGCTGCAAAACTCATAAAAGAACATTGTGTTCCTCTCGATACATCACTAAAACGTTTGTGACCCTGATGAATACTTCCAGCTATGAATAAAGCGGAGTTTGACATGATAATTTGATAAAATGGTACTTACCATGGCCAGGCATGGCTAGAAATCACCGTGTTGAAATCGGCGTACACGAAAATGGTACATCCGGGACATACCTCAGATCAAGGAAATGTATACTTTCGAAAAAGCATGCGTGTGGTCACCCTGTGTTGTAATGTCAAGATTAGTGTTGCTGCTCGCTACGCTCGCAGCAATTATTATACCCAAATACCAATTCGACCGAGGAATCTGTGTCACCGATTAGTAGACCCTTTCTAGGCTCAGCTAGAAGACTAGACACGTAAATAAAGAGTGCTTTCCATTCAACCAAAACGACCGGTTAGAAGTTTCGAAAATTTAGAATGTCGAATGGAACGGGATCTTTCGAATTAGAAAAACCGTCGGAATAAATGCGCGTTTCCATTCTTACAAACCACCCGGTTATTAGTAGCCTCGATTTCAATTCTCAAAACTGGCAAAATGGCTGACTCGGTGCAGCTTTTGTTAGCGACGCAACATTGAATATTATTCGTTTTTCGACCGTTACCGATAACTCGTCGAAGCTGTAATCGTGCTATTGCAAGTGACTGTGGTTTAGAAAAAATCTCCAAGTTATCCGAAATATAAAGGCAACTACTGCACTGGTAAAGTCTACCGCCGCCATCTTGCTCTAGTATGTACGTGTAAGATCGCAAGCCAAAAAGCCAAAAAATTTCTCGAGGTGGTCCGCAATTTTCGAAACTTCGGACCGGAAATTTTACCGTTCCATTTGATTTCTGACCGGAATTTTCGGCTTTTTGGTTGAATGGAAAGCGCCCATAATAAATTTTATTTTTTATTTATATACCTCAGGAGCCCATTACCTCCTGTATACCTGTACTCGGTTTTGGAGATATTTAGACTCTATAAATAGAGGAAATGAGAAATCAGTAAAGTCTACCAAACTGTATAATTTCTTTTCATAGTGTTCCTCATATAGACAGTGGGTTATGGAAAAACTGAAAACTACCTTTTTCGGCAAAGCAGTTGACAAACTTCAAAGCTACAAAGCAGAACTACTTGAAAAAGTCGACCTTCCGGATTATCTTGAAGCTGCAGTTGGGTTATCAGATGAAGAGAAGGATTTAACTCACGAAGACGACTTACAAGATGATGACTTCCTGAGTGAAGAGAAGACGGTGGACTTTGTACTGGTGACCATAGTAGGTGTTGGTGATGAGGAAGTACAGAAAGAGAACGAGAGGAAGAGACGTTGTTTTGAAAAGAATCTCCATGACCAAGGACTGCTGCTACAACATGTCAAGCCCACTATGAAAAAGGTTAGTGTGTGTACGGCCTGAGAAAACAACTGTCCATGCATTATTTACGATTTATTCCGTTTTATACCACTCGAAGGTGGACGGAGAACCTCAACAGGCTTAAAGCTCCTCTATGGAGCCTTCTCCGAGGGCCTACGATTTATCGTCCTTATCCGAGAAGAAGTGAAGGTCTAATCATTTTCAGTTCGATCATGCACAAAGGCAGCACCTTCTACTCAGTTATTTTAAGACCCTGAGTACAGTGTTGATCCTGCCGGGGTTTGAACCCGCGACCTCCCGCAGGCCGGAGCTTAACCACGAGCTTGTTTTTAGTTTTCTTGAAGGAAACACGAGTTTCCAAGCTCCCGTTAAAACATTCCACATGAAGATGTTATGTCAGTATTTGAGGAATGACCAAAATACAATTGGACTTATTAAAGCCAGTAAAATTCATACAATTCCGGCAGACCAAAACCTGAAAATTCTTTCCTAACGACTTTTCTATTTATTTCGTTCTCGTGTTCGTTCTTAATATTTTACAGCAAGAGTGTGCTGGCTATGCAGAAGGTCTGACGTCTGCAATCTCATTTGGCAAGGCCGTGAAAGAACGGAACTTTAAAGGTCTTGCAAAAGGGTTAAAGAACATGCTAAGTAAGGCTGTTAAACCACTTGCAAAGGAATATATAGAAATGGCTAAGGATGCGTCAGGGTTTGATAACCAATTACCCATGGAAGGAGACGACAGCAAGGAAGACAATAAGGTCAGAGCACGATAAACCCTGACTATGAACTCTTTTGATGTTTCCATCTGAGTGTTAAGTTCTAGGTATGTTGTGATCACTATGAATAGCCCCTCGCGTTGGTATAACATCGTCCATTGTGTACGATACCTTCTACTTATTGAATCGTTTTACGTTTATTAGAGTATAGCCTTACCTTATTAACTCGCACTATAGAACCAAATGTAAGTTAGTTTTTATCATGAAAGACTCGGTACTGTTAAATTAGCCAACCACATCTAGTTGTCTAGAAGCCTTCAAAGGAAACCTCCACTTAAAAATAATGTTTGCTATCACATGTTTGTTATGGATACCTATATATGTTACTATCAGTGTTTGCTTCCTGTA
The DNA here is from genome assembly GCA_030867875.1 of Actinernus sp. WN-2022. Classification (NCBI taxonomy): domain Eukaryota; kingdom Metazoa; phylum Cnidaria; class Anthozoa; order Actiniaria; family Actinernidae; genus Actinernus; species Actinernus sp. WN-2022. Next base: position 59,482,559 of record JAOWCC010001634.1, read on the forward strand.
AATTGTATACTAGATGTCAGATTTTCCTGTCCATAAAACCATAGTTAGTAGAGGATGTGGTATGTCTACTAACTATGATAAAACTCATTTGAATTTACCGGGCGCCGCGGCCATCTTGGATCTTATGACGTCACACAGTTGCCCATATTGTCAGAAAACAAGAACTATTTTGTTGTGAAACAATTCAGCAACCTCGTCCCCAGGGTCTTCTCGGTCAGATCCAAGATGGCGGCTACTCAGAGAGAAGACCCTGGTAAACGCTGAACTGTCACGTATTCTGATTGGCTCTTCGATTATGACGCAAGGGTTGTTCTAACAATGCTTTTTATTGGCCAAACGGACTGAGTCCAGAGAGATCAACTTGTATATAGTTTAGATTGCTCAAATTTTATCAATAAAACGATTTTAAATAACCTTAAAACACGTTGTGTAGATAGAGCAATAGATGAAGTGCATTACTGGGTAGTTTTCTGGTAAGGTTCATCAGTGGGAAAGCCAGGAGAAGCCGTTAAACCTGAACATGTGCTATCGATCGCTTCGCTTCAACGCTAACGGAAAATGAACGGCTTTTTAGGATTCTCTTCTAGCTTAGATACATCCTGGTAGCTTTGTGATACCTTTCCACTGGTTCTTTATCCAAGTAAACTCCATTTCGAGCCATTTAGTAGACCTGTTTTCACTGCATCGTTCGCCGCGTGGAAATGCCGTTAATCGCTTCTCACGCTCACTCCGGATTGGGATACCTATGGTCAACCTCGTCCCCAGGGTCTTCTCGGTCAGCTTGGATCTGACCGAGAAGACCCTGGGGATGAGGTTGACCTATGGTTTGTACACGTCATGAACTATTCCCATATTTAGCTTAGCCGCCATCTTAGATTGCCAAATCACGTAACAAAATACTCCCAAAATCTGGGAGTATTTGATCACGTGATACAGCCTTTACCAGGGTCTTGTCTCGGAGTAGCCGCCATCTTGGATCTGACCGAGAAGACCCTGGGGACGAGGTTGACAATACAGTCAATCATGTGACATCATAAGATCCAAGATGGCGGCGCGCGGGAAATTCAAATGAGTTTTATGGACAAGAAAATCGGTCCATAACTGACATCTAGTGTACAATTTACAGGAGACAAACACAGCAATAGATTTAGGTATCCATAAGGAACATTTGAGAGCAAACATTGTTTTACAGTGGAGGTTCATATATGACATCTAGTGTACAATGTACAGGAGACAAACACAGCAATAGATTTAGGTATCCATAAGGAACATTTGAGAGCAAACATTGTTTTACAGTGGAGGTTCATATATGACATCTAGTGTACAATTTACAGGAGACAAACACAGCAATAGATTTAGGTATCCATAAGGAACATTTGAGAGCAAACATTGCTTTACAGTGGAGGTTCATATATGACATCTAGTGTACAATTTACAGGAGACAAACACAGCAATAGATTTAGGTATCCATAAGGAACATTTGAGAGCAAACATTGCTTTACAGTGGAGGTTCATATATGACATCTAGTGTACAATTTACAGGAGACAAACACAGCAATAGATTTAGGTATCCATAAGGAACATTTGAGAGCAAACATTGTTTTACAGTGGAGGTTCATATATGACATCTAGTGTACAATGTACAGGAGACAAACACAGCAATAGATTTAGGTATCCATAAGGAACATTTGAGAGCAAACATTGTTTTACAGTGGAGGTTCATATATGACATCTAGTGTACAATTTACAGGAGACAAACACAGCAATAGATTTAGGTATCCATAATAAACATTTGAGAGCAAACATTATTTTTCAGTGGAGGTTTCCTTTAATGCCGCTTCTATCTCAATCCAGGAACCACAAACTGTCTTCACCCTGATTCACGCCCCATGGGAACCGCTCGCCAAGTGTGCCGAGACGATGATGCTCCGAGTGCCCATACGAGAACCTGACGAGGTGAAGAAATCTTCACGAAATCGTGATTTGCTCTGGAAGGCGGGCAACGTGTTCAAAATCGATAAACCTTCGGCACTAGAGAAAAAAAGACACATCAACGCATTTTTCAAACGAAATCAAATGAGCATGTACTTGTTCCAAGATCATAAGGAAACGTTCTTTGATCCTGTGGATCGAAATCGACTGGTCTACCGACTGCTAAAGTCAGCATACTACTCAACGGAACCTGAAGACTTCGGAATTCGACGACTGCTCAACGAGAATATCTACGATGATGCTTACAGCTTACACCATGGAGATGTCGATATGTTCTTGTCGCCCGACGAGCCAGCAAGAAATGATCGTCAGCGACTCGTTAACGACTGGGCTTCGTTCCGCCGATGGTACAAGTTCCAACCATTAAATGCCATCAAAAGTTACTTTGGGTCACGTGTGGCGATGTACTTCGCGTGGTTAGGAACGTACACCATGATGTTGACAAGTGCTGCGATAGTTGGTTTAATCTGTTTTGTTATCGGGTTTTTAACCATCGATAGCTTTATTCCTGCGCAGGATATCTGCAGCAAGAACAACAGCAAGCTCTTCTACATGTGCCCTTTATGCGACAAGAACTGCAGCTTTTGGTCTTTGACGACCAGCTGTCAGTACGCGCGCTACTCGCACGCGTTCGACTACCAAGGGACTGTGTTCTTTGCCGTATTTATGTCATTCTGGTCAGTAATATTCCTGGAAGTGTGGAAGAGACAACAGGTAACGTCATTTACTGTGGGTTCTATATACTTTAGAGGTTGCTACACCTCAGTTACAAGTCAGTTACAAGTCAGTTTTATTTTTTCGAGCCTCAGGCGAGAAACTGACACAAAATTGACGAGTAAAAATAACTGACTGATATTACAGTGGAGTGTACGAAGAGCAGTTTCAGCGGTATTGACCCGAACGCCTCACTTCGATGTAATGAAGCACTATTCAAACAGTGTGTATCTAAATTAGTCGTGCTTGTTTAAGAGGGTGTTGGTGTCTTGGTGGCAAGAATGATGGTTTCAATGGCGCTTCATTACATCGAAGTGAGGCGTTCGGGTCAATACCGCTGAAACTGCTATTCGTAGAGATGCCACTGTAATATAAGCTATTCCCAGCTGTATTACACAATGTTGCGTGTTATAAATTGTTATTAAATGACTATCAAGAACACCAAGTAAATATTTATTTTCGCCTACAGCTTCTAACGAGGAGTACTTGAAACAGTTTTGGAGTTTTCAGGAAACAGCGTGCGCTGATAAAAAAAACGTTTATCCCGCGCAAAAAGCTGATTGGCTATTATTTTATCAGGCCTATTTTAATTGGCTCGCGCGCTTACGAAACCTTTCAAGTGTTTTACGAGCCAAAGAAAAGCAGTTCGTGACCCGTGTAATCACCGGCGCTCGCAACATATGGCCCATATTCGCACTCGAATACACCAATTCGTTTAATAAAGTGACATTTAATTTTTAACACTTAGGTTACAGTTTGTCAGTGATGAAGCAAATTACGAATTCGAACTTACATTAACTTAGGTAGCTGCCATACTACCAGTTCAATTGAGCTATAGTTGAGATGATACCGACTGCATGCAATGGCTCTTTACTAAAATACTATTCAACTCTCCTCTTCCGTTGCAGATTAGTCTAGCATACGAGTGGGATATGATGCACTTTGAAGAAGACTTCGAGCCACCAAGACCGACCTTCGTAGCCACGGTAAAAGAGAGGCGACCCAACCCCGTCACGGGCATTATGGAGCCTTACATACCGTGGCGTGTACGAACCGGTAGATACGTGGTGGCCAGTGCTGCTATTACAATGATGATCCTACTGGTATTAGCCTCTGTATTGGGCGTTGTGATATACAGGGCTATCGTACTCGGTGTTTTATCAACTATAAAGAATCTACCAGGAAGTAGTCGTATCTATACTTCGCTCACGTCAGCCGTGTTAAATCTACTCTCTATTGCAGTTTTGAGTAAGGTACACGATTGCCAATACCAGCCATTAAAGTGCGCCTAACCCCTATTGCAATTTTTATAGCTATGAACCTTCGAAAGGTTTTGAGTACTTCTGTGATGAAAGGTTTGGGTTACAGAGAATACTCTATGTTCTACGCTTGTTTGAAATCGTGAAAAATAGACGTTTCCTACTTTTGGACATCCTTAAACTTCCACTGAGACCTCTCCATAAACAAGGAGTCGTCCGTCAAAGTTGTTTTCTGGTTGAGATCGTTTGGGTCGTGAGAGCGCTTGCGCAAACCTCAAGACATGATGGAATGAATGTTTTGGCGTTGAAATTTATATCTTGCGCATGCGTACCTCTTGAGTATTCAGGGCCGGCCCAGTTACTCAAAACCCAATAAATGTTAACCGAGGATTCCGGTTCTCTTGATACAAGGCATATTTATGCAATCTAGGATGATAATTAGAAATGTACTGCTCATTCTTCATCAAACATTAAGTTTCTAATCATAAATTCAAGCCAATGATCAGTTATCCTTAATGCTGGATTAGCTTAGTACCGGTGACCCGTGTTCTTTGTGATCACCAGTCAGAAACAAAAACGGTCTTTCACTCTTCTCAAATTGTGTACTAGGAAGCTAGAAGAAAGGCTGGGTACAAATAAATATGAAGTCCCGATATTATTTTCTGTATAGGTTCGAGATTAGGACCCTTCTGTGCGTTCCTTCTGCCTGAAGGTATTCACCTGCACATCCAGATCACACGGTTTAGTTATTTATTATTATCTATTTTGTTCCTGCACCAGGTTTACAGTAAACTTGCATTTGCGCTAACTAACTGGGAGAATCCTCGCACTATGACAGAGTACCAGAACATTCTGACGATCAAGATGTTCCTCTTCCAAGCTGTCAACATGTACTCGTCATTCTGCTACATCGCCTTCTTCAAGACCAGCTTTATGACAGGAATACCAGTACACTTTAGGAGAATTGCCGGCGTGAGGATGGAAGGATGTGATCCATCTGGGTGTGTTATGGAGCTGTGCATTCAACTGGCCGTTCTTCTGGGTGGCAAACAATTCAAAAGTCAGATCCAGGAGATCATGATTCCGTGAGTTATTTTACATGTTGTTGTTTCTTTCCTCGTTGTAAATAGAGGAAGAAAACGGAGACTTTTCACGTCTAATGAGAAGCCTTTCGATAGGGCTCCAAAATACTTAGAGACACTATAAACCTTTCTTTAAGAAACAACGGAAAGCAATAAAAACGTTAGACTCTCTGTCGACCATGATGCTTTGCGACATGCTTGAGAATGCAGCGGTGCTTTGCCCAGGCTCCTAAAGTCACCAAAAGTTATTTTTGTCTGTGTGACTGAAAAGCACCGCTGCATTCTAGAGCATGGCTTTGCGAGGGTATAGCTATTGTTACATATTAAAAACAATACTAAATGAATCTCTGTTGTCTTTACGCATTGCAGGTCGAAACTTCGTATCGTTTGAGTCGTGCAAAGCGTGACGGTCGATAGATAGTCTTTAATTATTTCCAACCCCTTTTATCATCTCTATTCCGATCATTTTATTCCTTTCATAACGACGATACATCTTTAGTTCCATAAAGCGTTGGTGGAATCGTAAATTTCGAAGCAAGATGGATGACGTGTTTTCTATGAACAAGCAAGAGACACCACCTCCTCAGTGGGAGCAGGACTACCTTCTGTGCGAGGAACCCGAGTTTAGGATGTTCGAGGAGTACCTGGAGATGGGTATGTAGAGTCAGAAAATGACTGACCAGTGCAGCTATAGAATTTGACGCTGTATGCCATATGACGCCGCCTTCTTGGTTTATTTGTCATTTTTATATTAATAACAATAATAATAAGTCTTTATTACAGTTGATAAAATTACATATCAAAATTACAATTATAGTAATTAAAAGCATTACAGTAAATTGAATAATAAAATTAATAGCTAGGACTAAGACACAACTATAATAATGTTAAAAACTATACTTACAAAAATACCTTAAAATACTAAAAAACCTTAATAATATATCTAAGTCAAACCTTACTAATATACAGTCAACTGTCATATCTAAAAACTAATCTATTAAAAATGCATTCATAAAACGGGAAGTATTGACTTTAGGCCTGTATCAATGCTTCCTTAAGTTAATATTAGACTGTAGAAATTTCTTTAAAGGGTGGACTGTCATATTCTGAACCTTATTAAAAATGCGTTTATCAAACCTCTCTACTAAGTTAGATATATTAATGTTCTTGGAGGTGTATCTACGTTTGAAACATCTGTCTAGAAAGCATTGTACAGTTGTGAGTTCAGGTGTCGAAGCACAGTGGACAGTAGGTTAACTTAGGCATAACAATTGAGTTAAAAAGGTGATCGATTTCCTGTCACCGCCATGTACCCTGCTTAGATTCTCTTGTTAGTTCAACCAACATGGCAAAAGCGTCGACTTTAATTTGTCTTTGAGTCTATGGGGAATGTTGGAAACCGAGAACATAGAACTTATTTGTATATTATTCAAATTTGTCTATCGCAATTGTAGAGTTAATAGAAAGTGAAGGCTGTACACGGAAAGTTATGCACAGAGGAGGGACGGGGCTCATTTAGTTGTGCTCCAGTGAGCGTAGCGCCATAGATATAGAAAGAGAGCAACAATTCTCAAACTGCTTAACCGCAATATTAGTGTCCAAATTATTCGCCCAACGGCTCGTCATTGTAAATCCCATATAATTCGATTGTTCATATTGTAAATAATAAATACAGATCCTCCTATCTATTACATATAGCTTATTTTGAACCACATGTACATAGAAAATGTTCGGCTATATGGCCGAGTGGGAGCATGCAGGGTACCGGATTTTATCGAAATGTTCAGTTTGTACTTCTTCTTTGTCTGTTTTCTTAATCTTTTCTTCTGTCTTAAAGTTTTTGCAACCGCCTTTTATACTAGTTTTCCTCAAATCTGCCATCTCTCATTACACCCACTACGCATGCTCATCGTATTACTCGTGCATTCTGAATTACTAACGGGACCTGAAACAACCATAGGGGCTGATCAAAGCCAGGACCTGAAACAACCATAGGGGCTGATCAAAGCCAGGACCTGAAACAACCATGGGGGTAGATCAAAGTCAGGACCTGAAACAACCATGGGGGTAGATCAAAGTCAGGACCTGAAACAACCATGGGGGCTGATCAAAGCCAGGACCTGAAACAACCATGGGGGCTGATCAAAGCCAGGACCTGAAACAACCATAGGGGCTGATCAAAGCCAGGACCTGAAACAACCATAGGGGCTGATCAAAGTCAGGACCTGAAACAACCATAGGGGCTGATCAAAGCCAGGACCTGAAACAACCATAGGGGCTGATCAAAGCCAGGACCTGAAACAACCATGGGGGCTGATCAGAGCCAGGACCTGAAACAACCATAGGGGCTGATCAAAGTCAGGACCTGAAACAACCATAGGGGCTGATCAAAGCCAGGACCTGAAACAACCATGGGGGCTGATCAGAGCCAGGACCTGAAACAACCATAGGGGCTGATCAAAGTCAGGACCTGAAACAACCATAGGGGCTGATCAAAGCCAGGACCTGAAACAACCATGGGGGCTGATCAAAGCCAGGACCTGAAACAACCATAGGGGCTGATCAAAGTCAGGACCTGAAACAACCATAGGGGCTGATCAAAGCCAGGACCTGAAACAACCATGGGGGTAGATCAAGGCCAGGACCCAGCTAATCCATAGATCGAATTGGAATTTAGCGTGTTGGTTTTTGTGGAGGGAGGACAATTCAAACAGCTGGGGCCAAAAGTCTTGAAATACTTTGTTTCCATAGCAACCTCATTCCCCCTGTTCAATGTTGGTTACAAGTGCATAACTACTCTGACTTGCACCTAACATTGATACGGGAGCGGGGTGTTTCAAGGATTTTTGGCCCCAGCTGTAGTTTTGAAACTATTTCTTAGACTAATGATGTAGTTACGCTGCGCACATCTTATTACCCGTGGAGTGACGGAAAACTTGGACATCTGTTTCGTTCTTGTTTGGACTCAACAGCACGGCGCGCGTAGCCTCACAACCACAAATTAGCCTAACTTCCGATCATGAGCATCACTACTGGAATGGTTGCTGTTCCACGGGTAATAGGATGTGCGCATGCGTGTGAGATATCAGCTGTATCGTAGTGTGTGTAATGTAGTGTCACGCATTTCGTACGTTTAGGATTTATAAGTCCTCCTTCCTTGTCTCTTTTAGTTCTTCAGTTTGGGCTCGTGACTCTGTTTGTAGCTGCCTTTCCATTGGCTCCTCTATTGGCATTGTTTAACAACATCCTGGAACTTCGCTCGGATGCTATCAACTTTGTGGTGAATTACCGCCGACCGGTGGCACAGCGGGCTCAGGATATCGGGGCGTGGCTCACTGTTCTCAGTTCGATCAGCACTGCGGCGATCATCCTGAACTCGCTCGTTATCGCGTTTACCTCCGAGTTCATACCAAGGTAGGTTGCGCCCCTGGATGTTCTTCTAACCGCATTTTTCCTTTCCCTTTTATTCTTTTTTTATAATTATTACTATTATTATTTGTGTATATGTTGCCTTAAACGGCAGCAGAGATTTATCTCACCACTATTGTACCTTTTAGGCAAGTGTACAAGTACGCGTTCAGCCCGGACGGCAGTTTACGAGGTTATATGAATAATAGTCTGTCGTACTTTAACGTGGAAGACCTTGAAGCCGTATCACGACCTTCTAATCCGTTCAAGAATCTACCCTACAACATGACATACTGCAGGTGAGAAAAAAACATGACGTTCAGTTAAAATATATCCACCGGTTTATGTTTCAGATGTTTATTCCAAAATATAAATAGTGACTAAAAACGTTATAAGTGGCAGAATCAAACGGCTCATTGTTCATGTGGTTGTCCGGTGGCCCAGCGGTAGGTCGTAGCAAGCCATGGGCTGTTAGTAGCTCTCGATACAGACAGGACTACAAGAGCGGGATTCGGAAATTAACGATAGTTTACCGTGGTATTTCCTTTTATTTACCACGTTTTGCGTCATCCCATGAGTAAAGTTGTTGTGGATTTCACAAAAACCTAAAAATAGAGAAGCGAGCTGAGTGGAAAGTAATTCTAGCGCACGCAATCAATCGATCACGTAATCTACCGTGGTATGTCACGTAATCTACCGTGGTATGTCACGTAATCTACCGTGGTATGTCACGTAATCTACCGTGGTATGTCACGTAATCTACCGTGGTATGTCACGTAATCTACCGTGGCATGTCACGCAATCTACCGTGGCATGTCACGTAATCTACCGTGGCATGTCACGTAATCTACCGTGGTATGTCACGTAATCTACCGTGGTATGTCCTTTTATTTCCAAATGCAATCAGCCAATCAGAAAACGAGAAACTGCGCAGTTGTAAAATTTGAAATCAGAGTTTTCAACAACATTTCCAAGGTATTTTCAACATATTCCCATCCGTTGGAATTGTACAAAACCATGGAAAAAAACCTTCCAGTAAATCCAAATCCACCACTGCATCTGAACATTTTCTATCTAACCCTGACCACTCTGCATCTAATATCCTTTTAATTCCTTTAGAACATATTTTCTCTTCTCGTGATGCTATTCGCAAAGCTAGAGAAGCTTATCTCATAACACGTGCTAACACTCTTGAACCTAATGGCCTTAACAAACACGATGAGACTTACTAATCAGTCACACCGTTAGTTATCTTTCGTTATCATATTATGTTTTTTACGTCATTTCCGTTTTACCATTATATATTGTCAAGTCACATTGTAAAAGCTCCTAAGCACCTGATGAAGACTAGTATGGCTAGTCGAAATATTGTGCTACATTAAATCCGTATAATTCTACGTCGTATTGGTTATTCTTCATTCTACTTATTTCTTAATCTGCGAACCATTTAGATCATTGTTTGATCCGACGTATACCAGTGGAGTGTTGTTCGTGGTCGCTCATTTATAAACTAAAACCATGGAAATTCAAACTTCCAACTATTTTCCAACAAATGTCCATTCCATGGAAGAGGTGCAGTTTTTCCAGTGATATTAGAGAGATTAAGCATCGCGTTCTTTCTTCCCGTGAACGGCAGAAATGAAAACATTTTTCGCGCGTTTGCTGCTTGACATTTTCAGTTTTTACGTGAAGTTGAGTAGATCCGCGTTTGTTCGGTGAACATTGGAATTCTTTTCCACTTTTCTTATATATGTATTTCGTATTTTGAGGGTGGGCTGACGTTTCACATTTGCCGTAGAACGCAATGCTTAATCTCTCTATTATCGTATTCACATCCAACAGTTGGAGCAACAAAATGACATGAACGCTTGAATTGTCCTTGGTTGTAATTTAACGACGTATTCTTCTCTACAGATTCAAGGAGTATTTCTCACCCTATCCACCATACAGTTTCACGCTGCAGTATTACTACGTGCTAGCAGCCCGACTGGCTTTCGTCGTTGTGTTCAACGGAGTGGTTTTCTCTATTGTTAAACTGCTGGCTTGGCTTATCCCGGATGTACCCTACTCACTCGATATCAAGATCAAGAGAGAGGAGTACCTGGCACGAGAGAGCCTGCTGCAGAGTGAAATGGAGATCTGATTTCGTGAAGATCGGGATACAGGGGAGATCACTAAGCGTAAAGACATCTAAGATTTGATTACGGCTTTATAAGTGTTTATACTGGTTTCATATCAACTGGAGAGAGGGTTTATTTTTCAAACTTATTAAGTATGGATGCAGTATACACTTTTTTACGTATTTTACTTGGTACGTATTTTACTTGGTACGTATTTTACTTGGTACGTATTTTACTTGGTACGTATTTTACTTGGTACGTATTTTACTTGGTACGTATTTTACTTGGTACGTATTCCTCTGTTAAGATGTCTCGATCGAAACTCTTTGCGAATTTAAATAAAATGCCGTAACTTTGAAGATGTTGGCTTGATTCTGCATGCTCAAGTTCTCACAAACAGTACACAATTTATCGATGCAACTGATAATATCAAAATATTGATCTGATCACACACTAATGACGTAGTAGTGACGTAATCAATCCTACATTTTTGACATTTAGAGCCATTGCTCGAAATCTAGTCAAACGGTTGTTTTTTAAACAACTGGAAGCAGTTCAAAATTTATCAAAATCCCTTGGGCGGAAATTAGCGAAAATATTGGGTTATGAATTTCTAACCAACCTAACGTTGTCAAAGTTGAAAGGACCATAGTTTTCTGTCAATAGCAGTAATTAGAATCCAAACTGATTAAAAGTATTCCGGCCAAAGTTTACTTAATATTATTGATGCCAAATAAAATTGTTCTAGCAAAAACAGAAAAAAAAGTTGTGAATATTCCTTTCGGGAGAGTAAAAATTCGAATGGCAAAAACCTCAAAATCTACAACTTTCAGGTTTTCTAAAAAAAAACGCTCCAGAGAATTGCTTACAAGTTTTTAACATTAAATTCAATCTTTCATAAGAATAATATACCAAATCCTATCGCTGAAAAAAAAAATACAATTGCAGATTTTTCAAAGGTGAGCACATAGGAGCCGAGGTTTTGGATAGTGGTCTGTGTGTCACTCCTAATATTATGTGTATGTAATCAACACCTGGGGCCAATTCAAGTTTCATTCTATTTTACACTGATTCAAGAATACAGGGATAAGAGACAATACAAGACCAGTTATAGAAGATAGATAGGTAATAGTAAGTAACAAAAGAAAAAGTAATTAGTGCGCAGTGACCAAAGTAGCCGTGAAGCTTTCGAGTTGTTCACTGCTTACATATTGTTACCCTGGTCCCAGAGGTTTTCTAGAGAGAGAACAGCCGTGGAGAAAGAGCCGCGAAGCGGCGATCAGCGAGCTGCAACGCAGCGATAAGCGAACTGCGAGAAAACCTCTGGTATCGGTGGGCGCCAATCTCACTTTCATGAGGGTCAGAATCTGACTGTATTTTCTAATTGGAGGAATATTTAATGAGCTCAACAACAACTGTGATTGGTTAGATATATTGTACTCAGGGACGGAAGGATAAGTAATCATTGTGATATCGTATGGTCAACTAGAGAGGGGACGGGAATTATTTACGTTTGCTGGCAGTCCGCTCGATCTTGCATGTAGAAAATTATAGTATTCGTATGGCGATTCCTCAAATCATCTATGAAGACATCGTATCATCTGTACTCAAAGATCGCTTTCCAAAGATAACATTACCGACTGATGTGCAAGACAAAGCATTATTTGGCGTTATAAATCGGAAATCCTACCGACTGGTCATGGCAAGTCGATAATTTTTCAGTCGCTACCAGATATAAGTATAAATAATTATCATTGAGAGGGTTTAGTTATCCACGGAACGCAATAGTCATTGTTATCTGCCCTCTAAACTCATTGGTGGACTCACATTGATCTAAGGTCTTCTCGACTGACTGTAGAATATATATAGTTGTGTTCTGTAGCATAATTGTCTTGACACTACCCTGGTTCCAGAGGGGCTCAGGTACGAATATACTGTAATGTGCCGCGGTCGAAAGTGTTTTGATTCCCCGAAGGAGTTTTGTTTTGCGTGACGACCGTTGAGCCCCTCTGGCCGCTCGAATAGCCAACCTCAATCTCATGCCCATAGTCTCGCTTTTATGTTTACAAGTCCAGTCAAACTGGTTTCGACTTGGCGGTTAATTTGCATGTCAGTCACGTGGTTAAGTCGTGTGTGATTCAAAACATAAAACATGCCGTTGTCGGGATTTGCGAAGATAAAGGACAATTCTCCTCGATTTACTTCGTCGGGTTTGATGTTTGGATCTCCCAATGAGCATGCTTTGATTCCTCGTTGTTCTAGCTCTGTTATGTGGGAGTAAATCACGGCATATAGAGGGGAAACCCCCAGTACAATTGCTCGTTTTGGATAATCGAACGTGAAGGAAGAAGCAAATACCAGGTATGAGTTGGAAAATCAGCGATTTTCCTTAGCCAGTAGGCCGTACTGAGAAGACATCACGCCGCTTCAAGAACATGAACAGACTTCAACTCGTTTATTTCGAGGCTAACTCAAATTGTACAGCACTGTGAAACATTACGTTTGTGTATAATCTGTCAAGACTCGTGAACCGGTTTGTAACACGATCTCAAGATGAAAGCCAATCAAAATGTTCCTTTGATCCGAATGCCTCAGTTTCCAGCCAATCAGGGACGAGGTACAGATTCTGTACCGGAAGAAACGAAAATCCCAACTCGGGCGGCCAGAGGCTCGTCTCTTCGCGACTCGTGCTCTGGTCTCGCTTCGCTCGCCCCGACGATTTCGAGCCTCTGGTATCCAGGGTATCTTGACACTGGATCACTTGTGAAACGCCATTTAGGTCGGTATTCGTTGTAGATCGGCTAGGTGCTTTAATGTTTTTTCCTGCAGACTCTGCAATGGTCGTTTGTTCGAGATCTTACGGCTTTGAGTGGTGTTTTAATTTTACGGGAAGCTCTAGTTCTCTGCTGTGAAAACATTCCCGGGTCGACGAACTGAATCGCATGCATTTGCCATGTAAACAAATAGACCCTTCCACGGTTTCTTTGAACTTTTGATATATACGTATAACGGCAAAACCGTCGATACTGCTGAAAAGAGCACCTCGAAGTTAGTCAAAATCCCAAATTTGAGAGTTATATCTTGAATAGAAGCAAAGTTATAGGCCCGCAAACTCGTTTGTATGGAAATTTTGATTTCTAGATAATACTTTTACTCTGGCTACTCCACTGAATTAAATTATAATGTGACCCGCGCGTGGTATCTCTCGCCTGATTGGTCGATTTATTAATTACTCGGTTGAAATGTTTGACAGTTTTCAAAACATGAAAGTGAGATTGGCACCCACCGATACCAGAGGTTTTCTCTTCTCGCTGCTTCGCTGTTCTCCGTCTTGTATACATTCAATAAACAATTTACACGTGTATTTTACAAGGCTGGCCCGATTGTTTCTTCCACGTATGTGCCGTTTTATTAAATGGGGATTCTGCAGGTAGTTTTAAAAATTACTGATCAAAACTCATAAGAGAGCGTATTAGAATGACCAACTCAGAGTGTGAGCAGATACTTTAGACACCGACAAAGTTACGAGCTAACAAAGTTCGAAAATTTACGTACAGACGTTTGTATGTCGCTTCGCTCCTCGCTGCTTTGGCTTTATAGAGAGGGCAGTAGAACCTCTCAGCGGCATCTAGGATAGCCTTGCCAAGCCTTGATAGCTCGTAACTTTGTAAGAAAAAAATGTTTTAAGAAATAGTTTTGGTGTGCACTTTGAAACCACTATATTAGTCTTTTTGCACTTGTCGAGTATAACTGCAAGATTCCTATTGGCCCCTGGATTAACATTTTCCCCCTTCAAGGGCACCCAACGAAGTTTTCGGTTAAAAAGCTGTTCGGGAGAGTAAGTTAGCCTAAAACTTTCGGATTTGAAAAAATTGTCCCTAGAACATTGTTTTCTGAAATACTGGCTAGAAATTTGTTTGCAATCCCTAGAAAATTATAGAAGAAAAGGGAGACTAAAAGGTTTCCCCTAAAATATTCGTACGTCCCAATTCGTCTGATCAATAGGTTCAGAACAGGAAAAAAGAATCCCTAAAAAATTCGTACCTCTACAAAACTTTGCAACATGAAGTTACTTGGGCCATAGGCAAACCACAATAATGAAGTGAAAACTATAATTAAACGTGTTTACATATTGTTTGTGAAGTGAAAACGAGAATAAAACGTGTTTTACGTACTTTTTGTGAATTTGTCATTTTTTACCCTCCCTCCCCTCCCCATACTTTAAGACTGCTCAATTCAAATTCAAACTATAACGGATAATAAGGTCGGCAACTAAAGCCAGTCTGGTGGCAAAACAGAAAACGAAATTGTCAATATCGGAAACTAAATAAAACTCAAACACAATTTCAACACCACACAAAGATAAACCAGTGACCAAACTACCTTCGTAGCTAAAAATATGAGTCGAATATCACAAGAAGCGATTGTTTTGGACGACGTTTTCGAGTACAGAACGGCTTCGCGGATGTGTCTTGAGTTAAGGTTCGACCAGCGCGGTTACTGTGAGTCCTGGGCAGGAGACCAAACGCTCTCCCTACCCTACAGGGAAGACAAATGAGTCAACAAACAAATAGGCAGACCTCAGAACTCAGGGGATGCAGTTATGTTTTGAAAAGTTCCTTACGATCTAAAAGTAAAACCATAAGAGTCGGAGACTCCCTGATGGCTAGGTAAGCGACTTACCTAAATCTAGAGCGCAAGCCGTGACTGAACTAAGACAGTGAGAAAACTTGTGAGGAGATAAATGGCTGGTTGGCAAGACGAGTTGAAGCATCGCCGAACAAAGTAACCTTCAGGTAAAGCTGACGGGCAGAGTATTGTGTCGGTGCAACTTACCTTCGTGGTAAGTGGTGGAGCAAACAAGTTATCTAAATTTTATGTCGATTTGCAGTTCGATGAAAGTGACATAAGCATCAACTACTTAATTGGAACACTCGATTACCTAAACAGTTTTGGAATTTGTAGTGTCAGGCTTTCAGTTTGATCCAGCTAATCTTCCCACTCTTTTGGTTTTACTTTTAGATCGTAAGAAACTTTTCAAAACATAACTGCATGGTCTGCCTATTTGTTTGTTGACTCATTTGTCTTCCCTGTAGGGTAGGGAGAGCGTTTGGTCTCGTGCCCAGGACTCGCAGTAACCGCGCTGGTCGAACCTTAACTCAAGACACATCCGCGAAGCCGTTCTGTACTCGAAAACTTCGTCCAAAACAATCGCTTCTTGTGATATTCGACCCATATTTTTAGCTACGAATGTAGTTTGTTCACTGGTTTATCTTTGTGTGGTGTTGAAATTGTGTTTGAGTTTTATTTAGTTTCCGATATTGACAATTTCGTTTTCTGTTTTGCCACCAGACTGGCTTTAGTTGCCGACCTTATTATCCGTTATAGTTTGAATTTGAATTTGAATTGAGCAGTCTTAAAAGTAGGGGGAGGGGAGGGAGGGTAAAAAATGACAAATTCACAAAAGTACGTAAAACACGTTTTATTCTCGTTTTCACTTCACAAACAATATGTAAACACGTTTTATTATATTTTTCACTTCATTATTGTGGTTTGCCTATGCTTGGGCTAAAACATTCTTGTTATGTTCTAGACTACTAACAAATTCGTAGGCCGGGAATATTTTGCCATAGTATTTTCGGTTGACGCGATTTCCACCTAGAAAATCCGAACAGCTAATAGCTTTCTAGAATACTTCAAAAGACATAGTAGGTACCTTAAAATGGCTAGATAAGCTGCAGACAACTGGTTTCAAACGAATTTCAAAAAGTACTCGTTGGGTGCCCTTGCCCCTTCCCACGCGATTTCCATTCAGCCTTCCCCACCCCTCCCCTCTCATCATCATCTTCATCCTAATGAGCTGTTAATAGACTGACTCAAAGCTGAAACTGTAATAGGTGAATCTGGTAACTTCACCGTTAGCGACATGGCATTTGCACAGCATAAACGTTACAGACCTGTACATTCGCCACAAAGCTACCTCAACGCCTCCACTACTGATTTCTCTTGTACTGAATTAGGTTCGTATTCGATCGATGGACAGGGAAACTTTCATAACGACGACACCAGAGAGCTGCACCGTCTAGGACCTGCCTACTATAGTATGTGTGGCAGTGATCTCACTGCTGGATTTAATCCACACAGAATGGAATTTACTCATAGGGACCTCGCCAGACCACTCGACCAGTTTTTGCATTGGATAACTTTGAACAAGGAAAAATTAACAATTCAGGTTTCTTCCAGCGCAACAGTTAAGAAGCGGTAAGTCTCAAGTGAAGTCTTCTTTCAGTTAAACATTTAGTGGGTGGCTTGTTTTACACTAATTTCCCACTAATTAGTTGTGAAAGACACTATAGCCCAGAAGAATTCCTTGTCAGCTAGCCTTTATTGAACTCATGTCTTGTTCATGCTCAATAACAGTCCAATGTCACTTCCGCTTTCGCTTTCGACCTTCCGATCAGTTCAACAAACAAACAGAAGGCGATCACTGAGGCAAGACCATACTGTCGTTAGACAGTCGGTTGTGGTTTACAACTAGGTTGCCATTAGATTCGTCATTAAACTTATTTCGAATATAGAGCTTCATGGAACTATAAAAAATTATGAAAACTGGTGCTAGTCTCTGACAGAAAGACTCTGGCGTAATTAGCATTTTCGGTTGTTAAACATAAAACAAGTTTTGCATAACAAAGCATAGCCATATGTTTCATGTGTTGGATGAAAGAAAATTCAGGTAATAGACCAGTTCGCGGTTAATTCCGACATTTTGAAAGGAGTGCAAACATGGCGCAAAATACAGTGTTTGTAAGGGAATCCGACGCCAAATACACCGATCAAATCGAAACATCAACACCCCCGGGCTTACTCCGGGCATTTGACTCGTTTCTGTGGGGAATTTGACATCGGAGGCTGTCCTGGGGGTGTGGAATTTGACACCAGATGGGAGGGGTGGGGGGAATTTGAACAAGTCGATTTCATCAGTGTTATGTGTTGCGTGGTTCCCTCGATCGAAATCATGGCGGAATTGGAATGGGAATGGGAGGTCACTTTAGACGTCTTCAAAGGACGCAACTCTGCTTTTACAAGCCAACTGGCTTCAAAAAGGGATCTCTATTGAAAGCTTTGTGCTGTATTTGAAGGTATTAAAATCTAAATGTAAATTGCTTACGAATATTTAAGGCCAAGTAAAAAAACATGTTTATCGTCCCCGCGTGCTTTCTTTTTTGAGGCCGCCTCCTTTTTTATTATTTGTTATAAACTATCGGGCCTCTAATATAATCTTCCTGGAGAAATTAAATTCGTTGTGTTTGATGCTCCATGTGGTGCTTGTATGAGGGTCTGAATGTCAGTTAAAAGTTTGGCCATTTGTCAGTTAGCCCTAGTTAATCATTACTAGAGAAAATTTACAATGTTTGACCCACAAAAACCGAATCAGTTGTCAGTTATTTTTCGGTTCGGCAGTTGTCAGTAAAAAATCGTCATTTGTCAGTTATTTTTAAGGCCGTTTGTCAGTAGTCAGTTATTCCCCTTTCAGTTCCTATTGTATTGTGGTAACAAATGCAATTTGACTTTAGGGAACTTTACCCGTTGTGTAATGAATGCATCCAGAAGGGAAACAGATCATGGTATGGTGAAACACGAGAGATTTTCGGTCACACCAGTACGTATATTAAAAGTCAGAGATTTACCGCTTCATGAAGGTTTTTAAACCTTCATGAAATATCCTAGACATAAAAGACATCAATACATGTGTTACCAGTCTTATAAAAAGTTGGAAATAACAAATAAAGAGGGCCGCACGCTCCGTTTTTTTGGAAATCCGGACGATAAACATGTTTTTATACTTGGCCTAAACTGTCTGTTAAAAACTAAATGCGGTGTCACAACTACTACTATGTCTCGGGGGTAGGGGCATTTGATCGCCTAATATGACCGTGCAGTGCACGGGGATGGGGCATTTGAAGTGACATTTTTGGCCCGGGGGAGAGGAATTTGAACAGCTAGTCCAAACTCCAAAAGTTCAAATGCCCCGGGGGAGGGGTTGATGTTTCGATTTAATCGGTACATAACTTCCGTAAAATCGAATTTCTGAAATATTCACTGTCTGCAGGTAAAAGATTAACTGATCGAAATTTGAGGGATGTAGCTGTACTGGGAAGCGTGCAATCGTGTTTTCAGTTTTCCATACATTTGTCTGTAAAAACGAGTCAAACGAGTGGCAGAGATTGTAAGCTATCAATGTCAGGCACGGCGCAGCCGGGGGGGAGGGGGGAGAGGGGGGCTATAGCCCCACCCCTCTCCACTTTTTGGCCAAAAAAATTATTTTGCCTAGTTACTTCTCAGTCAGTTTAAGACTATAGTTTGGTCATACCGACTCAATGACAATTTTTAGCACCCTCCCTCCCCCCTTGAAATTTCGCTCCGCCGGCCCCCCTGATTATAGTTAATAGAAAACGGTAAGTTAAGTATGTATTTCGTGGCACGCCTCTGAGTTCTTTCTAACCTAGTAATTAAAGCAATGGCCTGTGGCGCCCAGATTTGCGTGGTGTACCCGAAGTGAATAGTAAACTATTTATTGATTTGAGTGTTGCTTCTACGAGGACCCTACAAGTTATAGCCTGCTTTCAGGCGGTAGATGGTGTTTTTTCGCGCAGCAAATAGATCATCGAAGGGCCGCCATATTGGCAGACCTGGGATCGAATGACAAATGGAGGGGGGAGGGGGAGCCGGAAGCCATTCGATCCCAGGTCTCAATCACGCCAATATGGCGGCCGCTTCGATGATCCGTTTGCTTCGCGAAAAAAAACACCACCTACCGCCTGAAAGCAGGCTATACGAATTAGAAAAGTTTATATTTCGAATATGGTAGTGTGTGATGTCATATGGTAGTGTGTGATGTCATATGGTTAGCATATGATTAGCATATTGTGCACAATAGTCGATACAGTTACTGATCATAAGCCCCACATATAACATGGATGTGTATACAATGACGGCATAATAAATGACGCCTCGTGACCACATAATTAGCATATTGGAAACCTCCATAATTCATAGACGCAACACCCAAATCAAGAAATATTTTACACTAGTTCAACTATTTACTTGCTGTAGAATTGATAAAAGTGGGCTTATAGGCACTCAGAATATGTCGATGGTTCCTTACTTGATCCCGAGTTTTCATAACCAGTAAATTGTTTAGTAATGTCCAGCATGTTGTAACTCGTGAGCCTCTGATGAACCTGATAAACGTGAGGCCGATGGGAGACCTACGATTTTACGTCCTTATCCGAGATGAACCGAAGGTCTAACCATTTGCAGTTGTTTCACAAAGGTCAGTTATTTTAAGATACTGAGTGTTGGTCCGGCCGGGCCGGGGTTTGAACCCGCGACCTCCCGCTCAACAGACCGGAGCTTAACCACTGAGCTAACCGGGAGGCGGTTAGGAATTCACATTTATAAAAAATATATTTGAATTTTGGCACTAAGGAAGAGTAATAGAATAGCTATGACACGAGGAAAAACAATGTACACTGGAATAGTGAAAACAGGTTTGATTAGAAAAAGGTTTGACACGGTTAGAAAACAGGTTTAACACGACTAGAAAACAGGTTTGACACGATTAGAAAACAGGTTTGACACGACTAGTAAACAGGTTTGACACGATTAGAAAATAGAGTTAACACGATTGGGAAACAGGTTTGACAAAACTGGAACAAGTTTTGCCATAGGTGATTTTTTTTACATGACAGTGTTGTGAGACACTGTAGAAACTAGCTATTAGATTGCATCTAATTCGGTTGATATAGAGCGGTTTCAATTGAGTGTAGTAAAACCAAACGCAAACTACCCACAGCCAGCCAATCATAGGAGTGAGTAATCACAAGTAACTCATAAATGGCTTCCCTGTGAGCCAACGACAAACCAAAGCAAAACCAAAACCAATAGCCCACTTCCGCGATATGCTTTACTTGTCACGCACAAAGGTTTCAATACGAGGCTCCGTGCTAAATTAAATTTATTATTTTCTCTGTGCAAATAATAAATTTAATTTAGCACGGAGCCTCGTATTGAAACCTTTGTGCGTGACAAGTAAAGCAATTCGCGGAAGTGGGCTATTTGCGTTTACTTTGGATTCTGATTGGTTGGTTTACTTTCTCAGCCAATAGGAGAGCTTAGTAAACGCAAAACCAAAACACTTCCGACAGTCAATTGAAAAAAAGGTTTAAATTACGATCAAATTATAACCTTCAAATATACTAAACTCTAATTACTTCATTAATTAATTACTATTTGATTCTAACTAGTTTGGAGGCAGAGATCGTACTCGCTCGAGGAGCTATGAAAAAACTACTGGCGACAGTCTTTGACACAGGCAGCCATAAACAGACCTAGAAAATGTACGCTACTCGATACAACGGGACTATTTACATCAGTCACGTAGAGGATAAAAAGCCTATAGAATTGGGAAGCTCTACAAGGGAACCAAAACTTCGCTGTCGCGATAGGGAGGAGGAATTTAAAAAGATTACCTATATGGGGAAAAAGTTCGAGGAGTTGGTATCTGTACCCTGTGAGCGCAGTACGGCAGTAAGAGCAGTGCCTACAGGTGCTACTAGAGTGGAAGGACGGCAAGGGTTCTACAGTGTCGCGAAGGGCCTGTTTGGTGGACGGCATCGTGTATTGACGAGAGCCGAAGTCGATTGTATTGAAAATGTAAGTGAGTAGTTGGCATTAACAATGAGAAATAACGTCTTATGTGGTTTCGTGGTGTGGAAGAGAGGGAGGGTGGGAGGGCAATAGGGAAATAGGGAGGGAGGAAACGGAACCACATAAGCCGTCTGCATCGGAGGCTAGATGAAAAACTGACGTGAGTGAATTGCAGCGCGCTTTACATTACGACTAGCAGGTGCGCAACTAGCCTATAGACCCAGGCCTACACATTTTACAGCCTACTTGTCTGACTTATTACGAATGAATGTTGGGCTTGAGGAGCTGGCGAAATACACAAAACATAACCTGAAAGTGCAGCAGAAGGCATTTACGAAAGGCTAAATCTAACATGCTCCTTCAAACCCCTCAAGAAGCGACTCTTACGGAGCGGTTGTTTTGTCCTGCAAATTTCTAAAACCTGGCTACGCCACTGACGTCTTGTGTTCGGTCTAAATTGGGAATTAAGAATTGCTGTGACGACCTTTTGTTTCACTCTTAATGTTCTTGATGATTGGCTCTGGCGTAACTGTACAAAAGAAGATCCGTGAACTTTAAAATACACAGTTTCACTGGATTGCATTCCCGCTAACAGTTCAGCTATTGTTTTTGCGCCCACCTCCTTTCTTTGATTCTTCCGAGTCTCCTGTTGTAAGCACCTCCCATTTATAACGTGTGATTCAAACGTTCGTTTAAACGCTTTGATCCTTGGTTTGTCCAGACTTAACCTCAAACTCTATCTACATCTATCTAAATACTACGTAGTGGTCTTTTCAGCAAAATGACGGAGGCCCGGTGGGCGTGTTAAAACAATTCAGTGCAATTGCAGTGATGATAAATCATCAAGTGGTATAAATAATAAATGTATACAGTGGAACCTCGATTTAACGAAGGGACTGGGGAAATTGGTTCGTTATATCGAGGGTTCGTTAAATCGAAAACCTCGTTATAACGAATTTGCGGAAAAACAACCAAAATATTCGTTATATCGAGGTATAGTTAATAATTGTTTTGTAACGAAGTTAATAGAACTAATAAGAGACAAAGAGGATAAATCGGATCTGTAGATGTCTCGATAGTGCAAGTGTCTGTATAACTGTATATACACATCTAATGAGCTGTTGACTGAGAGGTTGTTCTCTTGTTAAAGGATTTTCATCGCTGTTGGTCTGTTCCGCATTCATCTTTTGTCACGTGTTGACATTTATTCGTTATATCGGGGTAGATTTTACGTTTGGGCTGCCGGATTGTGTTCGTTATAACGAGGATTTCGTTATAAATATATCGAGGTTCGTTATAAATATATCGAGGTTCGTTATATCGAGGTTCTGTTACATACATTTTACTTGTAATTTTGCCAGGCTGAAGAATATCGTTATACCGAGGACTTCGTTATATAGAGGTTCGTTAAATCGAGGTTCCACTGTAAATATCCAAAGAAATGAATAAGTTAGTCCCTTGAAAAGAAATCTTTCACAGCGGGCCCGAACTTGTCGGAAGTCGCTACGCGCTCTGGAAGCTTATTCCAGTTCTTGATGGTCTGAGGAAAGAAGCTAAACTAAACTATGAGTCTATTGATCTTTCTACATAACTGGAGGCTTTCCCACTCGAATTCTTTAACTAGTTTTGTAACACTGGTGTGGCGGTAGTCGTAGTTGTTATGGGCAAAGCGTGCTGCACGCCGTTGTACGTCCTCTAGCTTCTTGATGTTCTGAGCCGTATGCGGGTCCCGCACTGCAGAGTTATACTCGAGTTGTGGTCTTACTAAGGTCTTGTAGGCTTTGTTCTTTGCCTCCTTTGAGCAGATAGAAAGATTTCGGCGGAGGAAGAAATAGAAATAGAAAAGAAAGAAATAGAAATAAACAGAAGTGACTCCAAGGGAACTTGGAAGACGATTAATAATCTATTCAGGACGGCAAAGTCAACATCAGCCGGTGCATGAAATTAAACATAATAATAAGACATTTTCATCACCTACTGAGTTGCGGATCAATTCAATAATCATTTTCTAGAGATTGGCGCTAAACTAGCTCAAACCTCAGGGTCTAATAAACACTGGCCCCGAGGGAAACAGTGAGTTTTGTTTCCCCGAGATCCTCGATGTTCCCCGAGACGGAGGGAATTGAATTGAGGCCAAAGTGCCATTTGCTTTACTTGTAATTTTACTGACATGTACATTCCATCGCAAGTCACTTTGGAAATGCACCCCGAGGTATAGATGGTTATTTACAGCCGTTTCAAAATGGTGTCATTGATGTTATAGTTGTGGTGAATGGAATAAATCTTCCGTGATCGTGACATTCTCAACACATAGCACTTGGTGGGATTGAAGTCCATTTGCCATTTGTTAGCCCAGCTATTAAGTCTAGTGACGCCGGTCGGCCTGAAGTTGTGCTGCGTCTTCTTCACTTTCTATTTGCCTATACAACAGACGGTCATCTGCGAATAGCTTGATGGTTGAGGATACTTGGTCCCCTATGTCATTAGCGTAGATAAGGAACATGATTGAGAGGCCCAAGTACAGCTTCTGAGGGACGCCTGAGGCTACATGTACACTTACACGAGCCTGAAAATCGAGGTTCTGCTCGTTTCACACTTTGATGAGTTGACTGTTTTAGTAAACTCTACCGTTTGTATGTGAACATGATTCTATGAACAAACGAACTACAAAATACTGAAAGTTCCTGGAGAATCGAGAATCGGCCCGCAAGTTGATCAATTGTCTTTTTTATTAAACACCATTCATGTTGTATTAATTCATGTTTGCAAACAAGCTACGAGAGCTTAGACGTCAATCAGTTGTCAATCCCAGCCTTTCGCTTGAGTAACTCTAGGTAGTCCTTTGTCTGACCGTCAAATAATTATTTTGTTTAACATTCGATAAATATTCATCGACCCGAGAAAAGTCTGGTATCACATGATACGTCCATTGTTTACTTACCGAACCGAACACGTTTTGTCATGAAAGAATTTCAGTTGCTATAATGATAGAAAGAACAGCGAGTGCAAAAGATGGAGGTATGAAAGAAAAACAGAAGCTTCTTCCCTTCCTACCCAGAATCCATTGCGAAGGTATTCTCCCCAGTACTAAGTTTGACTTAAACATTTGCGGCTTTTGATAACGAAGCGCTTGGAGTCGAGAGAGTCCGCAACATTAACAGGGTATGGTCCACTTGAGTACTCCATAACGTTTGTTGCGGCGCGAAATTCAAATCAGTGTTGTTATGCCCATGGCAGGAGCCCATTACCAGGAGCGTCCATCTCCCATACTAGGTCTGTGAGTCAGCGTATGACCGGATTGAGCTATATTTAGAACAGATCTCACGGGAGTTCACGAGCCCACACTTTGGGAATCCAATCAAACCATAGTCAGGACAATGCAGTGTTAGTAAAATCACCTCAAAGAACAATAGATCATTCTTAATCTCGATAATTACGGCTAGGATATATGCACGATCGCAGCAGAGTCAGAAGGCAGTTACCTGGGAACCATGTTCTAAAAATAGCTCAAACCGGTCATACGCTCACTCACGGGTATAGTATATATGGACGCTCCTGGTAATGGCTCCTGTCCCTGAATAAAACCGGTAGGTAGGGTTAGGGATAAAATATTTGGTCTTACAGTACTGTACGTTTCGTTCAATAGGGTAAGTACATTGAGCTCAAGGTTTGCCTGAACTACACCGGTCAAGATGAATGGAAGTTTCCAATGTATAAACTACGTGAATGGTGGTACCACATGTACGCTGGGGATATGAAACAAGTCGTCTACGGCATTCGGGATGGCCCGCGACTCGTACGGCTCTCACGGGTAGCGCGGGACCAGATTCAACATCAGGTACAAAACCCGACTATGAGCTGCCCGTACGCGATAAGCAAGGCCCTCAGAATCTGGGATCCACGAGCAAGTATTGGGTTTGTTGATGATTTCTTCCAGTGGCTAAAAGGAGTGGTAGTTGAGGATAGTTATGGCGTGGAAGGTAATCGTGCCGTGCAGTATTTGTTTGAGTGGGGGCCAAGTAATCCAGGCGAATCAATCGCCTTCTCGCGCATGGAAGCGCGCATGTCCGACTATCCTCTGCTGCCTGACTGGTACATTAGCCAGATGTCACCCTTCTTCACTTGATTGTTCCGCATGACTGACAGATGTAGTTACATGTCTTCGTTCTCAGTCAGTAGTTCGCTATAGTGTAGATTTCGATTGAGTGTTGAAAGTAAGAAGTGATTGCTTTAGTTTTGCGTTGCTTTGCTGTGAGAAATGTTTTGTAATTATCAGCCACTAAAACCAAACGCAATCATGCACGCAATCAGGTTTTGTTTTAGTGAGAGTTATCCATGATTGCGTTTACTTTCCCTCGTGATTGGTTCAATTAAAACTAATGTTGAATTACTTCAGTTCGAGATTGGCTCATTGTGTTTTTACTTGCCCCCTTGATTGGCTCATTGTGTTTTTACTTGCTTCTGTAATTAGCTCTATAATTAATTTGGTTTTGGTTTTACAACACTCAATCGAAAGCCGCTCTATATCGTAATTTATCAACACCACTGCCTATAGATGGTTTGCACTCAATTCCCAGAGATTCAAATGACAAAGGGCATAGCGGCCATGTTGGTGTACAGAACAAAAGAAGATAACGAAGAATCTATTGTTAACTGTACACCAACATGGCGGCTATGACGTAACGTGCAAACCATCAATTGTATGTGTGAGCTCATCAGCGGTAATCTTGCTGACAAAAAGAAAACGATTCCGAAGAGCATTAAAGTGCCACAACGATCAAATTTTGACATATCAATGTTTTTGCATATTCATAAAGTAGAGTTGATATATTATTACTAGTTCAAATTGTTTTTCGATACAACGACAGGAAGTATTATTTTTTGAACTCCGAATATTGAATCTAAACGTCTGCCATTACTGGAGGCCGTTCCCTTTGTTCAGCTTTAAACAAAGGTTTATTCAGCGGATGTCATACACTTAACGCTCGCCTGCAGAACACAACGCCTGGAGGCATATTTCTACTAAAAACGTCTTCACGTACATAAGAAGAAAGTTATATATATCTTTGCGAGGTTGGCTACTTTTTTATGTACACTATTTCGCGCCATGAGGTTGTCGTGTTAAGTGTATGACATCACTTCCGCTGAATACTGAGAACGGCTTCCAGTAACAGCTGGGACAGGATTTTACCGGTAAACTCTCCTAACATTAACCACAGTAATACGGGAGAGTAGAACTACTGAGATTAACCGGCATGCAGTGCGTTAAAGGGGCTATGTCATGGTACTACGCATGTATCGAGTAATCGCTCAGTTGGTGGCTGTTAATTGGATACAAACAGTTAAACTTCCATACCTCAATGCTTGATTGAAAGGATTTAATATTTTCCCTGGAGGCTATTTATATACACTGTTTTAGTCATTTTTGCATATTTGCTTTGATTTTAAGAATTCCACATGGTCTAGAGGTTCGTTAGTTCATATCAAAATCGGTGGAAATAGCAGTTTCCGGCCCGGAACGCGAATGTAAAGTCTATTACAGTGACACTGCCCCTTTAAAGTAGGAAATTCAGTATGATTTCCTGTTTGATAAACGTGCATTCTGGGATTAACCAAAACGAGAGGACAAACAGGAAGGGACACCCCCCCCCCCCCAAAAAAGAACAACACATATCGATATTTATATTTATATTTCCAACTAACTGTCATTACAATAAGCACGTCTCTGAGAATTACTTTTTGCTACGTAGCGAGCGGAGCAGTAATTAATAATTTTGACAAAATCTGGCAACGGTTCAATTGCGCCAATTCTCTGTTTCGACCACAATCCCTTGCGTGGCCAACCACAATGCGCTCCTCCCCTCCCCTCTGGAGGGCATTTTTTGCAGCCACTGATACGATACTGAAGGGCAAGATCCGCGCGTCATTTATAGACTATAATTACTGTGTAGGTTATATTCTTGGTTGTTTGTATTCGCCAACATTTAAGCTTCCTTCGTAATTCAAGGAATACTGGTACAGATTTCTTTTATTGTACACTTTTTACAGAAGAAGTAGACATTTTAAAATATGATTATTATCTGAAATAAGTAATTAGAAAGTTAAAGTGCCTATAACCCCCCAAAAGTATTTTTTTAAATCGATTCTGTATAGCGCCCTGACTAAGAATTCGAAAAAATAAAAGTGAAAAAAAAAACTAAACTTCGACGATTTTAGTGGCGTCAAAGTTAGCGAAAACATCCGTTTTGGGCTTCCTGTTTCCAGTTGGAAGTCCTCGCGAGTCTTGGTTTGGGCCTGGAATTATGACGTCAATCGGACGTCATTTTACTGCAACTACCAGAATCCTTTGAACGATTTCTTTTGTTCCTCTAATTTAGACCATTGTCTTGGTATTCTCAAAGGAGTTGGAAAATCTGAATAAGAAAAATAATTCAAAAAGGAAAAACGTCCTATTATAGTCTAATCAGTAGGAAATAAACTCCATCACAGGAAAGAGCACATCGAAATTAGTAAATTTACCAGGTTTGGTGACTTTTCATTGGATATTTATCATGTGGTGAGCTTGCAAGAGTCGCAGAAATAAATGTATTTATCATGGGTTACGTAACCCCGCCATCTTGGTGTACGTATTGTTTTAGTAACAATACATCAGCAGTGGTACATTACTATATAATCGGATATGCGTAATGCACAGTCATTCGAGTCCTACGTCCGCCGCTTCGCCTTCCAAATTAAATACCCAATGAGCATAAGGTTATACATTTTCATAAATCCGTATATGGTTCTAGTTAGAAACGAAGTTATGGTTTCAGTTACTAGATGATTTTTGTAGCAGTTTTATGCTTTAATAATACACTAGATAATACTGTTATTATTTGCAAGGCAGCGTTTACTGAGTTTATTTGAATTTGCCAAGTGTTACTCTATTTTCACGATACAATAAGTCAACGCTGTATTACTGTTATGTACATAGAAGTAACCAGTTTATTGGTTTAAACCGGTATAAGTTGTAAATTTCATCGGTTTTCTCATATTACACTAAACATTGTTTATTGTGAACTTCATGAGCTCAAATTGCTCTAGATTATCACCATGTATATTGAGTGTAATTTATGATAGTTAACAAAGAGGGCGCACGCGGTTCGTGTGGACACACCCCTATAAGTGGTTGCTTCAGTACATGATAAATGTTTTATGTTCGGTTGAGCGGGGAGCGAATTAGAACATAAACAAGAGGCCCCTTTGTGGCCTTAACTCGGGCCACCTAGAAATAGGTTAATTAATACATGGAGTTCTAGCATAGTTTTGCGTCATACATGGTTTGTGCTTGGGGAGCAAGATAATTATTCACTACTCATGCTTGTGATAATTTACATATATTGGAATGGACCTTTTGCAGGAATGCAATCACATGGTTGTACTAGATGGCAAACAAATCTTTATTTAACAGTCTATATCTATATTTAAAGGCACTTGTATGAGATCGGTAGTGTTATTAACAAAACCTGTTTGTAAATGCTATTTTCCACCTTCTTCCAATTCTCAACCCACAAAGGTGGTCACGGTCCCTTATGGTAGCTTCTAATTACAAAGTTTTATTGATAATAAAATTATGGTTTCATGAGGGTTGTCGTCGAAGGGACTGGTCAGAAATTAGCAGGGGGAGGGGGTTGAGATGGAGGGTCATATTTTTTTGAATCCCCAAAAATGGAGGGTCATAAATCATGGGGAACTGAAAAGGGGTGGTTATAGGGGAGAAAGGGTCAAAATATTTCATACTCATTGTCCAGGGAGGGTTATATATATTTTAGACATTCTCGAACCCTCTCCATTGCATCTACCCTGCTAATTTTTGACTAGTCCCTAATGTTTAATAAAATATGGCATGCATTGATTTCATGCATGTACACCACTTGGAAAATAACTATTTAAAGAGGGTAACACTAACTAGTTTACACAGAGAAATGTATGGCCCTCCTACCCTGCGAGCAGAGGTTTCTCATCTCCGAGTAGCATGGAACCTCTCGAGACCTGTATTCTGATTGCACCCATAATACAGTGTACTATACTTCTATGCTTTTTGTACTGCACTTTCTAAAGGTTAGGGTTTTTCTACTGTTGGGTAGGCCAATACTATCGCCCGTTTCGAGAAGTTCCACCGACCCCTTTCCTGCCGCCGAGAGAAACCTCTGCCCACGAAACGATTACATGCGCCTGGAAAAACGAGACAGTAAACATTGTAGATTTCAGATTGTCCATTTCCTATTGTTACGGCGAAGTGGAGAAAATAAAATAAATTTCCTTCTTCGAGGGTATAAATCAAAGCTTTCTTTACAATAAATTACGGTAATTTCAAGGTCTTCTGTGCAGTTCAGCAAAATAATACGAAGTCAAAGCCGGAGTTTGAAGCTCGTTCGTATCAATCAACTGCGTGACGACATAAATATAAACGGCTGCGAAGGATATTGTGGGCAGAGCCATACTTTATACTGTCCAGTTCTAGTTTTATGACAGTTCGTAGTTACGACTTACGGCTTTCCACGACAAATCCTGTTATTCTTTTGACAGTTTCAACTAGCAGTAGCTCGGTTTCCTAAATGACGATTTCAAGTTTTCCTCCTTGGACTCTATAAAGTCACATACAGTTCAATTTACGGTCGATTTCATTTCCAGTTCGAATTAGTCACCATTACACTTAATTTTAAAAGTAGGGAACAAATAAGATTCGTGTGCGTATTCATATAAACACATAATTTCAACCTCACCAGTTCAGATAATTCCGTTTGCGTTCAAAGACCAGGGTCAATCACTGTTCACTTCCAGCTTTTGCGACTCTTGAGTCGAAGTTAGTATAAAAGCTCAGCATTGGTTTGACTGGCTTCAAGACTTCCCAGTTGTATAATCTCAAGACAGACAAGAGTACTTCAGGAGAGTAGTCCTATGGCACTTAGATGCAGCAGTACAGGCATTTTCATTCAGTTTCCGTGGATCATTCGGCCAGACTAGCACTAGACTAGCTGACTATGCGATTATCGCCACACTCCTTTCGTAAATGTAAGAATTTTCCATCGAAAGCACCTAAAAGTCCTGCTAGCCCTAGAATAACTGAACATCTTGGTATTTCAGTCGAAGAGACCTTTGGTTTGAGCAAAATAATGGGTAAGAATGGCTCCAATCTTCGCTCCCGTCCAACTTTGCCTCTAAAAATATCTTTGGGAAGTGTCCCGAGCGGTGTCGAATCTGATTGGTTAATCTTGTCACGTGTTGAGTTGTTCATCGAACAATGGCTCCTGTGTAATCTGATTGGTTAACAGCGACTTCCGGAGCGACACAAAAAATAAAAATAAAATTAAAAATAAACACTTGCGAAACTTGACTCGGGCCCAGCCTACGCTGGCCCGAGTAACAAGAGCCCATCTGGGCTTTCACTCGGGCCACATGAGATTGAAGATGAAATACACTTTCATTTGAAATCCTCTTAGTAATAACCAAAGGGAAGAATTATTAGTTGAATTTAGCAGTCTTTAGGAGTGGCCGGTAGCGCGGTGACTTATATTTCATTCTCTGCTCCCCTAGTATATATGTAATTTAATATTTTTATTTTTCTCGTATGTTGACCTTTTAATTTAAACACTACTTATTCGTTTAACACACTGCATTTGAGCAGGAATATATTCATTGTTTTGAACCCGAGAATTAACCGTACTACCGTACTTCATGGTCCCTTTCTTTAGTAGTGGGTTGTCGGTCAGGTGATTGTAAACTCTCGTCATTTAGCACAGAAAATCAGTGTATTCTGATGAATAGGGATCGGGTTGTCATGTAAGAAAGATGGCTCTTGAACAAACTGATTCGTTGCTAAAGCTTCAGTAGGTTGGGTAGTCTCGGAACACTGGAGACCTTGGTCTTTCATTGTCTTCTTTTTTGTATTCTTGATTATTTTTTTTAAGTTTGAAAGTCGGAACTCATCTTTATTATATCCGCTTTCAACTCGCCATTTTCAACTTCTAGGTCAATAATACGCGATGACAGCATCTTGATTTCGGTCTTGTATATATTATCTTGCTGCACTAACTGACTTTGTGTCTTCCAAATGACCGAGTTTCGTTTTGATGTGACGAGAATAAGAATTCATTACGCATATCAGTTAGGTCAGCCTCCATGTTACAAATCAAGGTCATTAAAGCAGCGAGAGAGTTCTTATTGCGGGCTAACAATCCTCGTGAAGAATCTAAAGAATTCCGTCTCTTCCGGTTTGAATTTGACTCATGTGTATGTTGCTTTTGGAGTTTCAAGGATATGTTGATCCAAAACTACAGGCTCTTGGGGTTTTTCATTGACTTGTGAACTTGCAGGCTCTGTAACTTGTTTTGTTTTCTTAGTATAACATAAAGTGTTGAACATGTTCTCAAGCATGTCGCGCGTGACCTCTGTTTCTTCATTCATTAAGTTCTCTACTTTCATCTGTAATCTGGGAAACTCAATCTTTGCCCAGCCTTGGCACATAACTATTCCTGTTGTTAAGTAGACGTGGATGATTATAAGTAAAATCCTTCGACAGCTTGTACCGTTTCCGCTAGGTCAATATCCTCGCTGGAACGAAATAACTTGATCTCAATACTCTCTGATCCAACTTACGGTAAATTTAAATCTCTGACAGTTTTTAAGAGACTCATAATATTGGTCTTGAAGTGCCTTCACCCACTGATAAGATGTTCTCCTCGGATGTTTTAAATGCAGCACAGCGAGCCGATGGCTTATAGATTCCAATATCTATTTCTTCGAATTTTAGCTTTCCGGATCCTGACCCCTTCACTGGCTTCAGCTCGTCGTACGTGTCGTATATAAAATCACTGGCCATCTGGGTAAAAAACGCGGTCCTTCGGCTCCGACAATAGCGCCAGTTGAAATATCCTGAGCCTGTTGTAAGGCTTTCGCACGAGTGAAATTAAATAAAACATTAAACTGGCTTACATTTGAGAGATGGGACTCCAAATTAGAGAGAAAGTTCCTCGCGGGTCCTCCGCCAGCTTGCTTTACTGTATTAAATTATGTTAATAAATTAACCTGGTGATTGTTGCGTGACCAGCACAGTGCAATCTGATTGGTGTGAATTTGACCTTTAACGCATGCGCAGAAATTTTGCTACATGAAACAAAAAACAAAAACAAAAACAAAAAAACGGCTTGCAGATTTAGACTAGGAGCTGCCACAGGCAGCCCGAGTAAAAAGCCTTTGGCGCGTTTCTAGTACTTTTTTGCATATTTGGAGGCTTGGTTACCTTATTCGAGGCCTGGTTGCCTCATTATGCCAGGTTCCTAAGGCTTGGCTGTTCCTTCTGGGTCATGGCCCAATCAGATACAGTTGACTTACTGATTAGCTTTTAATTAGCAGTACTTTTACTGTGTTCCATCGCAGTTTGGTTCATTAAAAGTTTGAATAATAATCATAAGTTGCTTTTTTTTGGTGTGTGTGGGGGGGGGGGGGGGGCATAATGCTGAACCACGAGCATAATTTTGAGCATAATGCTCTCTATTGAGGGGTGACGCTCAAAAGCATAATGCTCGATTTTTCGAGCATAATCCGGCTGACCCTATTCCGAACTGTCAACCCTCACATTGGAATGCATCATGTCATTTCAGCCAAGAAAATCAGACGCCTCTCAGACATGCGTCAAATCAGCGAAATAAGTTAAGAACGTACAGAATATTCAAGAAATCTTACGAATTAGAAAATTACTTAAAGGAAGTATACAATGTGAAGCACAGAATAGCACTAACAAAGCTAAGAATAAGCAACCACAAACTAGAGATTGAAAAAGAAAGGTATGCAAGACCATACAAACCAATCGAGGAAAGAGTATGCCATTTCTGCCTCTCGGAGATTGAGGATGAAACCCACTTTGTCTTGAAGTGCAAGAAATATGAAAACCTAAGGAAGGAATTATATGCTTCACTAAAGAATAAATGTAATATAAATACGGCACACCGATCTGAAAATAGCCTATTATGCACAATCATGAACCCTGACAGTAGAATTTCTAGTCTTTCAGCAAAATTTATTTATAACTGCTTCAACATCAGAGCTGAATCTCTAACGCAGTGATGCCTGTTCCCACTAACAGAGATATGCATAACCTAATTTAACTGAAATTTATTGAAATTTATTGGACCCATGTCGAAGTACTTGCATGTACAAAACACCAATAAAATGTGTCTGTCTGTCTGTCTGGTTACTATATTAACTATAGTAAAAAAATCTTAACCATAGTTTGGCTGGTTTACTATAGTTAACGTCCCAGTGTGACCTCAGCCAGTAGAAGCCAAATCTACTTTAGTGTGGAGTAGTTTTGTTTCGGCTTTGCAAATTTCCTGGGCATTTCTCTCCGGCCCATCCGGAGGGGTTACTGAGTCGGAGTCGCTTGCATATTGCTAAACTGGACAAACCATAAAATCATTAGGCAACTAAAATCCTCCAAGCATAACCCGACCGTGTTCCAATCTGCTTTTATAGTATTTCAGAAATAATTTAAGTTTTTATGTTTTCAGATAACAAATTGAAGTGATCTCTCATATGTGCATTCACTTGTATACTAATATTATTATTACAGTCATGAACAGACAACATTTAGCTTAAGTAGTGATCGGTATTTGTTTAATCAATATCATAGGTAAATTCATTGCCTGACGAGGGAATTCCACGTTAAATTTCACTTGAAAAACCGATATCGCACGAATCGCGAAGCGATAAGTGCGATATCGGTTTTTCAAGTGAAATTTAACGTGGAATTCCAGAGTCGGGCAATGAATTTTCTTTGAATCCCATAGCATTTAGGGATTTACGAAAATAAATAAAGAATATAGTCAGTTTGAAAGTTGCTGAAATTCCCGCCACGCGCCAGGAACCCATTGCGCGGTAAACTACGAGCGAATAGGAATCAAGCTAAAATTAGACTGAAACTCACACGATGTTCAACTAAAAGTGTAGTCGTTGCTCACAAAATTTGGTTTTCCGCGGCATCAAAACTGCATTTTTATGCATGAAAATACCTGTATTTTATTTAGGTACGCTTAATTTCGATCTAATCTTTACCAAGAAAGCAAAAGTGCATTAACTGGTCAGGAGACAAAATTGTGAATGTTTGTAAAAGATTTAGAAAACCGCGGCGGGCTGTTGAAACCAGTTGTCGATAAGTGAAAATATAAAAAACCTGACAAACCGAAGAGCTGCTGCACAAGTATACGCATAAACTTTTAAGTATTAAGCCAGTGTTCCTTACTTTATAAGCAAATTCAGTACCAAATGTTAATGCTCAATTTCTGTCTTACAATAAATAAGCCTGTTTTTAAACTGTTGAATGTTTCATACTTGTGTTCAGTCCACTCGTTTCCCAAATTTTCCTTGTACCACGATTTTAGTTAGCCTCCTCCGCAGGCAACTCTTATATATATATATATATATATATATGTTTTAGATCCGGCTTCCGGCTCCGAGCGGCGAAGCCGCGAGTGGATTTTGCTCGTCTCTCTTATACCACAGGATCGGAAGCCCGGTTTCACATAATTTTTTTCCGATTTTAATTAGGAGTTGCCTGCGGAGGAGGCTCGATTTTAGTACCGTTCTGTAGCCGTGCTTTTCGTCCTGTTTTTACTGCATGTTTTCAGGCATTTAGCTTCTCTGTGTGAATATTACAGGAATTAAATCAGTAAATCCACGAAGCTCCAGCTTTTCCGTCAAAATGACACATTTTTGCTGCAGTTGTTTTTGTCGATTCCTCGGATTAGCTAGATTAGAGTCGCTCTTGTTCAGTCGAGGGCCAAAACATATCATTTCTCGTGAAAAACGGAATAAAAGAAATAGTAGTATATAAAGTGGCGGTTCTGGTGCAGCACTGACGTCATATTGTTGTAATCCCACCCGATGACTCCCTCATTTCGTTGAATTTGTTGGCCATTTGCCTCTCGGGGGGTTGTAATTTGGTACAAATTCGTTATGGTTCGGGAGCCATCGAACGGGATTACAACAATAAAACGGCAGTGCTGCACCATAACCCCTCACTTTATATACTACTATAGTACACGTTATTACATTTTGGTACCCCTATTATAGGAGCGATTAGTATAGGGTATATCCGGCCGATGACCACTTCCCCATATTTCGATACCCCCCATTAGAGAAAGGCTATTATTAAGGTATACACTATGGCTGAACATACACTAACATTCGTTCGAGTACCCGACATTAAGGATTATTTACGCGGATGGAAGATGGACGTTCCAAAAGGTAATCACCTTGAAGCAGACCCAGCAGCTTTCCTAGCCGGCGTACGTAGGCAGACTACCGAAAAGCTTGAGGAAGATCTCCAAGCCCTAAATTTTATTTTATTTTATTGCAGTATATAGCGCTAGATGGCTGCTTTTATTATGCTCCTGATTTTCTTGGCCTTTGCGCCCTCTTCACCTACAATATGGCCAGCAAAATTACATCAGTCCATTGGTAACTACTTCGTTCATGGATACTTCGACCAAGTTCTTCCAAATAACTTCTTATACTCGTGGTTTAATCGAGTGAAATTCGTCGCTACTCGAACACGTGGAGAGAGAAAATGTCATTTCGCTTTCGCAGTCACCAAGTCCAGTAAACACGGTATTTTCTCCATTCATGTACCTGGAAATGATATATATTACAACTTGACCATTCATATGGATGTAGAACCTAATCCGGGTCCCGTATTTCGCTCAAAACCACTATACACCGAACAAGAATGCTCAACCTCGAATGCTAATTACGTGACGCCATTATCATATTCGCGTAACCAACTACTCTCTTTACGTCGTCTTAGCTATTCGACTAAATGCCTCACTCCTTCACTAATACAGTCTTTAAAAGATTTGCAGCTTCTTAAATACAGAGGGAAACCATCAGGGAAAAGATGGCAACAACTGCGATCAAAACAAGACAACCTTCAGAATATTATTCCAGTACGCATAACGCAAACAGAAACGACAAAAGATCACAACCACAGAGGTGTGAACTTGAATAATTTAACCTCCCTCCAGCAAGCGAAATCTACAAAGACCAACAGCAACTCTCTCTTCGTTCCTTCTTTAGCATTATCTAACGTTATGAGTCTGGCACCAAAGATTGATGAAATACGTGTGTTTCTCTCCGAAAAGAACGTTGATATTTGCTGCCTAACAGAAACCTGGCTAAAAGACTCCATTGACGACAACGTACTCAACGTAAACAATTACACCATTGTTCGTAAAGACAGAACTCATGCTCAACATGGAGGTGTATGTGTTTACATAAAAGATACGATAAAGTTTATCGTCCTACGAGAATACGAAGACCCTACTGACAATTTGGAAGTTTTATGGATTAAACTACAACCTTGCCGCTTACCGCGTAACGTCAACAACCTCATAGTTGGAGTTGTTTATCATCCTCCAGCGTCAAACGATAAACATCTAATAAACTATCTTCTGGATTCACTTTCAAGAATTGAATGCTCCTTTCCAAATGCTGGCCTTATACTTACTGGCGATTTCAATCGCGCAGATGTCTCTCAACTGTTAAACCAATTCCGAATGAAGCAAATAATAAATTTTTCGACCCGAGGCGAAAGAACTTTAGATCTCATTCTAACTAACTCTGCTAAATACTACAAACCACCTGTGAAATTTCCGCCCTTTGGTCTATCAGACCATTTCACAGTCGCGATTCTTCCTAAACAGCGCACCAAGGAAACTGTAACTGCAAAGAAAACAGTAATCGTCAGAGATATGAGACCAAGCTCAAAACAAGCTTTTGGTCGTTATATCAACTCTATAGATTGGTCATCGCTGGATTTCCTTGATAACGCTCAAGAAAAACTAACCCATTTTAACAAGCTTATCCATATTGGCTTAGATACGATAATGCCTTTAAAAACTGTCAAGTTTCATAGAAACGACGCTCCTTGGATCACTAGCAACTTGAAATCACTAATCCATCATCGACAGAAAGCTCTTAGTCAAAACAATTATACCCTTTTTAATTTTTATCGAAACCGTGTAAACCGAGAACGCAAACTTTGTAAATCCAACTACTACCAAGCCAAGGTTAAAGACCTCCATGGAACAGATTCAAGTAAGTGGTGGTCCGAGTGTCGGCGCATTTGTGGTATGACAAAGTCCCCTAAAGATCTGGCTGCAAAGTGTTTGCCAGATGTTTCACTTACTGTCGAGAACAAAGTGGCTCTTGCAAATGAAATTAATCACTGTTTCCTTGAACCTCAACATGACTTTAAACCCCTTCCTGCTACCTACCGCTTGGATACATCTAGCCACTCAATCCCAACTGTGTCCCTGGAGGCGGTAGCCACAAAGCTTAGCGCCGTTAACCCAACAAAGGCTGGAGGCCCAGACAACATCCCAAACTGGATTTTGCGAGATTTCTCACAAGAACTAGCTGATCCTGTGTGTGCAATAATTAACTCCTCCCTTCAAGAAGAAGTCCTACCGGATGTTTGGAAACACGCCAACGTTACGCCACTGCCTAAATCTTCAAAAATCGATGATTTTTCTAAGGACCTTAGACCTATTTCTTTAACACCGACGCTGTCTAAAATAGCCGAAGACTATGTAGTCCAGGTTCACGTTAAGCCGGCAATCCTGGATCATTTAGGGTCAGACCAATTTGGCTGTATTCCAAAATCATCTACTACACACGCCCTAATCAACATGCTTCACAACTGGTCCAAAGCCACTGACGGAACAGGTGCTGACATTAGGGTCTTTGTCTTAGATTACAGAAAGGCTTTTGACTTAATTGATCACACCCTACTTATCACTAAACTATCTAAATACGGAATAAATCCTTTTATTGTAAATTGGATCTGCGATTTTTTAAGCAATAGACTGCAGAGAGTGAAACTCGCTCAAGATTGTTTTTCTGAATGGGAGTCTGTGCCTGCTGGAGTCCCACAAGGGACAAAGCTTGGACCTTGGCTGTTTATTGCTATGATAGACGACCTCCAAGTCCCCTCTGCAAATGGAACTTTTAAATATGTCGATGACACCACTATCTACGAAGTAATTAATAAAAAAGAAACCAGTTTGGCTCAGACGCCCATAAATGAAATTCAGAAATGGTCCACAGAAAACAAGTTCCAGTTACATCCAAAGAAATGCAAGGAACTCCGTATTTCTTTTGCGCGCTCGGAAAGATTTCATAACCAAGTCTACATTAATGAAGCTCCAGTTCAGCCTGTAAAGTCGATCATGATCCTTGGTGTAACAATACAAGACGATCTTAAGTGGAACTTGCACACTGATATCACCATCAAGAAAGCCTCAAAAAGACTGTACTTCTTAATACAACTGAAGCGTGCAAACGTTCCAACTAGTGAACTACTCCAATTCTATATAGCCTGTATTAGGTCCGTTTTACTTTACGCATGTCAAGTCTTTCATTATGGTCTGCCAGAATATCTTAGCCTTTCTTTTGAGCGTGTTCAGAAAAGAGCAATGAGTATTGTCTATGGTTACGACGTATCATACACACGCGCTCTTGCTCTTTCTGGTCTTCTCAGTTTATCTTTACGTAGATCAGAGCTCTGCCACACTTTATTTCGAAAGATTTCTTCCAATCATAAAAGTAATTTATACAATCTATTACCACACAATGCAAGTAATTCCACCCCTAACCTACGTCAAAAGAGACCCTTTACTCTTCCGCTCTGTAAAACAAATAGGTTCTCTAATACCTTTATAAACTCAAGTGTCAAATACTATAATTCGAATTATAAATGTTAGAATTAGCGACCAAGTGAAATATACGTTAGTGTGTATATTAGCTACTTTTACTCTTAATCAATACCAATTAATTGTTTTTCTCATTATTGTAAACCTTAGTAATTCAGTTTATGACTGCAATTTTGGTTAAATAAACTATCTATCTATCTATCTATCTATCTAAAGAGCATTAAGTTTCAACTAGCTTTGAACATAACGCTCCGACTCGACAAACCTGAGGGTTCGGTATATGAGATAATTACCTTTCGTAGCTCGCAAGCCGTCTTAACCAACGACGAAGAAATACGTGGGGAAATAGTAGAAGCACATGCAAGGATCTATAACATCATTGAGAAGTGGATCAGTCGAGGATCGAATTGGGTTATAGATAGGGTCAATATTCTATGGATAAATATCGCTAGGTATCAACCACTACGTGGAGGTTCGTATGTACTACTACCTCCAGAAATCGCGAGTAAGAAAGCCGTGATCAATGTGAAAAACTATGATGACAATTGCTTACGTTGGGCACTACGAGCAGAAAAGTGTAAGATCAAACAAAACCCCGAAAGGACATCGAAGTACCAAGAAAACGATGGGTTGAACTTTGATGGAATAGACTCACCAACACCAATCTCACAAATAAAACGTGTTGAGAGGCAAAACGCTATTTCTATCAATGTATATGGTTGGGATCATAAGGAAAAGTGTTTGATCGTGCATCATATCTCGAAGGAGACCTTTTCGAAAAGAGTTAACCTATTGCTTAGAGTGCCCAGATAGTGGTAAGCAACACTATTGCTGGATCAAGGACTTCAACAAACTCCTATTCAATCAAACAAAACATGAACATAGGAAACACTTCTGTGAGCGATGTTTACATGGATATACTACCAAGGATCTTCTTGAGAAGCACATTATCGAGTGTAATGGTGTCAACGACCAAGCCATTAGAATTGAAATGCCCACCAATGAGAATAACAAACTATCATTTCAGAACGTACATAAACAACTAAAAGTTCCCTATGGTATATATGCAGATCTTGAGGCTTTGACCACCAAGATCGAAGGACCTCCCCAAGACCCCACGAAAAACACACTTAAAACTGAAGAACATATTCCATGTGGATTTTCATTTATCGTTGTACATTGCGATGGTCGTAGCGAACCACCCGTACTATATAGAGGTATAGATACTATCGAACGATTTCTATTATGTGTACAAGATGAAGAGACTAAGATCAAATCCAGAGTGGCCAAACCACTATGTATGTCGTGGGAAAACAAGAGGTATTTCGATCAAGCAAAGATTTGCCATATTTGTCAGAAGCCCTTATTTGGTAATGATAGAGTGCGAGACCATTGTCATATCACTGGAAAGTTTCGAGGCGCGGCACATAAGGCATGTAATCTCAAATTACGTCTATCACCTATCATTCCAGTTGTATTCCACAATCTACGCGGATATGATTCTCACCTATTGATGCAATCTATCTCCAAGACAGAGGTCGATATCTCTTGTATACCAAATAATATGGAGAAATATATATCATTCTCACTTGGTAACCTACGATTCATTGATAGCTTTCAATTCTTACCATTCCCTCTAGATAAGTTGGTATCAGGTTCGTCACCAGACACGTTCCAACAAATTGCAAAACATACATCCAATCCAGAGAAAGCCAAGTTATTGACTCGTAAAGGAGTTTATCCATATGAGTACATGGATTCTTGGAATAGATTCGCTGAGACTTCTCTTCCGTCGAAAGATGCATTTTATAGTAAGTTAAAAATAGAGGATATATCTGATGAAGATTATGAACGCGCACTAGAAGTTTGGAATGTATTTGATTGTGAGACGTTAGGTGACTACCACGATCTATATCTACAAACTGACGTACTTCTTTTAGCAGATGTGTTCGAGACCTTTCAAACGACATGCATGCATAACTATGGATTAGACCCGGCTCACTATTATACTAGCCCAGGACTTTCGTGGGATGCTTTATTAAAGAAGACCAATGTTGAACTCGAACTATTGACCGACTACGACATGCATCTATTTATTGAGAAAGGTCTACGTGGTGGGATATCTATGGTTTCTCAACGTAATGCCAAAGCAAATAATAAAAACGTACCTGATTTCGATCCAGATAAGCCAAATAGCCATATAATATATCTTGACGCAAATAATCTATATGGATGGGCCATGAGCCAATATCTACCAACGGGAGGATTCGAGTGGTGCATGCTAACGAAAGAACAAATCATCCAGCACGAAATCGATTCTGATAAAGGTTACATTCTCGAAGTTGACCTTGAGTATCCTAGTGAACTTCACGACGTACACAATAGCTATCCACTAGCTCCAGAAAGAATGCAAGTGGATAAAGCTTGGTTCTCAGAGTATCAGATCGATCTATTCGATAAACTATATAATGGTAATATATCTTTGAAAACAGAAAAGCTCATACCTACACTATTTGGTAGGGAACGATATGTTCTACACTATCGCAATCTGCAACTATATCTATCTCTAGGTATGCGTTTGAAAAAGATCTATAGGGCGCTTCGATTCGATCAATCACCATGGATGGAGCCATATATAAGAATGAATACGGATCTACGAAAACAAGCAAAGAGCACTTTCGAGCAAGACCTCTACAAACTGATGAACAATAGTGTATTTGGCAAGACAATGGAAAATCTACGTAAGCGTGTAGATGTCAAACTAGTGCGATCTTCAGAAGGAGTTAAACTACAACGTTTATTGAATAAGCCTAGTTATGCCCGATCAACAATCTTCGACAATGATCTAGCTGCCGTACACAATTACAAAAGTAAGTTACTTCTGAATCGTCCAGTATATGTTGGAATGTCAATTCTAGATCTCTCAAAACATTTGATGTATGACTTCTACTACAATCAGTATAGACAACGTTGTAATCTATTATACTCAGATACCGACAGTCTCCTACTACACATTGAAACTGAAGACATATATGCAGACATGACTACTCATAAACATCTCTACGATACAAGCAACTACGAAGAGGACCACCCATCGTATAGCATAGTTAACAAAAAAGTTATTGGCAAAATGAAAGACGAATGTGGAGGTATTCCCATAGTTGAATATGTTGGACTACGATCAAAGCTCTACTCAATATTGAAAGTAGGTGGTGAAGAGATTAGGAAGGCTAAAGGCACCAAGAAGGCAGTTGTGAAACATCGCATTCGTCATGAGCAATACAAAGAGTGCTTACTAGATAATAAAGTATTCCGCTATGGTATAGATATGCTTCGAAGTGAAGGTCATAGAATGTATGGTATGCACATGGATAAAGTATCTCTCTCACCATTCGACTCCAAGCGATGGATCGCAGAAAATGGAATAGATACGTTAGCCTATGGGCATAAAGACATAATTCCTGAGGATGATATTATCAATTGGTTGCTTGGTTACTAAGACATAATCCCCTTAGGAGGCAGTTCAGTATTTGATGGTACCACTTGTAGTTCTTCACGCACGAATCCACGCTTTGGTGCATCCTTCTCCAAATAGTACAGAACTGGTTGGTTAGGAGATATAGCACTACGTGAAATGATATATGTCTGTAAACTCCATACAGGATCGGGCGCTCGTTTGGTTCCACCTTCCAATTCTCCTGGTGCATAGAGATATCGAACTAAAACGTCGAATGGTAGTCGTTTTTCATTCAATCCAACAGTTCGAGAATATGTGGGAGTTATTGTGTTGACTTGATGTGCCTCTACAGAATTTGAAGGCTCCTTATCTGTTAACCGAGTAACTTCATTGTTCATGGCCTTGATAACCTCAGGAAGCCTTAATACGAACTCTCTACTACGCGTATCCGATCCTTCAGATGTGAGTACCATCTCTTGTGCATATTGATATCCAAACAATCTCTCAGCTAATGTTCTATTTGCTCGTTCGACAAAACTTTGTGCCCTATGATTACCAGCTTCACCTCGTTGAACTTTCGTACCACGTAGTTCTAAGGTTTCAGACATGCGTCCCATGAATTCTCTACCAGGATCTACTTGCAACGTTTTTGGCCATTCGCGTGGACTACGCTTATAGATTCGTTCGAATGCAGTAGCAACTTCACCACTATCTTTCGATCCTAAGGGCTCAGCCTCTTTATATCGAGAAGCCACATCGATTACCACTAAAGCATACTTATATAGTTTCCTTCCACGTCCAGGTCGATCGTGAGGTAAGAATATCAAATCAGCTTGATGAACCTCATTTGGTTTCGATACAGTCCAATGTGGCCGCGGTATATGTCGTGGCGGTGGTAGGTATATCTGCCATAGTGCTTGTTTCTCTAACCAACTCTTAGATGCATCTTCTGATACCTTTGCAGCCACCGATAGCTTACCAACTGCAGAGTGACCTTTCCAGTATCCCTTAGGACCATAGAAGATATTTGCAAGGTGAGTATCCATCATATATAACATAACGATTAGGTCTAACACGAAGACGAAAAAAGAATAAGAACTCGTCTAACCAACTAGTTCTTATATTATTATTATTTTTTTTTTTTTTTTTTTTTTAGTAGTATTGTTAGTAGTAATCTAGTACCTCGCCGAATGTAAAAAAGTCCGTTTTTTTAAAGCATATCTATAGCCAACGACTAACAACATAGCCAGCTCCTAGCATTCCACCACCAACAAAGATCAACTCACCAGTCTTCTGATTGCTTGAGGGTCGATAGTAGTCAGATAAACGAGGTTTTTTCATTGCTTTGAGTCGTTTCAGTGACTGACGTAACTTATCGGATTGCACGAAGGCTTTGTTGGTATCTCGTTGGATGTTGTAAGCATCGCGTTCATCAACTTCCTGTTCGCGCGTCCAATCGGACAATTTTTGACGTTCTTCATTATATGCCTCCCTAGCAGTATCGAGTTTTTCCGTAGCCCTATCATGTCTCTCTCGTTCTGTATTAGCAGTTTCGTCATTTCCAGTAAGGATCCCAGCGAGCACTCCACTACCAGTAAATGCCGCTGCATTCAAAACAGCCCCTAAAATGGCCATTGAAATGGACGCTATTGCCATTGCTATAAATCGGGCGGTATGATCTTTTGTTTCTCGAGATATTGTTTTGCATATATGCTACCAGCTATCACGGCAGTCCACTTCACGTAATTTATAATAGAAATAGAAGGATCGCTAAGCATAGATTCCTTGGTAGTCTTTTTTACGATCC
The DNA here is from genome assembly GCA_030867875.1 of Actinernus sp. WN-2022. Lineage (NCBI taxonomy): Eukaryota > Metazoa > Cnidaria > Anthozoa > Actiniaria > Actinernidae > Actinernus > Actinernus sp. WN-2022. The sequence goes on from JAOWCC010001634.1 coordinate 59,526,855, forward strand.
ACCCAATACCAGTAGCAAGTCCAGTTATCATAGCAGCATCGGTTGCTACTTTCATCAATTCTTTATCCATCCTAATATATATCATATGGTCTCTAGTCTTTAAATGTTACTCCATATCCGGCACCGTAGTCTTTACCGGACTCGCGGGTCGTGTCATACTAACGTTCTTAGGGGTGCCATCTCCGTATCTTTTGTATTGGTAATATGCTCCAACCAGTGCAGCACCCGTGCAAATAACTGCGAGAGTAGTAGTAGTAGTAGACACATTTTTAGTCCAACTTTCCTCTACATCGATTTCTCTAGATAATTCACTTTCACGTTCTCTCTCTCTCTTTTGAGCCTCTCTGGCACGCTCGTTACTTTTTTCCCAACCTGCTTTTCCTCTAGCAACGCGCACTGGATCCTTTAATTTTTTCTCGGGCACAGTCTTCGGAGGATTCGCAGTTATCTGATCCGTCTGTTCCTCCATCTCGATTCGATATAGTAGGTATGTGCGAAGTTTCAATAGGTGCGATACTAACAATCCTTTAACGACGAATATGCCTTGAGTACTTCGTCTATTTGTGGGGTATCCACTTCATATTCGTCGACTTCATCGTCCACCTCTTCCCCTGGCATATAATGTGCAAAAACGTGGCATAAAGCACTAGTTATCGCTATAAGTGGGCCTGCTCTGTAAGACAACGACCCAGCCATGGCAGATATCTCGTTTCGGACTAAGTGGTCTTCTTGTAGATCCTTCAATAGTTCTTGGTGAGAATCTATAGGCATCATGTATGCGGTTGCACGAACTGCTAGACTTAGTGCTCTATTTACTAAGCAGCTAGTTATTTGTTTTGCTAAGACGGCCTGGTATCTAGTATGCAATCGTTCTACGTCTTTGTCAGGCATTTTAGAAATGTCCCCTAGAGAGAAATTCTTCCCTAGGTATTCCTTTGTCGTACCAGTTACTGCTAGAATCGAAAGAGCTTCCCGATAGTCTCCTATTACTATGCGATGCGCTTCATCGGTTGTATGGCTACAGGATTCACACTTAGCTCCACTGCTGAGGTGGGGTGGTGGGCCCGTTAAATCCTCACCCAACAACTCGAGTATTTCTTTATCATCCATGATAATATGATATGATATAGGTGCGGGTAGCTCTAACACGACCGCAAAAGGATGGCGTAAACAAAAACATATGCGAGCAAACTTGTGAGATCGAAGTATCGTTTGTAACTCATTACATTCTCGTGAGCCTCCGTAATCTTCGAATATCCTTTTTCCATCTATAGTTGATGCCGTATGAAATGCTACTGCGATAGCTACGTTCTCTCGGAAAGGTTTACATATACTCGTTAATTGTTGGGATAGCACCCAAATAGAGAGTCCTATATGTCGAGCAGAAAAGGCCAAATCTACGAGCTTGTCAGTTCGTTTCTTGACATCCTTTGAAGCAGCACAATCATCAAGAATCAATAGAGTATTGGTACCTTTCCAAAATGTGGCACAGATATTCAATGCGGTATTGATAGCATCCTGAGGTGGAGATATAACATAAAAGTGTGGATCTCGATTGGCAAATCCACGATATGTTTTATTGTGGGCATACGTAGGACAAATTAATACTATATAATCGAACTTACCACGAAATGGTCCACGAAGTTGTTCTATGAGAAATGCAGTCTTTCCGCAATTCGTTGGACCTACTATGAGTGTGTTGAATGGGATATGTTCTACGAGGGAATCCATCAGTATGTTATACTATGTAGAGTTCCGTTCAATATCTTGAGCTGAGCATCTGCAAGTACGTAGATGTGCATATTTACGTTTCCACTACCATTTGCGGTTCTATATATACGAATGTCGATATCTTTTCCTCCACCAGTTTGCGCCATGTCATCGCCATGAACGGAGGAATCTTTTGCAGTGCGACAATCGACTAGGATGGCGAATCTGTTATTGTAAAACTTTGTGGGAGTCATAGATGTCTCGGATGTGGCAAACCATCCCTTTGCGACCTCCCAAAAATCTGGTGGTAACATACCTCCCGGAAAGAATCTATTTGGAACTCCATTTACATCTACCTCTACCTTCAAAATATCGGGATTTGAGAATGATTCGCTATCTCGCGTGCCGTTAGTGTGTGGATCTACGAATAGTAGAAGTAACCCAGCAAAGGATCGTCGTGGAACATTGATATTCTGAGATATCAAAGTATCTGATGCCTTGGCGATAGGTACTAACTTGAAGTGAACGGAGTGATCGTATAGGAATGCAGTACCTTTTTCGTACGCATTAAGCGCATGTCTGGACAGTGTTTCGTCTTTGATTGCTTCGTATTCTAACTGGATGTTGTTAAGCTTGTACGTACCTATCTTCGTCGCATCCGATCCAACGATTATATCGATGGCGTGGGCTAGAGTCAACTCGAACGAAATAGTGTCTTCTAGTGCGTGGGGATATAGAACTCCATGTTGTGTCAGAATATCAACGTCTAACGGAATTCTATATTTGGAACCATATGCCACTAGGAGCGCGTTCTCACTGACGGTCGAAGTACTTGCATCACCGGCCTTAGATCGTAGCTTATTCGTATTCTCTGATTGGATACGTACCTTGTTGTATTCTCGATTCTCTCTCTTGCGTAGATAGATATACATCGGAATAAGTATGTAGGAGGTCTGACCGAGCAATGTCTTCTACTATTTCAGCCCCCATCTTACAAACTCGATGTATAACCAAGCAACGTCCAACATTGGCAACGATACGATTATTGACATGTCCACCAGACAATATGATGTCACCCAATAGTGCTAAGCTACCAGGTACTAATACGATGTTTTCTCCCATCGTTGGTACTTCCACATAGAGCGTCTCACCAGGATTAGCAGATGATGGAGTGAAAGTTTTCCTATATAGAGTTCGTTGAGCTTTGAGCGCGCAAGGCTCTCTTCGTGCTTGTGTGGGAATCAACTTCGACGATATCATGTTGAATATACCAAGATATGTAGTTATGTTCAATATGGAAGGTAAGGTTGACGTCGATGTGAGACCTGAGGATAATACCGATAGATACGATCAAGAAGAAAACCAACGACAACGAGAACGAGAATGATGAAGAAAACCGACGACAACGAGATGAAGAAGACCGACAACGAGAACGAGAAGCAAATGAAAGATACATGGCTCACTTATTGAGTGACAATCAAGATGAAGCTGGGGGTAGTGAGACGATTGCCATGGACGATTTGCACGACTACGCCATAGAAGATGCTGACCCACTTCGAAGATTCACATTCGAACAAACCATTCAAGATTCAGCAAAAGAAATGCTGGTCGACATAGTAAAGGAGCAATATATGGATGCGGGCGTTCGACATAACATCGAAATCTCCTTAATAGACGAACAAATCGAAGTTCGCGAACTTGGAAGCAAAAAACCCTTTACGCGCCTATTCGTCGGTGATGAGAAAGATAGAAAATTACGTGTGAGGATGAGGGGAGCTCTCAAAGAGGCCTTAGGTCCAAATAATGAAGAGGCCGCCAAGCAACTAATATTTGCAGAACGACAACTCGCCGATCGGGAAGCAAATAATGAATCTATTCTTGGAGACTCCAAGTCAACCGATGCTCAGAAAGAAGTAGCTAAGAAGGAGTTAATGTCTATCCGTAGGGCAAGAGAATTCCTTGAACGTCAAGAAGAATTAAGCCATACTAGAACGAACGTCGCTACGTGAGAGGGTCAAATACATTTTCAGAAAGTATGGAATGACTGTTCTTGCAGTGGTAACTGCTATTGGTGCTATCGTTAGTGCTATAGTTTCCCAGTTATCAAGATCCGTACCGAAACCAGTAAAAGATGGTATTGACAAAGTGGTAGATGCAGTAAAAAAGGGATTAAATACGACAGGTAAGTTGCTAAAGGAAATGGGAAAGAAACTTGGACAGATCCTACCTGGAATGATTGGATCGATTGCGAATTTCATACTTACTATGGCCGGTAAGGCCCTGGGAGTCTTAGCAGAGAGCGTTTGGTTATTCATCGTAGCAGTAGTGGTGATCACAATAGAGCAATATAAACGACGTTAACGAAATAACGCCCATGCAATTCCAGCCGCGGCAATATACCCTATCGCTAGATTGGTTTCATGTTGTGGAACTTGTTTCTTTACGCTATGTGGAACTTGTTGCTTTACGCTATGTGGAACTTGTTGATATGTACTATGTGGTAATTGTTTCTTTTGGATCTGTCCTTCCATATCTGGTGGTGGGTGTTTAGTTTCGCGAACATCGCCATTAATATCGTTTACGCCTAATACCATATCTTCCGTGGCGTACGGGATTGGATTTTTATAGCCATCCTTCTTGCCGAGGTAGTACTCAAGATTGCTTGGTAGTAATCGTACCCCTACAACTATTGCTAGGTCTATAATCTCTTATGTGTGTGTAGTATAGCTGTAAGATAGTTGTCATAGCTTGGCACTAAATAGTTTTTGAGAATAGCGACTTCGACCAATCTCTTAAATTGTTCTTTGACATTAAAACTATCTATGATGGATTCGTTAAGATCGTTTTGAGCACCTAGAATGCAATATCCGAAAGCTTCGGCGGATCGATTCAATCTACCTAATCCAGCATCCGTCAAACCCTTTCCGATTGGTGGCGTAAACCAATTGTATTGTTTTCCTTCGTGTTCATCGTTCCGAATAAAGGCCACAAGATCGCCCTGGTCCTCCTTACCTCCTTGGTCTTCAAATAAATTATATTGCTGGGGCCACGTAGTTGCCCCTTTGTCATAGCTTCGGGCTCCATGGACGTTTACGTATCCTGTCGGCCCCGGGTATAAAAGGAATATATCTCCTAGCCCATTATTCCTACCTCCGTGCCATCGGAAGTCTGGTTCTGGTGTTCGAGATAATCCAAACTCGGTGAACAATCCCTCAAGAGCTGATTTGTTGTAGAGGTTATCAACTTGCTTGAAAGCATGGTCACCAGGTAGAGGAACTCCATGAGTGCCACCAAGCTCATGCAGAATTCTTCGTATTGTGAAATATGTGTGAAATCGTAGGAAACCTTGAACAATGGGTGGATATGTTTTGAAAATAGGATCGAATAATGACACTCCACATCCAGAAGTTGCACACCACGTTGCAAAATTCAATTGTTGAGGCCAATATTTGAAATCCGGACCATGTAGCCAATGGTAGGACTCATTTGCTGTCACATGCTTTACGACGGTCTCCTTGAATATGTTAGGAACGCCAGCATTGAACTTTTTTGTTGGTGTGACGTATATCCATAGATTGGTGAGATCGATGTCTTGTGCTTTTTTCAGTAGGTGGGACCGCCGTAATAGGATATTTCACACTTTTATCTAGTGTCAACGTAAGTGGAAAGCCTCCATGTACATCCCATAGCACATTATCGATGCGTTCTTGAATGGTAGCAGGTAACTTGGAGATATCATCGCCGTAGACCACATAGCTAGAATATCCATCTCGAAACCAAATACTCGTCGAATATTTGCCCGGCCCATCTATATCCGTGGATGCATAGAACTGGTGAAAATCTGCATGTGGGTATCTTTTCTTGAACTTCTCAAATAGATTGGCATTCAATGTTGCAATCATAGCGTTTTCATCTCTCCAATCATGTTTGGAAAGGCCTTCGTGATTCCGAGCGAATAGTACTCTCTCATAAACTGTTTTGTCACCAAGTGCTATACTAAGCGCCTTACCTGTCGTACCAATCCAACCCATCAACTTACCTCCGCCCGTCTTCGTAGTAGTACCTTCATCTGTGAACACTCGATGGGACATCCCACGATCGTTGAAATTGACATTATCAGAAGTGGGCTCAAACCAACCAAGTACTGCCTCAGGAAATAGATACTTGAACTGTTTCCACGCCTCTGTCATATTGAAGCTATACACATATACAGTTTATACCTTTAATATGCTCTTATATGTCACCACCACATCGGCTGACCATACGGTCTACTTCGATCATCCTATTCATATCCAGAATATTTCACTAGTTGAGGTCACTTTTGAGAACAGTTGGTGGAATCTAGAAGAGAAGGCTTCGTTCGCGTGGGGTACCGGAGGCGTAGGGTTCCCATACAGTATTCCTGCAGGGCACTACGATATGGTAGACATTCAACAATACTTAAAACCCGCAATCGATGCTGAAATCATAAGATTTATGCCGAGCAAGCCTTTTTTTCTAAAGGTTAAGAAACAAATCCAGTTCAGTAAAAATCTTTACATACTGTTAGGTGTCAAAGTAGGCGAATATGGACTAGATGGCGGTGTGACGATCAAAGCGGGCAGTCACACCATGAGTTTTGCCAATATCCACAATGTGTATGTCAACTGCGATGTGGTAGATTCTAGCTTTTCAATTCGAGATGGAAAGCGATCACAAGTCCTAGCTAAAATAGAGATCCGAGGTGGAAGATTTGCAAAATCAACATATGCTTCACTATATACTCCCAATAACCACTCGAGCTCTAGGTACGATACTAAATAGCCTTCGACTGACAATTCGCGATGATAAAGGCAACGTGGTAGACTTCCGTGGCCGACCTTAAATACACTACGTATTGAAGCTTGAGTAAATCATACGTATACATACGATGGACGGCGATTCAAATCAATTACTTCCAACTGCACCAAGTATCTATCCATCTCTTGCTAGTGGCACTGGAAAGAATTTTCGACTGCAAACAATCCGAGATACTCTTTCAGATATCGAAACTCAAGAAAAACACTATGAAGGCGTTCGTAAGAAATATGCCCGTGCGCAAGGAATAGTTCACGGTGTCGCAGTGGTGACAGGAGGTCTATCTGTACTCTTATCAAGTTTTGGATTGGCAGTCGCTCTAACTGGGATTGGAATAGCGATTGGTCTACCACTTGGTGTTATCGGTGGACTCTATGGATTAATTTCGGCATCTACAACTGTGGGAACTAAGAAGCTCGGAATAAAAGTTTCTAAACATGAGAAAACCGCTATGTTGGCTAAAGCGAAAATTAATACGATTCGTGATCTAGCTAGTATCAAAGGCCCTACGCGACGAAAATATATCTGACTCTGAATACGGTCTCATCCTCGCCGAAGCAGATAAATACGAGATTATGAGGTCTGAAATTCGCCGAGAGACTTCAGCTAATTTAGGACAAATGAGTGAAAAAAGCGTGGAACGAATTCGCTCCGAAGTCAAGCAAAAAATGCTAGAAGAAATGAGAGCAAAATTGGGATAAAAATCAATATCTCATATGAGAAAACCTCGCGTGGGCGATATTTCCACTTTGCTAAGAGCAGCTGCACTTAATTCGTATGTCTGGTTCATATTCAAATTTCGAGACACCGCGTGGGCAATCGTCAACTTGGCGAAATAAAAGTTTCTAAGTCGTACGCAAAATTCAGTCTCGAATTTCGGTCGCCAAACTTTTTTGCATGCCTTAGCGCCCCGATTCTACTCGTTCGAAGTAAATTGGGGCGCTAAGGAATTTTAGGGGCGCTTAGGAATTTTAGGGGGAACTTAGGAATTTATACATTTAGCCCCCCTGGATGATGCAATAGGCGCGACTAGACATAAATTTACATTGGCGTAGTAGCAAAACATAGGAAACCATATGGAGATAGATTCTCCGTCGGCGAGGTAATATTTAATCAATTCGCACATCTAAATTTTCGTCCGACTACTATTTAGTTCGTGTTTCGTATAGATTGGCTCGAAGTGGGAATGGTAAGCAAGCAATTCATTGATAAAACGTACGATCGAACCCTTATGTATACCACATCGTTTAACAACGTCAATAAGAGATATACTAGATCCTGAACGATGTAGCACCTCATAACTTGCTCCAACGACTTTAGTTCGAACTATGGAACTGGTACCTATACTGTTTTCTATTGCCGTACGAACAATCTCATAGACTATTTGTTGGATATTTTTAGGTACTCCTTGGGGGTCGAGTTTAGCAAATGTCGTTGCGATGTGAGGAGCTATGCGATCGGCATTTAAGTCTATATCGATCTTATTGTCGTCATATAGAGAACGTAGAAAAGCATTTCCGCTACAGATGCATTTGTTGCCTAGTTGCATAAAACGAGCGACCTCACCTTTAGATCGAACGAACCCACATTGTATACATGCATGATAAAGAAGAGCGGCTAAAATAGTTCTCTTAGCATAGCTACGTTTGATACAAACTTTCTTTACTTGAATGAATGCGTCGGCTACGATTACTAATACATTTGTGGGAAACGAGGTCATAATTTTGTCTATAAATAGTGTTGTATGCCTGTAATTCTCGCATGATCGTTCGTCGTTGCAATTCTTGGTTATCACTTTGATTTGGGATCGTACGGTCTAGATCATGTTGATACCGAAAGCTATCCGGACCTACTATACGCAGCCGAGTAGTAACATTGATCGTTTCTTCACATGATTCGGCCTCGGAAACAATACCACAGGTTGGACATATGAATTCCGTTCCTTGCATTTCCATTGGGCAGAGACATTCGGAACATGTTTCCCCAGTGTTAATATGCAACCGTGGTTTGATATGTAGGCTTGCACAAATTTCTGAACCAAGCAATCTAATAAGCTCGTCCATAATAGTTGTATATACCATAGACCTATCAATTATCTAATTGTGGGGGAAAAAATAAATAAAGAAGGAAGATAGACTGGTAGTAGTGGAATACCAATTTATCTTCCTTCTTTTTTTTTTCATATCGCGATTTATAATCCTCTAGGAATCCTGTGGTCCTTCAATTCCACCTTATGGTCCTTCAATTCCGTCAACACCTTTGAAAAGCGACCCTTAGTTTGGCATTTAGCATCGCGAACGAGACGGCGGTGAGGTGCCCCACATTTCGTACAAAGTCCGTAACTAGTACGACAGCCTCGTCCACACTTCGAACATGGAACGAATCTGGCACCTCCTCTTAGTATCTGGAAGTATGTTGAGAGCAATACTCTGATACCTTAGAAACCTTCCTTATGCATTTCGTGACCTTTCCTCGCATCAGCCAATCGCAAGTTATTATCTCAGCCATCGTGTGATATACCTATATATGTTATGTGTCTAATTGGTATCTTAGTTGTGACGTCTACGTTGAAGTTCTTCAATCACATGCGCTTGTCTAATCTGTGTGGTATTAATACGTACTAAGATAACAACATACGTTAATATTGTGAAGTAAAGAATATATGTTAGTACCATGGGTGTATATACTGTATACTAATCACTCCTCTAATAGGTGCTTAAGTTTTGTTCCAAAATGACTCTTACCCACCAATAAAGTTCGTACCACATTGTCTACAAGTACAAAATATCGTTGTTGGTCCATCAAGAACTCGAGTTTGTACTTCTCGATAAACGCAATTGCGTTCGTGACAAGTGGGACACTTATAGAGCTGAGATGTCTTTTCATTAACCTTCTGTTGACTTCGTAAAGCAATTTCAGTACGTTCGTTTCTAGAAGCTTTTGGACACAATTGTGCTGATCTAAGATATCCCATTTCGTTAGGTGACCATATTCCCATTGCAAGCTGATCAAGAGCGAATGTACCATGCATGCGGCAAACGCTGGAACTAGGATCTAAATTACTAAGTATGATTCCACATCGCTAAGAATAAATATTTATGAACGAATCGGATGTCCAACTGCGGACGACTGCCTCTGTTTGAAGGACTTCGATTACTCGATTATAGCACGATCGTTCTAATAATGTTGCGAAAGTCCCAGGATTGGAAAAACGAGAATCGTTAGAGAAAATACGATAGAATATCGTACGATATAATAAACGAGGTTCAGCCATAGTACAATACCCTATACTAATCGCTCCTCTAATAGGGGCTTAAGTTTTGTTTTCTTTTATGGTCCAAGATGACCATTTTCAATGGCATACATTTCGCGTTCGCAGGTATCGATTAGTTCACTAATCATGAACTCCTCTATGATTAACTGAAAGTGCTTAATGAGCCACTTTCCGACGTTGAGATGGCCATTTTCTCTGGCAAGATATAGGGCACGATGGGCGTTTTCATCCTCTATAGTGAGCTGAAAGTGCTCAACTAGCCACTTAACGACATCGAGACGACCATTTCCACTGGCATAGCATATCGCAAAATTATCGTAGCCATTGTATGCGTCTTTTGCGGAAATACCGAAAATCCTAACCAAATTGTCTCGCTCGTTATCGTTACGAGTAGACTTAAGACCAAAAGTGAGTACTTGTCTACGGAACTCTTGGCCTACGTTTTTGTAGCGTGCTATATATGCTACATCGCCTAGGTATTTTGATGTCGATGTGATGCTTGCAAACGATGTAGGGCCTGCATACTCTATGATCTTAGTCAAGATTTCTATGGGGAGACATAATATGTTGACGAATTCTAGTGTGCGTTCAGACATAGTGTAATACCTTAATGATAGCCTTTCTCTAATGGGGGTATCAAAATATGGGGAAGTGGTCATCGGCCGGTTATACCCTATACTAATCGCTCCTCTAATAGGGGTACCAAAATGTAATAACGTGTACTATAGTAGTATATAAAGTGAGGGGTTATGGTGCAGCACTGCCGTTTTATTGTTGTAATCCCGTTCGATGGCTCCCGAACCATAACGAATTTGTACCAAATTACAACCCCCCGAGAGGCAAATGGCCAACAAATTCAACGAAATGAGGGAGTCATCGGGTGGGATTACAATAATATGACGTCAGTGCTGCACCAGAACCGCCACTTTATATACTACTGAAATATAATTTTCACGTTCTTTGACTACTGTTAACTTTGTGAATATACTGGTGGTAATTTTAACATGATTTATCTCTGTTCGCGATAATAAAAATAAACACAATATTTACGCGCGGGCTTCCTGTACATCGTTGACTGACAGCTTTCAAACCATTGAATTCCACAAAATATTAAACGCTTCGTTAGCCAATCAGCGCGCGAGTCTGAGTCGTGCTATGGGATTCTAATCTAAATCACGTTTTACATTTGTTTTGATGTTTAATTACAATGAGGGCCACACATTTCTCTTTGTATACTAGTTATACATGTATACAAGGCTCGAGTTAAGGCTGCACGCACACCGCGGCAAAACCGGTATGCTCCGCTGGCCAAAAGAACGAAGGCTCTGCTATCAAATACAAATTACCGAGGGCTTTAACTTTTTTAGTAAATAATTTTATAACTTAGTAAACTCACAGTGAATTACAAATTAAGAAAACTTCAACCTGTTAAAGGGGCTATGTCATGGTACTGCGCATGTATCGAGTAATCGCTCGTTTAGTGGCTGTTAGTTGGATACAAACAGTTAAACTTCCCTCCCTCAATGCTTGATTGAAAGGATTTTCAATATTTTCCCTGGAGACTGTTTTCTACACTGTTTGTTAGTCATTTTTGCATATTTGCTTTGATTTTAAGCATCCCACATGGCCGAGAGGTTCGTTAGTTCATATCCAAATCGGTGGAAATAACTCTTTCCGGCCCGGAAAAACGAATGTAAAGTCTTACCGTGACACAGCCCCTTTAAAGTCTTAGGCTTATTTTTTTAAGCAGTTTTCTTATTTTTTGACAAAACAGTTCACTTTAAGCAGAAATTTTAAAATCACGGTATGTGACTGCTGTTTCATTCCAGTTTTCGCGGAACTGGGGGCGACCGCGAGCCGACAATAAATAGCAAATACGCATGCGCGTGACGTTTTGCCGCGGTGTGGGCTGCACGCAGCTTCTTGTACTTGTTAGATCCTGAAATACTCGACTTTTTCGATGTTTTGCGAAAAATAAATTACCATAAAGTTCCGAAAGTAGCAATCCACCCGAAGTAACGAACCCAATTGGCATTGCCTGTGTGTTTAGCAATAATAAGCAATACGAAGATAACTACCGGTAGTTCTGTGTATACCAGGCGCATTATCAGCTCGCCGAAACTAACGACAGTAGAAGTAACGACCCTTGTTATTTTCGTACGGTATTCCAGTCAGATAAATGTTTTAGGACTTTCTTAGGCCGATGCGTGTAACAAAAAAAATTGGCTGAATTATTTTCGTAAGAAATGCAAGCGCATAGAGCACGACTCCGTGGAATGAAGGAAAAGAAAATAGTATTAAAGCCAGTCTACCATGATAATAAAAACAGAAGTGACGTCATGTCTCGTTGAGTGTTTTCGTGGAAACAGTGTTCCAACTATTAAACTGTTTACTGAGGTCAGTGCAAGAATAATCGTACGCAGATAGTAGGGAGATGTTTAACGTTGCAAGGTACCACAGAAACGTTCGTCCAGACAAAATACAATGTACTCACAGAGAACTTGGTCGATTCTCAGTCGATGGTAGGGGTAAATTTTCTTTAGACGAGTCCCAATTACGCTACCTGATCTGTCCAACAGACAAAGATGTTCTTCAAGTAGATCTCGACTTAGACGAAGGGTTTGAAACGTGGAATGATGTACCAAACTTAGACCAGCACCTGGACTCAGTACTGGGATGGATTTTGTGCAGTAGAGATGAGATGGTTGGTGCTCGGCCTGTGAGGAGCTCACACCGTCGATCTTCGTCGCCAAGAAATAAACCAAGGTCTGTCAGGTGGAATGTTGATGTTTCTTGTACGTTTGGTGACTTTTTCTAAATTACTCGAAGGAGAGAAACTTGCTGTAATCATTACAGAGTTTCAAAAATAGCATCAGAAAGAGAGGCCACACTAGCCTCCTTTGTGATAGCTGAACTACATGTATGTGTCTAATGTTATATGCGTGCAGCGTGCGATAGTTGCAGATGGAAGTATTTATTACAGATTAGGGGGCTTTCATTTATTAGAGCAGGGGATCAGAAAAATTGCTATAGTGTATGCTCAAAATATTATCCACTGAACCCCCTCTCCAACGTATATATCTTATTTTGAACACGTCTCCATGATACTTAAACATTTCACAACCCCCGCCTTCATCTCGGATTACAATTACTATAGCAAATACTATAATTATAATCCATATTATAACCAAGAACAAACAGCAAACAGCTAAATATGGCCTAAGATTTGGATCGGTCAGGCACTGAGCGTCCTCATCGATTGGGTCCAGGCAGGAGTATATTACAGATGAGTGTTCAATCAATCAATCTTTATTTCGACACGGTGTGGCTCATCAGGTTACAAACGCTAATTTAAAAACTAAAAATTTTTTTTTTTAAATGCCTATCACTAAAATTTACAAATATTTATTTAACTATTTAACTATAACTATAATATTTCAAATAAGTTCCTGCTTTCCATGAGCGCCGTGATTTTAAAATCTCTCTTCCCATATTTCGGTGTCACACAACACTGTAGACGGTAGAGTTATTTTTAGCATAGAGTTTCCCGCGAGAAGAAACAAAGGCCGTCACTTTTAACCAATCAGGATACACTGGAAAATTGTAATTAACATGGTTCAAACTGCTATAAATACTAAAGCGCAAGAGAACGAAAGACTGAAAAGACAACGTAATCGCATACCAGAACTTTGCGACTATAAATAGACACACCATCTACTGTGTTAAGGGCCAACACAAGGGCCAACACAGTGCGATAGAAGGAAACCATTTGGAGTTGATGGCATCCCTGTACATTTGTGCAGTCCCTGGCGTCTGCCTTGCCTCTCTCCCTAGCCTGCGAACAGCATCCCTTACTTGAGGGAGAACGACGATTTCATCGTTTCCGTTTCTCCCCATTCTCTCTACATGGGGAGAAACCGCCGTTCTCCCTCAAGTAGTAGCCTGTACACAGCCCGGGAACCCGACCCTGACTGTACCCAAATTATACTCAAATCCTTACCCTGATCTGCCCAAATCAGGTCAAAACCCTGACCCTACCTGCCCAAACCGAGCTCAAAACCCTGGCCCACCCCCGCGGCACATACATAATACGTCACAAACAGGAGTACCACCCCGGGGTACACAGACCTCCGTAATCCCTTCAAAGGAAGAAAAGGGTCTGTACTATGGATGAGTTAATCGTGTTCTAGGTCACGTGGATAGATACAGGAATGTTGTAACCAGTCGCTGATTGGCTGTTGTCTCATAGCGGGTGCTGATTGGCTTAGCGGTTATGTTGACCTTCGAGCTCGGGTTTTCCCGCGGAGCCAGAACTATTCACTCTGGTTTGGAATTGTATTAAGACAAATTGCTATGTCATTTTGTGTCCTGTGCTCGGTTATGCACCTATCAGCGGCTTCCCCGAGGGGTCGGCCACCGGGCTAACCACGGAGATATGTGGGGGAATACAGGAGGATTGAATGCAAACATTGCCCCTGGTTGGAAAACTGGGGTGGGCGATTTGTTCCTTAAAGATACTATGAAGGTCAGTGAAGTGTTAATAAAGTTCCATTTTCTGTTGAAAATAGAGTGTTCAATGTTATAGAAATACGGTTAGTAACGAGATTCCAGTAGTCAATTCAGATCCATCGGTCTCATTTTGTGCAAAATGACGGGGGATTGTAGGTCGTGGAAGACCTAACCAGGGGACTTTGAAAGGGACGATTCCCCTACCCCTGGGGGAAATCGTCAAGATTTGTTCTGTCTTTTTACAATCCCCCTGGTCGGCCCGTGGGTCGACCCCTCGGGGAAGCCGCTGATAGGTGCATTTCAAGTTAGGCCTAGCTACAAAAATCCCGGAAAATGGCCTAAAACTCTCCGGATAATCTACAGAAATGCTCTAAAAATCTCAGTTTTATCTCTACAAATCTCGTAAACACTTCTAAAAATCTCTAAAATTATATCTTTAAAATTTTCTTTCGAAATTAGCGTGTTTTTGTTCACTGGCACTTGGAGCCTTTAAAACATACTTCCTTCTCTCTTTCTTCATCTCTTAACTCAACCAGTTCATCTTCAACTTCAGCAGCCTCGACTGAGTCCGCCATTTTGAACTTACAGGCAAGGCATGCTGGGACTGCATAACTTTTGGGGGGGTTGACAAGCTTCAGAACTACTTAAATACTGCTTATGTTCACACGTTAATAGTTGGAATTTTTAATCGTAATAATTGTTATGAGATTTCTCTTTAAAAAGCTCATATTTTTTTCTTCTAAAAATCCCGTTAGGCTCTAAAAATCCCCCCCAAAATCCGTAGGCCTATTTCAAGTCTGGGAAGAAATTATTTCTCTCGAATTTCAAGTGAAAAGAAATAGCCTCGGCGGTCAGGCGAGTTCGGCTACGAGCGCGAATTCTCAAACATCGACGGTTCACATGGTTCTCAAACTCAAGAGTTTATCCAATCTTCAACTCCCTCGAGGAAAGAAAGATCTCCAAATCCCTTCCTTTGAAGGGATTACGGAGGTCTGCCGGTGTATAGGCTATCGAAGAAGGAAATTTATTTATTTTCCCCGCTTCGCAGCGTCCTCCCTCTTTGTCTCTTGCATTGCCATTAACAATAGGAAATGAACAATCTGAAATCTACAATGTGTACCGTCTAGTGTTTCTCGGCCAATGGAAATCGAAATGTAGTTTATGCAAAATTATGCCAGAACACGATTAACGACAGTGTAGCACAGACGTCCCTTCCCGAGTTTTGAGGGGAGACGTACGGCTGTACACAGGCTATCAAGTAGAGGATGCTGTTCGCAGGCTACTATCTCCCCTTCCATGTATGATTTTTTTTTTCTGTATTGCTGGCTGTGCATGGATATTTTTTTTTGATAATTTTCCCTTGTATGGATTTTTTTTTGGGAATATCCCCAACCCCCCCCCCATAACTTTTCTAATGGTCCGTCGCTAATACACTCCTGGTCCAGTAAATAGATCACTGACATGACAGCCTAATATTTATATAGTAGATTTTAGTCGCTGTTTCCCTTCCGTTTCTACGTTTTGGGGTGTGGAACATTCACGGTGTCAAGAGTGAAAGCATTGGAAATAAGTTAAAGCTCAAAGAAACGAAAGATTTTTTCAAAGACCATGATATTTTAGGCGTGACTGAAACTGTATCTGTATGTGGACGATTTTGTACATTTATAATAGTAAATGTCGTGACAAAACCGGGAATAGGTATTTTGGTGGTATAACTTTATATATCAAGAAATCCATAACTAAGGGTGTTGCTACATCCCAACTCAAAACAAAAATGCCTTATGGTGCAAAATAGACAACAAATACTTCTCGCTAGCAGAGGATATCTATATGGGCACTGTCTACTGAAGTCCAACTAATACGGAAAGATCAAGTAACCAAGATTTTATTACTGATCTAGAATTATAAATTTTAAACTTCTCCATCAAAGGCAAAGTCATACTTCAGTATGATTTCAACTGCACGTACTGGTGAACTGCAAGAATGTATAATAGATGATAATCTCAATTTATTAACTTACCTGATGATTATAAACCAGATATCGAGTATAGCAGAAAATCAAAAGATCATATCATTGACACCAGAGGCAGATCGTTGATTGACACATGCATGGCCCTGAATCTACGGATACTTAAGGTGGCTCGCCTGGATTTTCCAGGGACGCACCATACCCATTTTGAACGGCTGATACTCCACTGTCAGAGCTCGGTCGGGCTAGCCACTTCACCCATTTACTAGAAATAGAATAAACTTTCCAAAAATGTAGGTTTGTTTGACATCGGTGTTACCATAGCAATACAGCGTTGACGTCATGTATTTTACATATCCATTTTCTCGAAATCTAGACCTAAGCTTTTAAAAACGACCTAGTGTCCTTTGTAGTCTAAATATAGGCCTTCAAGACTGCAAAGTTGAAAAATATTGTATGTGAGCGTTTTCGAAAAAAAATGGGTTGAATATTTTCGTTAAAAAAATAAAAAAAATCGCCTTGCTGCCTGTTTAGTCGTCCAGAACTGTGTTTTCAGGACCGATTCAAGCGATGTTTTTAGCATATTTCATACTTGTGGCATAGGACTACTTCCCATGAAAATTTTATTCCATTTGCTTTATTCGATTTCGGTACATGGAAACATAAGCTATGCTATGTCGATAAAACTAGTCGATAAAATCTTTTCACCTGAAATTCAACATGTACTATCGTGTCCCTGTAAATTTCAAGAACATTGAATCATTTTAAGGGCGCGGAATAAAAACAAAAACAGGGAACTTTTACATTTATCCACGCAAGCTTCATTGCTGTATCATTTTGTTGATAGCTTGTGTCTTTCCGAAATTTCTCGAGATGACAGAAAGCACTGAAAAAACTTAAAAGCAGAAAATCGCCAGGAGTTGACAACATATTGAATTAAATAATCATACACGCTCAAAATCAATTACGAATACCGCTGCTGAAGATCTTTAACAAAGTGTTACTGCCAGGACAATACCCCAAGGAATGGTGTGTGGGTCTGATTGTCCCGATACATAAGAAGGGTGACCAAAACAACGTTAAGAACCGATAGAGGGATCACTTTATTACCTTGTATAAGCAGTTTACCGCAGTTCTAAATAAACGGCTCTATAGATACTTAGAGGTAGAGTAATTCTCAAGAAAGAACAAGGAGGATTTAGAAAAAAATCTTGTTGTCATGGCAAAAGGCAATACTCAACTACAAATTATCTCAACCATGCAAGTAGAAATATTCTCAAATGAAAATGGAATGACAGTTAATTTAGAGAAAACCAAAGTAATGGTGTTCAACAACACGGGCAGATCAATGAACAATTAGCAGTTTACGTACCAACTAAGGTAAAGAGAAAATGTATCGTCCTACAAATACTTTGGGATATGCTCAGTGCGGTTGGCAATTTTAATCTAGTAGCCAAAGTAGAACTAAAAAAGATAGCACTCAAGGCACTATTTAAAATGAAAAAAAGATTGGGAGAAAACTTCAGAACTAATGTAGTGTTAACCTTACACTTTTTTGATTGTCTTATCCAACCAATTCTGCTCTACGGCAGAGAAGTCTGGGGAGCTCAGCCAGCCAAATCAATAGAAAAAGACCCAATAGAAATCGTACACAATAAATTATGTAAGCTGCTATTAGGAGTGAATAAAACCGTTACCATGCAACATCATCTGTAGAGCCGAATTGGGTAGATTCCCATTAAAAGTAGAGACAAAAGTAAGATCATTAAATAAAGGTTATCACGTGACATATATCTATAGACTGTATCAACTCGAACAACAAGACCGACCGGTACCAGAAAATTAAGAAAAAGCTCTTGGAAATAGGAATCGGAAACCTATGGGCGATTCAGCCCGGTCAACCCTATGAACAGAACTAACATTATTTATAACTGATCAAAGAGAGATTAGAAGATATTGAATACCAGTCTTGGTTGAGCACAATCCACAACGACGACAGGAAAGATAAAGAACAAAGTAATAAGCTACGCACTTACCGCAAGTTTAAAACTAATTACAAGTTTCAATCATATCTCTTCTGTGTCAACGTTCACAACATTGATAATGGAAATGCCTTTACCCGTCTCAGAATAAGTAACCACTATCTTGAACTTGAGAGAGGGAGACATGAAAAAAACCATACCGCAAAGCAAAAGACAGAATTTGTGTAAACTGAAGAAGAATTCCACTTTGCAATCAGATGCCCAATCAGTATGACTCCCTGAGAAACACGATCATCAATGTTGTAAACAGTAAACTAAAATACAACATATTTTAACGACCACATTTCTTTTTAACATGTTAATGAATCCACCTCCAGCAATACAAAAAGAAGTAGCAAATCACTTTCATAAATGTTTTAAATTACGTAACGAATAAGCGAAACCTATTCCAGGTATAGTCCTCAATGTTTCGTTCGTCAATTTCAGTGGTACAATTATCTATTTTTCCAGTGGCTAATTAGCCTATGTATATCATAATCTTTTTATACTGAGATAGTTATTACCTTTCTTGAATCTCAAGACCAATGTACAACAATGTATAAGGTGCTAATAAAAGAAGGTATGTATGTATGTATGTAACCCCCCTTCCCATTACTACCATCATCATTCTACCCCAGCATGCTTCTTAGTGAGCTGCAATGAGCAAAGCTTTAATTCATTCTATTACAACATATGTACAGTGACACACTTGCGTATATAAAGTATAAGACTTCAGCATTAGTAGTACTAAATAACGCCTTCTGTGAATTTCAAACTACCAAACTTCTCAAAACAACACCCCCCCCCCCCCCCCCCCCCCCCCCCCCACCACAACAATCTTGCCCCCCCCCCCCCCCCCTCTAATAGATGGAAGCACCTTTACCTGGACGAGCAAAATGTTTTAATTAAAGTGTATACAATCAGATTAGAAAAGCTAGATCGAGAAGAAATAAGCTCAGACGGGAAGCATGTCATAGTATACCTTATCTAGATTTAATATGCTATTATACACTAGACTTCCGTAAAGATAATTTATTTGTAAAATTGTAGATGCGATTGTAGGGCGTTTGGGCAGACGGAAGGGTTTTTTTTGGGGGGGGGAGGGGAGGGGGGGGGGGGGGGGGGGGGGGGGTGAAGTATACGAGATGGGGTCCAGAACCCGGTCGTTTAAGTGGTGGATAAATCCATATCTCATACACATGAATAATTCATGAGGAAACCAACCAATCAAAGGTCTATAAATCGGTCACATGATGATAATGGAAACCTGGTCCAGTCAAACCTAAAGCCGGGGAGGGTTTTGAACTGAATTAATTATTTTCAAGTTGTAGGACTGAATTAATTTTGTTCTAGTCCTAGGACTGAATTAATTTTGTTCTAGTCCTAGGACTGGAACAAAATTAATTCAGTACTACAACTTGAAAACATTAGTTCAGTCCTTGTACTTAAGCCTAGAAAAAAATGTCTGCATGTTTAAAAAATATCTAACTAAACAAATCTCCAAACAAACTTACATCATGTTTGACTTGTCTAGCATGTTAACGTCTGTTCTCTGTTTACTTTCGAGATGTCTTTTTATGGCGGCCACTATCTGGTACAATGTTCTTGAGGGATATCTACAGCCTGCAAATAATGATGTCGACAAAATGTTAGACATTGCAAATTTCAATCCACTTCCATCCTTTCAGTTATACGTTTTCAACCCCGAAATTCTACTTATTTTACAACATAAAGGTGCATTCAACAAATAAGCACGACTATTTTGTTTTAATACAAAAGTTTTGCCTTGATTTTGACCTCAAGAAATAGTAAGAATTAATGTTCTCGTGTACCTTTCTTGTCAGCAACCTCTTCTAAAAACTTTCCCATCCAGAAGTCTAAGGGTTTCATTTTTTCCCAATCTTCGTCCAGGTTTTCTATATCTTCCAAAGATAATTTTAAACTCGTACTCTCCAACGCAGCGACTTTGTTTTCTCTACCTTCCCGCCATTCAACGAACACGTTTACAGCCCATTTGTTCTTATACCGTGTAGACAGAGGTACGGCGTTAGCAAGCTCCTTCTCTTCTTCTTCTCTGCTTTTCGATTTTCTAAAACGTTTCAAAGGTCGAAAGCTCTCTTCGTCGCTCGAAGCCATGACTAATCAAATCGAATCTATAACCTTGGATTTGTTTTTATCCAGTTTTTCATTCCCAGGAGGCGGTGGTGAACAAACTCCAATACAAGTGCTTTAATTAAGAACAATTCGTTTTTGTTTTTTTCAAATAGAGGGAACGCACTAAAGTGTGAAATTATACTGAATCTAAGTTATACAAATCCCTTTGTTTTTCTATTGTTTAATCAGTGCTATTTTGTATTACTTTGTTGGTGTGTTCATTCTAATAGGCGAATTGGTGTCATTTAAACATTGGACGATTTAAATTAAACCCAAAGTGCAAACAACAAATGTTGGTTAATTAGCTTTTTTAAAACTCTCATTAATTATTCGTGAGTATGATATGTCAGTTCAAAGCCTCCAATTCGGACTGGACGGGATTTCAAGTCCGTGCAATTAGTTCCAGTCCTCGGCTGCGCCTCGGACTGGAACTAATTGCGCGGATTTGAAATCCCGTCCAGTCCTCATTGTCGGCTTTGAACTATTACATCCAGTCCATACGTAAGGGTTAGTTACTCGTTTCTCAGTCACTAAGCGATTTTGATGCCAGCTGCGCCCTCGGGCATCAAAATCGTTCAGTCACGGCCCTGGGAGGGGGGCAGGGTACTCCCAGAAATTTTGGATAAGGGTGTGCCGGCAGCGGAGATATGGAAACTCTGACCCTATTTAAAGGTGAAAAATCGTAAAATGGGTACCCTTTCCAAGGCTTGAAACAAAAATATAATAACAACACTTATTTATACACGGTGCGTTTAACTGCAGCATCAGCTGATGTGATCGTGTTTAAACTAAACAGAATAAGAATCCCAGTCGACGAGGAGGCAAATCGACTGGTTATTTACAAACGTGGTTGAACGCACGGGGACTCGAACTCAGCGTCCCTGGATTACGAGTACGCCGTGTTAACCACTCGACCATGCCGCCTCCATTGAACATAGCGTTTTTATTTCTCTCAGATTTTAAAATTAAACTAGTAACAGTATTTCTAGTATATATATGTATTTATTGTAATGCGCAGTCGATAATTTTTATGCAGAAAGAGCAATACAAATTTCTAATTACCGTATCGTATTGTATTATAAACCAGTTTTTTAAACAGCTGTATTCAGTTATTACCACAACAACTGTACGCACTTAATAAAATCCAAAATTTTATTTTATATATATATTTTATCTTTTGTTTTTCATATATATATATATATATTAGTTAGGGGTTTTCATGGACATGGTATCAATCACACCCAATCACATTTTTGACCGTATTTCCCATAATGCGAGGTCCTGCGTCCACTGCTTCCTAATGATTTATGAAAAGAGATATTGTTATTGCGTACAACCACTGGATACCAGGAGCCCATTACCAGGAGCGTTCCTATGTCATGGGCTGGGCCCCCAGCACAGGAGTAGATGTGGCTATATTTATGAAAAGAGATATTGTTATTGCGTACAACCACTGGATACCAGGAGCCCATTACCAGGAGCGTTCCTATGTCATGGGCTGGGCCCCCCAGCACAGGAGTAGATGTGGCTATATTTATGAAAAGAGATATTGTTATTGCGTACAACCACTGGATACTTATCCACTTTATCCGGTGGATAGCTTTATCCACCCTTTGAACAACCGGGGCCAGGCTATTATGTGGTTCTCCCTTCATGTAGGCAGACATGGATTGAATTACTACCAAATTGTATTGTGTTCTATTGTATTGTGTATTTCGTTCTATTATTTTGTATTGTGTTAATTATACTGTATTGTGGTAGCAATTCATGTGTTGCCTACATGAAGGGACCACCCTATTATGTAAACAGTTGGTACGTATTAGGAGCTGATTGGCTGTCTAAGTAAATCGGATCCAAATGTGAAAATTAGGCTCAACGCCGTACCTTATACCGCCGCGCGGTACTGATTAAGTATATATATATATATGTAGAATTTCTCAAAGTCCTTCTTAGCCCCCCGCACGAATAGAAGGACTTTTCCCATTTGCAGCGCACCAAATTTACCGGTTGATTTTTCAACCGGAGGCGTGGCTTATGACTTACTAAGATTTGCCCAATCACAAAGCATCAATTCTTCTGGCATTGTATGTTGACGTGTCAAGTCAGTCGACCGTGGATGTGGTATTTACAATTTGATTGTACTCAGAAAGAGTTTGTCAAAGGCGCGAAATGTAAGCTCCGCCCCTGAAATGTATTTTCGCGCCAAAACCAGGAGCCCATTACCAGGAGCGTCCATATATACTATAGATCGATTTCACTTAGGTCACGTGAATCCTAAAAATCTTTATTGCTGATTCAAATAAAATGAAGGTGCGTTTTTCTGAAAGAGAACTAAAAATTACGTATTTTTGACAAGTTTGATCAATCTAGGATATTTCTCGCCCAAAATATAAGCGATCAAATGTGCGCCATGTTTACAGTAAAATGTATGGCGCCGCCATCTTGGTGTACCTCCAAGGTACACCAAGATGGCGGCCAGATTACCAAGTTTCATTAAAGTTCACAATTACCAGGAATTCTGACCTAAAATGTATCTATTTGCATAGATATTCACTTATTTAACATGTTGGTTTGTATTTAGAAGGTTTTTGGCTGAAAGTTGCACTAAATTTGACTCCTCAAAATACGTGACTGGTGTTGCGTGACTCAAATCGCTTCATCGATATCTCCGGAACAAAGTGAAAGAAACCGATGAAATTTGGTGTGAAGACGTGCTTAGGTAAGTTCTAAACTGTATCAAAAGTACAACTTGGTAGAGTTCATAGTTTCGAAGTTAGCAATTTGATGACGTCACATGAAATCGATCTATACCCGTGAGTCATCGTATGACCGGTTTAGGCTATTTTTAGAACATGTTTCCCGGGTAACTGCCTTCTGACTCTGCTGCCATCGTGCATATGCTTGCCGTAATTATCGAGATTAAGAATGATCTATTGTTCTTGGAGGTGATTTTACTAACGCTGCATTGTCCTGACTATGGTTTGATTGGATTCCCAAAGTGTGGGCACGTGAACTCCCGTGAGATCTGTTCTAAATATAGCTCAATCCGGTCATACGTTGACTCAAAGACCTAGTATGGGAGATGGACGCTCCTGGTAATGGGCTCCTGCCAAAACATAATCCCCCGATTCAATTTCCTGCAAGTGAACAAGTCGAACTCGCCTCTCGCTTCGATTCTCGCGCTCGATTTTTGAACAAGTAATCGCTTACCCAGTGACTCAGCGAGTTCGACTTGGAACAAGTCCAATATATATGCAGTAATACGTTTATAGGAGAGCGCACTCTGACGTAAGCCACTGTGATTGATATGCCAACCAGAAATCCATTGGCTAGTGAAACAAGGAGAGCAAAGTTCATTTTTGGTTGGCATATTTGACTGTAGCGGTCTGTAGCTATAGACTGAGAAATAGCATTATTTAGCTTCTCTGTATTATTACTCGGGCTGCCTGTGGCAGCGCCGAGTCTTAAAATGCAAGCGGTTATTATTATTATTATTTTTATTTCATGTCAGACGGCTTCTGCGCATGCGGTAAAGGTCAAATTCCAACCAATCAGATTGCACTGTGCTGGTCACGCAAACAAAGGTTAGATTTCCTCAGGCGCGCTCAGATAAGAAAGCTCAAAGCTCTCAGACGAGGCGAGACAAGGAGATATCAATTTCAAATAGTCATTGTCAGAAATCTATTCCATCGTCGGTGGGCAATTATGCAATACAACCTAAATTTGGGTCAGGTCCATGTTTTACGACAGAATAACCAGAGTCTTTCTACTGGATTCGGAGAGCTCGAGACATTATACAAGTCTGCTAATATGGGGAAAACTGAAACACAAAATGAACTTTGACGGCAGAAACCCTCACATTTGAGCCAAGCGGAATATTTACATGATCCGCTAAGATTTTTACAAATCTAATTAGTTAAGCAGATGTACGCAGTGTATGCCAACTGAAATGCTGTGCTCGTTTTGTGGCCTACGGCTCAGTGGGGAAACTACACGAACAAGAAGCATGAACTGCCAGCAAAGAGAGAGGAATTGATCGGAGACGTTAAATTAATTTCATCTTCAAATTATCTCATGTGGCCCGAGTGAAAGGCCAGATGGGCTCTTTTCTACTTTCAACACACAGTCGCTAAACTGTACGAAATCTCCAAGAATAAATCCCTAATGTCCAAACTAACGGGAAAAATGAACTGAAAGAGGAAATCCTTATGAGAAATCGACGTACATATGAAGCTATATAAGTTATCATCGACTATATGGGAGTCAAACATCGAGCTGCTATGAAACCGCTTGTGACAGTTTGTTTACGCACTTTCATGACAAACGAACGTTTCTACTTTCGACACAACGGTCGCTAAACTGTACGAAATCTCCAAGGATATATCCCTAATGTCCAAACTAAAGGGAAAAACTGAAAGAGGAAATCATTGTGACCAATCGACATAAATATGAAGCTCCAGAAGTGATTATTGAATACATGAGAACCCATAGAGAAAACCGATAATAATGAACACGGTATTAGTTTCACCGACATTTGTGGCGTAACTGAACTCGCACTACAGCATAGCTTGAAATACTGTACGAAAACTCAAGACATCTTCCATAGAATGTTCTATTTTTTTTACAGCTGAGAACTGTATTATTAAACACAAGAAATAAAACAATGGTGCCATTTGAAGAATATATCATGTCAAAAGTGCAAACGAAGAAATATATATCTACGGACGCGAGCAGCTCGATCGTTTCACTTTGGTCAAACTCGGACTGTTTACGACTGGAACCTGCAGTTTTATCGGACCTGCAGACTAAATTGTAAACGTGTGGCCGTGTTCAGGCTAGTAAATCTAGCTAGCTAACCACAGGAGGTAGCGAGCTTCTTTAGCCTGAACAGTTTTTCTGCTCTGGTGATTAGCTAGCTAGTGGTCGGTGGAATACTTTGAAGTTCCAAGCTACCTAGCGAGGTAGCTTGAATAGAATCTAGCGCGCTAAAAGCCCATCGATGACAGATTTTAGTTATTTTAAGGTTTTGAAATGTACACAAATGTCAAGTCAGTGTTATCATCCGATCTAGCCGACTTCTAGCTCTCGCTACGACCACGTTCACTACTCGCTCCAAGGTAATTTCTCTTACCACGACAACTACCGGGTTTATTGTACGTCAATTGAGCCATCATGGATAACGAGGATCGCCAAACACCAGTCAGTAGCAGTTTTTCGCACAGTTTTAATATTTTGGTTGAAATTTCAATTGAGCACTTTGGCGGTTAATTATTTGCGATTACGAAACACTTGCGCCAAGGGCAGTTATATTTCTATCTTTTAGAGGTCTTTAGAGATAGAAACAAACCAGAAGAGGGAAAAACAAAAAGTAAAACCTACTAAGTTACTAGGTCTGAACAGTACTAATTATTTGCTATTTCTTGTCAGCGCGCGGCCGCCCCCAGTTTCCCGCGAAAACTGAAATGAAACAACAGGCACATACCCGTGATTTTAAAATTTCTGCTTAAAAGTATCCATTTGTGAACTGTTTTGTCAAAAAATAAGAAAACTACGTAAAAGCTAAGCCTAAGACTTTAACAGGTTGAAGTTTTCTTAATTTGTAATTCACTGTGAGTTTACTAAGTTATAAAATTATTTACTAAAAAAGTTGAAACCCTCGGTAATTTGTATTTGATAGCAAAGCCTTCGTTCTTTTGGCCAGCGGAGCATACCGTTTTGCCGCGGTGTGGTGCAGATGAGTTTCACGCGCATATGTAACGGAAAGGTGACGGCATACAACAGAAAGAACATGACGCGTATGCGTGTACGCGAAGAATTAACGGAAATTAAAGTTGGAAATTGGATATTTTACGCATTACGGCAAAAAAATTACACTGAACATTTAGATAATCACAAAATCCCATAAATGGAGGATTGGATGTAAAGGACAAGACGGCGTTAAAAGTCCATCCGTGTTCAATAATTTACCTGTAAATATTAGGAACTCTGCAACCTTTGCTGAATTTTGTCGGTTATCGAAAGGATATCTAAAGAACTGCGCTGCCGACAGACTCCATTGATGTTCTCATATTAGTTCACCTACAGCGGCGCTATTTATAGCTCAAATTGGAGGCTTCAATCTTCCATGTGGAAGACATTAATAGATGGACACGAAAGTTGTTTAATAACAACACAATATGCTTGTTTGCTATCAACCCGTGGATATCGAAGTCATTGAGTGCGTATTTATTTGTTTACTATGAATCCGATATGATTTCAAGTGGATATCGAAGTAATACTGAAAATGTAACAACAACAACAACAACAACTTTATTTGTACTCTCTACTCTCTTAATATAACAAAATTACTAGTATGTGGTTTGAACAAAGAAGAGCACAGCTACTTAGATATAGCAAGAGCTAATCGAGCTAAGTAGCTGGGCCATACAGGAATAATTGATACAGTAGTTGCTCATAAATTGGACGGAGATAAAAAACGAAAAAGAACAATACTAATACACACAAAGCTTATCAATAATAAACACGCCGGGCACGAATAACCGTAAAAACGGCGGGGTTGAGTGTAACATAAAACGTAAAAGTAACGCCATTTCCTTAATTCTACTCTAAATTTGACGAAATGTTGGCAGGTTGGTAACAAAGTAAGACTACATTTTTCAGGACAATTGTTTCTGTATTGTGACGTTGTTGTGATGTCATAAGGGATGCCTCCTTTTTTGGTGAAAATTAACCTTTAAAACACGTTTCAAAAATATTACGTCATCAGAAAGCTTTTATGAAATATATTCATTTGCCGAAAATTTGAACTTTCTACGATAAACATATTCAAAGTTATGGACGATTTACTGTTTTTATGACGTCATTATTAGTGACGTCATACTTCAAGCTTAAATCAGATTGCCGACTATAAAAATATTATTAAAGAGAATACTATGACTTGTGAGTGTTAGCCAAATGCATTGCATTGATAAAATTCCAAAAATATTGAACTGGCTATTTTCTGACGGTACACAAATATATTTATGACGTCATAATGACGTATACAAAAAATGGGGCTTCAATTCTAAGCTGTTATACTCAAAAAATCAAAATTCTAAAAAGAACACGTTGTTACTACTAAAGAGCTCTATTATTGTGCAAAATATGATGCACCAGTATTTCGAACTGTAAAAGTTAAAACAAGCGACATTTTCATAAATGGTTTTATGCTATTTATTTCCCGCCAATTTTTGGCGGGAAAATTACCAAAATTCAAACTTTAATAACTTTCGTTTACTTCAACCGATCGATAACGGGTTTTCGATTATTTCATTCTCATGAACAAGAGATTTTAAAAAGATATAATAAAACGTTTTTAGAGGTAATACAAATTTATAAGAAACCTATTAGAAAAGGATATATGACGTTATTGTGACGTCATAATGATGGCTATATTAGCTTAACTTATCAGACTATGTTTTGTTTGCACTCCTTTATACACCTACCAAAATTCATTCTTCTATGTCGAAAACTTTTAAATATATATAAAACCCGCCGTTTTTACGATCATTTGTGCCCGGCGTGAAACATACCAAAAAAAGCATACATACACAAAAATGGAAGTGGGCATAAGTTTAAGTAAATCAGTATATCAGTCTATTAAGTAATTATTTAAAATAGAATCTGTTACGAACCTCTTAAAACAGCCGCGACTTTTAGATTTGAAGTCTTCTTGAATTGAATTCCACACTTTAACACCTAAAAAACGAATATTAAATTTGCCATAATTAGTCCTTATTTTTGGAAGATAATATGATTGTTTGCAGGCTAGTCTGGTGTTATATTGATGTACTCTGTTTATGCATTTAAAGAAGTCATTAAAAGTTGGTGGAAGTCTGTTTGCATGGAAGTCATACATAAATAAAGAGTTGTTTACATGGATCAAATCAGTAAATTTAAGTAGCCCTAGCCTGTGGAAGAGCGGACTTGAGTGAGCTTGATAATCAGAAAAAGTTATAATTCTAACTGCTTTTTTTTTGTAAAATAACGAGGGGCTTTAGTGTAGTTGAGTAAGTATTTCCCCAAGTTACTAAAGCATAAGTTAAAAAAGGATAGATTAAAGTGTAATATAGTTGAGTAAGAACTGGAGCACTTACAAAATGCCGAATTTTTGAGAGTATACCAACACAGCGTTTGATTTTCTTAGAGATGTGCAAGATATGAAATTTCCAACTGAGATGTGAATCAATAAGAACCCCAAGGTATTTGATACATTTTCCCGTTTAATCTCTTTGTCATTAATATATAGTCTGGTTGCATAATTTGCAGCTTTTTGAGGAGGGTGAAATATAATGAAGTTAGTTTTGTCAATATTTAAAGAGAGTTTATTTGCAGCAAGCCAGTCAGAAACATGGCTTACATTTTCATTAATAAGGTATTCTAGTGCAAGCAGACTATTATTTGAACAGAATAGGTTGGTATCATCTGCAAAAATGTGAAAATTAAACAAGTTACAACAGTTACTGAAGTCATTAATGTACAGGAGAAATAGAAGAGGACCTAACACTGAACTGCGGGACACCATGAGTAATAATAAGGTCATCAGATTTAACACTACCAATATTTACATGGTGCCTTCTATTTTGTAAATACGAGACAAACCAATCATTTGCAATCCCACGTATTCCATAGTGACTTAATTTCCTAATCAGTATACTATGATCTACAGTGTCAAAGGCTTTTGAAAAGTCTAGGAAGATCCCGCATGAGTATAGGCCATCTTCTATTGCTCCCTGTATTTTATCAGTGATTAAAAGAGTTGCATGCATGGTAGAATGTTTTTCACGAAAGCCAAATTGCTTATCATATAGAATATTGTGTTTATCAATAAAAGTGATTAATCTTTTGAACATTAGCTTTTCCAAAATTTTATTAAAGATAGAGAGTAAAGAAATAGGTCGATAATTATTCATGCATGTAACTGAGTCTTTTTTTATGAACTGGGATGACATTAGCTAATTTGAAATGGTCTGGTACACAGCCACTACTGAAAGAGAGATTATAAATTATTTCTAAAGGGGTTGACAAACAGGTCTTTAGGAGTTTTAACAGGCAAACAGGGATACTAAAGGGGCCTGCTGCTTTGGACGAGTTTAAACTAGAAATCTCATCCTCTATTTCCAGAGCTGTTACTGGAAATAGGTAAAAACTATTGAATTGTGAAGGTCCTAGAAAAGCTTGAGGTTCAATATCAGTGTGAGGTATTTCATCTGCTAGCTGTTTGCCAATATTAGAAAAATATTTGTTAAAAGCAGAGGCTATGGCCTTGGGATCTTTTATAGTATGATTATTCAAAACAATTTTTGAGGGCGGATTTAAGCCTTTTGGTTTAAGGGTAATCAACTCTTTTATCCCAGACCATATATTTTTAATATTTTTGCTATTTGCAAGGAAATAGTTATGATAGTATTTTTGCTTGCTGACTATAAGAAGGTAACTAATCTTATTACGATAATATTTATATTTTGTAAGGTAATATGAATTCCTATTTAGAAGTTATTTTTTGTAGAACTTTTCCTTGATCTTAATTGATACTTTAATTCCCGATGTAACCCAGGGCTTGGACAAAGACTTAATTTCTTTTATTGTAAGCTTACGTAAAGGAACATGCTTATTTATACTCTCAGTAACACGAGAGTAAAAGGACTGAAAAAGTGTGTTGACGTCAGCAGTATCACTATCACAGGGCAAAACTTCAGACCAGTTAACATTGCCTAGATCAGACGTAAGTGCCTCTTTATCAAGTTTAGAATAATCCCTTTTATACATTTTAAAGTTTCTAGGAAGAGCAGAACATTTATTAATAATTAAACAATTTGGTAGGTGATCTGTAATGTCACATAATATATTGCCACTTATAACCTGGTGTTCAAAGGAATTAAAGAAAATATTGTCTATAAGAGTTGCCGAGTGATCAGTGATTCTAGTTGGTTTCAAAATTTGTGGATGGAAAGAATATAAACCTAGAGTATTTATAAAATCTTCAGTGTCTGAGTGGGAGTCATAATTCAAAAGGTTAATATTGAAATCACCCATCAACACACAATACTTATTTTCTTTATTTATTTTCTCAATAGTCCTATATAGAAAATCTAATGTTTTCTCTAATTTTGCATTTGGATGCCTATAAATTAAGCCACAAACAATGTTATGTTGATGAGGGATTTCAAATTCAACCCAAAGAGATTCAAATTCGAGTTGGGAACAACAGAGGTCATTTCTTTTGATGTAAGACAAGTTATCCTTAATAAAGAACCCAACACCACCAGCATTTGACAGGGTTGGTTGGGACAAAAAGTGATAACCAGGAAGGTTGGTATTTACGAATGGGTCTATTCCATGCCTAATTTTAGTTTCGGAAAGGCCAATAATGGAAAAAGAATGCTCTAGGTCATTTAATAATTGGCAAAAAGAATCATAATTAGCAGCTAGACTTCTAATATTTAGATGTAAGGTAGAGAAAGCCTTATCATTAAAAAATGATTGAATGTCTTCACTTGAATGAAAATCGTGCGTGGAATAGTAATTAAAATTAGTTGCTGAGGGTAATTGCAAATCGATATCTATAGTAGACAGATTGGGATTATTATTAATGGTTGACATGATGTCAAAACAGGGTAGAGAATTTAATTTGAGGTTTGCAATTTTGCTAGAGCAAAAGCATTCAGAGTTAGAATTAAAGGTCAACTCAGCCAATTCACGACTATCTAAGGAATGAAATGGAAATATATCTGTTCGACAGTACAAGCATATCCACATATCATTAAATGTAACACAATTTCATGAACATAGGGCTAGAAAATATGACGCTGCACCCCCCTGGATTTAATTTTTCTATAAAATAATGTCAAAATTCGTGCTCTACGGCAAAAACAATTTTTAGATGGCATCAATTGTGGCTCTTTATCTGCTGTTATTATTCATTTTATTATATCTATTATATTACACTAGTGGATACCGCTAACGATAATCCAACATGTGTGTTGGATGCTAGCTAGGTCATAGCGAGTGTTGGGTAGTGCCATGCAACTTGCATGGTAGTGAACCTGGGTGTATGGTGATTTTCCACCTACTAAGGCTCAAGTGGAATTTTGGAGCACTTCTCGTGGAAATAAGTGGCCTAAACATCAGTCGAAAAAGTTTCTCCTTGAAACGATTGTTATTTTGCATCCAAGTGCATGGAATGTCATCATAAGCTCGCGAACCGACAGTCATCCGCAGTTCATGCCGCATGGCAGTTGTCGCGTCGAGTACAGAAACCATGGTTATAACTCTGCCACATCACTTGATCCATTGTGATTTGAAGCTGCAACCTCATTCTAGCCACTTCTAAATGGGGGAGGGTTCCATTATTAACAGCAAAGGCATAGGATTTTCCACCCCTCCCCCCTCAGTTTTGCAGGGTTCGCATATCTTACCCCACATTTGCAACCAATATGTTGTGTTCGTCGTGTTTACTACCAACTCTATGGTTTTAGCGCTGCAACTTCATTCAAGCCATTTCTAATGGGGAGGGTTCCATTATTAACAGGAAAGGCATAGGATTTTCCACCCCTCCCCCCTCAGTTTTGCAGGGTTCGCATTTCTTACCCCACATTTGCAAGCAATATGTTGTGTTCGTCGTATTTACTCCAGTTCTGGACTCCGAAATAGCAAATGAAGCTGTCCCAGCATGCTTTGCGGCCAAAACGGAAAGGGCGATGGATTTTTACGGGTAGAAAGGAACATCGTAGAGTCATGGGGTTTTCACCAAAATGTTACCCATGGAAAACTGCAGGGGGTCTTCTTCATTTGGTTAACATTGATGTTCAGGGGGGGAAATGACAGCCAAAATAAAATTTCAAAATGGCTTAACCCCCCTGGACTTCATTTGCGCGAATATTACATCAAAAATTTAATCTAGTTGGACGAAATTACATATGATAGGCTTGTTTTAATTCGCATTAACATAGCGCAACGTACCTAACATTAACACGTCCAAGCTATAAATTACAATTATTCCCTATCCCACTCCCCCTGGAAATGGTATACCCATTTGTGTTAGCACAATGTCTCCGGAATGTCATTCATAACAAAACTGATCGGTTTCTAAGTTTTCACGTTCAACCCCGAAACACAGAATTAACGTTAACCAGTTGCCCAGGCCCCGCTCGGACAAGCAAAAAGCGAGAAAAACCGGCTTAACCCCCCCTGAACTTCATTTGCGCGAGTAATAACGCAAAAATTTCATCTAGTTGGGCAAAAATACATAGGATAGGCTGGTTTTCATTCCCTTAACTATGCGCTAGATACCGAACATTAATTAATTAATTAATTAATTAATTAATTAATTAATTAATTAATTATTTAATTATTTAATGATTGTATTATTTCTATGTTTATCGTTAGGAACAAGTGGATACCGCCAACGATAATCAAACAAAATACTGGAAATGTAACATGATTCATGATTTAATGAAAATCGGTATAGAAAATATGTCGTCGCACCGGCTCTCTGGATTTAATTTTTCAGGAAAATGATGTCAAAATTCGTGTTCTACTCCAAAAACTACTTTTGCAAGGTTCGCATTTCTTACCCCACATTTGCAAGCAATATGTTGTGTTCGTCGTGTTTACTACCCAAACTAAGATTTTAACGCTGCAACGTTATCACTCGGGCTGCCTGTGGCAGCACCGAGTCTTAAAATGCAAGTCGTTATTATTTTTTATTATTTTTTTATTTCATGTCGGACGGGTTCTGCGCATGCGTTAAAGGTCAAATTCAAACCAATCAGATTGCACTGTGCTGGTCACGCAACAATCGGCAGGTTAAGTTATTTACAGAATTGAATACAGTAAATCAAGATGGTCGTCCCGCGAGGGCGAAAGCCTTCCAACAGGCTCAGGATATTTCAACTGGCGCTCTTGTTGACCATAAAAATACATGAACAACCAGGAGCCGTAATACATCTGTCTGGACAGATCCAATGTACATTTAGAAACGTAAGCGAAATACAATATCCAAACACGTTTGGATATCAACGGTATCGAATTATAATCAAAGGTTAGATTTCGTCAGGCGCGCTCAGATAAGAAAGTTCAAAGCTTCCAGACTAGGCGAGACAAGGAGATATCAATTTCAATGAGTCATTGTCAGAAATCTATTCCATCGTGGGCAATTATGCAATACAACCTAAATTTGGGTCAGGTCTTGTACAGCTAAGGCATGTTTTACGACAGAATAACCAGAGTCTTTCTACTGGAGTGAGAGCTCGAGACATTATACATGTCTGCTAATATGGGGAAAACTGAAACAAAAAATGAACTTTGACGGCAGAAACCCTCATGGAGCCAAGCTAGCGGAATATTTACATGATCCGCTAAGATTTTTACAAATCTTAGTTAAGCAGATGTTTTCAGTGAATGCCAACTTAAATGCTGTTCTCGTTTTCTGGTTACGGCTCAGTGGGGCAACTACACAAACAAGAAGCATGAACTGCCAGCAAAGAGAGAGGAAAAAGTACTTGAAATGCACAGCGCTAGCTGAAGTAGGGCATATATATGAAATCTGAGACGTTAAATTACGTTACTGTGAAGAGGATCAAAATTCAAGTTTTGTAGCTTGAGACTGTCTTCTGCCGTGACTCGTGAGAGAAATTGGAAAAGATCTAGCTGTTTCATTCAGACACTGGCAAATTTATTGAAAGCTACGGGCTTACTTTATGAGATTATTATTCATTGTGGAATGAAAGGAAACAGGTTAGCTGAAAGTTAAGTTCGAGGTAGGCTTCGACTTTCATTCCGATTCAGTGCATATGTGCACGAAGGTGGGATGCTGTCGACAACACTACCAAAAGCCGGATCCAAAACGAAAGATTCAGTTACGTAAGTACTGTAAGTAAACTCTTTTTGATTTGAATAAATTTCCTCTCAGTTTGTCTGTTAATGTACTTTTTCTTCTAATTATCGCTTTATTTAACATCTCTGTGATTTAGAGTATGCGTACCTCAGAATAAATTATTTGAAAGGTCAATTGAACTCTTGTGTCGATAAGCGCAAATGTTTTTGTGAAACAGTCTATGAATTTGAGAAGCGGACGTAGAAGAGCTTTCTCATTAGGAATTCCAATTTGTTTCTTGCTATGAAATTTATGTTTCATTTCACATTTATTCATACAGTTTTAGCCGGACATTTCCCCGAGTTTTTTATCTATTTTCAATCAAATTCAAAGTCTGATTATGTCATTGTATTGCATTTATACACTTGAATTGCCAGTATTCTGTTGTTCAAATCCTGCGTTATCATAGTCATGCATGTCATAAAAGCAATTAATAGACCAGACGTTTTTACGACGTTCTCACTGGCGAATTAAAGCACGACTTGTTACTAAGAGGATTTCAAATGAAAGTGTATTTCATCTTCAATCTCATGTGGCCCGAGTGAAAGCCCAGATGGGCTCTTGTTTAATCCAGTTCTGGACTCGGAAATAGCAAATGAAACTGTCCCAGCATGCTTTGCGGCCAAAACGGAAAGGGCGATGGATTTTTACGGGTAGAAAGAAACATGGTACAGACATGGGGTTTTCACCAAAATGTTACCCATGGAAAACTACAGGGGGTCTTCTTCATTTGGTTAACGCTGAAATTCAGGGGGAGAAATGGCAGCCAAAAGAAAATTTCAAAACGGCTTAACCCCCCCTGGACTTCATTTGCGCGAATATTACATCAAAAATTTAATCTAGTTGGATGAAATTACATGTGATAGGCTTGTTTTAATTCGCATTAACATAGCGCAACGTACAACCCTTGCCATTTAAGTCGGACCGCTTCAGCAATTTCCGGCTATTTTTAACACAACCCCCCTCCCCCATTTCAATGTTGGTTTTCGAGCAGACTGAAATGTTGCCTTTCTATCCCAACATTGTGAAGGGGGAGGGGGGACAAGCGAAGTCATAAAAAACGCCCGCGATGTGTCAGAGGAGTTCGTTCAGTGTTCTGAATAGCCTTATTTTGTCGGGCGGTCCGTACTTAAATGGCGAAGGTTGTCTGAGGCGAGATTTTAGGTAGCTCACATGGTACAATTGTTAATAACGTCCAGGGAATTTAACGAAAACAGCTCAAAACGAGAGGGGGCAGTAAGCACTTGGTGGGAATACGGATGCGCTTGTCAATGCAAATTTGATGAAAAAGCCCGATACCCCGGGTAAAATAATATCCGAGGGCGTATCCAAATATTTTACTTAATTGTTTTCGCACAATTAGGTTCAGTGATCACACTCAATGCTCAAAAAGTGGATAAAGGGGATTCGTTTATGCTGTAGATGTATCCGTTTCTACTGTTTTCAGTATTAATTCCGGTGCAGCATTTGCGTTTCATCAAATGTTCAAATTGTTTCATCAGTCTAGAAGCATGCGTGTTTCACAAAGCCCTTCAATCTATATATAGCTACTCAGTATAGAAACAGAATTCCACCGGATTCCGCCTCGCAGTGCTGATCTCAATCCGATAGAGAATTGTTTCAACATAATTAAGTCATCTTTAGAGAAAGACGCTATCAAACAGAAAATTACGCGCGAGTCGTTCGAGCAATTCAAAGCTCGTGTATCCTGGCATCTGAATAATATCCCACTACAGTTCGTTGACAACGCTGTTGAAAGCATGCCAAAAAGATTGCAGACTGTTGTAGAACAGAAGGGACATAGGACCAGATACTAGAGATGGAAAAGGACAACAACGGTTGCATATCCTGAGAACTGTCACTGCCGATTTATTCGTGGTAACTGTAACCGTTACGTTACCTACTGAGCGTAGTGTAAAACTGTTCTCGGACTCGGCCGATCAAGCCTGCTCTTACAAATTTATTCATAACCCACTCCTGTCTAACGATATAACAAATAACACAGTTTATAAAATTTTAATCCGTTCCAGAACTATTGCTATGGCTTGTTGGCCTTTTTCCCCGTTCGGCCCTGCATTTCAGCCGTGTCACGGCAGCAGTCACACAACAGCATAAGCTGTTGTTTTCCATCGGCATTTCTCCTCTCCATTTCTCCATGCAAAGTCACTTATTTAGACGTATTTCCATGCACTTATACCGTTAAAACGTTTTCATAACATATATACTGTTTAAGTTGTGTCATATAAAGCGTTCTAGAAGTACATAGGATGCGCCGAAATGCTGGTTTGAACATTTCTCCGTTGTAACGGTTAATAAATTCAAATTTTAGATGGAGTTTTATTTACAATGAGGGGAGAAATGAGCAAACTCTATGTTGAAAGCCTGTATCACACAAAGTACTCAGTTCATCGTGTTCAGCGTCCAAAACCCATACTATAGAGCAAGTTTTCTTGGCTGAGGCTTGCAATTACAGGCAGAAATCATCGTTTTGTGTTGGAGAAATGAACGGAGAATTGTAGAGATGATCACTTCCGGCTACTGTCACGCGCGCTAAAAGTACAGTGAGTCCGTTACAACTGTTGCTTTTGCATTTTATTATTTGTTTTCGACTAGATAGATATCTTTTTACATACAACCACCTTGATTTCGTCTTTAACATCAGAGCCATGTGATAGTGGTAGCGATTCGTTTCCAGATTTGGCACTTCAAGCTCTGCGTGAACCTCTAAAGAAACCAGCCATTGAATAACCTTGTTGTTATTTTGCTCCCATCCTTCGATAACGGCTTGGGAAAAGCTTTCTCTGTTGGGAAATTTCTCAGTGTCGGCCCTACTATAGGTCACTAGATATATTGTTCGCTGAATTCGGCCCTCGAGCTTCCGCCATTATTAACACAGCTGATATAAGTCGTGATTGAAAGTTCGTTAGCCGTTTCAAATGTTGTCCCCTGCGCGGCTTCATTAAATGAATATTCACAAGTGATTATGACTTTGTGAAGGGGGAGGGGGGATAAGCGAAGTCATAAAAAACGCCCGCGATGTGTCAGAGGAGTTCGTTCAGTGTTCTGAATAGCCTTATTTTGTCGGGCGGTCCGTACTTAAATGGCGAAGGTTGTACCTAACATTAACACCTCCAAGCTATAAATTACAATTATTCCCTACCCCACTCCCCCTGGAAATGGTTCGTCGTGTTTACTACCCAAACTAAGATTTTAACGCTGCAACGTTATTTAATCCAGTTCTGGACTCGGAAATAGCAAATGAAACTGTCCCAGCATGCTTTGCGGCCAAAACGGAAAGGGCGATGGATTTTTACGGGTAGAAAGAAACATGGTAGAGACATGGGGTTTTCACCAAAATGTTACCCATGGAAAACTACAGGGGGTCTTCTTCATTTGGTTAACGCTGAAATTCAGGGGGGGAAATGGCAGCCAAAAGAAAATTTCAAAACGGCTTAACCCCCGCTGGACTTCATTTGCGCGAATATTACATCAAAAATTTAATCTAGTTGGATGAAATTACATGTGATAGGCTTGTTTTAATTCGCATTAACATAGCGCAACCTACCTAACATTAACACCTCCAAGCTATAAATTACAATTATTCCCTACCCCACTCCCCCTGGAAATGGTATACCCATTTGTTTTAGCAAAATGTCTCCGGAATGTCATTCATGACAAAACTGATCGGTTTCTAAGATTTCAAGTTCAACACAGAACCACATAATTAAAGTTAAACGGTTACCCTGGCCCCGCTCGGCCAACGAAAAACGGAGAAAAACCGCTTTAACCCCCTCGGAACTTCATTTTCGCGAGCGTTAACCCAAAAATGCAATCTAGTTGGGTGAAATTACATAAGATAGGCTGGTTTTTATGCCATTAGCTATGCGCTAGATAACCGAACATTAATTATTTAATTAATTAATTAATTAATTATTGATTTAATGATTGTATTATTTCTATGATTATCGTTAGGAATTATTATTACAAAATCGAACACCCGATTCAGGACTCGAAAACCTAACGTGTTTTCCTCGAGCTGGTGCACTGTCAGTCGGTCGGTCGGGCAAGAACATGTCGCTAAAATTTCACTCTCATGCTATATGTATGGTGCTCCGCTGTGAATTAAGATTTTTTGCTACCCAGTAGGGTGAACCAGCTGTACGGTGGAGATGTCGAGAAATACTCCTTGAATCTGCAGACAAGAATACGTTTTACTTAAGGTGTCGTTGAAATACAACCCAGCCGTAATTCAGTCGGGAAAAAAGAGCAGTGCTACACTTGGTTTGACTAAGTGGCTCGCCATAAATTTGCTTGATTTTTAGCGATAGCTGGCACCTTTTGTCAGAGTCCCAAAGAGTAAATATACTTTAAATTTGTATGGCTCTACATTTTTGTCTGCTACTCATAACTGTGAATTGTTTCATAATGTCCAGTTATATATAAAAGTTTCGAGCAAAAATGATGACTGACAACAGTACGTTCTGTCCGTTTTTCTTTTTTCTCCTTTCTTTTCAATTTGATTACACTTGTTCTATTAATACTCTGTTCTCTTTACACACCTATTAAATCTTATATAATAATACGCTGTAAGTGTGTGTGTGATCTGACTGTGTGTACTAATAACGATGTGACTGTGCGTGTGTACTCAGTTTCGCAAACAGATATGTTATGTGCGTAGTAACAGTGCTCTGACTGTGTGCATACTTTTATAGCGATGTGACTGTGTGCGTACTAACAGTGCTCTGACTGTGTGCGTACTAATAATGACGTGACTAACTATTTTGTCACAACGGGCCACCATACTACTCTGAAGTTCAGAGTATCCAAGTTCCCTACTCTGAAGTTCAGAGCACCTCACTTTCCATGCGTTATAACTCTTTCTTTAACTTATCATGCAATGGAAAGGGTATTTTCCGGCAGGGCTGTACTCTAGGGGTTATGGTTGGATAAATCACTGACGTGCTCTCCTGGAAGGCAGCCTAATCCCTGAAATACATCATCATATTCCTCAATTAACTGCTGATATTCCCTTGTTGGTTCACCCCCTGAGTCTTCCTTCACTGGTTCTACTGACTCTATCTTGCATGTCAGCTTGACCAGCTGAAGCTTCTCGCAGAGATCCTTACCCAGTAGACTGTGTGTTGGGCCCTCACAGACATAAAACAAAGCTTTGCACTGCCCTTGATTCTGTTGAGCGGTCACTAGACACTTTCCTTTAACCTTGAGAGGCTCGCCTGAGTACCCTTTTAATGTTTCCTTGACTGGATGCAATTTTATTCCTTTCAGGAGTTTAAAATCGTTCATTGAAAGAACATTAGCTTGGGCCCCTGTATCTAACTTCATGGGTAAGATCATTCCATTGATTTTAATAGAACAAATCCAATCTGTGCACTGTAAATTCAAAAGAGCTGATTTGACCCCAAAAATGGGGCCAAAACGGTGAGTTAAATTTGGCACATACTTTAGAGCTGTTTTGGCCCCATTTAATGGTGCTAATTTAGCCCTAAAATTAGGGGCTGAATAGACTCTTATTCAGGGCTGAATTGACCCATTGTTAGGGGTTGAATCGACCCCCTGAAGTGCTGATTTGGAAAAAACTGGGGTCGATTTGATTTTTCAGGGGGCTGAAATAGCCCTAGAAATTGGCTGTTTTGGTACCCAATTCAGGAGGTATTTTAGCCCTACATTAGGGGTTGATATGGCCCTTAATTAGGTGTTAAATAGACCCACCGTAAGTACTGATTTGGAAAAAACGGGGGTCCATTTGATTATTCAGGTGGCTGAAATAGCCCTAGAAATTGGCTGTTTTGGTACCCAATTTAGGAGGTACTTGTATTTTAGCCCTACATCAGGGGTTGATATGGCCCTTAATTAGAGATCAAATAGACCCACCATAAGTACTGATTTGGAAACAAAAATTGATTATTCAGGGGGTTGAAATAGCCTCACAAATTAGCTATTTTGGTACCCATTTGAGGAGCTATTTTCGACCTAGCATATCATAAGGGCTGATTGGACCCAAACAAAATGGATATATTGAATGCATTTAATGCACTTTTCTGAATTCAGAAATGATTCACATCAGTGTCAGTTGTATGCCACCCAGACTGATATTTACAAATTAAGATAACAAAGTTGGTAAGCTTTATAATTATTCATATTTAATTGTATCAATAACTTCTTTTACATTTGAAATTATCAATATAATATTCAAATAAATAACAGAACAGTATGCAATTATAAATTGTCAATAGAACAGAGTCTAATGTATTTCTTAAAGTATGAAATTGTCAATATAACATTTTACACCAACCACCAAATTTCTCGCAATCCGATTGGCTTATTTTCATATACAATATTTTGAGAGACAACAGAAGCTGACATCATTTGTCAAGGAATACGCGTGCGGCTTTCGTTTGAAGCTAAAAGTGTTTTGTTATTGTAAAATTGGCTATTTAGTTTGTTGTTGTTGTAAAAAAATGTTGTAAAATAAAAAGACGCCTCGTGGATTCACAGCTATTTTGACCATGTTATGACAAAATGATTGTCAATATTAGGACAGACATAAAAACTAACTTCAATTTGTTAATTTAAATACAGTAAATAACAGAGGCTTATATACATAATTCAATTTAGAGGCCCGGTTAGGGCAGGTAGTGCGGTTTATCCCTGTTTTTCAGGATAGTTATCCCTTATCCCTGAGATGCAGATGGCTGTTTTTGATTACATGTATCTCTTATCCCAATGGACTTTGGTTATCCCTTATCCGTACTGTTTTGAATTCTGGTTTGTTATTCCCTTATCCCAGTATTATTTTGCTAGTTATCCCTTAATAACTCCATATTTTTACAAATCTGATCATAAAAAGTGAACAATGTTTGCTCTCAAATGATTATTACATGCATGCCTAAGTCTGTTTCTGCATCTGTCTCCAGTAAATTGTACACTAGATGTCATTTATGTACCAATTTTCCAATCGATAGGGCTCATTTGAATTTCCTGTGTGCCACCATCTTGGATCTCATGACATCACAGTGTTGCCTTATTGTCAGAAAACAATAGCACTTTTGTTGTGTAACAATAGGGACAACACTGTGATGTCATGTGATCCAAGATACCGATGCACAGAAAATTCAAATGGGTGTTACTGTCAGGAAAATCGGTGCATAAATGACATCTACATTGTATAGAGTTCTCCAAAAGCATCTACGCGACCGGCGATTTTCTCAGTGTACTCTACTTGACCACATCAGCTACAAGTTTTCTTTTTACTTACCACTCTTAACAGTAGAAGTCTGGATTTGAAATAAATTCCCCCAAGGTACTCATTTTTTTTTCTCCCCCAACTATACGTGTTGGGAGAACCTGCATCTACATGTACATGTAGTGTACACTTGACTTAAGATGAACACAGCAATGTATTTAGGCATCTACAGTATAAACAAACACTTGAGAACAAACATTGTTTTCAGCTAAGCTTCCCTAATATATTTTACGAGGACCCATGCGATTACTTGTTAATAACATAGAGGGAAAACATTTTTGACAATAGTGAAATAAATTGTTATACATGTGCATTCTATCACATGGGAAAACTGGGTTAGTGTTGATTGTCAAACAACATGAGCACAAGGCACAATTTTTACTCTTCAAGAAACTCACTTCTGTCACTTATTACTCGGGCAAGGCC
Source organism: Actinernus sp. WN-2022 (assembly GCA_030867875.1). Taxonomy (NCBI): domain Eukaryota; kingdom Metazoa; phylum Cnidaria; class Anthozoa; order Actiniaria; family Actinernidae; genus Actinernus; species Actinernus sp. WN-2022. Next base: position 59,568,933 of record JAOWCC010001634.1, read on the forward strand.
AAAGTGACGGTGAGTTTTGCAAAATGTTGTAGGAAAGCGGCCATGAATATTTTCGAGTCCCACTCGTTTAATCAGCCATTTTGAAAGTTTCAGCCTCGCAAACTAAGTAGAGTTCACATGCACTAACACTAAACCCGTAACATAAACCTAACCCTAACCGTCAATAAATAAGTTCCCAGGTAAACGACGAGGTCTCACCCACATAGAGCTAGGGTTCACAGGTAAACAAAGAGTTGTCACTGGCCTAAGGCTAGGATGTATAGGCAAATGATGAGTTTAAACCCCCCAAAAATAGAAGGGGAAAATATTCCAGAAAATGTTGTAAGCATAATTTTGAGAAATACCGTAACTGGACACTCAGGTATTTTTTTAAACATTAATTATCCTAAAATGGCCTAGTTTATGCTTTTATAAGTCTTATCTGTGGTCTTCTCCCACGTGTATTCAGCCAACCAGCAGTCTTGTTGCTTTCCATATTGTACATGTATGCCTGCCAGTCCTGTTCTACAGTACATTGTATCTTTGCTTTTCTGGCATACACGTTTGCTGGGGAAAAAAGGAAGAGTACATGTACAACATTACTGTTCGCAGTGTTCTAGCCACTTAATTTACATTATTTGGGGAATTAAAGTCATTGTTTTTGATTTTCAAGTTGTCTGTGTGCTCATTAGAAGCCCCACTAACAATAAAAGTATCTAATGTTTTTTAATTAAGAAATTAAAACTAAAATCGAAGCAATTGCAGAATACCCCCCGCTCAAGTAGGTTAGGTGGAGACGACAACATGTCAATGCGTTAGTCCATATATGGTTATCTCTCTTGAGAGATATGTCTGGATGTGAATGAGTCTCGTAGAACGAAGCAACATGTATGATGTTAATACGTCAACACATTGGAGAGATACAATGTATGTCTGGATGTGAGTGAGTCTCTCTGTTCACAGTAGTAGAACGAAGCAACATGTATGATGTCAATGCATTGACACGTTGGCATCAACACCTAATGTACATCAGCGGGAGGGGGGGGGGGGGGGGGCAATCTGCAATCTAGCCCAAAAATCAAAATTTTAAGGATTACTTTCTGGTTTTTAGTCATGAAAATGATAAACCTTTTTTTCTAAATAAATAAAGAATTACTGACAAACAACCTATTGACAAATGTAAACAAGCGGGTAATATTAACACACACTACATGTATATACTGTACATGTAGCTATTACATATCAGGACTGAACATGAAGCCAATAATATTATTTTGTAATCAATGCTTCCCAACTTAAGTCCTCAAAGGAGTCCTGCCTACAAAATTAGGTCTTCAACATTTACTGTACCTGTTCATCCAAAAAAAATAGACCATGCGAAAACCTACAGAGGTGCATGTTGACAGATAAAAAATAACCTTGAATTTGCAATGGCACCACGGGGCCTGATCTTAGACTTAGCCAGGACCTGGTTAAATTATTACAGATTGAATTTGAATTTAGCGTGTTGGTTTTTATAGAGGTAGGAAAACCTGATAACCCGGAGAAAAACCCTCGAAGCAAGGGTAATATATAAAATACCAACAAACTCAACTCACATACAGTATAGCGCCGCTTTGGTGATCGAACCTGGGCCCTAGAAGGCTAGATTGCTAAAAAAACACATCTTGCCATTTCCCACAGAGCCAGAGGTGAGAGGAAAAGCGCTTAACCACTGCGCCACCCCGGCTCATCCTGTTTTTGCACAGTTAGTTCGTCCATGAAATACTCTTTTACTTTTTGTTAGTATTATTAAGGGACCTACTGATCAACATATCTACTTGTAGGTAAATTAGGAATTACTTTAAAACTGATGCAAAGCTTCCCATCTATCATCTTCGAACTGTCTTTAGTGTTTCGTTTTCCTCCAAGGATACCAGCCCATAAATAGCCATTCACGGTCCAAACGACGTCTTGATAAGTTCTTAGCTTGGTTCCAAAACTCTTAAACTAGCTAACCTTCTGTAAATCCATTGAAGTTGTAGGAAAATACCGCTCAAAACCAGAAACTGCTTCGTTGATCGTGACCGTTGAAGTACCGCCGAAACCTGATATACTCATGAGCGACGCCGCTGACAAATTTGCAGTACTGTAGTTACCAGTCTCTACTTGTGCACGAGACACGGTTGTACTCGAGGAACAACTGCGGACTTAATATAATATTATTTCGTACTTTTGAATTATTTTTCATTTATTAATGCATAAGCAATATACATGTACATTCTAACTTCCTCACAAAGTAGAAACTATTTAAATAGTTCTTCGCATCTGAGAAAATTTCCGGACTCTGCGGCTTTATGTTATACCACTCGCTGCGGTCTACGGTATAGGAATCAGCCTGCCACCAGATTAGACTTCATGCCTATGTGGTTTCAAAGAGCTCTCAGTTAACTCCAAGGTAGAATTATTTACTCCTTCGGTTGAGTGATTTTAACTCCTTGAATTATTACTCAGTGGGAGTTATCTCTATCTCTGACCCTTATTGTAGGACTAAAATGGCCTAAGGACCAAATTAAAAATAATAGGGTCAATACGACCCATGCTAAAACGCTAAATTGACCCTTATTGTAGGACTAAAATGGCCTAAGGACCAAATTAGAAATAATGGGGTCAATACGACCCATGCTAAAAAGCTAAATTGACCTTTATTGTAGGACTAAAATGGCCTAAGGGCCAAATTAGATATAATGGGGTCAATATGACCCATGCCAAATAGCTAAATTGACCCTTATTGTAGGACTAATATGGTCTAAGGGCTAAATTAGAAATAATGGGGTCAATATGACCCTTGCTTAAAAGCTAAATTGGCTCTTATTGTAGCACTAAAATGACATAAAGGGGCCAAATTAGAAATCTATGGGGTCAATTTGGTTTTTATTGGAGCTGATTTGGCCTCATTTTTCAAAATGACCCTTATAAAGGCCAAATCAGCCCTAGTGCCTTTGGGGCTGATTTGGCTTTTTGGGCCGAAATAGCTCTTTTGAATTTACAGTGTGGTTGCTATATTATGCTCCACTCCTTCAATCATAACTGAATCAAACCAGAGGTAACTTTCTGACTTCCTCATCTTCTAAGTTATCCTCTTCCTGTCCCTCATCAGTGCCTGTAACTATGTCAATGTTTCTGGTATTACAATACTTAACAAAGTGATTGTAGTTGTGACACTTAATTACTACAGGTTTTGCCATATGCTGGGCACCGACCATTCATGTGTTTCATACCGCCACGTCTGAAACATGTGAAATGGGGCTCTACATCCTGAGGTTCAGGCCTCAACTTAGTATTTTGGCTTTTTCTTCTTGGTATCTATCCGGGGCTTTTAACATCTGAGCTTGTATTTTAGGGTTTGGACCTTGGACCTGTCTGCGGTGCTCACAGGCCTTTGTAAACCGCTCCTATTTCCGCTGCCAAGACATCAGGTTTATCTCCATGCTGACTCAACTGCTGAAGATGCTGTTTGGATACTTCAGCTGTCTTATACATTGAAATTGCTTTATCTAATGTTAGGTCTTTGTCTCTGAGCAACCTTTCTCGAGTTGGATCATTTCTGATGCCGATAACAACACGATAGCGTATTAAACTTTCATGTAGGTCTCCAAATTCACATGTAGAAGCTAAATTTATCACCCTTGTTATGAACTTATCAAAATATTCGCCTACTTCTTGTACTGCTTTCTTGAACTCAAATCTCTCTATCACGAGATTAATTCTTCTTTGGCATGAGAAATACTTCGAACTTTTGAACAACAATGTCGTAGTTGTTTATATCATCACCTTCGGCTGCCCATGTGAATGAGTTATAAACTTCAACTGCATCCTCTCCCATGACATGAAGCAGTAGTGAGGCCTACTCCGGGTCCTAAAGTCGCCTTAAATCGCCTTAAATCGCATAAAATCGCAATAAGTCCCTTTAACAGTTACCGGCCTTATAATCAGTTTTGCTTAACTATTTCGGGTCCGATCGTGTGTGAGCTCAATTGATGAAATCCTGAGTGCTAACTCAACCCTCCCCCCTCAGTTCAAGTTTGACTAGCCCGGGGCAGTTAAATACTGCTGACTTTTTAAGCCGAGGGCTCAAACTTTTCCCACAATGCCATTTGGGAGAATTCTGTTCACTCGTTTACGGTAGGTATGCTGCTTCGGTAGGGTTTCCAATGAAATGTGCTCTAATTTTGGAGAAATATGCCACTGTCAGAGAGCTTGAGGACATCATTAAGTCTGAGGACGGCTGAAAAGTACTTGGTTTGCTTCTAGTAGGCTTTGTGAGGGGATTTCACAGGGTTTTTCCGTTGTGTTTGTGCTTTCAGACACAGGAAAAAATTATTCACTGAAATCCTTGGAATCCTGCAGTTGGCAGTCTTTTACCCCTGCTCAACCTATTAGGATGTGTTTTTGTCACTTTAAAGCAACGGCTTGAGTGCAAATCACCGCTCTTGGTTGTAGGGGTAAAAGACTTCTAAAAAAAACCCTACCGGAGTCCCAGAGGGGAAGACCCCTTGTGGAATTTGTGTCCATTACCCAGCATGCAATTGGAGGTGGGTACAGGAGAACGTGGTGGAGAGAAATGCAGTGTAAACATCGGCGTGGTTCACAGTCGCTTGGTGTGTTTTGTGCAAAAAAACCTGCTGGTTGGAAAGATTAAACAAGGTACTGTAACGACTGAGTGCTGATTTTTTGTTTGCTCTTGATTTCAAGTGCGAATGGGAAGGATGTTTTGAGCCGATTTTCAGCTCCTTAGAATTCGTGAAAATCGAAGAAACAAAAACGAACGCCAAAACAAATGAGCTTTTCTCCATAGTGAAAGAGTCACTCGCAACATCGTCTTTCCGGCATGTCTAGATGTGATGCAATATTTTTTCTCATATAGGTATCAGGGGACCTATATTTACAGGCTCGGACATCTTCTTATCCTTTATGTTTGCCCTGGGGCGATTTTATACAATTCAAATCGCTGTTTGAATTTTTTCCAGTTGTCGGCAATTTTACCTTTTCATGGCTTTTGGCGGGTTTATCACCTCCATGTTTATGGTGTGTTTTCCCGATATGATCCTCGTTCACGGCAATTTATCTTGTATTTTTCCGATTATTTCTTGCTAAATCTTTTGCCTTTTAGATTTTCTTTCCTTTTTTAAACTTCTGACACCGTGTTGTGTTAGTTACAAACCAGGATGGTTAAGTTTCTATGATCCCTAGACTCGTGCTCTGTGTGGCTCACTGTCCGCCATGTTCTCTCCCGATCTCCAGAACGAGGCTATACATATGAGCACAGTGTATAAGTCAAACGAAACAAGTCAATGAACTGAACTGGAACTCAGGATGTTTTTAGTTCAAAATTTATTCAACGAATCTCAATGCCGAAATTATCTCGGCTTGCATGTATAAACAACAATTTATCCGACCAGTTATCGGCCGTTCAAATAGGGCCGGATCGCGTAGTCGCTAGCCTGCGAATACAGCCGTCTCGCATCGGGAACCACAAGCTGTCTGCGTCTCCATACTGATGACGTTATTCGGCCAGGATCTGGTCGCGTCATTTGATTGGATAGTATGCCTAATTATCATATACGAGCCAATCAAATGACGCGACCAGATCCTGGCTGCATAACGTCATCAGTATGGAATTTTCCGTCTCATGACGCAACGTCTCTCTCGGGGGCACGTTTGGATTGTGGTTCCCGATGCGAGACGGCTGTATTCGCAGGCTATGCCTTCAAAAAAGCAATCAGGATGCCCTTACGTAGTCGCTAGTCTCCTTCACAACCGTTATTCGTGTCGTCACGTAAAATAGAAGCATTGCGTGACGACACAAATAACGGCTGCGAAGCCGAGACTACGTAGTCGCCTCTGTATAATAAAATTCAAGAGTGTCTAAACTGGTGTTTTTGATACACTTGAAAACTTCACTAAATTCCCCATTGAGATCAACTTGTATTTTAACTCGTTCTATGAATGATTTGGGATTTAAAATGGTTAGGTTTTTTTTATTTGGGGGTTAGGTTTTAGATTGAAGGTTTGTATAATGAATTATTAATATGCTTACACTGAGAAAGCGCCGGGCTTCGGACGTGTTAAAGAAATCCTTCGCTTTAAATAGTTGAAATGTTAGCTTCCCCTAGCGCGGTTCATCAGTTTATGGCTAAAGCACAACTTCAAAACATACCACTTATTAGATGTTTTTCCAGGTATTATGTGCTGATATTTTACGAGTTGTGAATGTATTTTTCCGAGCCCAATAAGGGATTTATTATACGACGGGTTTCTTAATTCATGGGTTTCTGTTCCATTTAAAACGTATTCCATAGGGCAATATGCATGGAAACTATCGGTTTCCTTGTAATTTCCGAAAAACCTTTGAGAATATCCCTCGTTACCTTAGAACGTATTGTGTTTTGAACAGAGCATGCAAGCAAGTTGGATACTCTGAACTTCAGAGCAGGCAATTTGGAGATTGGGTGCTCTGAACTTCAGAGCAAGCAAGTTGGGTGTTCCGAACTTTGACAGAGTAAGGAAGTTGGATACTCTGAACTTCAGAACAGGCAATTTGCAAGTTGGGCCGTACTCGGAACTTCAGATGTCGGGTGCTCTGAACTTCAGAGCAGGCAAGTTGGAACAATTGACAAATTTTACTAATTTAATCCCACCTGCTCACATCAGCTACGTTCTTAACGTTTAGCTCCTCTGGATGATTTAGATTTTGCACAAAATCACCTCCTGCAAATCATCATCTTTTTTCTCTTTGTTTTTTTAATCAGAGGTTTAGCTAGGGATTTGCAATATTATAATTTCTTGGAAAAGTCTAAATTTTATATTTAACAGGGAAAATGATATGGTTGTTCCTCTGATTATGTAGAATATTTCAATATAACTCGATAGTTTCATAAACAAGTCGCAACTCCCCTAAAAGTCGAAAGTCGCAACTCCCCTAAAACAATACCAAAATGTGCACATTTTGCAGAAATAGCAAGTTTGAGAATATGACAAAATGTCTGAGAACGCGTTATTTATACCTGTATCGTCAATCATTAGGAAGTATTGTTTGCCTGGTATTTTGTTGCATACAGCTATAGACTACAAGGGTTGTGATTGTTATTTGATAGCGTAATGGACAGGACTAGCTAGCGGTTATGAGGCTCATGACATGACGACCGTCCATTTGACCACAATCCCTTAGCTTGGTTCCCAATAGAAAGCCAGAGGAAGATCACTACTGACCTAGTACATTTCCCAATAGAAAGCCAGAGGAAGATCACTACTGACCTACATTTCCCAATAGAAAGCCAGAGGAAGATCACTACTGACCTACATTTCCCAATAGAAAGCCAGAGGAAGATCACTACTGACCTACATTTCCCAATAGAAAGCCAGAGGAAGATCACTACTGACCTACATTTCCCAATAGAAAGCCAGAGGAAGATCACTACTGACCTACATTTCCCAATAGAAAGCCAGAGGAAGATCACTACTGACCTACATTTCCCAATAGAAAGCCAGAGGAAGATCACTACTGACCTACATTTCCCAATAGAAAGCCAGAGGAAGATCACTACTGACCTACATTTCCCAATAGAAAGCCAGAGGAAGATCACTACTGACCTACATTTCCCAATAGAAAGCCAGAGGAAGATCACTACTGACCTACATTTCCCAATAGAAAGCCAGAGGAAGATCACCACCGACCTACATTTCCAAATCACAAGTGTTGTTCCTCTGGTGTTTCGTTGGGTATCAAGGTACGTGCACCTTGCCCAAAATGGAATGACCCGATTGGCTGACGAGCTCATTAATTATTCACGAGTTTGAGAAGAAAATAGGCCGTTTGCACTATGACGTCAGTTGACTACAACTACCAGGATCCTTTGCGCGGATTCTTTTGGACCGTTGTCTTGGTATTCTCATTGGAATAGGAATAAGAAAAATAATTCGAAAAGGCCGATTCTGATAGTTGTAGTCAACTGACGTAATAGTGCAAACGGCCTAAATGAGTATTTTATCCGAGGGGTTTCAAATATTGAGAAAACAATTGAAAGAGGGTTTTATTGTTTTCGAGATATTTGGAACCCCCTGCTGAAAGACGAACAATGAGTGTCTCGTGTGAATGGCTAAATCGAAACCGCCAGTTGAAAACTATATAACACGGCTAACCATGTTATATACTCTGATAAAACATGGCTTCTTAGCCAATCAGAGCGCGCGTACTATCGTATCTATATTATAAATATAATTATTCCATAGATGAATATTGTGAAACTGCAGGGACCAACGGACGAAGTATAATACCGGATCACCTTGGAGGGATCTAATCAGCGAAGATGTGTAAACAGTAACAACGAAGAAAGGCTGATTATACGGTAATGGGTATGATATATATTAACCAATATTTCGGCTGGCACGGCCAACCTTCTTCAGGGTTTACAAGTGAACTGGCAAGAAAACGTTAAAAATTCAAAAGTTTGGAATCTGACGCTGTGGTGTGAAATTACAAACATGGTGATTACATATTAGTCCTCCGTCTATCATCACGCTCATGACTCATGTTATCTATATATAGATAACAAATTAGGCTGGTCCAAGCACTTAACTGACCTAATTAAATCGTATCTCCAGAAGCTAAACCTTCTAAAGTCCCTGTATTTTCTTCCTGAGCATGCTAAGTTAGACTTCTACTTCAAGGTTATTTTTCCTGCTATCACCATTATGGATTTCTATGTTGGGGATCGTGTAATACGACAGTTCTAGAATCAATAAACCGAATTCATTACCGGGCTGCAAGGATAATTTTTGGACTCCATTGGCTAACACCACGTGAGGACGTAACTGCCTCTGCCAAATGGAAGCCACTGAACTGATTACTATAACCTAAGACTTGCCTGTTTTATACATAAATGTTTTCACAACCTAGCTCCTCCTGTATTATGTAGTGCCTTTCCTAAGAGAATACTTACATACTCCTTACGTAACACTCACTGTATCAGTCTACCCATACCGAAAACCAACTACCTCAGTTAAATTGTCAATAACCTGACAGAGGTACGAGGATTTGGAACAGTCTCGGTAACGACCTAAGGTCGACTGCATCACTTAATAGTTTTAAAATTAATCTTAAAAGAAACACTGAACTACTGTAAATAACTGAATAGAATAAGTATAAGTTACTTAGTTTTATTATTATCATTATTATTATTATTAGGGTAGAATAGCGTATAGTTATAAGCACGACCACATCAGCAACGCTGTAAATTTATCGTGGGTAAATAAATATTATTATTATTATTATTATGTAATCACCATGTTTGTAATTTCACACCACAGCGTCAGATTCCAAACTTTTGAATTTTCTTGCCAGTTTACTTGTAAACCTTGAAGAAGGTTGGCCGTGCCCGGCAGCCGAAATATGCCATTGATGGCTTATTATTCATTTTTGCTGGCAGGGATTTCTACTAGCGTATTCAGTATAGTTAGTGGTCAAGAGTTATTACAAGCAGTCGGAAGGGTCGAGGTTCGAACTCCAGTGGAGGCACACTTTTTCTTTCTATGTCGTTCTTTGCCTCTTCACTCCTTTGGCTCGATTCAAACGTTGAACTTTTCATGCGCCGAACCTAATTAGATCAAAAGAAGCCGCCTAATCACGGTGGGCACAAACGACCATAAAAACGGCATCAGTTCTATATTTTAAAAAGTTTTCAATGCAGACGATTGAATTTTGGTAGAAGGATGTAGAATCGCAAAAGGAATATAACCTGATTTTTTTAAGCTATGTTACTACCATCGTGACGTCACAATGACGTCATTTATCCATTTGTAATACGTTTCTTGCAACTGTTCATTATCTCTAAAAACGAAATGTCGTATATTGTTAAAATCTACTCGTGATGAGAATGAAGGAATCGAAAACCCGATGTCGATTGGTTAAGGAAATCAAAAGTTATGAAAGTTTGAATTTTGTCCTTTTTCCCGCCAAAATTTGGCGGGGAAATAAACACCACAAAAGCATTTATAAAAACATCGCTTCATTCAATTTTTAGAGTTGTAAATATTGTTGCATGACATTTTGTCCAATCATAAAACACGTTGGTGGCTAAAATCGTATGTTTTTTGAATTTTGATTTTTTTTGTCCATAACCGGCTTAAAATTGAATACTGTAAAACTGCAGGGACCAACGGACGAAGTATAATACCGGATCACCTTGGAGGGATCTAATCAGCGAAAATTTGTAAACAGTAACAACGAAGAAAGGCTGATTATACGGTAATGGGTAATTTATATAACCAATATTTCGGCTGGCACGGCCAACCTTCTTCAGGGTTTACAAGTGAACTGGCAAGAAAACGTTAAAAATTCAAAAGTATGGAATCTGACACTGTGGTGTGAAATTACAAACATGGTGATTACATGAGTCATGAGCGTGATGATAGACGGAGGAAAAATACAGGAGCTAAGGAATATGATATACAGTAGATATTTACAGTTCTTCCTTTCTATTAATACCTTTAGGTTCTAGTGTTTGACCTTTATCAATAAGATGTGCTTCGCGAGCTTTGCGTACACTATCTCGATTAGAATGAATTAGTTCTAAAGGAATTAATTGCATGTCATTAGGACAGTGATTATTGGTGAGGAAATGTTCTGAGACAGCAGTGGTTTTAGACTGGTTAGAAGGTTTATCAACGGGGCGGCGGTGTTCGTTAAAGCGATCTTTAAGGCGACCTTTCGTTTCTCCGATGTATTGAGCGTTACAGCGTTTGCATTGTACCATGTAAATGAGATTTTTAGAGTTACAGTTAATGTGGTCTTTGATGCTTCTGGTTTCGCCAGTAGAGTGAAATGTGTAATTAGTTTGGCCGTTGTTAATGTATTTACAGGTTACGCAATTGTTGCCACAGCGAAATGAGCCACAGGGGTTATTAGGTATCAGTTAGTGCGGAGTTTAGACCTAACTAAGATGTCGTGTAAGTTATTACTGCGACGGTAAGCTACGAAAGGTGCAGCCGTGAACACGTTAGCACATCGATGAGATGAAGAAAGTATGTTAAAGTGTTTGTGGATGACTGAAGATATGGGTGTTAGAGCAGGGTTATATGTTATGACCAGAGGGACTCGGTGGGGTTGGTTGTTAGTTTGCTTGGGTGTAAGTGCTTCTGTCCTAGAGATGTTACGAACGCGATCTGTTTCCTTGTCTAGAAAAGAGCGATTATAGCCACGTTTGTTGAGGTAGGATTTGAGTTCGTTAGTGCGAGAATTAAAGGTTTCGTCTGAAGAGCAGATGCGGCGTAATCTGAGAGCAAGACTGAAAGGAATAGCGCGTTTGGTGTGTTTAGGGTGACAAGATGAATGTAAGAGGTACTGGTGTTTGTCAGTGGGCTTAGTATAGAGGTCTGTGTCGATGTTACCATTATTAATAGAAATATTGACGTCTAAAAAGGGTACTGAAGTGACGGAGTGAAATGAAGTAAATTTGATGGTAGGATGAATTTGATTAAGATAAGAGGTGAATGTAAGGAGTTCGTTTTCTGTGTGCGTCCAGATCATGAAAATGTCGTCTATGTAACGCCACCAAGTGTGTGGCTGACGTGGGGCGTGAGCGAGTGCATCAGCTTCAAATTTAGCTAGGAACAGGTTGGCGAATGAAGGTGCCATTCTAGTACCCATGGCAGTACCGTGTACTTGTAAGTAGTGTTCGTGGTTAAATTCGAAGTTGTTCATGGATAAAATCATTCTAATGAGATCACAGAGTGTTTCAGTGCGTATGGTAGATGTGGTACGAGTGTTGAGAAAGTGACGACAAGCATCGATACCTTCGTCATGAGGTATGTTGGTGTATAGCGAGGAAACGTCGAGTGTGACAAGAATGGCGTGACTAGGGAGTTGGCCGAGTTGACCTAGTTTATTAAGGAGATGTGAGGTGTCTTTGATAAAAGATGGAGTATTAGTTACTAAGGGTTTGAGATGGAAGTCAACAAATTGTGAAATACGTTCAGTAGGATGATTGTTACTGGAAACGATAGGACGTCCGGGGTTACCAGGTTTGTGGATTTTTGGTAAAATGTAGAAACGTCCCGCTGTGGGATCACTGTGTAACAGAAAGCGTTTAGTATTTTTGTCAATGAGTTGGTCCTGGTGCATACGTTTGACGTAAAATTGTACGCGTTTTTGAATGTCGTTGGTAATGTCGGTGTCGAGTTTTTTGTAGAATTTGATGTCGTTTAATTGTCTTAAGCATTCGTTAATAAACCAGTCGCGGTCCATAACGACAGTACCAGATCCCTTGTCAGCTGGTTTAATAATGATGTCGTTACGTGACTTGAGTCGATGAAGTGCTTGTCGTTCGCGTGCGGTAAGATTGTCACGAATGGGTGTAGGTTTAGTGGATAAGATATCATGTTCGACAGCATCGAGGAAAGCGTCTAAAGCTGAATCTCTGTAAGGTGGTGGAGTCCAAGTGCCTTTAACGCGAAAGGGATTAAGGTCAGTACGGGGAGGGTAGTCGTGAAAGAATTCTAAAAGTCGCATGCGTCGAGAAAATTCGTTAATGTCTGCTTTGACTTCTGCCCAGTCGATGCGGCGAGGTACGGGGCAGAAGGAAAGACCATGGGCGAGAGTTTGGGTTTCGTCAGGTGTGAGAGAAGTATTACTAAGGTTAATTACGGCGTTAGTATCTAGACGAATGTTAGAGTTGTGTTTTCTCCAGTAACGATTAGAGTTTTGTTTTCTTTTACGGCGTTGACGTTTAGTATTATGATTTTATGAACGTATTATATTTATATATTTATATATTTATTATATTTATATATTTATAGTATTATGAACGTATTTCACAATTTGTTGACTTCCATCTCAAACCCTTAGTAACTAATACTCCATCTTTTATCAAAGACACCTCACATCTCCTTAATAAACTAGGTCAACTCGGCCAACTCCCTAGTCACGCCATTCTTGTCACACTCGACGTTTCCTCGCTATACACCAACATACCTCATGACGAAGGTATCGATGCTTGTCGTCACTTTCTCAACACTCGTACCACATCTACCATACGCACTGAAACACTCTGTGATCTCATTAGAATGATTTTATCCATGAACAACTTCGAATTTAACCACGAACACTACTTACAAGTACACGGTACTGCCATGGGTACTAGAATGGCACCTTCATTCGCCAACCTGTTCCTAGCTAAATTTGAAGCTGATGCACTCGCTCACGCCCCACGTCAGCCACACACTTGGTGGCGTTACATAGACGACATTTTCATGATCTGGACGCACACAGAAAACGAACTCCTTACATTCACCTCTTATCTTAATCAAATTCATCCTACCATCAAATTTACTTCATTTCACTCCGTCACTTCAGTACCCTTTTTAGACGTCAATATTTCTATTAATAATGGTAACATCGACACAGACCTCTATACTAAGCCCACTGACAAACACCAGTACCTCTTACATTCATCTTGTCACCCTAAACACACCAAACGCGCTATTCCTTTCAGTCTTGCTCTCAGATTACGCCGCATCTGCTCTTCAGACGAAACCTTTAATTCTCGCACTAACGAACTCAAATCCTACCTCAACAAACGTGGCTATAATCGCTCTTTTCTTACCCTGGTTCCAGAGGTTTCTCTATGTGCGAGTGACGTTTAAGCCGCGAAGCGGCGCCAGCGTGCGCGAGCTGCGAAGCAGCGAGAAGGGAGAGAAAACCTCTGGTTAAAGTGGTCACGGATCTCACTTCCATGCGGTTGACAGCTGTCAAATATGTTACTTCAGTAATTACACTGTTGACCAATTACCGAGGAGTTATCACGTGGTGGTCACGCTCTATAGTTTTTGTCGGGAGGGGGAAAGGACGTATTTAGTCAAGCGACTAATTATTTGTGTGGGGGATACAAAGGCACAAATTAGTGTTGTTGCTTTGACGTGTGGCGGAGTTTTCGGCATGCGTGTTCATGGATGAAAGAAAAACACCGATTTAAAAGTATTTACTTTTCAATCCAAGCGAATATTGTAGGTTTTGTGGAATAAATGTTAAAGTCGGTGGCAGGTCTAAAACGAATGTGTTTGGACCAAAGAGCAGAACCGAAGATCTAACAAGACGGCTATCTGTTGTCGTTGGTACTGTCATATCGGAAGTCGAGGGAGTCTCCAGAATTATATGTCAAAAGTGTCTTCGGACCTTCTGGAAGCTCGAAAAGCAAGAGAACGACCTGCAGTCATTCAGGAAGGGATACGAAGATACTCTTGCGTCCCAGCTTGAAACAAATAACTTAAACGCAGACAAAGGACGACATAAGCGATGTAGTAAAGATTCTCCATCGGCACCGCCACCGGGACGTGTGAACAGCGCTACTGTCCCCTTGCATTGAGAGCCAAAAAAGTACTGCTACAAAGGCAAACAAATTCGTCTTGTAGACTTCGCTTTGGAGCATGGACCTCCATTTCTCGTTCTCAAGAAGTAGCTCCGGACTTGCGAACACAAAAGAATACAACCCATTTTGTATACCTTCGGTGTCCACTTCGTCTCCACTCAAGCTTGTCGCTCTGAAATCACGCTTCGTTAATTCAAGTATGTGTGACTTCACAAGAGACTTCAGCGGACAAACAACCACAATTATTGCACGACGAGGGTAGTCCAAACCTCTCAAGGACAGTTCTTTGCAAAGGTCTGGAAGCAACTGAAAAATCAATGACTTGCCATGACCTGTGGGCAATATGGCGAACGTGTCCTGCCTTGTGAATAACTCCACTGAGCGCTCTCCTCTGCTCGTTCGACAGACTCTCTATCTCAGGAAAGCGATTAGCAAGAATGGATAGCAAGACTTCGTCAACTATACCTTCGAGTTCGATTGCCGAGGCCATATAGGTCACACAAATAAAGTGATTCTCACGCAGAGCGCGTGACCGGCCGGATAATCAAAATGTCCTTACTACCTCCCGATCAGTAGTTTTGTATTGTAAACAACAATCCCGTCTCCTCCCTGTTTAAAATGGGTAAGGAACCAATCAGGTTTCTTGTTTATCCAATTAAAAATTCCTCCAACCAGGAACGAGTGTCAGATTCTGACCCTAGTTCAAATCTATTGGCGCGGCTCGATCAGTCAACTGACCACTTTAACCAGAGGTTTTCTCTCCCTTCTCGCTGCTTCGCAGCTCGCGCACGCTGGCGCCGCTTCGCGGCTTAAACGTCACTCGCACATAGAGAAACCTCTGGAACCAGGGTACTCTTTTCTAGACAAGGAAACAGATCGCGTTCGTAACATCTCTAGGACAGAAGCACTTACACCCAAGCAAACTAACAACCAACCCCACCGAGTCCCTCTGGTCATAACATATAACCCTGCTCTAACACCCATATCTTCAGTCATCCACAAACACTTTAACATACTTTCTTCATCTCATCGATGTGCTAACGTGTTCACGGCTGCACCTTTCGTAGCTTACCGTCGCAGTAATAACTTACACGACATCTTAGTTAGGTCTAAACTCCGCACTAACTGATACCTAATAACCCCTGTGGCTCATTTCGCTGTGGCAACAATTGCGTAACCTGTAAATACATTAACAACGGCCAAACTAATTACACATTTCACTCTACTGGCGAAACCAGAAGCATCAAAGACCACATTAACTGTAACTCTAAAAATCTCATTTACATGGTACAATGCAAACGCTGTAACGCTCAATACATCGGAGAAACGAAAGGTCGCCTTAAAGATCGCTTTAACGAACACCGCCGCCCCGTTGATAAACCTTCTAACCAGTCTAAAACCACTGCTGTCTCAGAACATTTCCTCACCAATAATCACTGTCCTAATGACATGCAATTAATTCCTTTAGAACTAATTCATTCTAATCGAGATAGTGTACGCAAAGCTCGCGAAGCACATCTTATTGATAAAGGTCAAACACTAGAACCTAAAGGTATTAATAGAAAGGAAGAACTGTAAATATCTACTGTATATCATATTCCTTAGCTCCTGTATTTTTCCTCCGTCTATCATCACGCTCATGACTCATGTAATCACCATGTTTGTAATTTCACACCACAGTGTCAGATTCCATACTTTTGAATTTTTAACGTTTTCTTGCCAGTTCACTTGTAAACCCTGAAGAAGGTTGGCCGTGCCAGCCGAAATATTGGTTATATAAATTACCCATTACCGTATAATCAGCCTTTCTTCGTTGTTACTGTTTAAAATTGAAGTCATATTTTCAGCAACGTCATTATGACGTCATACTTTTTTATACATGCCCTTAGAAAAAAATCCTTTGAGTGATTTTCGAGTTTTAGTGATGAAATGCGCTAGTCTGGCACTCAAAACCCACATTATTTTCTTTTCTTGATTTTTTAACAATAGGCAGCCTTATTTAGGTGTGACACCTGACGTCACTAAATATGACGTCATAGCAACAGTAATTCCTCTATAACTTTTGCTATAATAGTCGTAGAACGTTCAAATTTGCGCCAAAGGAATGTGTGTCATGAAGGCCATTTGATGGTGTAGTCTGTTTGTAACATCTATTAAAGGGGGAATTTTACCAAAAAAGGAGGCATCACTTATGACGTCACAACAACGTCATCATACTAACATAAAACACCTAAAATATGTAGTTTCATTTTGTTAACAAGTCACCAACATTTCTTCAAATTGAGACTATAAGTAAAGAAATGGTTTTAATTTTAATTATTTGTCCACGCTCACTGATGCCGATTTTGACGTACTTTATGCCCGACGTGAATTATCTTTTGTTTCACAAGACCCTTCCACGTTTTTTTTAACTTTTGATGTATATACGTATAACAGCAAAACCGGCTATACTGCTGAAAAGAGCACCTCGAAGTTAGTCAAAATCCTAAATTTGAGTTATATCTTGAATAGGAGCAAAGATACAGGCCCGCAAACTCGGGAAATTTTCGGGAAATTTTACAGACGTTTGTATGGAAAGTTTGATGGTTTGAGGGCATGGTTTGAGGGCATGGTCTCTTAGTCTAGGGAATGATTTTTACACCGAGGTTACCCCCCGAACTTGGGCTCATTCCAAATACAGACAAATGTATTGTTCGAAAATACATAAGCAAATACCGTGAAAACATGACTGCTCGCTTCCCAGCACAGCTACATCCCTCAAATTTTGATCAGTTAACTGCCTGGTACCTTACATTTGCAGGCTGTGAATATTTCAGAAATTCGATATTACGGAAATTATTTGGCATCCGATTCCCATAAGTTCCCATACAAACACTGTCAGTTTCATCATAGTTTCATGCTGTGTTTACCCATTTCATACCACGTGACTAGCCTGTGACGTATGAAGCTAATTCGGTCTGTTAATACATTTATTTCTAAGTATGGGAAGTTTTGCATTAGTTTTCGAATTTGGTTGTACATGTATAGTACTCTTCGCGCCAACGATTCACACCTACACGATCAATAGTTCTCGTTCTGTCAAGAGCCTGACTTGGTACGACGAGATTAGGTTGCCGGAATGATAGAATCACTGCAACTCACACTACTGTATGTGTTATCCTCGTATGATCAATTGAACAACTCTATGTACTCTTGCGTGCCATTATTTAGATGAGCAGTAATATTACGACTGAAGCTCGTTTTTTCGTTTTTGTCGAGAAATCCCGTATCCATAACAATCCCATTGAGACCGCCCGTTTATTCATCCAGTGCGTGTATATATTATTTATATACCGGCAAGTATCATGGTATATCAGCAACAATTACCAAAAATAGAAATATCAACAACTTGATCCGGGTGATGTACTTTTGCTAACGATCTACTATTCGATAGTTTCCCGCCAAAAGAGTGCACCATGTTACATAAATACTGCCATCCTCCCACCTCCTTAATTATTCTATTCTGGCGACAAATGAAACTAATGTTAATGACGGTTGTTTCAATAACACGTTACGCCTTGATACCTTAATTATTCCCGTATAGCTAAGTTATTGAATTCTAACAATACGAAATCACTGATGCATAAATACTCATAATTAGGATAATTATATTGACAGAGACTGGAGCACACAGTACGAGTTCCAAAGCTAACTGATCCTCGATGCTGTTCTACTTCACTCTGATCGTTGTTTGTCCTGGTGTGATACATGTTCTCTCTCTCAACGGAATTGCAATGTACACGTGACTCGCCTGGCACATCAGGAAAAAGCTATTCAATTTCTACTCAGTTTAAAAGGTAATTTAGTAGATAGATAGTAGTTGATACGGATAGGGAAAGTCCAACGTGCGACTGTACTTAGTAGAAGATGACTTGAGGCCCGTTTACACAACAGAAAGAAATGGCACGGCTCGGATAAAAAGTAGAACGGTTCGGATATTTAATTCGTATAAACGATCCGTACCCTACTTTTACCCGTACTAATTTTACCCGTTCTGGGACCATAAGCGCCTATGGTCCCGAAACGGAACGGAACGGATAAAACTGGGTTCGGTACCCGTGTTTTCAGTTCCTGTGCATCGTGTAAACGTTTACATACCCGTTCCATTGCTTTTTTCTGAGCCTGCACTGTTTTGTCCTCAGTTGTTTAGTTCTGTCCGCATGCGTATTTAGCTCCACTTTCTCGCAATATGGCGGACGATAAAAGTGAACGGGAAGGGCAAGAAATTGAAAATTTTACCTTATAACGAGTCTTTTTTTCTAAAGCTCTACATCTGTGTTTTTTTTCATGGAACTTCAAAGTAGAACTGATTTCCTTCTTAGAAGAAAACAAGACGACAGCCTTAACTCGTCAATCGACATTTTATTTTACGAGCGTCATGTGCGACGCATACGAATGACAGTGATCTCAACATTATCATGGACTCAAAAGGCATGTCCGGTCTCGAAAATATTCTCGTGTAAACAGCCCTTGCCGTTCCACCTAGGCTTGAGGACCGGTGCCACTTTTTATCCGAACCATTTCAAGATATTTCTCGTGTGAATGGGCAAATGTTCGCGGAACCAGTACTCTCTATCCGAGCCGTTCCATTTTTTCTGTCGTATAAACGGGCCTCCAACAGTTGGCAATTAATGTGCATAAAGTGATGCACCCTATCTAAGAAATATCTTTACTAAAACGTCCAACATACATTCCCAATGGATCTTAGGAAATCATCTACTTGGGCAGGGACGTTTATAAGCCGTTGGCATTGTCTCCTTCTCAGTCCTGAATCAGTATTTGAAGGGGACGTGAAAGAACCTGTTGTACTACTCGAAAAAGAGCAGGGGATTGTCACTCGGTACAGCAGCCTGGCCATTGCACTAACCACACTCAACATTGTAAACTGCGTGGCAGCTATTAGCGCCGTGAAGCAGTCCGAAATAATTCACTGACGGGATATGTCAGTCATATGTAAAGCGCCATGAAACTGTGGTTGATATGGCGCTATATAAATATGGCCATTATCTACTTACTTTTTTATCCCGCTAACCCTAACTGAAGCTGTCAAACACAGCTTCCATTATAGAGGCACACTTTTTCTTTCTATGTCGTCAGTCTTTGCCTCTTCACTCCTTTGGCTCGATTCAAACGTTGAACTTTTCATGCGCCGAACCTAATTAGATCAAAAGAAGCCGCCTACTTATCTTTTGTTTCACTATCCCCTACCACGTTTTTTTTTAACTTTTGATGTATATACGTATAACAACAAAACCGGCTATACTGCTGAAAAGAGCACCTCGAATTTAGTCAATATCCTAAATTTGAGAGTTATATCTTGAATCGGAGCAAAGATACAGGCCCGCAAACTCGGGAAATTTCGGGAAATTTTACAGACGTTTGTATGGAAATTTTGATTAGGGTGCAAGTCTGAGGGCATGGTCTCTTAGTCTAGGGAATAGTTTTTACACAGAGGCAAGCCCCCGGACTCTTGGGCTCATTCCAAATATATGGTTAACTGAAAACACGACTGCTCGCTTCCCAGCACAGCTACATCCCTCAAATTTTGATCAGTTAATCTTTTGTTTGCAGACTGTGAATGTTTTAGAAATTCGATTTTACGGAATTTATTTGGCATCGGATATACAAACACTGTCAGTTTCATGCTGTGTTTACCCATTTCATACCACGGGTCTATTAATACATTTATTTCTAAGTATGGGAAGCATTAGTTTTCGAATTTGGTTGTGCATGTATAGTACTCTTCGCGCCAACAGATTCACACCTACACGATCAATAGTTCTCGTTCTGTCAGGAGAACTTGGTACGAGGAGATTAGGTTGCCGGAATGATAGAATCACTGCAACTCACACTACTGTACGAGTCTTGGTAAAGTGCGAGTCAGCGAGTCAGCGAGTCAGGGTGCGAGTCAGCGAGTCAAGGTGCGAGTCAGCGAGTCAGGGTGCGAGTTAAAAAAAATAACCGAACACAACTAAATAAACTATTTACAGTGCGTGATGTGCATCATGAAACGCATGACCCCGGTTTTGACTCTATGAACGAGTGATATAGTACAGCATTAACGGTTTTGTTTTGTTTGGCTATGGTTTCTAGGTTCGACTCTGTTCGTTTTTCTCCGTTCTTTCGGAATCAGTATTCTCCAAATACAGAACAGAACCGAGATGGTCATGAACAGAACCGAGATGAACAGAACCGAGATGAACAGAACCGAGAAGTTTAGAAATGAGCGAACTGGAGAACAGAAGAGAGTCTCAGCTGAACCCGACAACAACAAGTCTTTATTCATACTCTGTCTTGTATTTACATGGAGTCTAGTAAATGTAATTGCCATAAGGAGAAAAAAAAATCGTCTGGTATCCCGAAATATATTTTTATAGACATTATAATATGGGTCAAACTAATAGCGAAAAAAATAAAGAAAACATAATATATATCTATATATAACATACAACACAATTGTATATTATCACACTCGATATCAATAACACTAAACACTAAACACTAAATGACGATGAAACTACACACAGATATTAAAGGCTGAATCTGAATAACTTTGCTTCGAGAGGACCGGGAATTTGGAAATTAAATACCTCCCTATTGAAGGAGAATGAATACGTTACCGAAATTGAAAACTTGATTGAGGAAATCAAAGAAGAAAAAGATAACTTCGGAACCCAGGGAATGTGGTGGGATTACTTAAAACTAAATGTTTAGAAGAAATCAATTGAGTTCAGTAAGAGGATAAAAAGAGAATTAATTCGCGAACGAAATAGAATAACAAAACAATTGATAAAAGCTAAAACCAGACTAGCTAGAGGCGATGCGACAGCGAGCCGTGACATTTTGACCCTGGGAAGCCAGTTAAGTGCTATCGAAAAAAAAAAACTCGAGGGGGTCAACTGATTAGAAGCCGATCCAAATGGATCGAAGAAGGGGAAAAAACCACCCGGTATTTCTTCAACCTAGAGAAAGGACACAGGGGTAATAATCACGTAGGTTCATGTTTCGACAAAAACAATAAAGAAGTCAATTCCACCGAAGAAATATTAACTACCTTGCACGGGTTTTTAAACTTGGGGAGGGAGGTAGGGAGATGCAAATACAAGAGTTAGAAGAGAAGATGGAATATAAGAAGAAAAAAATGAAATTAGTAGTTCTCTATGAGCTGTTTTTTTGAGTCTAGGTTTGAAGAGTTCAGTTCCTTGACTGAATTGTCTTACTTTCTTCGGAAAGTGAGTTCCAGATTACAGCACCTTTACATCTTAAACTGAATTTACTGAACCCGGACTAGCGTATCGGACATGATTAGAAATGAACCGAGAAAACTGAACTGAGTGCATGAATAGAAGAAATAGAACAAGAATCCGAACCCGATGTTGAAACTGTTTGACGCCCATACACAAAAAACTGAACTGAGTATAAAATAGTATTTATCGAACTGGAAATGACATGAACCAACTAGGAGGGCAAAGAAGAAAAGTATTGTATCAGAAAAAAAAATGACAGAACAAGAAAAACGAGCGAAACTGAACTCTGAGAGGAAGTTATAAAACTGACCGGACCCCTGTGGAAACATCAACAAAGCGACTTTCATTGGTTCTCGCTGAAAAATCGATGGAAACAACGGGAAAGAACTTAAATGGTCAAGAAGAAAATAATTAAGCTTGCAAAAGAAAAGGAATAGACCGATTCGAAAAATGGCTGCCGCTAATTTGCATAATTTTGATATTCAATATTTTCTGAAGAATAAACTAGCCTATGTGAAAGAGCGATTTCGTGTTAGCAACATGTAGCACTTTGATAATGGAAGAATATATCCTTACAAAGCAATCAGCGTTTGAAACTCTCAAGAAACACGAAAACGAGGCTAGTCGGTCCTGACGTCCTGAATCTCATACAAAACTCTCTTATTTGGAACCTCGGTAACTTCGCAACACTTGGTGCTATGCTCCTTAAATTTTACAAATGTACTCATTTTTGCATGCTCTCTGAAGTGGCAGTGCTTATTTTAGTGCCAGCATTTCCTAACAACCAAAGCTTGGTGACACCATTTTTCGAATGGGTCTATAGCCGGACCGCAATGAAGAACCGGTGTCACAACGGACCGCGTGAAGAACCGGAATTGTCGAATTTGAACTGTCGCCGGATAGCATACAAATTTCGTTAGGGCATCTTAGTTCGCGCACCGGTCTATCCGGAGGGGCCGATGTGAGAGTTCTATGGCTTATAAACCAAAGAGTCGCCATAGAGAAATATGCCATACCTGAAAATGTCGCCATACAAAATGTCGCCATACCTGAAAATCCGGGAATTAGCACGTCAAATGGTTGTTTAATTGAAAGAGTTAAATCCTACAAAGACCCTCCTACAAATGTCTAGGCGTCCACGCTGATTTTAAATCTAGAGGTACAGGAGCTTCGAATACATGCTACAAAACGTGCATTTATAACGTCGTGAAAAATGGTTTCAAAGTTTCCTGGCATCCCACTGAACTTTGTTGACACAATTAACTTATCTGTCATTAAGAATGTCATTTTTCCAGTATTTGATGTTGAGCAGTAGGTATGGTGAAACACGATGCCATGTTGTTCATGGATTTTGCGCGCTTCAGTGAAGGACTACGCAGACCACGATAGTTAACTCTTCAGTGCGATCAGTATATGAGTATATCGCAGTAGACAAGTTCAATTTTAGCGTTACCATTGTCATGGTATTTCACAGAAATCATGAGTGCACAGAGAAGGCAGCGTAAAGAAACAGACCAAACCAGTGCAATAACTGTTACGGAAGATCGTGTTCGGTTTCAGTCGCCGGGAAAGAGATTACGACCCTGAATAAGAAGCGGGAAGACATTTCCAGATATAAATAACCGATCACGCTTGTATGGAGCCTGTATTTTATAACTGTCACAACAATTGTTTATTTTGCAATCAATGTAATTACGAAAACATTGCTAAAGTGTATATAATATTCTATCAAAACTACGGAAGCCTAGAAGGGACATTCAGTCCGAGAAAAAAAAGATTTTTTTTTTCTTTTTTTTCTCGAAATGAATGTCCCTTCTAAGCTTCCGTACAAAACTGTAAATTTGATTAATTTGACCCTGACTCGCTGACTCGCACCCTGACTCGCTGACTCGCACCCTGACTCGCTGACTCACACCCTGACTCGCTGACTCGCACCCTGACTCGCTGACTCGCACTTTGTCATGACCCCTACTGTACGTGTTATCCTCGCATGATCAATTGAACAACTCTATGTACTCTTGCGTGCCATTATTTAGATGAGCAGTACTATTACGACTGAAACTCGTTTTTTCGTTTTTGTCGAGAAATCCCGTATCCATAACAACCACTGCCGGTCTCACGTTGAGACCGCCCGTTTATTCATCCAGTGCGTGTATATATTATTTATATACCGGCAAGTATCATGGTATATCAGCAACAATTCCCAAAAATAGAAATATCAACAACATGATCCGGGTGATGTACTTTTGCTAACGATCTACACTTCGATAGTTTCCCGCCAAAAGAGTGCACATTTTACATAAATACTGCCATCCTCCCGCCTTCTTAATTATTCTGTTCTGGCGACAAATTAAACAATGTTAATGACGGTTCTTTCAATAACACGTTACGCCTTGAGACCTTAATTATTCACATATTCTAAATTATTCAATTCTCACAATACGAAATCACTGATGCATAAATACTCATAATTAGGATAATTATATTGACAGGGACTGGAGCACACAGTACGAGTTCCAAAGCTAACTGATCCTCCATGCTGTTCTACTTCACTCTGATCGGAGTTTGTCCTGGTTTGATACATGTTCTCTCTCTCAACGGAATTGCAATGTACACGTGACTCGCCTGGCACATCAGGAAAAACCTATTCAATTTCTACTTTTAAAAGGTAATTTAGTAGATAGATAGTAGTTGATACGGATAGGGAAAGTCCCACGTGCGACTGTACTTACTAGGAGATGACTGAGGAGCCCAACAGTTGGCAATTAATGTGCATAAAGTGATGCACCCTATCTCAGAAATATCTTTACTAAAACGTCCAACATACATTCCCAATGGATCTTAGGAAATCATCTACTTACTTTTTTATCCCGAGAACCCTAACTGAAGCTGCCAAACAGAGCTTCATTATAGAGGGGCAGATCTTAGGAAATCATCTACTTACTTTTTTATCCCGAGAACCCTAACTGAAGCTGCCAAACAGAGCTTCATTATAGAGGGGCAGATCTTAGGAAATCATCTACTTACTTTTTTATCCCGAGAACCCTAACTGAAGCTGCCAAACAGAGCTTCATTATAGAGGGGCAGATCTTAGGAAATCATCTACTTACTTTTTTATC
This sequence comes from Actinernus sp. WN-2022, assembly GCA_030867875.1. Classification (NCBI taxonomy): domain Eukaryota; kingdom Metazoa; phylum Cnidaria; class Anthozoa; order Actiniaria; family Actinernidae; genus Actinernus; species Actinernus sp. WN-2022. The sequence goes on from JAOWCC010001634.1 coordinate 59,593,719, forward strand.
CCGAGAACCCTAACTGAAGCTGCCAAACAGAGCTTCATTATAGAGGGGCAGATCTTAGGAAATCATCTACTTACTTTTTTATCCCGAGAACCCTAACTGAAGCTGCCAAACAGAGCTTCATTATAGAGGGGCAGATCTTAGGAAATCATCTACTTATTTTTTTATCCCGAGAACCCTAACTGAAGCTGCCAAACAGAGCTTCATTATAGAGGGGCAGATCTTAGGAAATCATCTACTTACTTTTTTATCCCGAGAACCCTAACTGAAGCTGCCAAACAGAGCTTCATTTTAGAGGGGCAGTTCTTTGGAACAATCTAACTAATCAGTGAGGCAATAAACGAACAAAATACTAATGTTTTTAAAAGACTTGATGATGATGCCGATGATATTACCACGACTTTAAGCAAGAAATATATATTTCCTTTTTGTACTTTAGCCATCGGATTTTATTTTATTTTTGCTTTTTATCGAGCGCTCAGACCATAGTTAATAGAGTGGAATGGTTAGGAAACTCAGGGACCTTCTTTGTTATAGGTCTTTGTTAGCTTTTTTCAACCAAAACACAATAGAAATTCCAACATGTTAGTCAATCAGCCAATAGAAACGTGTGAGTTCAGTCGTTCAGGAAACGCTAATGAACTATGATAGACACAGATAGTCCACAATCTTTTGTCTTGCCCCCTTCCAACCTCAATCGCAGCGCCTTTGTTAGCCCTTTTGAAGTTTGCCGGGTTTCCTAACCATTCCACTCTATTAACTATGCTCAGACATAATTCAGGCTTGTTTTCCTCATTGTACTATGAAAAGCATTTGGCAGGCAAAAAATAATCGTAAAAGTAAACATTTGTTAACAGAGAATCGTGTCGTAAGACTTTACATTTAAATTATCCACCAATGTATTTAAGAAATGACGGAGTAACTACAGCCGAATACTCCGCAACTCTACAGAGTATCCGCGCTGCAGCCAGTGGTTACGTGGCTACGCGTTGAAAATACTGTTGCCGGCGTTGTCAGAGCAGGAAACTGGACTAACACAACTACAACTAACTGCCTTGTCTGATAAAAATATTTATTACACAACTTACTTATTCTATATTCATTGATTTTAACTAAAAGCAGTAATATCTTGGCGTCTCAAAAGTAACAAAATGATCAGTGAATCGTGATACTCTCAACAGTTTATAGCCGATCACGATTCACTGATCGTTTTGTTTACTCATGTATTGGCGTCTCTGAATACCGGCTTCTGATTGGCTCTTGTGCGAGCCCTTGCTCGTTTGTTCGACAGCATTTATTGAGCGCGTCGTGGCAAGATTTCTACAGTTTCACCTTCAAATCGTTGTAAATTATAAGATAAGAATTCTTCTATCCTAAATGTAAGGTTGGCATTGTAGTTTTCGTCAGAAATCTAACACTCTTATCCGCTAAAGTACAATTTTCGCCGTCGTAACGCAGTAAAATCAGTCAGTATAACTGATCAAGTTTGCTCCACTCAAGCCGTGAAGCCGTTGCCATGGATATACTAGGCGCCTTTTGAGAATTGAAATTACGATCAGCATGAGTTTGGTGCTTCATTCTCTTCTTTCTTTTAACAATTACCGACTTAATTGTTGAATCGCGATATAAAACTAATTACGATACCGAATTATATTGCCGGATTGGAAGAAAATATATTTTTCGGATTTGTGCTTGACTCTTGCCCACGAGCGTTTCAAATGAAAGGTCGCTCTGACGAAGGGCTAGCGCTCGAAACGTCAGCTGCTACTCGCTTTCCACGGCGGTTAGCATACCTCAATCGACTTTAGTTGATTACAAATAATGTATTAAAGCCCGCGATAAACTGGTCAGTGGTAACACAAAGAATTGCCGCTGAACGATGTAGCAGAATTATTTGTGGCTCACTTTCCGCCATTTGTGTTCGTACAGTGACAAATTTGAGACCCAGAAGGAATCTGATTATTGTTATACAAGGTTTTTGTTTTGGTGATTTTCTGGTAAAGACTTACTTAAAGCAGGCTTAAACAATTGGAGTTGCTTTCTGCTTCGATCTAACCTTTTTCCCCTCTTCAAATGGCAAATTATGGGCGTTCAACAACTTAGAAACAATGTCAATGGAACCGCTCTTCGAATGTTATCGGGAAATTATGGCTTAACTGCAGAATACCCTGCCACATTGAAATCGTTACTGGAAAAGGGCTGGCTACGCTGTATTATGAAGTGTATTTTACCAAAGGTGGTAAAATATTCTATTTACAAAAGCGGAAAATATATGTTCTGTTGGAAATTTAAAGAACAAGATATAACTGATATATCAACCGGGGCAAATGCTAAATTTCCACTTCAAGTGTAAAATACAACAACCTTGATTCGGCCCTTCACCCAACAGTGACAGAAAATGTCAAACAATCACTGGTAAAGAATGGGCACGTATGCTCAGGATACTTCCTTTACCTGAAAAGCCTTTTCAAATTCTCGTTTGGTAGACCAATTAACGGCACTGATCTACCTCCAATTTTCTGTCGTAAATGTTTTTTGCATAAAAGTACTTGCATGCCATTCTCAGCGTGGCCTTTGTAACCGATGCTTTTCTCCGCGTGTATTGAAACAACTGCCGTGGATTGCCCACGAAGTGCTTGCAAATAACAGCAGCCTGACTTTGCTTCTCAGCGCTAAACCTAGTCTCCTTAAACGTTAATCTTCGTAAACCTCTTCTGCTTTGTGCCACCTTGCAGATGATCTCGTACGACAGACGAAACATTTTACCCGAGCCATGTCAAATTTAAAGTGCATTTACGTTACTCTATCAATGTTTTACACTGAATCAGTGAATGGCTTTTTTTTGTTGTGTTCGTCAACTTTACAGCGGGCGGGCGTGATCTATTTTGTTTGTGTACCGCTGACATTTGTGGTTAATCTCGCGGGCATTAAGTTAGCGGCTGAAACGCTCGTGGCCACGACGCGCCGACTTTTGAACTTGACCGAGAACCCATGTGACTGCAAGGGCTCGCGCAAGAGCCAATCAGAGGCTGGTATTCAGTGACGCCAATACCATGACTGTTATATTCATTTTGGCGTCTCAAAAGAAAAGAAAATGATTAGCGAATCGTGATACAATATAATACTAGAAGTTTCTAATAGAAAGTGAAGTGCTGCGAGGGGATGCATAGATATTAGTAATGATTTGCAAGTTTCTGTAGTTTTAATCAACTAGAAGTAATTATAGATTATGTTGGACACATTTGAATATGATTGTGCAACAATAGTTGAATGAAACAAAGGCAACCAAATAAACAAAGTGGAAACAATATAGAGCCATAGAGAGAGATTTTTAGTTTGCCCAACTCACACTCGCCTTTGCTCAATCAGGGACTGATGGGTTGGGTTATTAGTAGACAATGTGCATTTAATTTTGGACAGATAATAACACAACATCGATAACGGAAATTTAGACAACAAGTAAATTAGTATAGTTATCTTATTGAAATGTGTGAACAATCATGAACTATGAGATTAATTTGCTGTATGGTAGAATTCAATGGGAGTGGAGAAAACACTGACCCCCAGTCCATGGACTCCCTAATTCCCAAATGTACTGGGAATCCATGGACTGGGGGTCAATGTTTTCTAACGTGCAACATCAACGCAAAGTTAATATTTGTATCCGAGTGATGCACTTTTTAACATGCCAATTTTAGGTATACACTCATTGCAAAAAATGTCCTACATAAATGTAAAAGCTTAAAAGCAAGACGAATTATGGGGTAATTAAATCTTACTTCTGATAGTGACAGGGAATATTTTTCATTTGTTTGTGCCACGTTGGGCGATTAATGTTTGCTACCCGGAGGGTTCGTTTGCTGTCCCGAAGGACGATTTGTATAAAGTGTTAGTCCGTAGATCAACATGCTTCAACGGGCAGATAGTTCGGCGATATCATCTCTGCATCTAGTACGGGTCGATTGGCAAGCGCATCGAGATACAGTTAGCGGTCTCCTCAGTTGTCTCCTTCGATTAAGATAATTTGTATCGATTGTGTCAGAGGTCCACTGCTGAACTGGGCACACGACAGCGCTGCAAAACTCATAAAAGAACATTGTATTCCTCTCGATACATCACTAAAACGTTTGTGACCCTGATGGAATACTTCCAGCTATGAACAAAGCGGAGTTTGACATGATAATTTGATAAAATGGTACTTACCATGGCCAGGCACTTGAAATCACCGTGTTGAAATTGGCGTACACGAAAATGGTACATCCGGGACATACCTCTGATCAAGGAAATGGTATACTTTCGAAAAAGCATGTGTGTGGTCACCCTGTGTTGTAATGTCAAGATTAGTGTTGCTGCTCGCTACGCTCGCAGCAATTATTATACCCAAATACCAATTCGACCGTGGAATCTGGGTCGCCAATTAGTAGACCCTTTCTAGGCTCAGCTAGAAGACTAGACACGTAAATAAAGGGTGCTTTCCATTCAACCAAAACGACCGGTTAGAAGTTTCGAAAATTTAGAATGTCGAATGGAACGGGATTTTCGAATTAGAAAAACCGGTCGGAATAAATACGCGTTTCCATTCTTACAAACCACCCGGTTATTAGTAGCCTCGATTTCAATTCTCAAAACTGGCAAAATGGCTGACTGGATGCAGCTTTTGTTAGCGACGCAACATTGAAGATTATTCGTTTTTCGACTTACCGTTACATAACTTGTCGAAGCTGTAATCGTGCTATTGCAAGTGACTGTGGTTTAGAAAAAATCTCCAGGTTATCCGAAATATAAAGGCAACTACTGCACTGGTAAAATCTACCGCCGCCATCTTGCTCTAGTATGTACGTGTAAGATCGCAAGCCAAAAAGACTTGCCACGACAAATATAAACCAGGAATTTATAATGGAACGGAAAAATTTTCTCGAGGTGGTCCACAATTTTCGAAACTTCGTACCGGAAATGTTTACCGTTCCATTTGATTTCTGACCGGAATTTTCGGCTTTTTGGTTGAATGGAAAGCGCCCATAATAAATTATGTTTTATTTATATACCGCCTGTACTCGGTTTTGGAGATATTTAGACTCTATAAATAGAGGAAATGAGAAATCAGTAAATCTACCAAACTGTATATATAATTTCTTTTCATAGTGTTCCTCATAGACTGAGTTATGGAAAAACTGAAAACTACCTTTTTCGGCAAAGCAGTTGACAAACTTCAAAGCTACAAAGCAGAACTACTTGAAAAAGTCGACCTTCCGGATTATCTTGAAGCTGCAGTTGGGTTATCAGATGAAGAGAAGGATTTAACTCAGGAAGACGACTTACAAGATGATGATTTCCTGAGTGAAGAGAAGACGGTGGACTTTGTACTGGTGACCATAGTAGGTGTTGGTGATGAGGAAGTACAGAAAGAGAACGAGAGGAAAAGACGTTGTTTTGAAAAGAATCTCCATGACCAAGGACTGCTTCTACAACATGTCAAGCCCACTATGAAAAAGGTTAGTGTGTGTACGGCCTGAGAAAACAACTGTCCATGCATTATTTACGATTTATTCCGTTTTATACCACTCGAAGGTGGACGGAGAACCTCAACAGGCTTAAAGCCCCTCTATGGAGCCTTCTCCGAGGGCCTACATTTTATCGTCCTTATCCGAGAAGAAGTGAAGGGCTAATCATTTTCAGTTCGATCATGCACAACTGAGGCAGCACCTTCTACTCAGTTATTTTAAGACCCTGAGTACAGTGTTGATCCTGCCGGGGTTTGAACCCGCGACCTCCCGCAGGCCGGAGCTTACCCACGAGCTTGTTTTTAGTTTTCTTGAAGGAAACACGAGTTTCCAAGCTCCCGTTAAAACATTCCACATGAAGATGTTATGTCAGTATTTGAGGAATGACCAAAATACAATTGGACTTATTAAAGCCAGTAAAATTCATACAAATCCGGCAGACCAAAATCTGAAAATTCTTTCCTAACGACTTTTCTATTTATTTCGTTCTCGTGTTCGTTCTTCGTATTTTACAGCAAGAGTGTGCTGGCTATGCAGAAGGTCTGACGTCCGCAATCTCATTTGGCAAGGCCGTGAAAGAACGGAACTTTAAAGGTCTTGCAAAAGGGGTTAAGAACATGCTAAGTAAGGCTGTTAAACCACTTGCAAAGGAATATATAGAAATGGCTAAGGATGCGACAGGGCTTGATAACCAATTACCCATGGAAGGAGACGACAGCAAGCAAGACAATAAGGTCAGAGCACGATAAACCCTGACTATGAACTCTTTTGATGTTTCCATCTGAGTGTTAGGTATGTTGTGATCACTATGAATAGCCCCTCGCGTTGGTATAACATCGCCCATTGTATATACGATACTTCTACTTATTGAATCGTTTTACGTTTATTAGAGTAGCCTTACCTTATTAACTCGTACTATAACACCAAATGTAAGTTAGTTTTTATCATAAAAGACTCGGTACTGTTAAATTAGCCAACCACATCTAGTTGTCTAGAAGCCTTCAAAGGAAACCTCCACTTAAAAATAATGTTTGATATCACATGTTTGTTATGGATACCTATATTGTTACTATCAGTGTTTGCTTCCTGTAAATTGTATACTAGATGTCAGATTTTCCTGTCCATAAAACCATAGTTAGTAGAGGATGTGGTATGTCTACTAACTATGATAAAACTCATTTGAATTTACCAGACACCGCCATCTTGGAACTTATGACGTCACACAGTATTGTCAGAAAACAATAACTATTTTGTTGTGAAACAATACAGTCAACCGTGTGACGTCATAAGATCCAAGATGGCGGCGCGCGGGAAATTCAAATGAGTTTTATGGACAAGAAAATCGGTCCATAACTGACATCTAGTGTACAATTTACAGCAGACAAACACAGCAATAGATTTAGGTATCCATAATAAACATTTGAGAGCATAATAAACATTTTTCAGTGGAGGTTTCCTTTAATGCCGCTTCTATCTCAATCCAGGAACCACAAACTGTCTTCACCCTGATTCACGCCCCATGGGAACCGCTCGCCAAGTGTGCCGAGACAATGATGCTCCGAGTGCCCATACGAGAACCTGACGAGGAGAAGAAATCTTCACGAAATCGTGATTTGCTCTGGAAGGCGGGCAACGTGTTCAAAATCGATAAACCTTCGGCACTAGAGAAAAAAAGACACATCAACGCATTTTTCAAACGAAATCAAATGAGCATGTACTTGTTCCAAGATCATAAGGAAACGTTCTTTGATCCTGTGGATCGAAATCGACTGGTCTACCGACTGCTAAAGTCAGCATACTACTCAACGGAACCTGAAGACTTCGGAATTCGACGACTGCTCAACGAGAATATCTACGACGATGCTTACAGCTTACACCATGGAGATGTCGATATGTTCTTGTCGCCCGACGAGCCAGCGAGAAATGATCGTCAGCGACTCGTTAACGACTGGGCTTCGTTCCGCCGATGGTACAAGTTCCAACCATTAAATGCCATCAAAAGTTACTTTGGGTCACGTGTGGCGATGTACTTCGCGTGGTTAGGAACGTACACCATGATGTTGACAAGTGCTGCGATAGTTGGTTTAATCTGCTTTGTTATCGGGTTCTTAACCATCGATAGCTTTATTCCTGCGCAGGATATCTGCAGCAAGAACAACAGCAGGCTCTTCTACATGTGCCCTTTATGCGACAAGAACTGCAGCTTTTGGTCTTTGACGACCAGCTGTCAGTACGCGCGCTACTCGCACGCGTTCGACTACCAAGGGACTGTGTTCTTTGCCGTATTTATGTCATTCTGGTCAGTAATATTCCTGGAAGTGTGGAAAAGACAACAGGTAACGTCTATATCCTTTAGAGGTTGCTACACCTAAAGTTACAAGTCAGTTTTATTTTTTCAAGCCTCAGGCGAGAAACTGACACAAAATTGACGAGTAAAAATAACTGACTGATATTACAGTGGCGTCTACGAAGAGCAGTTTCAGCGGTATTGACCCGAACGCCTCACTTCGATGTAACGAAGTGCTATTCAAACTGTGTATCTAAATTAGTCGTACTTGTTTAAGAGGGTGTTGGTGTCATGCAAGAATGATGAGTTCAATGGCGCTTCGTTACATCGAAGTGAGGCGTTCGGGTCAATACCGCTGAAACTGCTATTCGTAGAGATGCCACTGTAATATCAGCTATTCCCAGCTGTATTACACAATGTTGCGTGTTATAAATTGTTATTAAATGACTATCAAGAACACCAAGTAAATATTTATTTTCGCCTACAGCTTCGATCTAACGAGGAGTACGAGAAACAGTTTTGGAATTTTCAGGAAACAGCGTGCGCTGAAAAAAAAAAATCCCCGCGCAAAAAGCTGATTGGCTATTATTTTATCAGGCCTATTTTAATTGGCTCGCGCGCTTACAAAGTCTTTCAAGTGTTTTATGAGCCAAAGAAAAGCAGTTTGTGACCCGTGTAATCACCGGCGCTCGCAACATATGGCCCATATTCGCACTCGAATACACCAATTCGTTTAATAAAGTGACATTTAATTTTTAACACTTAGCTTACAGTTTGTCAGTGATGAAGCAAATTACGAATTCGAACTAACATTAACTTAGGTAGCTGCCATACTACCAGTTCAATTGAGCTATAGTTGAGATGATACCGACTGCATGCAATGACTCTTTACTAAAATACTATTCAACTCTTTTCTTCCGTTGCAGATTAGTCTAGCATACGAGTGGGATATGATGAACTTTGAAGAAGACTTCGAGCCACCAAGACCGACCTTCGTAGCCACGGTAAAAGAGAGGCGACCCAACCCCGTCACGGGCATTATGGAGCCTTACATACCGTGGCGTGTACGAACCGGTAGATACGTGGTGGCCAGTGCTGCAATTACAATGATGATCCTGCTCGTATTAGCCTCTGTGTTTGGCGTTGTGATATACAGGGCTATCGTGCTTGGTGTTTTATCAACTATAAAGAAACTACCAGGAAGCAGTCGTATCTATACTTCGCTCACGTCAGCCGTGTTAAATCTACTCTCTATTGCAGTTTTGAGTAAGGTACACGATTGCCAATATACCAGCCATTAAAATGCACCTAACCCCTATTGCAATTGTTATAGCTATGAAACTTCGAAAATGTTTTAGTACTTATGCGGTGAAAGGTTTGGTTTACAGAGAATACTCTATGTTCTACGCTTGTTTGAAATCGTAAAAAAAAAGACGTTTCTTACTTTTGGACATCCTTAAACTTCCGCTGAGACCTCCCCATAAACAAGGAGTCGTCCGTCAAAGTTGTTTTCTGGTTGAGATCGTTTGGGTTATGAGAGCGCAAACCTCAAGACATGATTGAATTCATCTTTTGGCGTCCAAATTTATAGCAGTATATCGTGCGCATGCGTACTCTTTAGTATTCAGGGCCGGCCCAGTTACTCAAAGCCCAATTTAACCCTGAATTAAATGTTAACCGAGGATTCCGGTTCCTTGATACAAGGCGTATTTATGCAATCTAGGATGATAATTAGAAATGTACTGCTCATTCCTCATCAAACATTAAGTTTCTAATCAAAAATTCAAGCCAACTGATTACCCTTAATTAGATTAGTACCGGTGACCCGTGTTCTTTGTGATCACCAGCAAGAAACAAAAACGGTCTTTCACTCTTCTCAAATTGTGTACTAGAAGAAAGGCTGGGTACAAAATAAATATGAAGTCCCGATATTGTTTTCTGCCGGTATAGGTTCGAGATTAGGACCCTTCTGTGCGTTCCTTCTGACTGAAGGTATTCACCTGCACATTCAGATCACACGGTTTAGTTATTTATTATTATCATTATTGTCTATTTTGTTCCTGCACCAGGTTTACAGTAAACTTGCATTTGCGCTAACTAACTGGGAGAATCCTCGCACTATGACAGAGTACCAGAACATTCTGACGATCAAGATGTTCCTCTTCCAAGCTGTCAACATGTACTCGTCATTCTTCTACATCGCCTTCTTCAAGACCAGCTTTGTGACAGGAATACCGGGACACTTTAGGAGAATTGCCGGCGTGAGGATGGAAGGATGTGATCCGTCTGGGTGTCTTATGGAGCTGTGCATTCAACTGGCCGTTCTTCTGGGTGGCAAACAATTCAAAAGTCAGATCCAGGAGATCATGATTCCGTGAGTTATTTTACATGTCGTTGTTTCTTTCCTCGTTGTAAATACAGGAAGAAAACGGAGACTTTCTACGTCTAACGAGGGCTCCAAAATACTTAGATACACTATAAACCTTTCTTTAAGAAACAGCGGAAAGCAATAAAAATGTTTACTGAAATAAAGACTCTGTAGACCATGATGCTTTGCGGCATGCTCGAGAATGCAGCAGTGCTTTGCCCAGGCTCCTAAAGTCACCACGGCAAAAAGCGAGGGTATAGCTATTGTTACATACTAAAAACAATAGTAAATGAATCTCTGTTGTCTTTACGCATTGCAGGTCGAAATCGTTTGAGTCGTGCAAAGCGTGATGGTCGATAGATAGTCTTGAATTTTTTTCCAACCCCTTTTATCACAACTCTTTTCCGATCATTTTATTCCTTTCATAACGACGATGCACCTTTAGTTCCATAAAGCGTTGGTGGAATCATAAATTTCGAAGCAAGATGGAGGACTTGTTTTCTATGAACAAGCAAGAGACACCACTTCCTCAGTGGGAGCAGGATTACCTTCTTTTAGAGGAACCCGAGTTTAGGATGTTCGAGGAGTACCTGGAGATGGGTATGTAGAGTCAGAAAATGACTGACCAATGCAGCAATAGAATTTGACGCTGTACGCCATATTACGCCTTCTTGGTTTATTTGTCATTTTTATGTCACCGCCATACACCTTGCTTAGTTTCTCTTGTTAGTTCAACCAACATAGCAAAAGCGTCGACTTTAATTTGTCTTTGAGTCTATGGGGAATGTTGGAAACCAAGAACATAGAACTTACCGGTATATTATTCAAATTTGTCCATCGCAATTGTAGAGTTAGTAGAAAGAGAAGGCTGTACACGGAAAGCTATGCACAGGGGAGGGGAGGGACGGGGCTCATTTAGTTGTGCTCCAGTGAACGTAGCGTCATAGATATAAAAAGAGAGCAACAATTCTCAATGCCAGCAGCCCGACGCGCAACTGCGGAATCGCAATATTGGTGTCCAAATTGTATGAGATTTACAATGGTTCGCCCAACGGCTCATCATTGTAAATCCCATATAATCGGGTCGCTCATATTGTAAATAATAAATACAGATCGTCCGCTCTTATGTATTCGATATAGCTTATTTTGAACCACATAGCAAATGTTCGGCTACATGGCCGAGTGGTAAGAGAGCGCGGCTTCGGGAGCAGGGTACCGGGTTTTATCGAAATGTTCAGTTTGTACTTCTTCTTTGTATGTTTTCTTAATCTTTTCCTCTGTCTTAAAGTTTTTGGAACCGCCTTTTATACTAGTTTTCCTCAAATCTGCCATCTCTCATTACACCCACTGCGCATGCTCATCGTATTACTCGTGCATTCTGAATTGCTAACGGACCTGAAACAACCATAGTGGCTGATCAAAGCCAGGACCTGAAACAACCATAGGGCTGATCAAAGCCAGGACCTGAAACAACCATAGGGGCTGATCAAAGCCAGGACCTGAAACAACCATAGGGGCTGATCAAAGCCAGGACCTGAAACAACCATAGGGGCTGATCAAAGCCAGGACCTGAAACAACCATAGGGGCTGATCAAAGTCAGGACCTGAAACAACCATAGGGGCTGATCAAAGCCAGGACCTGAAACAACCATGGAGGCTGATCAAAGCCAGGACCTGAAACAACCATGGGGGCTGATCAAAGCCAGGACCTGAAACAACCATGGGGGCTGATCAAAGTCAGGACCTGAAACAACCATGGGGGCTGACCAAAGTCAGGACCTGAAACAACCATAGGGGCTGATCAAAAACAGAGCCCAGTTAATCCACAGATTGAATTGGAATTTAGCGTGTTGGTTTTTGTGGAGCGAGGAAAACTCAAACAGCTGGGGCCCAAAGTCTTGAAATACTTTGTTCCCATAGCAACCTCATTACCCCTGTGCAATGTTGGTTACAAGTGCATAACAACTCTGACTTGCACCTAACATTGATACGGGGGCGGGATGTTTCAAGGATTGTTGGCCCTACTGTAGTTTTGAAATACTATAGTATTTCTTAGACTAACGATGTAGTTACGCTGCGACATCTTATTACCCGTGGAGTGACGGCCAACTTGAACATCTGTTCTTGTTTGGACTCATCAGCACGGCACGCGTAGCCTCACAACCACAAATTAGCCTAACTTCATGAGCATGAGCATCACTATTGGAATGCTGTTCCACGGGTAATAGGATGTGCGCATGCGTGTGAGATATCAGCTATATCGTGTGTGTAATGTTTAGGCTTCCTTGTCTCTTTTAGTTCTTCAGTTTGGGCTCGTGACTATGTTTGTAGCTGCCTTCCCATTGGCTCCTCTGTTGGCATTGTTAAACAACATCCTGGAACTGCGCTCGGATGCTATCAACTTTGTGGTGAATTACCGCCGACCGGTGGCACAGCGGGCTCAGGATATCGGGGCATGGCTCACTGTTCTCAGTTCGATCTGCACTGCGGCGATCATCCTGAACTCGCTCGTTATCGCTTTTACCTCCGAGTTTATACCAAGGTAGGTTGCGCCCCTGGATGTTCTTCTAACCGCAATTTTCTTTTCCGTTTTTAGTCTTTTTTTTTATCATTATTACTATTATTATTATTTGTGTATATGTTGCCTTAAACGTCAGCAGAGATTTATCTCATCACTGAATGTACCTTTCAGTCAAGTGTACAAGTACGCGTTCAGCCCGGACGGAAGTTTACGAGGTTATATGAATAATAGTCTGTCGTACTTTAACGTGGAAGACCTTGAAGCCGTATCACGACCTTATAATCCGTTCAAGAATCTACCCTACAACATGACATACTGCAGGTGAGAAAAAAACATGACGTTCTGTTAAAATATATCCACCGGTTTATGTTTCAGATGTTTATTCCAAAATATAAATAGTGACTAAAAACGTTATAAGTGGCAGAATCAAACGGCTCATTTTTCATGTGGTTGTCCGGTGGCCCAGTAGGTCGTAGCAAGCCATGGGCTGCAGCTCTCAATACAGACAGGACTACAAGAGCGGGATTTGAAAATTTACGATAGTTTCTCGTGGTATTGTCCTCCTATTTACCACGTGTTGCGTCATCGCGTGGGTAAAGTTGCTGTGAATTTCACAAAAACCTAAAAATAGAGAAGCGAGTGGAAAGTGATTGTAGCGCACGCAATCAATCGATGACGTAATCTACCGTGGTATGTTACGTAATCTACCGTGGTATGTCACGTAATCTACCGTGATATGTCACGTAATCTACCGTGGTATGCCACGTAATCTACCGTGGTATGTCACGTAATCTACCGTGGTATGTCACGTAATCTACCGTGGTATGTCACGTAATCTACCGTGGTATGTCACGTAATCTACCGTGGTATGTCACGTAATCTACCGTGGTATGTCACGTAATCTACCGTGGTATGTCACGTAATCTACCGTGGTATGTCACGTAATCTACCGTGGTATGTCACGTAATCTACCGTGGTATGTCACGTAATCTACCGTGGTATGTCTCGTAATCTACCGTGGTATGTCACGTAATCTACCGTGGTATGTCACGTAATCTACCGTGGTATGTCACGTAATCTACCGTGGTATGTCTCGTAATCTACCGTGGTATGTCACGTAATCTACCGTGGTATGTCACGTAATCTACCGTGGTATGTCACGTAATCTACCGTGGTATGTCCTTTTATTTCCAATGACAATCAGCCAATCAGAAAACGAGAAACTGCGCAGTTGTAACAGTTTTCAACAATATTTCCAAGGTATTTCCAACATATTTCCATCCGTTGGAATTGTGCAAAACCATGGAAATGCAAACTTCCAACTATTTTCCAACAAATGTCCATTCCATGGAAGACGTGCAGTTTTTCCAGTGATATTATCGTATTCACATCCATATTGGAGCAACAAAATGACATGAACGCTTGAATCGTCCTTGATAGTAATTTAACGACGTATTCGTCTCTACAGATTTAAGGAGTATGTCTCACCCTATCCACCGTACAGGTTCACGCTGCAGTATTACTACGTGCTAGCAGCCCGACTGGCTTTCGTCGTCGTGTTCAACGGAGTGGTTTTCTCTATTGTTAAACTGCTGGCTTGGCTTATCCCGGATGTACCCTACTCACTCGATATCAAGATCAAGAGAGAGGAGTATCTGGCACGAGAGAGCCTGCTGCAGAGTGAAATGGAGATCTGATTTCGTGAAGATCGGCATACAGGGAGATTACTAAGCGTAAAGACATCTAAGATTTGATTACGGCTTTATAAGTGTTTATACTGGTTTCATAATCAACTGGAGATATTTTACGTCTTTTACTTGGTATTTTACTTGGTACGTATTTAAGATGTCTCGATCGAAACTCCGAAGCCACTTTGCGAATTTAAACAAAATGTCGTAACTTTTAAGATGTTGGCTTGACTCTGCTCAAGTTCTCACAAACAGTACACAATTTATTGATGTAACTGATAATATCTAAATATTGATCTGATCACACATACTAATGACGTAATAGTGACGTAAGTCAATCCTACTTATTGATATTTAGAGCCATTACTCAAAATCTAGTCGAACGTTTTTTTTTAAATAACTAACTTAGAACACAGGCACAGTGCAAAATTTATCAAAATCCCTTGGGCGGAAATTGGCGAAAATATTGGGTTATGAATTTCTAACCAACCTAACGTTGTCAAAGTTGAAAGGACCATAGTTGTCTTTCAATAGCAGTAATTAGAATCCAAACTGATTAAAAGTATAACGGCCAAAGCTTACTTAATATTATTGATGCCAAATAAAATATATAGTAATTACCACTGCTGATGTATTGTTACTAAAACAACACGTACACCAAGATGGCGGGGTTACATAACCATGAGAAATACATTTATTTCTGCGACTCTTGCAAGCTCACCACATGATAAATATCCAATGAAAAGTCACCAAACTTGGTAAATTTACTAATTTCGATGTGCTCTTTCCTGTGATGGAGTTTATTTCTTACTGGTTAGACTATAATAGGACGTTTTTCCTTTTTTAAATCTTATTCAGATTTCCCAACTCCTTTGAGAATACCAAGACAATGGTCTAAATTAGAGGAACAAAAGAAATCGTTCAAAGGATTCTGGTAGTTGTAGTAACTGATGACGTCCGATTGACTTCACAATTCCGGCTCTAACTCGGTGTAAGAACCTCACAGACTGCGTCACAAAACTCCCTTTGTTAACCTTGAATAATTTGGGACTTAGAATATTTCCCGAGCACCCGAAGCGGCACTTATAAATTTTACAAGGAATTGGGTAGCCTCTACTTGAAAAAATAAATATCACTGCGCTCAGCGTAGGAATCGAACCCAGGAATATAAGATTTATAGAATGCCTGACACAACCCTATCCTAACCCTAACCGCGAGACCACGAGTGAATTCGCTTGGTGGCAATCGTTTTTTTCACGTATTTATATCAACTAATGATGAGTAGCTGCATAAATTATAGTATTATAGTATTCAATACACTATAATTGTAATACGACTACTCACCGAGCGCGCGAGGGCATGGTCTCTAGGGAATGGTTCTTACACCGAGGTAAACCCATAATTCCAGGCCCACACCAAGACTCGCGCTGACTTCCAACTGGAAACAGGAAGCTCAAAACGGATGTTTTCGTTAACTTTGACGCCTCTAAAATCGTCGAAGTTTAGTTTTTTTTTTCACTTTTATTTTTTCGAATTCTTAGTCAGGGCGCTATACAGAATCGATTAAAAAAATAATTTAGGGGGTTATAGGCACTTTAACTTTCTAATTACTTATTTCAGATAATAATCATATTGTCTACTTCTTCTGTAAAAAGCGTACAATAAACGAAATCTGTACCAGTATTCCTTGAATTACGAAGGAAGCTTAAATGTTGGCGAATACAAACAACCAAGAATATAACCTACACAGTAATTATAGTCTATAAATGACGCGCGGATCTTGCCCTTCAGTATCGTATCAGTGGCTGAAAAAATGCCCTCCAGAGGGGAGGGGAGGAGAGCATTGTGGTTGACCACGCAAGGGATTGTGGTCGAAACAGAGAATTGGCGCAATGAACCGTTGCGAGATTTTGTCCAAATTATCAATTGCCGCCCCGCTCGCTACGTAGCAAACAGTTAATTCTCAGAGACGTGCTTATTGTAATGACAGTTAGTTGGAAAGATAAATAAAAATATCGATATGTGTTGTTCTTTTTTTGAGAGGGGGGGGGGGGGGGGGGGAGAGGGGGGTGATCTTCGTTCATGCTTGTCCTCTCGTTTTAGTTTATCCCAGAATGCACGTTTATCAAACAGGAAATCATACTGAATTTCCTACTTTAAAGGGGCAGTGTCACTGTAATAGACTTTACTTCGCGTTCCGGGCCGGAAACTGCTATTTACCCCGATTTTGATATGAACTAACGAACCTCTAGACCATGTGGGATTCTTAAAATCAAAGCAAATATGCAAAAATGACTAATAAACAGTCTCCAGGGAATATATTGAAAATCCTTTCAAGCAAGCATTGAGGGATGGAAGTTTAACTGTTTGTATCCAATTAACAGCCACCAACTGAGCGATTACTCGGTACATGCGTAGTACCATGACATAGCCCTTTTAACGCACTGCATGCCGGTTAATCTCAGTAGTTCTACTCTCGCGTATTACTATGGTTAATGCATCGGAGACTTATAGATACTTAGAATAATGGCTCCCATTAAAGTGCCACCACGACGAAAATTTACCATTTCGATTTGCCTCTTTTTCAGTGTCAATTTAACAAATTGAAGTTAGTTTTTTATGTGTCTGTCCTAATATTGACAATGATTTTCGTCATAACATGGTCAAAATAGCTGTGGATCCACTTGGCGAAGACGCCTCGTGGATCCACAGCTATTTTGACCATGTTATGACGAAAATCATTGTCAATATTAGGACAGACACATAAAAAACTAACTTCAATTTGTTTTTTACAACAACAAAACACTTTTAGCTTCAAACGAGTGTGTACAAACTGCCTTTCGAGTCGAAAAGTCCAAAACGTAAACACGTCTTTCTGCTTTCCCGAACTCTATAAAAATACATAATCTACTCTAAGCTGTTTGTTTCTACTTAAGAACGTTATGTAAATATCCTGAATAAGAGATTTTAATCACGAACTAGAAGATTATGTATTTAATTCAAGACAATTTCTCGGTTCTAGTTCTAAAAGATCGGTAGAACTTGTCACAAAGTCAATCACAAATTAGCCGAAAATGCTTTGTTCGACTCGAGAGAAAGCTCAAATTTTGACAAATGGCACCACAGAAGGAAGTTTGACTCACCGATTAACTTTTCCCAGTGATGAAATGCTTTTAAAATCCTCATTTTCTTGATTTTTGGAACAGATGTGTACACAACCTGAATTCACAAATCTCTGCAAAGCCCGCTTCGAAAGCCGGCCGCGCGTCTGTTAAAATATTGCATATGAAAATTAGCCAATCAGATTGCGAGAAAATTGGCGGTTGTTGTAAAAATATATCTCAATCAGTATTAGAAATATCCGAAATAGTAAAAAATATTAAATGGCCAAGTTAAACCACAAAATGTTAGGAGAGTTTACCGGTAAAATCCTGTTCCCCGTTACTGGAAGCCGTTCTCAATATTCAGCGGAAGTGATGTCATACACTTAACACGACAACCTCATGGCGCGAAATAGTGTACATAAAAAGTAGCCAACCTCGCAAAGATAAATATAACTTTCTTCTTATGTACGTGAAGTCGTTTTTAGTAGAAATATGCCTCCAGGGTTGTGTTCTGCAGGCCAGCGTTGACATCACTTCCTCTGAATAAACCAATGTTTAAGGCTGAACAAAGGGAACGGCCTCTAGTAATGGCGGACGTTTAGATTTAATATTCGGAGCTCAAAAAATAAGACTTCCTGTCGTTGTATCGAAAAACAATTTGAACTGGTAATAATATACCAACTCTACTTTATGAATATGCAAAAACATTGATATGTCAAAATTTGATCGTTGTGGCACTTTAATGCTCTTCAGAATCGTTTTCTTTTTGTCAGCAAGATTACCGCTGATGAGCTCACACATACAATTGATGGTTTGCACGTTACGTCATAACCGCCATGTTGGTGTACAGTTAACAATAGACTTTTTGTTCTGTACACCAACATGGCCGCCATGCCCTTTGTCATTTGAATCTCTGGGGATTGAGTGCACACCATCTACAGGCAGTGGTGTTGATAAATTACGATATAGAGCGGCTTTCGATTGAGTGTCAAAGTAATTACATAGCTAATCACAGGAGCAAGTAAAAACACAATGAGCCAATCACGAACTGAAGTAATTCAAGATTAGTTTTAATTGAACCAATCACGAGGAAAACGCAATCATGGATAACTCTGGCTAAAATAAAACCTGATTGCGTGCAAGATTGCGTTTGGTTTTAGTGGCTGATAATTACAAAACATTTCTCACAGCAAAGCAACGCAACAAAACAATCACTCAGTTACTTTCAACACTCAATCGAAATCTACTCTATAGCTAACTACAGACTGAGAACGAAGACATGTAACTACATCTGTCAGTCATGCGGAACAATCAAGTGAAAAAGGGTGACATCTGGCTAATGTACCAATCAGGCAGCAGAGGATAGTCGGACATGCGCGCTTCCATGCGCGAGTAGGCGATTGATTCGCCTGGATTACTTGGCCCCCACTCAAACAAATACTGCACGGCACGATTACCTTCCACGCCATAACTATCCTCAACTACCACTCCTTTTAGCCACTGGAAGAAATCATCAACAAACCCAATACTTGCTCGTGGATCCCAGATTCTGAGGGCCTTGTTTATCGCGTACCGGCAGCTCATAGTCGGGTTTTGCACCTGATGTTGAATCTGGTCCCGCGCTACCCGTGAGAGCCGTACGAGTCGTGGGCCATCCCGAATGCCGTAGACGACTTGTTTCATACCCCAGCATACATGTGGTACCACCATTCACGTAGTTTATACATTGGAAACTTCCATTCATCTTGACCGGTGTAGTTCAGGCAAACCTTGAGCTCAATGTACTTACCCTATTGAACGAAACGTACAGTACTGTAAGACCAAACATTTTATCCCTAACCCTACCTACCGGTTTTATCCATGGACAGGAGCCCATTACCAGGAGCGTCCATATATACTATACCCGTGAGTCAGCGTATGACCGGTTTGAGCTGTTTTTAGAACATGTTTCCCGGGTAACTGCCTTCTGACTCTGCTGTGATCGTGCATATGCTTGCCGTAATTATCGAGATTAAGAATGATCTATTGTTCTTTGAGGTGATTTTACTAACGCTGCATTGTCCTGACTATGGTTTGATTGGATTCCCAAAGTGTGGGCTCGTGAACTCCCGTGAGATCTGTTCTAAATATAGCTCAATCCGGTCATACGCTGACTCACAGACCTAGTATGGGAGATGGACGCTCCTGGTAGTGGGCTCCTGCCATGGGCATTTAACAACACTGATTTGAATTTCGCGCCACAACAAACGTTATGGAGTACTCAAGTGGACCATATCCTGTTAATGTTGCGGACTCTCTCGACTCCAAGCGCTTCGTTATCAAAAGCCGCAAATGTTTAAGTCAAACTTAGTACTGGGGAGAATACCTTCGCAAAGGATTCTGGGTAGGGAGGGAAGAAGCTTCTGTCTTTTGCACTCGCTGTTCTTTCTATCATTATAGGAACTGAAATTCTTTCATGACAAAACGTGTTCGGTCTAAAATGGGAGGTAAGTAAACAATGGACGTATCATGTGATACCAGACTTTTCTCGGGTCGATGAATATTGATCGAATGTTAAACAAAATAATTCTTTGACGGTCAGACAAAGGACTACCTAGAGTTACTCAAGCGAAAGGCTGGGATTGACAACTGATTGACGTCTAAGCTCTCGTGGCTTGTTTGCAAACATGAATTAATACAACATGAATGGTGTTTAATAAAAAAGACAATTGATCAACTTTCGGCCCGTTCTCGATTCTCCAGGAACTTTATTTTGTAGTTCGTTTGTTCATAGAATCATGTTCACATACAAACGGCAGAGTTTACTAAAACAGTCAACTCATCAAAGTGTGAAACGAGCAGAACCTCGATTTTCAGGCTCGTGTAAGTGTACATGTAGCCTCAGGCGTTCCTCAGCAGCTGTACTTGGGCCTCTCAATCATGTTCCTTATCTACGCTAATGACATAGGGGACCAAGTATCCTCAACCATCAAGCTATTCGCAGATGACCGTCTGTTGTATAGGCAAATAGAAAGCGAAGAAGACGCAGCACAACTTCAGGCCGACGTCACTAGACTTAATAGCTGGGCTAACAAATGGACTTCAATCCCACCAAGTGCTATGTGTTGAGAATGTCACGATCAAGGAAGATGTATTCCATTCACCACAACTATAACATCAATGACACCATTTTGAAACGGCTGTAAATAACCATCTATACCTTGGGGTGCATTTCCCAAGTGACTTGCGATGGAATGTACATGTCAGTAAAGTTACAAGTAAAGCAAATGGCACTTTGGCCTCAATTCAATTCAAATTATTATTATTTAAACACGGAAATTTTAACAGTAGAACTGAACTGATTTACATAAAAGCCGTGTTGATACTATCTAAAAACGATAAGTAAACCATTTTTTACTAGCCGCATATAAGTATAAAATATTTACAATGATGTATCAGAAAAGCCATGTTATACTAGCCGCATATAAGTATAACATATTTACAATGATGTGTCAGAAAAGCCATGTTATACTAGCCGCATATAAGTATAAAATATTTACAATGATGTGTCAGAAAAGCCATGTTATACTAGCCGCATATAAGTATAAAATATTTACAATGATGTATCAGAAAAGCCATGTTATACTAGCCGCATATAAGTATAACATATTTACAATGATGTATCAGAAAAGCCATGTTATACTAGCCGCATATAAGTATAAAATATTTACAATGATGTATCAGAAAAGCCATGTTATA
Organism: Actinernus sp. WN-2022; assembly: GCA_030867875.1. NCBI lineage: Eukaryota > Metazoa > Cnidaria > Anthozoa > Actiniaria > Actinernidae > Actinernus > Actinernus sp. WN-2022. The sequence goes on from JAOWCC010001634.1 coordinate 59,614,923, forward strand.
CTAGCCGCATATAAGTATAAAATATTTACAATGATGTATCAGAAAAGCCATGTTATACTAGCCGCATATAAGTATAACATATTTACAATGATGTATCAGAAAAGCCATGTTATACTAGCCGCATATAAGTATAAAATATTTACAATGATGTATCAGAAAAGCCATGTTATACTAGCCGCATATAAGTATAACATATTTACAATGATGTATCAGAAAAGCCATGTTATACTAGCCGCATATAAGTATAAAATATTTACAATGATGTATCAGAAAAGCCATGTTATACTAGCCGCATATAAGTATAAAATATTTACAATGATGTGTCAGAAAAGCCATGTTATACTAGCCGCATATAAGTATAACATATTTACAATGATGTGTCAGAAAAGCCATGTTATACTAGCCGCATATAAGTATAAAATATTTACAATGATGTATCAGAAAAGCCATGTTATACTAGCCGCATATAAGTATAACATATTTACAATGATGTGTCAGAAAAGCCATGTTATACTAGCCGCATATAAGTATAAAATATTTACAATGATGTATCAGAAAAGCCATGTTATACTAGCCGCATATAAGTATAACATATTTACAATCATGTGTCAGAAAAGCCATGTTATACTAGCCGCATATAAGTATAAAATATTTACAATGATGTATCAGAAAAGCCATGTTATACTAGCCGCATATAAGTATAACATATTTACAATGATGTGTCAGAAAAGCTAATGCTAAAGAGAATTAGAAATATCGCTAAATAAAAATAAAAAATACAATAAGTCTAATATTGTCTAATTTATTTGCTAAGCCGAAGACAATGCAGTCGAACGATGCAATATTTATCTAAGGATAGAGGCAGTTCTTCTTTGTTTCTTAAACATATCTAGGGACTTCGTCTCACGTACCCCATTGGAAGCCCATTCATAAGAGAATTTTTTCTTAGTAAATTCTGTGTTTGGTTGGGGCAAACAGAGTTTTGTGTTTGACCTCCTAAGATTATAATGATTGAGCTTCCAATCGTGGTAAATAGCTCAGCTAAACAAGATGGCGCACAAGTATTTTGAATTTTATGTATTAAAACTCTTTTTCTGTTAGCCCTCCTAGCATCAAGTGTCTCCCAGAAGAGAATCTCGAGAACTAGTTTTGAGCTCGTTCTATAGTCCGCCCCAAGAATGAGTCTAGCGGCCCTATTTTAAAATTTCTGTAATTTATCAGAGGAATTTATCACATGTATCCCACACTTCACAACAGTATGCTGTACTTGGGCCTCTCAATCATGTTCCTTATCTACGCTAATGACATAGGGGACCAAGTATCCTCAACCATCAAGCTATTCGCAGATGACCGTCTGTTGTATAGGCAAATAGAAAGCGAAGAAGACGCAGCACAACTTCAGGCCGACGTCACTAGACTTAATAGCTGGGCTAACAAATGGCAAATGGACTTCAATCCCACCAAGTGCTATGTGTTGAGAATGTCACGATCAAGGAAGATGTATTCCATTCACCACAACTATAACATCAATGACACCATTTTGAAACGGCTGTAAATAACCATCTATACCTTGGGGTGCATTTCCCAAGTGACTTGCGATGGAATGTACATGTCAGTAAAGTTACAAGTAAAGCAAATGGCACTTTGGCCTCAATTCAATTCAAATTATTATTATTTAAACACGGAAATTTTAACAGTAGAACTGAACTGATTTACATAAAAGCCGTGTTGATACTATCTAAAAACGATAAGTAAACCATTTTTTACAATGATGTATCAGAAAAGCCATGTTATACTAGCCGCATATAAGTATAACATATTTACAATCATGTGTCAGAAAAGCCATGTTATACTAGCCGCATATAAGTATAAAATATTTACAATCATGTGTCAGAAAAGCCATGTTATACTAGCCGCATATAAGTATAAAATATTTACAATGATGTATCAGAAAAGCCATGTTATACTAGCCGCATATAAGTATAACATATTTACAATGATGTGTCAGAAAAGCCATGTTATACTAGCCGCATATAAGTATAAAATATTTACAATGATGTATCAGAAAAGCCATGTTATACTAGCCGCATATAAGTATAACATATTTACAATCATGTGTCAGAAAAGCCATGTTATACTAGCCGCATATAAGTATAAAATATTTACAATCATGTGTCAGAAAAGCCATGTTATACTAGCCGCATATAAGTATAACATATTTACAATGATGTGTCAGAAAAGCTAATGCTAAAGAGAATTAGAAATATCGCTAAATAAAAATAAAAAATACAATAAGTCTAATATTGTCTAATTTATTTGCTAAGCCGAAGACAATGCAGTCGAACGATGCAATATTTATCTAAGGATAGAGGCAGTTCTTCTTTGTTTCTTAAACATATCTAGGGACTTCGTCTCACGTACCCCATTGGAAGCCCATTCATAAGAGAATTTTTTCTTAGTAAATTCTGTGTTTGGTTGGGGCAAACAGAGTTTTGTGTTTGACCTCCTAAGATTATAATGATTGAGCTTCCAATCGTGGTAAATAGCTCAGCTAAACAAGATGGCGCACAAGTATTTTGAATTTTATGTATTAAAACTCTTTTTCTGTTAGCCCTCCTAGCATCAAGTGTCTCCCAGAAGAGAATCTCGAGAACTAGTTTTGAGCTCGTTCTATAGTCCGCCCCAAGAATGAGTCTAGCGGCCCTATTTTAAAATTTCTGTAATTTATCAGAGGAATTTATCACATGTATCCCACACTTCACAACAGTAACCCAAGTGGGTTTGCACAAGAGAATCATAGATTTTCATTAGTGTATTTTGACAAACAAATGGCCTGGCCCTCTTGAGCGTCCCAGACCTGACACTGTTTTCTTTGTTATGTGGTTAATGTGTTCTTCCCATCTTAAGTTTTCATCGATTTCAAAGTTAGTTCTTCATTCAGATTTGCCAATCTTTGTTTAGAGCCAATCATCATAAATTCTATTTTTGCGATATTTAAATTTGTTGGCTGTAAGCCAATTGTTGATTTTATGTAGTTCACAGTTTGTTCTATGTGAAACGTCATTAATATCCGATCCGCAAAATGTGACGTTTGTATCAACGGCAAAAAGACAGGGTGTTGATGTATCTAAGCAGTTTGGCAAGTCATTTATGTAGACAAAGAAGAGCAGTGGCCCGAGGATTGATCGCTGTGTGACCCCACAGGTAATTATACTCTCTTGGACACTGTATCCTCTACTGCGCATGTCTGATATCGATTTGAAAGATAGGACTGCAGCAGTTCGAGCGATCTGGAATTTACTCCATAAAGCTTCAATTTTTCCAATAATATAACGTGGTTCACGGTATCGAAGGTTTTTTTAGGTCGAGAAAAATAACAATATTAAAAAGCCCCCGATCCATGTTCACCAACCACGGATTGGTTGACTTATCAAAGCAGTCATTGTTGAATGGAGTTTCCTGAATCCAAATTGGTTAAGAGATCATGATTAGATAGGTAATTATATAGTTGGTCATTTAAAATTCTCTCGAATATTTTACTAATGACTGGCAGAAAAGAAATCGGTCTATAATTATCTATCTCATGTCGAGGGCCGCTTTTGTGCAAAGGAGTAACGCGGGCTCTTTCCCATTCCAGAGGGAAATATGCCTGAGTCAATCACAGCGTTAAAAAGAAAAGTGAGAGAGTCCGATATGACTGGAGCTGCGGCTTTTAATTTTTTTGCAGAACTGAATTCTATCAAGACCGGTAGCTTTCTTCGAAGACAGTTTTTCTATAGGTTTGAGCACTTTTGATGTGCTTGTAAAGCTGAACTCAAAAGCACAAGGGGCTTGATTAATATATTCCTTGAAATCATTTGAATTAGACCCTGAGGTTTAAGCTAGTTTAGCGCCAATCTCTAGAAAATGATTATTGAATTTATCCGCAATCTCAGCAGGTGATGAAAATGTAGTTTCATCATTTCATGCACCGGCTGATGTTGTTCCCTTGGGGTCACTTCTGTTTATTTCTATTTCTTTCTTTTCTATTTCTATTTCTATTTCTTCCTCTGCCGAAATCTTTCTATCTGCTCAAAGAAGGCAAAGAACAAAGCCTACAGGACCTTAGTAAGACCACAACTCGAGTATAACTCTGCAGTGTGGGACCCGCATACGGCTCAGAACATCAAGAAGCTCAGAGCCCGGGGGGGGGGGGGGTACTTACATGAAAAATGGGTATGTATGTGAGGCCAAGAGGCTCAAACCCTGACCCTGTTTGACCCATTCCGAGCTCCAAAACCCTGATTGCCCCCTTTTTGGAAAAAAAAAACCTGAATGCCCCTTCTTTAACTTGTTTTCAAAACAAGGTCGGATATATATCCCGGCCGGTATACCGCGTACCGGGATTGCATGCAAAATACGGAACATTTCAAGTCGGGACGTGGCATTGGGTAAACAAATCAACAGATGAAGTACATAGATAAGTACTGAAGTACGGGAACCTCAGTGCTTGCATGTGGGCAGGCGATCAAAATGCGGCAACAGAATGTCTTTTTTTGACATAGTAGCTAAAAAAACACCTAACTGCTTAAAAAATACTGAACCCCGACCCTGACTGCACCCAAATTATACTCAAATCCTGACCCTGATCTGCCCAAATCAGGCCAAAACCCTGACCCTACCTGCCCAAACGGAGCTCAAAACCCTGACCCACCCGGGCGGCACATACATAATACGTCACAAACAGGAATACCCCCCCGGCGCTCAGAGGACGTACAACGGCGTGCAGCACGCTTTGCCCATAACAACTACGACTACCGCCACGCCATCAAGAACTGGAATAAGCTTCCGGAGCGCGTAGCGACTTCCGACAAGTTCGGACCCGCTGTGAAAGATTTCTTTTCAAGGGACTAACTTATTCATTTCTTTGGATATTTATACATTTATTATTTTTTGATATCACTTGATTATTTATCATCACTGCAATTGCACTGAATTTTTTTAACACACCCACTGGGCTTCTGTGATTTTGCTGAAAAGGCCACTACGGAGTATTTTGATATATATAGATAGATTTTGAGGTTAAGTCTGGCCAAACCGAGGATCAAAGCGTTTAAACGAACGTTTGAATCACATGTTATAAATGGGAGGTGCTTACAACAGGAGACTCGGAACAATCAAAGAAAGGAGGTGGGCGTAAAAACAATAATAATAATAATAATAATAATAAACTTTATTTAAGTGTCAATATGAACATAGCTGACTATACAGTCTACTAATTGGGGACACTATTTATACCTATAGGAATAATAAATAATATAATATCCTAACTATTATCATATAGAATGTAAAATATGCTATACTAATTAAAAAATGCTATGATCCTATATACAATAATAAAGAATTCAATGTAAACAAGAAAACGTCTGTAACTCTAAGTTAAACTTATATATTATATAAAATATACGGAGTAATGGAATAATTAATATGTGCTAAATGTATATTACCAATCTAGTTTGAACATAGAAAGCAATTGTCACAGTTATCTGTCAGGAGGTCAGCGATGTCAATTTTCCTAATACATTTACGAAAGTTCTTAAGTCTAGGTAATGTCCTGACACTGGTGCTAAGTTTTGACCATAACATAGTTCCGAAGTAGCTTATGGTATGTTTACCATATGATACAGTGTTGAGTGAATCTGGGAATTGTAAAATCTGCATTTCTTAGGCTATAGTTACTATTACTAGTTGTGAATAAATCCTGAATATACTTAGGACATAAATTATTCTTGACTTTATACATTAAAATTCCAATGTCTTGTAATCTCCTATTATAAAGAGTAGGAAGACCAGCAGTTTGTAATAATGTGAAGTAGTCCATTGTCTTATTGCAGTAGACAGCACGCAGTGCTCGTTCCTGCACTCTCTCTAGTTTTCTGCGGTCTGATGCCCGGCAAAAATGCCAGACAGTATGACAATAAGTGAGGTGTGGGAGAATGGCTGAAATGTATAATCGTAGCTTAGCCTGTGTGGGTATCATATTACGTAAACGCATGATAACACCCACTTGTTTGCTAGATTTCTTACAAACATTACTAATATGGTTTTTTTAATTTAACTGATCATCTATGATTACGCCCAATAATTTAAGTTCGGACGAGGTGTTAACTTTCCTATCCATAATAACAACTTCAATATCCTTGTTCTTATTTGATGGTCCAATAGTTAGAGCCTGGTACTTATCGAAGTTTCCCATCAATAAATTATCCTGGTACCACCTAGATATGTCCTCACCTTCCCTATTAAGTGTTATTTCAACCTCTTGTATAGGGTTGTTTATTGTCTATAGCTGATGGTCGTCAGCATACATAGTGAGGTTGCAATTTTTAACGTTATATGATAGATCATTCTGGAAGATGTTCCACATCAAGGGACCTAGGGTAGAACCTTGTGGACAACCTCGTTTGACTTCTTTCCACGTACTGGTGATAGATGATCCTAGCCTCACTCTATTCAAACGTTGATTGAAATATGATCGAAAGAGTTCCAGTGTATTATCTGATAATCCATAAGCCTTCAGCTTTCTAATTAATAATGGTGGATGGAGTGAATCGAACGCTTTACTCATATCAGTTGATAGTACGCCAACAAATTTCTTCTTATCAACAGCCCATTTCCAGTTTTCAACAAGTTTCAACAGACTTGTCTCACAACTATGTTGTTTACGATAAGCCGTTAACTTATGACTTAGATCAGGATCAAGCTGTTCTGTGAGTTGAGTACTAAGTAACTGTTCATAGATCTTGTCGACTGTAATTAGGACTGTTATGGGTCTGTAATTCTTATCTTCCAGATGATCGTCTTTTTTAAATACTGGTGTCCAGTCACCTTTCTTCCACTCAGAAGGCCAGTAGCTTCGCCTTATGCTTTCATTGTAGATCTTTGTCAATGATGGTGCGAGTTCGTCAGCTGCTTCTTTTAGAATTTTGTTAGGAATGTGATCATGTCCAGTACTTTTATAAGGATTAAGCTTCATGAGAGCTGTTCGAACCTCCTCTGGTGTTACATCTTTAAATTCAAATGGGTTAATATCTACTTTGTTTACGTTGGAACATATATCCATTGCCATATTTGCAAAATAATTAGCAAAATGTTCTGCAACCTTCCGTTGATCCAAATCTCAATCCTATCATTTAGATTAAGATTTATTACTGATTTATTACTGAACTGCTGAACTGTTAGCGGGAAATGTAATACAGTGAAACTGTGTATTTTAAAGTTCACGGATCTTTTTTTGTATTACGCCAGTGCCAAGACGTCAGTGGCGTAGCCAGGTTTTAGAAATGTGTAGGACAAAACAACCGCTCCGTAAGGGTTGCTTCTTGAGGGGTTCGGAGGAGCATGTCAGATTTAGCCTTTCGTAAATGCCTTCTGCTGCACTTTAAGGTCATGTTTTGTGCATTGCGATAGCTCCACAAGCCCAACATTCATTTGTAATAAGACAAGTAGGCTGTAAAATGTGTAGGCCCGGGTCTAAAGGCTAGTGTTACGCGACAATAATCACGCAACATATTTTTATTATTTTTATCATTGAAGTCATATCCTAAATTTAATCTATTATGAATAATTGTAGACAGTCTTCAAGTGCTAGTGTCTGAAAATGAGCAACCTTTGGAACTAGGAGAAAACTTGCTGACTTGCTTAGGTTGTACTTAATTTACACTTTTGGCTACGCAGTTCATTTTGAGCGCTTCGATGTGCTTTTATAATTAAGTGAGTCCATTTTGGGATACCATGAATTAATAGAACGTTTATGAATTAGTTGCATATTCTTAGTTACGCTTTTTAATATGTCTATATGAAACAAAATATGAAAAAGTTGGGAATCTCGTGATTAGTTAAACAAATGAATGATTGACACTTGAGCTTGTAGCCTCGGCATCAGGATTGTAGCCTTGGCTGTTTCAGGAACAGGCAGTATCACACCAGCCTGCGTACCTACATTAAATTGGCATCATTGACAACTTTATCAAAACATCAAAACTATGCAAAGAATGAAAAGAAAAGGAGATAGCTCCTCAAAAGTTACCTAATCTAAGGACTCCCGCGGGCATACTGTCTGGTCCGAGAACATAAAGGAAAGCCAAAAAGTTCTGTAAAATATAGTTAGTATCTCGTTAGTCTGTAGTTAGTCAGTAGTTAGTCCGTAGTAGCAGTGTAATGTCATATGCAAGAAGAAAGTAAAAAGAAGAAAGTAAAAAGAAGCCAGAAGTGAAGATCCGGGGTCGTAATACCTCCCGTAACATTGGTAGAGAAATCCGTGTCTTATAAAGAACACCGAACATTCTCTTCGTAACACTAGTTACGCACCTGCAAGTCGTAATGTAAAGCGCGCTGCAATTCACTCATGTCAGTTTTTCATCTAGCCTCCGATGCAGACGTCTTATGTGGTTCCGTTTCCTCCTTCCCTATTTCCCTCCGACCCTCCCTATCTTCCACACACACGAAACCACATAAGACGTCTGGATTGGAGGTTATTTCTCATCGTTAAAGCCAACTTACTTACATTTTCAATACAATCGACTTCGGCTCTTGTCAATACACGATGCCGTCCACCAAACAGGCCCTTCGCGACACTGTAGAACCCTTGCCGTCCTTCCACTCTAGTAGCACCTGTAGACACCGCTCTTACTGCTGTACTGCGCTCATAGGGGACAGATACCAACTCCTCGAACTTTTTCCCCATGTAGGTAATCTTTTTTAATTCCTCCTCCCTATCGCGACAGCCAAGTTTTGGTTCCCTTGTAGAGCTTCCCAATTCTATAGGCTTTTTCTCCTCTACATGACTGATGTAAATAGTCCCGTTGTATCGAGTAGCGTACATTTTCCAGGTCTGTTTATGGCTGTCTGTGTCAAAGACTGTCGCCAGTAGTTTTTTTCATAGCTCCTCGAGCGAGTACGATCTCTGCCTCCAAACTAGTTAAAATCAAATAGTAATTAATTAATGAATTTATTAGAGTTTAGTATATTTGAAGGTTATAATTTGATCCTAATCCTGATTTAAACCTTTTTTCCCTTATGTCAACCGAATTAGATGCAATCTAATAGCTAGTTTCTACACTGTCTCACAACACTGTCATGTAAAAAAAATCACCTATGGCAAAACGTGTCCCAGTCTTGTCAAACCTGTTTCCCAATCATATCAACTCTATTTTCTAATCGTGTCAAACCTGTTTTCTAGTCGTGTTAAACCCGTTTTCTAACCGTGTCAAACCTTTTTCCAATCGTGTCAAACCTGTTTCAGTCTGAATCATGTCAAACCTGTTTTCTAATCGTGTGAAAACTATTCCAGTGTACTTTGTTTTTCCTCGTGCCATAGCTATTCTACTTGTCAAACTCTTTATTAGTGCCAAAATTCAATTTTATTTTATAAATATGGATTCCTACCAACACTCAGGATCTTAAAATAACTGAGTAGAAGGTGCAGCTTTTGTGAAACAACTGCAAATGGTTAGACCTTCGCTTCATCTCGGATAAGGACGTAAAATTGTAGGTCTCCCATCGGCCTCACGTTTATCAGTCTCACCAGACTCTCACGAGTTGGCCATTGCTAAACAATATACTGGCTATGAAAATTCGGGATCAAGTAAGGAACCATCGACATATTCTTAGTGCCTATATAAGCCCACTTTTTTAATCATTAAAATCAATTCTACAGCAAGTAAATAGTTGAATTGTAAAATATTTCTTGATTTGACTGCTACGTCTATGAATTATGGAGGTTTCTATTTCCAATATGCTAATTATGTGATGTCATGAGACGTCATTTATTATGCCGTCATTGTATACACATCCATGTTATATGTGAGGCTTATGATCAGTAACTGTATCTGTATTTTGTACAAATCAGAAATAGTTTCACTCACAAGGAGAAATAAATGACAGTAACTCGTAGGGTCCTCGTATAGAAGCAACACTAGCTCAAATCAATAAATAGTTTACTATTCACTTCGGGTACGCCACGCAAATCTGGGCGCCACAGGCCATTGCTTCAATTACTAGGTTAGAAAGAATTCAGAGGCGTGCCACAAAATACTAGTTAACTTACCGTTTTCTTGTTCTATTAACTATAATCAGGGGGGACGGCGGAGCGAAATTTCAAGGGGGGAGGGAGGGGGCTAAAAATTGTCATTGAGCCGGTAGTGACTTCTAAGACTATAGTTTGGTCATAGGCAAAAAAAGTTTTGGCCAAAAAGTGGAGAGGGGGTGGGGCTATAGCCCCCTCAAAATCCCCCCACCCCCGGCTGCGCCGTGCCTGAGAATGATAGGTTACAATCTCTGCCACTCGTTTGACTCGTTTTTACAGACAAATGTATGGAAAACTGAAAACATGATTGCACGCTTCCCAGTATAGCTACATCCCTCAAATTTTGATCAGTTAATATTTTACCTGCAGACAGTGAATATTTCAGAAATTCGATTTTACGGAAGTTATGTACCGATTAATTCGAAACATCAACCCCTCCCCCCGGGCATTTGAACTTTTCAGTGGAGTTTGGACTAGCTGTTCAAATTCCCCTCCCCCGGGCCAAAAATGTCAGTTCAAATGCCCTATCCCTGTGCACTGCACGGTCATATTAGGCGATCAAATCAGTGCCCCTACCCCCGAGACAGTAGTACTGAGTTGTAGTGACACCGCATTTAACAGACAGTTTAGGCCAGGCAAGTAAAAAAAACATGTTTATCCCGGTCCGGATTTCCAAAAAAACGGAGCGTGCGGCCCTCTTTATTTGTTATTTTCAACTTTTTATAACATAACACAAGTATTGATGTCTTTTATGTCTCTGATATGGCTTTATGGATATGCCTTTGCTTATCAGGGAACACCACTTAAACCTTCATGAAGCGGTAAATCTCTGATCTTTTAATATACGTACTGGTGTGGCCGAAAATCTCTCGTGTTTCCATGCCATGGTCTGTTTCCCTTCTGGATGCATTCATTACACAACGGGTAAAGTTCCCTAAAGTCAAATTGCATTTGTTACCACAATACAATAGGAACTGAATGGAGTTAACTGACTACTGCCAAACGGCCTTAAAAATAACTGACAAATTACGATTTTTTTACTGACAACTGCCGAACCTAACAATAACTGACAAATTCGGTTTTTGTGGGTCAAACATTGTAAATTTTCTCTAGGGCTAACTGACAAATGGCCAAACGTTTAACTGACATGTAGACCCCCCATTCAGACCCTCATACAAGCACCACATGGAGCATCAAACACAACAAATTTAATTTCTCGAGGGAGATTCTATTGAGGACCCGATAGATTATAACAAATAAGGAGGAGGCGGCCTAAAAAAAGAAAGGACGCGGGGACGATAAACATGTTTTTTTTACTTGGCCTTAAATATTCGTAAGCAATTTACATTTAGATTTTAATACCTTCAAAATAATACAGCACAAAGCTTTCAATAGAGACCCCTTTTTGAAGCCAGTTGGCTTGTAAAAGCAGAGTTGTGTCCTTTGAAGACGTCTAAAGTGACCTCCCATTCCAATTCCGCAATGATTTCGATTGAGGGAACCACGCAACACATAACACTGATGAAATCGACTCGTTCAAATTCTCCCCACCCCTCCCATCTGGTGTCAAATTCCCCACCCCCAGGACAGCCACCGATGTCAAATTCCCCACAGAAACGAGTCAAATGCCCGGAGTAAGCCTGGGGGTGTTGATGTTTCGATTTGATCGGTGCATTTGGCGTCGGATTCCCTTACAAACACTGTATTTCGCGCCATGTTTGCACCCCTTTCAAAATGTCGGAATTAATTACCTGAATTTTCTTTCATCCAACACATGAAACATATGGCTATGCTCTGTTATGCAAAAGTTGTTTCATGTACAACAACCGAAAATGCTAATTAACTGACACGCACCAGACGCCAGAGTCTAACACAAGTTTTCATAATTTTTAATAGTTCCATGAAGCTCTATATTCGAAATAAGTTGCATGACGATTCTAATGGAAACCTAGCCAGTTGTAAACCACAACCGACTGTCTAACGATAGTATGGTCTTGCCTCAGTGATCGCCTTCTGTTTGTTTGTTGAACTGATCGGAAGGTCGAAAGCGAAAACGACATTGGACTGTTATTGAGCATTAGCAAAACATGAGTTCAATAAAGGCTAACAAGGAATTCTTCTGGGCTATCGGTGCATGTCTTTCACAACTAATTAGTGGGAAATTAGTGTAAAACAAGCCACCCACTAAATGTTTAACTGAAAAAGACTTCACTCGAGACTTACCGCTTCTTAACTGTTGCGCTGGAAGAAACCTGCATTGTTAATTGTTCCTTGTTCAAAATTATCCAATGCAAAAACTGGTCGAGTGGTCTGACGAGGTCCCTATGAGTAAATTCCATTCTGTGTGGATTAAATCCAGCAGTGAGATCACTGCCACACATACTATAGTAGGCATGTCCTAGACGGTGCAGCTCTCTGGTGTCGTCGTTATGAAAGTTTCCCTGTCCATCGATCGAATACGAACCTAATTCAGTACAAGAGAAATCAGTAGTGGAGGCGTTGAGGTAGCTTTGTGGCGAATGTACAGGTCGGTAACGTTTATGCTGTGCAAATGCCATGTCGCTAACGGTGAAGTTATCAGATTCACCTATTACAGTTTCAGCTTTGCAGTGTCTAACGAAATAAGGTCAAGCTCATTAGGATGATGATGAGAGGGGAGGGATGGGGAAGGCTGAATGGAAATCGCGTGGCAAGGGGGAGATCACAGCCGGAAAATGTTAATCCAGGGGCCAATGGGAATCTTGCAGTTATACTCTACAAATGCAAAAAAGACTAATATAATGGTTTCAAAGAGCACACCAAAACTATTGCAGGCAATTTTTTTCTTACAAAGTTACGAGCTAGCAAGGCTTGGCAAGGCTATCTTGGATGCCGCTGAGAGGTTCTACTGCCCTCTCTAAGCCAACGCAGCGAGGAGCGAAGCGACATACAAACGTCTGTACGTAAATTTTCGAACTTTGTTAGCTCGTAACTTTGTCGGTGTCTATTAAAGTATCTGCTCACACTCTGAGTTGGTCATTCTAATACGCTCTCTTATGAGTTTTGATCAGTAATTTTTAAAACTACCTGCAGAATCCCCATTTAATAAAATGGCACATACGTGGAAGAAACAATCGGGCCAGCCTTGTAAAATACACGTGTAAATTGTTTATTGAATGTATACAATATGTAGGCAGTGAACAACTCGAAAGCTTCACGGCTACTTTGGTCACTGCGCACTGAATTACTTTTTTTCTTTTGTTACTTACTATTACCTACCTATCTTCTATAACTGGTCTTGTATTGTCTCTAATCCCTGTATTCTTGAATCAGTGTAAAATAGAATGAAACTTGACTTGGCCCCAGGTGTTGATTACATATACATTGTACATATTAGGAGTGACACAGACCACTATCCAAAACCTCGGCTCCTATGTGCTCACCTTTGAAAAATCATATCTGCAATTGTATATATTTTTTCAGCGATAGCATTTGGTGTAATATACTTAATGAAAGATTGAATTTAATGTTAAAACCTTGTAAACAATTCTCTGGAGCGTTTTTTTTTTAGAAAACCTGAAATTTTGAGGTTTTTGCCATTCGAAATTTTACTCTCTCGAAAGGAATATTCACAACTTTTTTTTCTGTTTTTGCTAGCACAATTTTATTTAGCATCAATAATATTAAGTAAGCTTTGGCCGGAATACTTTTAATCAGTTTGGATTCTAATTACTGCTATTGACAGAAAACTATGGTCCTTTCAACTTTGACAACTTAGGTTGGTTAGAAATTCATAACCCAATATTTTCGCTAATTTCCGCCCAAGGGATTTTGATAAATTTTGAACTGCTTCCAGTTGTTTAAAAAACAACCGTTCGACTAGATTTCGAGCAATGGCTCTAAATGTCAAAAACGTAGGATTGATTACGTCACTAGTATCTGTGGTCAGATCAATATTTTGATATTATCAGTTGCATCGATAAATTGTGTACTGTTTGTGAGAACTTGAGCAGAATCAAGCCAAGATATTAAAAGTTACGGCATTTTGTTTAAATTCGCAAAGAGTTTCGATCGAGACACCTTAACAGAGGAATGCGTACCAAGTAAAATACGTAAAAAAAAGTGTATACTGCATCCATACTTAATAAGTTGATATGAAACCAGTATAAACAAATCAAATAATCACATCTTAGATGTCTTTACGCTTAGTAATCTCCCCTGTATCCCGATCTTCACGAAATCAGATCTCCATTTCACCCTGCAGCAGGTTCTCTCGTGCCAGGTACTCCTCTCTCTTGATCTTGATATCGAGTGAGTAGGGTACATCCGGGATAAGCCAAGCCAGCAGTTTAACAATAGAGAAAACCACTCCGTTGAACACAACGACGAAAGCCAGTCGGGCTGCTAGCACGTAGTAATACTGCAGCGTGAACCTGTACGGTGGATAGGGTGAGACGTACTCCTTGAATCTGTAGAGACGAATACGTCGTTAAATTACAATCAAGGACGATTCAAGCGTTCATGTCATTTTGTTGCTCCAACTGTTGGATGTGAATACGATAATATAACTGGAAAAACTGCACCTCTTCCATGGAATGGACATTTGTTGGAAAATAGTTGGAAGTTTCAATTTCCATGGTTTTGAATAATTCCAACGGATGGAAATATGTTGGAAATACCTTGAAAATATTGTTCTCAAACTCATTAATAATTCATGAGATAGTCATCCAATGGAGGAACTGTATTTGGTCACATGCATGGGTCTTGACACCGGGTGAAACCCTTGTGTTTGATCATGTTTCCAACCCTAGTGTTCAATATTTCTTAATCATCATATTCATGAACCACTAACTAATTACATACTGATAAACTACAAGGAGCGAAGAAGTAAAGAAATAAAGAATGACATAGAAAGAAAAAGTCTGCCTCCACTGGAGTTCGAACCACGACCCTTCCGACTGCTTGTACTAACTCTTCTCCACTACTCTACTAGTACGCTAGTTGAAATCAGTGCCATCAAAAAAAGAATAATAAGCCATCCATTGAATAATTAGATACAACAGTCAAATGGTAAACAATACTTGCTAATGAAGTTTGAAAAGAAACGTATGTAAATTGTCGGTTTTGCATTCGCATGAGAAGACATGTCAAACACTCATTGTTCGTCTTTCATCAGGGGATTCCAAATATTTCGAAAACAATAATATTTGGAACCCCTGATGAAAGACTCCAATTCGTGTTTGACATAGTTCTTCTCAAACTCATTAATAATTCATGAGCTTTTTAGTCAATCAGAGGGCTGCATTTGGTCACATGCATGAATCTTGATACCCAATGAAACATTAGATGAACATCACTAGTGATGTTCATCCGTGTGTTCTCATTGGGTATCACTAGTGATGTTCATCTGTGCTCTCATTGGGTATCAAGATTCATGCATGTGTTGGACCTAATTAAGCTACAAGGATTACAGCATAAGTATGATTTTACATGTACATGGAGAAGTGAAGGAGAAGACGGAAATAAAAATCGGTGCCCAGAGTGTGACTCCAACCATCATCCTCATGGCTGCTCTTGATTACTTGTCCGCTGTCTTGTCCACTACACTTTCAGGCCGTTTGTTGAAATGACCGTGCCAAAATAACAATCACAACCCTTGTAGTCTATAATTGCATGCAATAAAATTCCAGGCAACAATACTTTCTAATGATTTATGAATGCAGGTATTGTTTTCGCTTTAGAAGTCAGAAGCGGCCTCGTGCTTTCATCTTTCTCGGTGTTTGGATCCCCTGGTAAAACACTAGCTCT
The DNA here is from genome assembly GCA_030867875.1 of Actinernus sp. WN-2022. Lineage (NCBI taxonomy): Eukaryota > Metazoa > Cnidaria > Anthozoa > Actiniaria > Actinernidae > Actinernus > Actinernus sp. WN-2022. Next base: position 59,630,776 of record JAOWCC010001634.1, read on the forward strand.
CGTTTTTGATCTATCACTTGAAAACTCTAATTTCCAATTTTACAACTGCCCAGTTTCTCGATTTCTGATTGGCTGATTGCCATTGGAAATAAAAGGACATACCACGGTAGATTACGTGACATACCACGGTAGATTACGTGACATACCACGGTAGATTACGTGACATACCACGGTAGATTACGTGACTTACCACGGTAGATTACGTGACCTACCACGGTAGATTACGTGATCGATTGATTGCGTGCGCTAGAATCGCTTTCCACTCAGGTCGCTTCTCTATTTTTAGGTCTTTGTGAAATCCACAACGTACAACTTTACCCACGCGATGACGCAACGCGTGGTAAATAAGAGGACAATACCACGAGAAACTATCGTAAATTTCCAAATCCCGCTCTTGTAGTCCTGTCTGTATTGAGAGCTACAGCCCATGGCTTGCTACGACCTACTGGGCCACCGGACAACCACATGAAAAATGAGCCGTTTGATTCTGCCACTTATAACGTTTTTAGTCACTATTTATATTTTGGAATAAACATCTGAAACATAAACCGGTGGATATATTTTAACAGAACGTCATGTTTTTTTCTCACCTGCAGTATGTCATGTTGTAGGGTAGATTCTTGAACGGATTATAAGGTCGTGATACGGCTTCAAGGTCTTCCACGTTAAAGTACGACAGACTATTATTCATATAACCTCGTAAACTGCCGTCCGGGCTGAACGCGTACTTGTACACTTGCCTGAAAGGTACAATCAGCGGTGAGATAAATCTCTGCTGACGTTTAAGGCAACATATACACATATAATACACAAATAGTAATAATGATAAAAAAAAGACTAAAAACGGAAAAGAAAATTGCGGTTAGAAGAACATCCAGGGGCGCAACCTACCTTGGTATAAACTCGGAGGTAAAAGCGATAACGAGCGAGTTCAGGATGATCGCCGCAGTGCAGATCGAACTGAGAACAGTGAGCCATGCCCCGATATCCTGAGCCCGCTGTGCCACCGGTCGGCGGTAATTCACCACAAAGTTGATAGCATCCGAGCGCAGTTCCAGGATGTTGTTTAACAATGCCAACAGAGGAGCCAATGGGAAGGCAGCTACAAACATAGTCACGAGCCCAAACTGAAGAACTAAAAGAGACAAGGAAAGAGGACTTGTAAATCCTAAACGTACGAAATGCATGGCACTACATTACACACACTACGATATAGCTGATATCTCACACGCATGCGCACATCCTATTACCCGTGGAACAGCAACCATTCCAGTAGTGATGCTCATGATCGGAAGTTAGGCTAATTTGTGGTTGCGAGGCTACGCGTGCTGTGCGGATGAATCCAAACAAGAACGAAACAGATGTTCAAGTTTGCCGCTCCACGGGTAATAAGATGTGCGTAGCGTAACTACATCGTTAGTCTAAGAAATACTAGTATTTCAAAACTACAACTGGGGCCAAAATCCTTGAAACACCCCGCCCCCGTATCAATGTTAGGTGCAAGTCAGAGTTGTTATGCACTTGTAACCAACATTGCAAAGGGGGAATGAGGTTGCTATGGAAACAAAGTATTTCAAGACTTTTGGCCCCAGTTGTTTGAGTTTTCCTCGCTCCACAAAAACCAACACGTTAAATTCCAATTTGATATGTGGATTAACTGGGTTCTGGTTTTGATCAGCCCCCATGGTTGTTTCAGGTCCTGACTTTGATCTACCCCCATGGTTGTTTCAGGTCCTGGCTTTGATCAGCCCCTATGGTTGTTTCAGGTCCCGTTAGCAATTCAGAATGCACGAGTAATACGATGAGCATGCGCAGTGGGTGTAATGAAAGATGGCAGATTTGAGGAAAACTAGTATAAATAGCGGTTCCAAAAACTTTAAGACAGAGGAAAAGATTAAGAAAACAGACAAAGTAGTAAAAACTGAACATTTCGATAAAACCCGGTTTCCTGCTCCCGAAGCCGCGCTCTCTTACCACTCGGCCATATAGCCGAACATTTGCTGTGTGGTTCAAAATAAGCTATATGTAATACTTAGGAGCGGATGATCTGTATTTATTATTTACAATATGAGCGACCGAATTATATGGGATTTACAATGATGAGCCGTTGGACGAACCATTGTAAATCTTATACAATTTGGACACCAATATTGCGGTTACGCAGTTGCGCGTCGGGCTGCTGGCATTGAGAATTGTTGCTCTCTTTTTATATCTATGACGCTACGCTCACTGGAGCACAACTAAATGAGCCCCGTCCCTCCCCTCCCCTGTGCATAGCTTTCCGTGTACAGCCTTCTCTTTCTACTAACTCTACAATTGCGATGGACAAATTTGAATAATATACCGGTAAGTTCTATGTTCTTGGTTTCCAACATTCCCCATAGACTCAAAGACAAATTAAAGTCGACGCTTTTGCCATGTTGGTTGAACTAACAAGAGAAACTAAGCAAGGTGTATGGCGGTGACATAAAAATGACAAATAAACCAAGAAGGCGTAATATGGCGTACAGCGTCAAATTCTATTGCTGCATTGGTCAGTCATTTTCTGACTCTACATACCCATCTCCAGGTACTCCTCGAACATCCTAAACTCGGGTTCCTCTAAAAGAAGGTAATCCTGCTCCCACTGAGGAAGTGGTGTCTCTTGCTTGTTCATAGAAAACACGTCCTCCATCTTGCTTCGAAATTTATGATTCCACCAACGCTTTATGGAACTAAAGGTGCATCGTCGTTATGAAAGGAATAAAATGATCGGAAAAGAGTTGTGATAAAAGGGGTTGGAAAAAAATTCAAGACTATCTATCGACCATCACGCTTTGCACGACTCAAACGATTTCGACCTGCAATGCGTAAAGACAACAGAGATTCATTTACTATTGTTTTTAGTATGTAACAATAGCTATACCCTCGCTTTTAGCCGTGGTGACTTTAGGAGCCTGGCCAAAGCACTGCTGCATTCTCGAGCATGCCGCAAAGCATCATGGTCTACAGAGTCTTTATTTAAGTAAACGTTTTTATTGCTTTCCGTTGTTTCTTAAAGAAAGGTTTATAGTGTATCTAAGTATTTTGGAGCCCTCGTTAGACGTGGAAAGTCTCCGTTTTCTTCCTGTATTTACAACGAGGAAAGAAACAACGACATGTAAAACAACTCACGGAATTATGATCTCCTGGATCTGACTTTTGAATTGTTTGCCACCCAGAAGAACGGCCAGTTGAATGCACAGCTCCATAAGACACCCAGACGGATCACATCCTTCCATCCTCACGCCGGCAATTCTCCTAAAGTGTCCCGGTATTCCTGTCACAAAGCTGGTCTTGAAGAAGGCGATGTAGAAGAATGACGAGTACATGTTGACAGCTTGGAAGAGGAACATCTTGATCGTCAGAATGTTCTGGTACTCTGTCATAGTGCGAGGATTCTCCCAGTTAGTTAGCGCAAATGCAAGTTTACTGTAAACCTGGTGCAGGAACAAAATAGACAATAATGATAATAATAAATAACTAAACCGTGTGATCTGAATGTGCAGGTGAATACCTTCAATCAGAAGGAACGCACAGAAGGGTCCTAATCTCGAACCTATACCGGCAGAAAACAATATCGGGACTTCATATTTATTTTGTACCCAGCCTTTCTTCTAGCTTCCTAGTACACAATTTGAGAAGAGTGAAAGACCGTTTTTGTTTCTTGCTGGTGATCACAAAGAACACGGGTCACCGGTACTAATTTAATTAAGGGTAATCAGTTGGCTTGAATTTTTGATTAGAAACTTAATGTTTGATGAGGAATGAGCAGTACATTTCTAATTATCATCCTAGATTGCATAAATACGCCTTGTATCAAAGAACCGGAATCCTCGGTTAACATTTAATCCAGGGATAAATTGGGCTTTGAGTAACTGGGCCGGCCCTGAATACTAAAGAGTACGCATGCGCACGATTTATTGCTATAAATTTGGACGCCAAAAGATGAATTCAATCATGTCTTGAGGTTTGCGCAAGCGCTCTCATAACCCAAACGATCTCAACCAGAAAACAACTTTGACGGACGACTCCTTGTTTATGGGGAGGTCTCAGCGGAAGTTTAAGGATGTCCAAAAGTAGGAAACGTCTTTTTTTTACGATTTCAAACAAGCGTAGAACATAGAGTATTCTCTGTAAACCAAACCTTTCACCGCATAAGTACTAAAACATTTTCGAAGTTTCATAGCTATAAAAATTGCAATAGGGGTTAGGTGCATTTTAATGGCTGGTATATTGGCAATCGTGTACCTTACTCAAAACTGCAATAGAGAGTAGATTTAACACGGCTGACGTGAGCGAAGTATAGATACTACTGCTTCCTGGTAGATTCTTTATAGTTGATAAAACACCAAGCACGATAGCCCTGTATATCACAACGCCAAACACAGAGGCTAATACGAGCAGGATCATCATTGTAATTGCAGCACTGGCCACCACGTATCTACCGGTTCGTACACGCCACGGTATGTAAGGCTCCATAATGCCCGTGACGGGGTTGGGTCGCCTCTCTTTTACCGTGGCTACGAAGGTCGGTCTTGGTGGCTCGAAGTCTTCTTCAAAGTTCATCATATCCCACTCGTATGCTAGACTAATCTGCAACGGAAGAAAAGAGTTGAATAGTATTTTAGTAAAGAGCCATTGCATGCAGTCGGTATCATCTCAACTATAGCTCAATTGAACTGGTAGTATGGCAGCTACCTAAGTTAATGTCAGTTCGAATTCGTAATTTGCTTCATCACCGATGTAAACTGTAAGCTAAGTGTTAAAAATTAAATGTCACTTTATTAAACGAATTGGTGTATTCGAGTGCGAATATGGGCCATATGTTGCGAGCGCCGGTGATTACACGGGTCACGAACTGCTTTTCTTTGGCTCATAAAACACTTGAAAGATTTTGTAAGCGCGCGAGCCAATTAAAATAGGCCTGATAAAATAATAGCCAATCAGCTTTTTGCGCGGGAAAAAGTTTTTTTTTTCAGCGCACGCTGTTTCCTGAAAATTCCAAAACTGTTTCTTGTACTCCTCGTTCGATCGAACCTGTAGGCGAAAATAAATATTTACTTGGTGTTCTTGATAGTCATTTAATAACAATTTATAACACGCAACATTGTGTAATACAGCTGGGAATAGCTGATATTACAGTGGCATCTCTACGAATAGCAGTTTCAGCGGTATTGACCCGAACGCCTCACTTCGATGTAATGAAGCGCCATTGAACTCATCATTCTTGCATGACACCAACACCCTCTTAAACAAGTACGACTAATTTAGATACACAGTTTGAATAGCACTTCGTTATATCGAAGTGAGGCGTTCGGGTCAATACCGCTGAAACTGCTCTTCGTACTAGACGCCACTGTAATATCAGTCAGTTATTTTTACTCGTCAATTTTGTGTCAGTTTCTCGCCTGAGGCTTGAAAAAATAAAACTGACTTGTAACTTTAGGTGTAGCAACCTCTAAAGTATATAGACGTTACCTGTTGTCTCTTCCACACTTCCAGGAATATTACTGACCAGAATGACATAAATACGGCAAAGAACACAGTCCCTTGGTAGTCGAACGCGTGCGAGTAGCGCGCGTACTGACAGCTGGTCGTCAAAGACCAAAAGCTGCAGTTCTTGTCGCATAAAGGGCACATGTAGAAGAGCCTGCTGTTGTTCTTGCTGCAGATATCCTGCGCAGGAATAAAGCTATCGATGGTTAAGAACCCGATAACAAAGCAGATTAAACCAACTATCGCAGCACTTGTCAACATCATGGTGTACGTTCCTAACCACGCGAAGTACATCGCCACACGTGACCCAAAGTAACTTTTGATGGCATTTAATGGTTGGAACTTGTACCATCGGCGGAACGAAGCCCAGTCGTTAACGAGTCGCTGACGATCATTTCTCGCTGGCTCGTCGGGCGACAAGAACATATCGACATCTCCATGGTGTAAGCTGTAAGCATCGTCGTAGATATTCTCGTTGAGCAGTCGTCGAATTCCGAAATCTTCAGGTTCCGTTGAGTAGTATGCTGACTTTAGCAGTCGGTAGACCAGTCGATTTCGATCCACAGGATCAAAGAACGTTTCCTTATGATCTTGGAACAAGTACATGCTCATTTGATTTCGTTTGAAAAATGCGTTGATGTGTCTTTTTTTCTCTAGTGCCGAAGGTTTATCGATTTTGAACAGGTTGCCCGCCTTCTCCGCGTCAGGTTCTCGTATGGGCACTCGGAGCATCATCGTCTCGGCACACTTGGCGAGCGGTTCCCATGGGGCGTGAATCAGAGTGAAGACAGTTTGTGGTTCCTGGATTGAGATAGAAGCGGCATCAAAGGAAACTCCACAATTTTTTTTTGTTATGGATACCTAAATCTAATGCTGTGTTTGTCTCCTGTACTGATTGTACACTAGGTTTCAGTCCATAAAATTCATTTGAATTTCCCGCGCGCCGCCATCTTGGATCTTATGACGTCACACGGTTGACTGTATTGTTTCACAACAAAATAGTTCTTGTTTTCTGACAATACTGTGTGACGTCATAAGTTCCAAGATGGCGGCGCCCGGTAAATTCAAATGAGTTTTATCATAGTTAGTAGACATACCACATCCTCTACTAACTATGGTTTTATGGACAGGAAAATCTGACATCTAGTGTACAATTTACAGGAAGCAAACATAGCAACAGATATAGGTATCCATAACAAACATGTGATAGCAAACATTATTTTTCAGTGGAGGTTTCCTTTGAAGGGTTTTCGACAACTATAGATGTGGTTGGCTAATTTAGCAGTACCGAGTCTTTTATGATAAAAACTAACTTACATCTGGTTTTATAGTACGAGTTAATAAGGTAAGGCTACTCTAATAAACGTTAAACGATTCAATAAGTAGAAGGTATCGTATATACAATGGACGATGTTAGACCAACGCGAGGGGCTATACATAGTGATCACAAAATACCTAGAACTTGAACTTTGCAAGCGGTTTAACAGCGTTACTTACCATGTTCTTAAACCCTTTTGCAAGACCTTTAAAGTTCCGTTCTTTCACGGCCTTGCATAATGAGATTGCGGACGTCAGACCTTCTGCATAGCCAGCGCACTCTTGCTGTAAAATATTAAGAACGAACACGAGAACGAAATAAATAGAAAAGTCTTAGGAATGAATTTTCAGGTTTGGGTCTGCCGGATTTGTATGAATTTTACTGGCTTTAATAAATCCATTTGTATTTTGGTCATTCCTCAAATACTGACATAACATCTTCATGTGGAGTGTTTTAACGGGAGCTTGGAAAGTCGTGTTTCCTTCAAGAAAACTAAAAACAAGCTCCCGCTTAGCTCAGTGGTTAAGCTCCGGCCTGCGGGAGGTCGCGAGTTCAAACCCCGGCAGGACCAACACTCAGGGTCTTAAAATAACTGAGTAGAAGGTGCTGCCTTTGTGCATGATCGAACTGAAAATGATTAGACCTGGCTTCACTGACTTCTTCTGGGATAAGGACGATAAATCGTAGGCCCTAGGAGAGGGGCTTTAAGCCTGTTGAAGTTCTCCGTCCACCTTCGAGTGATATAAAACGGAATAAATCGTAAAGAATGCATGGACAGTTGTTTTCTCAGGCCGTACACACCAACCTTTTTCGTAGTGGGCTTGACATGTTGTAGCAGCAGTCCTTGGTGATGGAGATTCTTTTCAAAACAACGTCTCTTCCTCTCGTTCTCTTTCTGTACTTCCTCATCACCAACACCTACTATGGTCACCAGTACAAAGTCCACCGTCTTCTCTTCGCTCAGGAAGTCATCATCTTGTAAGTCGTCTTCGTGAGTTAAATCCTTTTCAACTAGTTCTGCTTTGTAGCTTTGAAGTTTGTCAACTGCTTTGCCGAAAAGGGTAGTTTTCAGTTTTTCCATAACTCAGTCAATGAGGAACACTATGAAAAGAAATTATACAGTTTGGTAGATTTACTGATTTCTCATTTCCTCTATTTATAGAGTCTAAATATCTCCAAAACCGAGTACAGGTATATAAATAATAAATAAAACGTATTATATGGGCGCTTTCCATTCAACCAAAAAGCCGAAAATTCCAGTCAGAAATCAAATGGAACGGTAAAATTTCCGGTCCGAAGTTTCGAAAATTGAGGTCAGGTCCTCTTTTTCCGAAAATTCCGGTTCGATTCAATATTCCCGGTTTAGATTTGTCGTGACATCTTACACGTACAAACTAGAGCAAGATGGCGGCGATGTAGACTTTACCAATGCAGTAGTTGCTTTTATATTTCGGATAGCTTGGAGATTTATTTCTAAAACCACACTTGCAATAGCACGATTACAGCTTCGACAAGTTATGTAACGGTAAGTCGAAAAATAGGCACCCAATGGCTGCATGTGTCTACTGCAAGCTCTTATTAGGAATGTGATGCTGAGTATGAGAAGATCGATGGAATAATGCAAAATTTATTTACATGTACACAAATTGTTATGTCATAAAGGTTGGACCTTTATTGACTGGGATTACGCAAATTCTCCCCAAAAAATATTGATCACACTGTTTTGACACAAAATGAATATTTAGCAAACAACCTAACACCTAGAACATGGATGTTTTTGTCTCAGTATGTACACTGTTATCCACTACTTATCAGTTGACGGAGCTTGCAGCCTAAGAATAATATTTCAGCTTACCTGTTTGATGCCCATTTCAGACCAGGTGACAGTTCTCTAGAGAATTGAGCTTTTTTTAAATTATATAAATTGATACATTTCGTTTTGAGATACATAAAAACACGCTGAGTGGGTCTATTATAATTTTAGAAACATATTAAAATTATAAGAAAAACTTAAAATGGCTTTCAAGGACACAAGTAAAAAAAGTATGTAAGCTTAATTATTGGTACTGATCATGAGTAAACGATTTTGTTGTAAGATTTTGGATAAGTCCAGAAAAAAAATGTTGTGCAAGGAATCTTTAAAAAAGATTATGCAGAAGATTGAGCAGGTGGAATTCTAACCTGTGATAGATAGATACATAGATAGATTGCCTTTATTTAAACACGATTATGATTAAAGCACATTAGGCTTATGGGGTCGTGTGTCTACTACTAAGAATAATATAACTGTACATCTATTTACAATACTAAAAATTACTAAGAATACTTACAAATGTAATAACTGTAATAAGTAAATAAACTTCAAATTACTAAATTGAACTTACTAATAAATATTGATGCTAAGAGTACTACAGAGCTGCTAAAATGACGAGTCTTTGAAGCCGGCCCTTCGGTTGGCGCCGAGAATATCGACCCAAAGGACCTAAATCTTGAAAGCATCTTTAATAACCTTTCATTCCAGCGGTTTGACACATATTTTGTAAGCTGTATTTGTCAATCGTAAGAATTAATCAATGTTTATAACGTGGGGCAAAGATGGCCGATAGCAAAGACCAGGCAAGTTCGAACGGCCTCGTTTGCAGGACTGCTTGGAAACGAGGTTGTCGTAAAGCACGATGGGATAGAGAAGCAGTAGACACAAAAACGAATAATCTTCAATGTTGCGTCGCTAACAAAAGCTGCATCGAGTCAGCCATTTTGCCCGTTTTGAGAATTGAAATCGAGCATACTAATAACCGGGTGGTTTATAAGAATGGAAACGCGCATTTTTACCGACCGGTTTTTCTAATTCACTACTATAGTGACAGCTTTGCCCCACTTATTAGTATGCAAGAAATCTATGACCCCCAATTGTCACGCCCAAGAATCCACAGAGCCATTTACCGCGCTATAAAACGTTTAATAACGATCAGGAAATATGACCAGTTTGTCCTTAACCTTTGCCTAAACTTAAGCACTTAAAAGCAAGAACAGCTACAGGGAAATACCATGAGCTCAAACGACTTGAACGCAGTATGGTGAGATGCTTTAACGGAATACTGGAATTGACCGAGACACAATTGTTAGTTTTGAAACGCTTATCCTTAGATTTATATTCAACGTAATTCAGTACGACATTTGTGGTAAACAACTGCGGTTGACCCACCCAATGTCCGCAAAGGAAATTCCTTTAGGCTGAAGTCATAGTTAGGGCTTAATTAGAAACCCAGGCATGTATCTAGTTTTGTTTAATAAGTATCGGTTGATATATTACTCGGGCTGCCACATAATCTGAGGGCCGTTTTTGTTCCGTGCAACACCATTTCTGCGCATGCGTTAAATTATGCATTAATTGTATGGTCACGCTTTGTGATGGTCGTGATGTTTCTCAGATTTTACCCCTTTTTCTGAGTTCCTCCTGATCTTGATTTGGGCCGAATGGATGAAATACGAGAAAAATATAATATCAAGTCCTTCCAAGAGAAGACTGGAAAACAAAGAAAGCTAAAATTCGAAGAAATAGATATTGGAATCTATAAGCCATCGGCTGTGCTGCATTTAAAACATCCGAGGAGAACATCTTATTTTGGGTGAAGGCACTTCAAGACCAATATTATGAGTTTCTTAAAAACTGTCAGTAATTTATAATTACCGTAAGTTGAGTAGTATACAAAATAGCGGTTCTGGCGCAGCACTTTTCATTTTTGTTGTAAAAACGTTTGATGGCTCCCTCCCCCACCATCCTTTTTGGACCTTGTTTCAAATTATAGGTACGCTACAACTATCCAATATACACTCAAATTCGTCCAAGCAACCCTTGTATTTTCTGTCGATATAAAAAATAATACCACTTCTGGCGCACTATTTCATGGATTATGATCACTTCTGGCGCAACCTTTGTATTTTTTGTCGACATCAAAAATTATACCACTCCTGGCTAGTGGGACAGACGTAGCGGTTCTGGCGCACTATTTCAGGGATTATGATCACTTCTGGCGCAACCCTTGTATTTTCTGTCGACATCAAAAATAATACCACTTCTGGCGCACTATTTCATGGATTATGATCACTTCTGGTGCAACCCTTGTATTTTCTGTCGACATCAAAAATGATACCACTTCTGGCGCAACCCTTGTATTTTCTGTCGACATCAAAAATAATACCACTTCTGGCGCACTATTTCATGGATTATGATCACTTCTGGCCCAACCCTTGTATTTTCTGTCGACATCAAAAATGATACCACTTCTGGCGCACTATTTCATGGATTATGATCACTTCTGGCCCAACCCTTGTATTTTCTGTCGACATCAAAAATGATACCACTTCTGGCTAGTGGGACAGGCGTAGTGGTTCTGGCGCACTAATGACCACTTCTGGCCCACCCTTGTAGTTTAGTCGACATCAAAAATGATACCACCTCCTAGTGGGACAGACGACACCACTATCTACCCAAGCACACTCCAAAAGTCCCCACAAGATGTCGTGGTATCCAAAATCGGTACTATTAGAGAAGTGATGCCACTGTAGTATAGCTGTAAACATGCGTGTATACAATCATTGCCCATGGTTAACTATTGGCCAGACAACTACTTGTGGGAAAAATTGTGTGTTTGAGTTCTGCAAGCAACATAGAGTCTTTCTCAAAAGAGGGTCGACTATCCCACATCCTTGTCGCAAGTGTGGGGTTGGGACTCAAGCAGAAACACGACTCTGTCGCCCATGTGGCAACATTACTTCACAGGTGACCCTAATGCGTATAGGAAGGAGGGCTAGAAAAAAAATCGATACCGTATTGGCTGAACTTATAACCCAAAATCCTACCCATTTGTAGCCAAAAAGCTCTCCTATTAAAGAAAGAGCAACCTATAATATATCACACCAATATGGATGAGTACGGTATATGTTGAGAAGTTGCTTGCAGAAATGCAGCCACCAGAGCCCCTCCAGGGTGTCATCCGCGACATCTTAGATGAGCCCATCCCTGAAATGGAAAAAAGACGCCTACTACAACCACTGCTTCCAAAGAGATACAAGCCAAGGCCAAAGCCCTCACCTCGTAAAAAGCGGAAAGCTATCCTTGCGGAGTTTGACCCCATACGTGTATCCCCTAAGAAAGTTGAAACAGTCAAGGAGCCCAAGAGCCTTACGTTCATCCGAGCACCCCGGGCCATTGGGGATTATTTACGTGGGTGGAAGATGGACGTTCCAGAAGGTAATTCTCTAGAAGCAGACCCAGCAGCCTTCCTCGCTGGTGTGCAGAAGCAGACTGTCGAGAACCTCAAGGAAGAGCTCCAAGACCTCAATAGCATTAAGCTTCAGCTAGCTTTGAACATCACACTCCGGCTCGACAAACCCGAGGGTTCAGTATATGAGATAGCTACCTTTCGGAGCTCACAAACCGTCTTGACTAACAGTGCTGAGAACCGTGGAGCAATAGTAGAAGCACATGCTCAGATCTACAACTACATTGAGAAGTGGATCAGTCGAGGATCAAACTGGGTTATAGATAGAGTCAACATTCTATGGTTGAACATTGCTCGGTATCAACCACTCCGTGGAGGTTCGTATATACCACTACCCGCAGAAGTCGCGAAGAAGAAAGCCGTGATCAATGTGAAAAACAAAGACGACCATTGTCTACGTTGGTCACTACGTGCAGCATTGTTTCCAGTCGCAAAAAAACCCCAGAGGACATCGAAGTATCGAAAAGATGATGGGTTGAACTTTGATGGGGTGGACTCGCCAACACCAATCTCACAAATAACGCGCGTGGAGTAGCAAAACACCATCTCTATCAATGTAATGGTTGGGATCCGAAGGAAAAGTGTTTAGTTGTACACCACATCTCAAAGGAGACTTTCTCAACACGCGTAAACCTCTTACTCAAAGAGAACCCAGATAGTGGTCTGCAACACTACTGCTGGATCAAGGACTTCAACCGCCTCCTATTTAATCAAACAAAATATGAACATAGAAAACACTTCTGCGAGCGATGTCTACATGGATACACCACTGAAGCTCTTCTTGAGAAGCACGCCTTAGAGTGCAATAGCGTCAATGACCGCGAGATTTCCAAAAGTCGCAGGGCACCTACGTATGTACGAGGTTCACCACAGGACACCAGCAAGGTCGCAGCTATGTATGCCTAGCACAACAACAAGGCCCACCACAGGCCCCCAACAAGGCTCCAACAAGGTGGCATCTATATACTGCTAGCGAATGTCTAGCGAGTGTCTAGCAAACATCTAGATCTAGCGAATATCTAGCAAACATCTAACGAATATCTAGCGAATGGTGAGCTGAAAACGTTTAGCAAGCCACTTGGCAATATTGAGATGACCATTTCCACATGTAAGGTGTAGCACATGGTTCTCTAGAGCACACACATCCGTGGTGGTCAACTGAAAGTGGGTAGTGAGCCACTTGGCGGTATTGAGATGACCATTTTCGCAGGCTATGCGTATTGCACCATTGTTGTCGGCACGTGCATCTTCTACAGTGAGTTGGAAGTGCTTTGTGAGCCATTTAGCAACACCGATGTGGCCGTAGCTACAGGCAAGGTGTAGTGCATAATTATCATCATTACGTACATCCTCGGTGGTTAGTTGGAAACGTTTGGTTAGCCATTTGGCGGTATAGAGATGTCCAGTTCCACAGGCAAAGAGTATCGTAAGGTTGTTTTCATAACGTACGTCCTTGGTGGAAATACCAAAGATACTAGCTAGGTTGTCTCGCTTACCATCATCTCGAGCAGCACTAAAACCATGCAGAAGGACTCGTCTGCGAAACCTTTGACTCACCTCGTTGTATCGTGCCAGAGATGCCGCTTCGCAAAAACGTTTCGAAGTCGAAGAAATGCTTGCAAACGACGTAGGGCCTGCGTACTCTATGATCTTAGATATGATCTCTAGAGGTAGGTCAAAAATCGTTGGAGATATATACGTGGTGGCAACCACCTTCTCTGGGTCTGACAGTAGCATTTCAATGTGCTCATCCATATTGGTGTGATATATCATAGGTTTCTCTTTCTTTAATAGGGGAGCTTTTTTTAGTTACAAGTTCGTCTATCTCCTGGTTGGAGTCTTTGCGTTTCGCATTTTGTTTTCTATCTCTTGGTTGGAGAGGTCACGTGAACTATGCGATTGCGTTTTTCTATCTTTAGATGGTGCCTTCACAGTGGAAAAAAAAGATAGCTGATGCATACGTTGCTTGTATAATGTGGCAATTTAGGGGGCCTCCGATGCATACGTTGCTTGTATAATGTGGCAATTTAGGGGGCCTCCGATGCATATGTTGCCTGTATAGTCCGGTTTCTTTGCAGTCTACTGATCTAGGCAAACAACTCATTGATGAGATCGTCAAAGTTTTCCTCCACTGGAAGGGTGTTTGTGTGCCCATAGGCTAGTGTATCGATCCCGTTTTCAGAGATCCATCGCTTGGAGTCGAATGGTGAGAGAGAGACCTTGTTTGTGTGAATACTATACATCCTGTGTCCTTCGCTTCGAAGCATATTCATTCCGTAGTGGAATACCTTTTTGTCTAGTAAGCACTCTTTGTATTGCTCATGACGAATGCGGTGTTTCACAACTGCTTTCTTGGTGCCTTTGGCTTTCCGAATCTCGCCACTATCTGCTTTCAAGATTGAGTAGAGCTTTGATCGTAGTCCAACATATTCGACAATGGGAATACCTCCACATTCATCTTTCATCTTACCAAGGACTTTCTTGTTGTCAATACTATACAACAGGTGGTCTTTGCTATAGTTGCTTGTATCGTAGAGATGTTTGTGGGCACCAATATCTGCATAGACGTCTTCCGTTTCGATGTGTAGTAGGAGACTGTCAGTGTCTGATTACAGCGTTGTCCATACTGCTTTTGAAGCTCACCATAGTAGAAGTCATACATCAAGTGCTTTGAGAGATCTAGGATCGACATTCCAACGTATACCGGGCGGTCCAGCAGTAGCTTGCTTTTGTAGTTTTGTATAGCGGCTAGATCGTTGTCAAAGATTATGGAGCGAGCATAGCTAGGTTTATTCAAGAGACGCTGCAGTCTGATTCCTTCTGAAGAGCGCACTAGCTGGACATCGACACGCTTGCGTAGGTTCTCCATTGTTTTGCCAAATACGCTATTGTTCATCAACTTGTAGAGGTCTTGCTCGAAAGTGCTCTTCGCTTGTTTTCGTAGCTCTGTGTTCATTCGTACGTATGGCTCCATCCATGGGCTTTGGTCGAATCGTAGTGCTCTGTGGATCTTTTTCAAACGCATGCCAAGAGATAGGTATAGCTGTAGGTTGCGGTAGTGGAGCACATATCGTTCTTTGTCGCGAAGGTTAGGCACAAGCTTTTCCGCTTTCAAAGATCCATTGCCTTTATAGAGTTTCTCAAATAGATTGGTTTGATACTCTGAAAACCAGGCGCGGTCCACTTGCATTCTCTCGGGGGCTAGAGGATAACTATCGTGTGCGTTGTGAAGTCCTCTAGGATATTCGAGATCAACTTCGAGGATGTAGCCTTTATCCGCATTGTCTGCAAGATTGGTGATCTGTTGTTCAGTAGGTGTGCACCACTCAAATCCTCCTGTTGGTAGATATTGACTCATAGCCCAGCCATAGAGGTTATTGGAGTCGAGGTAGACTATGTGGCTTTTTGGCTTCTCGGGGTTGAAGTTGGGCACGTTAGGATTGTTTGCTTTGGCGTACCGCTGAGACACCATGGATATCCCACCACGTAGACCTTTCTCAATGAAGAGGTGCATGTCGTAGTCCACAAGCAGCTCGAGCACCACGTCAGTCTTCTTTAACAATGCATCCCATGAGAGACCAGGGCTTGTATAGTAGTGAGCTGGGTCCAAGCCGTAGTTTTGCATGCATGTCTCGCGAAAACTTTCAAACACATCTGCGAGAAGAAGCACATCAGTTCGGAGGTAGAGGTCGTGGTAGTCTCCCAACGTCTTGCAATCAAATGCCTTCCAAACTTTCAGTGCGTGTTCGTAGTCTTCGTTGGATATGTCCTCTAGGCTTAGCTTACTATAGAATGCTTCTTTTGGTGGAAGAGAAGTCTCTGTGAATCTCTCCCAAGCGTCCATGTACTCATATGGATAAACGCCTTTGCGCAGCAGCAACTTGTTTTTCTCTGGGTCGGGCGTATGCTTTGTCGTTTGTTGGAAGGCGTCTGGGGCGGCACTTGCTACCAGCTTGTTAAGAGGGGATGGTAAGAATTGTGCGCTATCGATGAACCGCAAGTTACCAAGTGAGAATGAAATGTATTTCTCCATATTGTTTGGAATGCAGGAAATATCGCCCTCTGTTTTGGAGATGGATTGCATCAGTAGGTGAGAATCGTATCCACGAAGATTGTGGAATATAACTGGGATGATAGGTGAGATACGCAATTTGAGGTTACATACCTTGTGTGCAGCACCTCGAAACTCACCTGTGATATGGCAATGGTCTCGTATGCGGTTTCTACCAACTAAAGGCTTTTGGCAAATATGACAATACGCTGCTCGATTATAAACCCTCCAGTTTTCCCGCGACATACGTAGTGGCTTGGCCTCTTGGGCTTTGATCTTTGCTTCCTCTTCTTGTATGCATCGTAGAAAGTGCTCAATCGTATTTGTGCCTCGATAGAGTACAGGTGGCTCGCTACGACCGTCACAACGTACAACGATGTAGGAAAATCCGCAAGGAATGTGTTCCTCTGTCTTCTGCGTGTTGCTATTTTCAGGGTCTTGGGCAGGTCCTTCGATCTTAGTGGTTAAAGCCTCGAGGTCGGCATAGATAACATAGGGAACTTTTAGCTGTTTGTGAATATTCTGAAAGGAGACTTTGTTGTTCTCCTTGGTAGGCATTTCAATGCGAATGGCTCGGTCATTGACGCTATTGCACTCTAAGGCGTGCTTCTCAAGAAGAGCTTCAGTGGTGTGTGTATCCATGTAGACATCGCTCGCAGAAGTGTTTTCTATGTTCATATTTTGTTTGATTGAATAGGAGGCGGTTGAAGTCCTTGATCCAGCAGTAGTGTTGCAGACCACTATCTGGGTGCTCTATGAGTAAGAGGTTTACGCGTGTTGAGAAAGTCTCCTTTGAGATGTGGTGTACAACTAAACACTTTTCCTTCCGATCCCAACCATTACATTGGTAGAGATGGTGTTTTGCTTCTCCACGCGCGTTATTTGTGAGATTGGTGTTGGCGAGTCCACCCCATCAAAGTTCAACCCATCATCTTTTCGATACTTCGATGTCCTCTGGGGGTCTTTTGCGACTGGAAACAATGCTGCACGTAGTGACCAACGTAGACAATGGTCGTCTTTGTTTTTCACATTGATCACGGCTTTCTTCTTCGCGACTTCTGCGGGTAGTGGTATATACGAACCTCCACGGAGTGGTTGATACCGAGCAATGTTCAACCATAGAATGTTGACTCTATCTATAACCCAGTTTGATCCTCGACTGATCCACTTCTCAATGTAGTTGTAGATCTGAGCATGTGCTTCTACTATTGCTCCACGGATCTCAGCACTGTTAGTCAAGACGGTTTGTGAGCTCCGAAAGGTAGCTATCTCATATACTGAACCCTCGGGTTTGTCGAGCCGGAGTGTGATGTTCAAAGCTAGCTGAAGCTTAATGCTATTGAGGTCTTGGAGCTCTTCCTTGAGGTTCTCGACAGTCTGCCACGCCGGGCACAAATGATGGTAAAAACGGCGGGTTTTATATATATTGAAAAGTTTTCGACATAAAAGAATGAATTTTGGTAGGTGTATAAAGGAGTGTAAACAAAACATAGTCTGATAAGTTAACCTAATATAGCCATCATTATGACGTCACAATGACGTCATATATCCTTTTCTAATAGGTTTCTTCTAAATTTTTATTACCTCTAAAAACGTTTTATTATATCTTTTTAAAATCTCTTGTTCATGAGAATGAAATAATCGAAAACCCGATCTCGTTCGGTTGAAGTAAACGAAAGTTATTAAAGTCTGAATTTTGGTAATTTTCCCGCCAAAATTTGGCGGGAAATAAATAGCATAAAACCATTTATGAAAATGTCGAAGCCCATTTTTTGTGTACGTCATTATGACGTCATAAATATATTTGTGTACCCTCAGAAAATAGCCAGTTCAATGTTTTTGGAATTTTATGAATGAAATGCATTTGGCTAACACTTACAAGTCATAGTATTCTCTTTAATAATATTTTTATAGTCGGCAATCTGATTTAAGCTTGAAGTATGACGTCACTAATAATGACGTCATAAAAACAGTAAATTGTCCATAACTTTGAATATGTTGATCGTAGAAAGTTCAAATTTTCGGCAAATTAATATATTTCATAAAAGCTTTCTGATGACGTAATATTTTTGAAACTTGTTTTAAAGGTTAATTTTCACCAAAAAAGGAGGTATCCCTTATGACGTCACAACAACGTCACAATACAGAAACAATTGTCTCGAAAAATGTAGTCTTACTTTGTAACCAACCTGCCAACATTTCGTCAAATTTACAGTAGAGGTAAGGAAATGGCGTTCCTTTTACGTTTTATGTTACACTCAACCCCGCCGTTTTTACGGTTATTCGTGCCCGGCGTGTGCTTCTGCACACCAGCGAGGAAGGCTGCTGCATGGGTCTGCTTCTAGAGAATTACCTTCTGGAACGTCCATCTTCCACCCACGTAAATAATCCCCAATGGCCCGGGGTGCTCGGATGAACGTAAGGCTCTTGGGCTCCTTGACTGTTTCAACTTTCTTAGGGGATACACGTATGGGGTCAAACTCCGCAAGGATAGCTTTCCGCTTTTTACGAGGTGAGGGCTTTGGCCTTGGCTTGTATCTCTTTGGAAGCAGTGGTTGTAGTGGGCGTCTTTTTTCCATTTCAGGGATGGGCTCATCTAAGATGTCGCGGATGACACCCTGGAGGGGCTCTGGTGGCTGCATTTCTGCAAGCAACTTCTCAACATATACCGTACTCATCCATATTGGTGTGATATATTATAGGTTGCTCTTTCTTTAATAGGAGAGCTTTTTGGCTACAAATGGGTAGGATTTTGGGTTATAAGTTCAGCCAATACGGTATCGAATTTTTTTCTAGCCCTCCTTCCTATACGCATTAGGGTCACCTGTGCAGTAATGTTGCCACATGGGCGACAGAGTCGTGTTTCTGCTTGAGTCCCAACCCCACACTTGCGACAAGGATGTGGGATAGTCGACCCTCTTTTGAGAAAGACTCTATGTTGCTTGCAGAACTCAAACACACAATTTTTCCCACAAGTAGTTGCCTGGCCAATGGTTAACCATAGACAATGATTGCATACACGCATGTTTACAGCTATACTACAGTGGCATCACTTCTCTAATAGTACCGATTTTGGATACCACGAAATCTTGTGGGGGACTTTTGGAGTGTGCTTGGGTAGATAGTGGTGTCGTCTGTCCCACTAGGAGATGGTATCATTTTTGATGTCGACTAAACTACAAGGGTGGGCCAGAAGTGGTCATTAGTGCGCCAGAACCACTACGCCTGTCCCACTAGCCAGAAGTGGTATCATTTTTGATGTCGACAGAAAATACAAAGGTTGCGCCAGAAGTGATCATAATCCATGAAATAGTGCGCCAGAAGTGGTATTATTTTTTATATCAACAGAAAATACAAGGGTTGCTTGGACGAATTTGAGTGTATATTGGATAGTTGTAGCGTACCTATAATTTGAAACAAGGTCCAAAAAGGATGGTGGGGGAGGGAGCCATCAAACGTTTTTACAACAAAAATGAAAAGTGCTGCGCCAGAACCGCTATTTTGTATACTACTAGTTGGATCGACCACTTAAATGAGGTATAGGCACAGTCAGAGAGTATTGAGATCACGTTATTTCGTTCCAACGAAGATATTGATCTAGCGGAAACGGTTCAAGCTGTCGAAGGATTTTTACTTGTAACCATCCACGTCTACTTAACAACAGGCGTAGTTATGTGCCAAGGCACCGCATACGAGGCATGGGCAAAGATTGAGTTTCCCAGATTACAGATGAAAGTAGAGAACTTAATGAATCTTAAAGATACTGCGGACTCAAGCATGTTAAGGCCTGGTTCATTTAACGGAAAATAGATTTACGTTAAAAAATGTTTTCTGACAAAAATAACAGTTTAAACAAAATCTAATTACACCATAATACTAATATCAACTTCCTTAAATTTGTTAAGTGGATGGTTGTTGTATCACGTGATCGATGACGTCATAATTATATAAAATCGTTTAAGTGAAATGCGGCTGCGACGATAACATATGAATATAAAGAAACCCTACTAAAACATTACTCCTCCCGCAGTGTTTCAGACCACGCTTAGAAAACATGACTATCATGTAAAGGTAAGGAGTTATTAAGGGTACAAAAAGTCAGGTGACCTATTTTGCATATTTTCGCCTTAATTACTCGTTAATGAAACATTGTAGTCATCTTTTCTAAGCTGATTTAGGTAAAAGGTAGCCTGCGTGCAGACGTTCTCTCTCCTAGCTGTTTTAAACTCGGAGCCGCGTTTTTGATTTACCGATTTCGTGTTCTAAGTCACGTGACAGACCACGTGACACGTTTTACTACACACAAACCACTTAAAGGGGCCGTCTCATCCACAGTGCTTAGCGTGCTTTTGTTATTGTTCATATTCGGGACTTTGACCCCTTGTTCACGGCGGGAACCTCACGAACTAAGCGTATTCTTTATGTTGGTGACTGCATGATAATTTTGATTTGAACATGGATGACTTTGATGAAACTAATAGTACCTTACAAGTTGAATGTGAAGTCAACAAAGTGTTATACAGCAGTACTTGGCTGTACTATAACATTTACCGCACACCCGTCGCAGCTATAAACAGAGAACACTCTCTCCGGGTAATACTAATAACTGATTATGAAAGCGAGAGGTTTCTCTGGGGTTTCTCTCCTCGGTTTTATTTTTACTTGCAGACAGAGAGAGAGAGATATGCTAGCAGGCAAACTCGTTGCTGGTGCCAGAGAACAAGTTCAAGAGAGAACAGTGAACGAATAACAGCTCACTTGAATAGGAAATTATTATCATGCAGTCTCGGCGGCTTCGTGCGAGACAGTATAAACTTCAAATTATCTACCCGGTGAATCCGAAAATCTCGGCAAAATCACTGTCTAAAAGCCCGAATTCCGCCCTTCGAAACCAGAGAGAGACTTGTTTTCATAAATTAAACGCGAAAGCCCTGAAAATGATTTTAGGAAACTGTTCTTCAAGTTGAGTTTTGTTGCAAATTGTGGTCACGTAAGCCAGCCACGGTGTTCAAAAACCCAAATCGGCTCAAAGATAGTAGATACTCGAACTAAGCGCTAATATATCTTTACATATAAAGATTAATGGTCAGAATAACTTCTCCATGTTGTAGGTGGAAATCGTGGACACAAACGGACAACTGTTTCCTTTCGTTGAGGACGAACGAGACTGGCATCCATCAGAGAACTACGGCCACCTGAAATAAAACTAAAATGTGCATGACCAAATAATTGAAAACACTTAAATAAGAGGCTCAATAGGAAGAGCAATAAAAAAGGTTAAACCTAGTATGATTTTTGGACGATAGCTGGAAGGATGGCAGAGATGTAGAGAAGATTAAAACCACTACCATAAAACTCTGGATTTCGATGGCATCGAAAATGGCCGCTATGCTATGTGAGCGCGCTAAGCACTGTGGGTGAGACTTTAAGGTAGTCAAGAATGGCGATACCTATTATCGTGAGAAACTTGGCGTACTTACCATACTCGGCTGTGCTGAAATAAGGAAAACAGCTTTTATCGGAATTTGACCCCTGAACCAGGCCTTAACATGCTTGAGGCCACGCGCGACATGCTTGAGAACATGTTCAACACCTTATGTTATACTAAGAAAACAAAACAAGTTACAGAACCTGCAAGTTCACAAGTCAATGAAAAACCCCAAGAGCCTGTAGTTTTGGATCAACATATCCTTGAAACTCCAAAAGCAACACGTACACATACATATGAGTCAAATTCAAACCGGAAGAAACGGAATTCTTTAGATTCTTCACGGGGATAGCCGCGAGGCGGCGATCAGCAAACTTGATGAAGAACAGTAGAGAAATATAGTGATAGCTCTATCACAGGATGGACAGGATACAACTTATAATTTGGGACAAATATAAACATACATTTGAGAAAATCATCTATTAGTACTCGGAACCTGCAGTATAACAGAACAGCAGACTAAATTGCAAACGTGTGTTACATGAATAAGTAGTGTTTAAATTACACAAATATAAAAAATATATTTTTAAATTACATATATCCTAGGGGAGCAGAGAATGAAAGTCACCGCGCTACCGGCCACTCCTAAAGACTGCTAATATTCAGCTAATAATTCTTCCCTTTGGTTATTACTAAGAGGATTTCAAATGAAAGTGTATTTCATCTTCAATCTCATGTGGCCCGAGTGAAAGCCCAGATGGGCTCTTGTTTGAGTTTAGTGTAGACGCTACCACGTTAGGATCAACTACGGCAATTGGCCGTTCTATCTACACTCCATTCAATTCGCTACTCTCATATTCTTCGACACTTTGGTACAAGTGTAAACCAAATTCGAATCGATCCCGCACTCGCATCGCAAATTACATCTATCTACAACTATTGCTGACTATTTGTACTACAATCCACTGACCTACCGATTAAAGTTGCTTGCAATCAATCTGTTGAGTTCGAAATTCATTTGTACCAGCTAAACCCTTAGCCTGAATTTCAGCCGTCTCCTCTGGGTTCGTTCCTCCCGAGAGAGACAGCCGATAATGCCGTCCAGTGACGTCACTACCAGAAAACCTGGTAGTGATTTTTGATTGGTTCATATTCTATAATTTCGCATAATTATCATAATTATCAGCCGAGAAGACGGCAGGATTCACTTGTTGATCGTTGAGTTTCAGTGGAGTGATTGTCTTTGGCAAAGACCTTAAATTAGTAAGGAAAACATCTGGAAATGGATTGAAAGTGTCCTGCACAATAACCGGCCGACTAGCCTGTAAACATGTACATTTTATCGCGTCGCGTCCGCAGGGTTGTTGACAATCGATTATTTGTTTACACTCGCAGTGGTAAAGAATGTCGCTGCTCTCTTCAAGGAACTGTCCTTTCCCGTAAAAGAGTCTTCGTATTTCTTCGAAAATTCTCCATTATCCTTTCATGTTTTTCTACTTTTCTGTTGCATCATTTACATAGGTAATATCTCGTAGCTGTGTCGATTCGAACGGCAGATCGCGAGACATGTACAAAGATCAACGGAAAGACAAAGATCAACTGTACTTTGCCTCCAAATATAATATAACGATTTGTTGCTTCGGAAAGACTTTAACAACATAAGAGGCACTTGAGAAGCAAATGGGATGGAGATATATAATATAGGTAAGGCTTTTATTTTGGTCGGCATAATCTCAAATAAATATTTCTCACGAACTCTTACTACCGCCGTGACAGTTTTATTTGCATCAATTAAATTGTTAATCCGCCTTGACGTCACTGGACGGCATTATCGGCTATTGGATCTCGGGAGGAACGAACCCAGAGGAGACGGCTGAAATTCAGGCTACTAAACCCTGTAATTCGTTGGGAACTTGAGAAACCTGCAAAGTCTGACTACCCAGCGGTTACATCAGTTCGAGTTTGATTACATTTATTGTGAAGGAATTTGAATGATTGCTACCGAACTGATACATGTATATTTTTTTGATACATGTATGGAATTTTTACATGTAAGGATTTTTGTACGTGTATGGATTTTAATACATGTATACATATCTGGTATAGGTGTATGAAAATTTAAATTTGAAACGTTTGGCGCCTGATAATACTGCAACTCCTTCAATCCTATCATAATTTAGATTCCGATAAACCGGCACCTTGAATTTAGAAACTGGTCTCGAAAGGTATAAAAGGCGATCTGACCGGCCAAGTACAGAAAACTGTCATATATATTACTAACAGCACTACTTGATTGATTAATTGGAATGCAATCTATCGGATATTTAATCTATCGGCGCCAACTAGCTGTCACGTATGGTGGTCGATCATATATAGGTACGGTACAACAATTCCACTTGTCCCACTCGAACTCCCGGTCCCGGCTCAACACAATAAATGATTATACTTGCTCAATGGTATGTTTACAATTTAGTGGATATTGCCAACACTTCAAACGAAATTTTCCGAAAGGGTAGACAAGTATAAACTGCTATGAAAAACACTTTGGAAATTGATATCGTGATGCATGTTTCTCAGTTGCACGTGGCTTTTCTAGGACTACATTTTGGTTTGATAGGCCATAATGATTTCGATGACAGATAGCTGAGATTTAAAGATATATTAAAGTCAACGAAGCTGACCATTGCTTTGTTTTTATCATGCCGACTTTGAGATATGCTAGGGAAACAAAACCTGCAATCGAGGCAAGGTTGTGAGGTTGTGCAATAATGGTTTCCAAGAGCGGCTTTCGTACTTTTGTAAGAAGAAATAATGTCGAGAGGTCAATACCTGTAAGGGATTAATTATTTCTCCTTTGGATTGAAATCACATCTTACGTTATTTAAAACAGACAAAAATCGTGAGACTCACGGAATCGTGATATCGATAATAGGCGGATCTGCCGCGCGCTAGTACTCTAACCCTGATAAGATTTGCCGGTCGTCGGATCGATATCATGTGAGGTCGATTATCGGTTCAAACGCGAGCTCATGCTCAATCGCCAACTAGAACTGTCGACCGTACTCTCTCTCAACATGTCTAAATCATTTTGATTTATTTCATGCTCTTTGGTAGACTACATAATAACAATAATTAATGAAAACGTCAGGTCCCTTACTGAAAATCGTGAGATAACGTGAGAAACGGACAAGAATCGTGAGACTCACGACGGCATCGTGATAATTGGCTGATCTGCCGGTATGTACTCTAACCCTGATAAGTAATAAGGTTCTCTCTGATCGATTCGGTCGGTTCAGCTTTTCACACGAGCTCCAAATGTCGATCGTACTCTCTCTAAAGCATTTTGATTTATTTCATGCTCTCTTGTACAAAATACAACTTCGCAAATTACAACTTCGCAAATTACAACTTCGCAAAATACAACTTCGCAAAATACAACTTCGCAAAATACAACTTCGCAAAATACAACTTCGCAAATTACAACTTCGCAAAATACAACTTCGCAAATTACAACTTCGCAAATTACAACTTCGCAAAATACAACTTCGCAAAATACAACTTCGCAAAATACAACTTCGCAAAATACAACTTCGCAAAATACAACTTCGCAAAATACAACTTCGCAAAATACAACTTCGCAAAATACAACTTCGCAAAATACAACTTCGCAAAATACAACTTCGCAAAATACAACTTCGCAAAATACAACTTCGCAAAATACAACTTCGCAAAATACAACTTCGCAAAATACAACTTCGCAAAATACAACTTCGCAAAATACAACTTCGCAAAATACAACTTCGCAAAATACAACTTCGCAAAATACAACTTCGCAAAATACAACTTCGCAAAATACAACTTCGCAAAATACAACTTCGTTTCGTTTCGTTTCGTTTCGCAAAATACAGTAAGCCGGATTATTGTCTATACTCCGTGCCAACAATAACTCATTTATGCTCTAAACCTTTATCTCCGTATAAAACACAGAACACCTGTATGTCAACCATAATACTTTATTATTATTGGTAGGATAGGATATGTGCAGTGCTAGGATGCGAAACTGAAAAAGCATCAGTTACAATTACTTTGAGAATACTTTACAGTCCAATATTCTTAGGCACTATTAGCCGTGCCTCGATTTTGTCACACACGTAGCCGTCCTTGGCAGACTCAGATTTCCACCTACCGTGGATTTTAAATAATCTGTCTGGTATATTTAGATTCGCTGCTGCGGTAGCCCCTCCAGACCTAAAACTGTGGTTACTAAAACCAGAAGAATTTACTCCGACAGATACCAGATTTGCTTTAAGTATCTCTCTAGATCTGTTGGCGCTAAGAACTTTTGTAGAAAGAACGTTTCTTTTGGCTTGTTTGTCATATCTTACTGATCTAAATATGAAACCTTGTGAATTGTTAGGTATCTCTGCGGCACTCAAGTATTTAAGGAGAAAGGTATATGGGCATGTATCATTGCCCGTTTTGGCAATATAAACCCAAGAGCCTTCTCTGTATTTGTCTGTTTTGCTAACTTCTACGAGGATCTTGTGATACTCGTCTTGGGTTACAATATTATTCCTCCTAATATTCAACAAGAGCCCATCTGGGCTTTCACTCGGGCCACATGAGATTGAAGATGAAATACACTTTCATTGGAAATCCTCTTAGTATCAAGTCGTGCTTTAATTCGCCAGTGAGAACGTCAAAAAAACAGACTGGTCTATTAATCGCTTTTATGGCATGACTATGATAACGCAGGATTCGAACAACAGAATACTGGCAAATTCAAGTGTATAAAGGCAATACAATGACATATTCAGACTTTGCATTTGATTGAAAATAGATCAAAACTCGGGGAAATGTCCGGCTAAAACTGTATGAATAAATGTGAAATGAAACATAAATTTCATAGCAAGAAAAACAATTGTAATTCCTATAAATGAGAAAGCTCTTCTATTAAGCCGCTTCTCATATACACAGACTGTTTCACAAAAAACATTTGCGCTTATCGACACAAGAATTCAGTTGACCTTTCAAATAATTTATTCTGAGGTACGCATACTCTAAATCAGATGTTAAATAAAGCGATAATTAGAAGGAAAAGTACATTAACAGACAAACTGAGAGGAAATTTATTCAAACAAAAAGAGTTTACTTACAGTACTTACGTAACTGACACCTTCGTGCACATATGCACTGAATCGGAATGAAAGTCGAAGCCTACCTCGAACTTAACTTTCAGCTAACCTGTTTCCTTTCATTCCACAATGAATAATAATCTCATAAAGTAAGCCCGTAGCTTTCAATAAATTTGCCAGTGTCTGAATGAAACAGCTAGATCTTGTCCAATTTCTCTCACGAGTCACGGCAGAAGACAGTCTCAAGCTAGTACAAAACTTGAATTTTGATCCTCTTCACAGTAACGTAATTTAACGTCTCCGATCAATTCCTCTCTCTTTGCTGGCAGTTCATGCTTCTTGTTCGTGTAGTTGCCCCACTGAGCCGTAACCACAAAACGAGCACAGCATTTCAGTTGGCATACACTGCGTACATCTGCTTAACTAATTAGATTTGTAAAAATCTTAGCGGATCATGTAAATATTCCGCTTGGCTCAAATATGAGGGTTTCTGCCGTCAAAGTTCATTTTTTGTTTCAGTTTTCCCCATATTAGCAGACTTGTATAATGTCTCGAGCTCTCCGAATCCAGTAGAAAGACTCTGGTTATTCTGTCGTAAAACATGGACCTTACCCAAATTTAGGTTGTATTGCATCATTGCCCACGATGGAATAGATTTCTGACAATGACTATTTGAAATTGATATCTCCTTGTCTCGCCTAGTCTGAGCTTTGAATTTTCTTATCTGAGCGCGCCTGAGGAAATCTAACCTTTGTTTGCGTGACCAGCATAGTGCAATCTGATTGGTTCGAATTTGACCTTTAACGCATGCGCAGAAGCCGTTTGACACTGATTAAAAAAAAAAAAATAACCACTTGCATTTTAAGACTCGGCGCTGCCACAGGCAGCCCGAGTAATAATTCAGAAATGCGGAAAAACCCCGCGTAAGAAAGTAAACACATACATATGAATCTAATGTCAACTAAGTTACTACTATCCCCATAACGCTTACAAAGTATCCTTAGAACCTCAGGGGTTATTGGTTCAGCTTTCTTAACAGCTTTACAATTAATACGGTTTGAAGCCTCTACAACTGATTTTACAAGAAACTTATTACAAGGATTTCTATCCTCGAATCCTGCCAACTTATGTATCCAATTTATTGCATAATACATGTTGTGTATGGTTGCCTTAAGCTTATTTTCTTCAAACATTGATTTAAGATACATAGCAACTGTAGTAGGTGTAGCGGGAAGGAAATAATTTCTCATATTACTGAGTTTACACCAATATTTGAATTTACAAAAGTTTCTACAGTAAGACAAAACAGTATTATCTGCTCTAGAATTTAAGGCAAGGAACCACAACTTCTGATCCGTCTGACCGTTTCCTTCCTGGTATACAGCTGAAGTAATATCTGATCAAAATATAATAATAAGAATATATTAATCATAAATATACCTTTAACCATACCTAAAGGG
The DNA here is from genome assembly GCA_030867875.1 of Actinernus sp. WN-2022. NCBI lineage: Eukaryota > Metazoa > Cnidaria > Anthozoa > Actiniaria > Actinernidae > Actinernus > Actinernus sp. WN-2022. The sequence goes on from JAOWCC010001634.1 coordinate 59,658,970, forward strand.
ATATATAAACGAAAACAATGTAATTGTATAGAGATTATATCGGTTGTCGATGTACTCTATCTTTCGTTTCGAACAAAAGGCGGCCCAAACAGGTGTCGCCAATAGCAACCTAGATAACAGATGTAAATCTGAGAACCCAAGTGGGATTTTTGTTGTTGTTGTGTTTGTTTTTGTTGTTGTTATTGAACTTCAATCTTGATTACAACCCAAGTGGGACTTTACAGATAAAACAATAATGACCAGGTGGTCCCAGTAAATGCATACAAATAATATAATTAATTAATTACGGAAACTAAGTAGTTTCTTCGACTTACTCAACAAACTAGGATCCAGGTGAATCCGATATGACTTGTGTCAACTAACACCAAGTGGTTAACATGCCAGGTAGCTCAGGTTCAAAATATCAAATGATCTCGCTAAGTCGTACATGTATAAGTAACCAAAGTAGTAATATTTACATATTTCAGTCAGGTTCCAAGTGGACCCTAGTTATTGCGTATCAATATAACGTAGATAACGTCCAGGTGGGCGCTTGATCTGAAACATCCAACTAAATACCGCAAACCATGATCATGCAACTTTATGCAAGATAATTGTCCTCCGATGTTCGTCAATCAGTTCTGCTATGAAACCTTAGGAAAAGGACACCGGAGCGAAATTCAGGTGAACCAAACAAAGATTTCTTGTTATGGCCAAATTCAAACACCTCTGTACCACACGGGATTTCACATATATCAGTAAATATGCACGATAACCCTCTATCTGTGTACACCATAGGCCAGAATACGGCAGAAGGCCATTTTGGTACCATAAGGGTACCTCTACACCCTGTGGCAACGATGTAATTAATAACTCTAGGGATGAGGAAAATAGGCGGGACTACCCAATTATTTTCATTCGCCCAAGAAACCGAAAACGAGTCTACTACTTCAGTGCCCGGGCACCAAAACCTGCTGTTAAAACGAGGTAATTGTGTATTTTCATGATTAGCGAATCTATCGACAGAATGTGGACCCCACCTGTCCTCAATCACACAGAAGTATCTCGATCTAACTCGCCAATCGTCGTAGTCTACGATTTTGCTCAAAAAATCTGCTCTTTCATTAAGTGATCTAGGGATCCATTCCACCTGGAGTCGGATATTATGTTGTACACATATCTTGAAAATACGAAGAGCGATGCATTGTAAGTCTTCCTTCATGCTACCTACTTCGACTATTCTCGAAACGCTTTGATTGTCGGTATACCATATAATCGTTTGACCTTTCAACATATTAATGAAGGACTCCATACCGAGGGAGATGGCATAAAGTTCTCTGTAAGAAGAGCTACGTTGAGCTTCCATGTCGCTCCACATCTTATGAGCAATTGCGTTATGAAATTCTAAGATGTAGCTTGCACAACCGGTAGAGCTCGCGTCAGAATAACATATTCTAGAATAAACAAATTGCTGCTTAAGCATGCGTTTACTGTTCAACAACAATAGATTGTTTTTCCAGAAAGTTAACTCTATTAGAGTAGAGCTCGATAATTCAATCCTCGTATCCCACGAAAATCTTCTCAAAATATCGAAATGAGAATATCTGGTCATAATACGAGTAATATTACCAAGTACAAAACCCATGGAAATAACTTTTCCTACGAATTGTGCCACTTTTCTGGCTGTACTGAAAGAATGCAAAAGAATATTATCAATAATCTGCTGAGTACTGTGAATTCTATCTGTGGGAATAGCAATAACGTGAGTAGACAAATCTATCATGTATCCCAACCACTCTAATTTGGTTGTAGGTTGCCAGACTGACTTCTTATCATTAGGCAGAAAACCCGACAACTTCAGAACCTTCTCTACAAAATTAGACGACCTCTCGCAACTTGCCCAATCTCTAGCTGAACCGAGACCATCATCGAGATACACTGTAATTCTGACAAAATGCTTTCTCCAATATTTAACTAATTCACGGACCACTTTCGTGAAAATAAATGGAGCAGACGAAAGACCAAATGGAAGAACCGTAAAAACAAAGAATTTACATACTCCATTGATTGATGTTCTACCATTATATCGATATGATGGTAGCCGGACTTAAGATCAAATTTAAACATGAAATTATCATACGGAAGATAATTATTGGCTACTCTGATATCTTCAAACTTGATCTTTTGCTTCCATATGTGGAAGTTAACATGTCTTAGATCGAGGATCAACCTTTTCTTGCCCGACGTTTGTACCGATACAGATAATGGGTTTATCACGATCGGAGGGATTACGACTTCTATAACACAGCCTGATTGAACAAGTTCTATTATAGATTCAGTTACAAATTCAGAATGCTTGTTTGCCGAATTATTGTTCTTAAATCTAGCAGGTTGTGGCGTGTTAATGAACGGAATAACATAACCTTTATCAATAGTATTGATAATGAAGTTACTAGCTGTAAGCGTATCCTTCCAAAACTTGATGTTTTCTGAGCCTGCCTTTGACTGTTAAGGCCGTAAGGCCTGTAGGATTAGTATCCAAACTGCCCTCAAATTCGAAATCTCTCCCATTAACATACTGAAAATACTGGTTACCTTCAATGATTTCTCTTACTACTTTATTCTGGGCGATGAATTTAGTGCTGCCCACTTGTACCGCTGGTCTTGTTTGTATAATCCCTGTAGTTACTGTACGTGTAGGACGGTCCTGGTGAGAAGTAAGCACTGGAGTTTGGGCAGTTGTTCCTCCAATGACCTGTCTTGCCACAGGCGAAACAGACGTCGTTCTGGCTTTTACCAAAAACTTTTCTCGTTGTTGACGGACGAAAATTATTGAAATTTCCCGGTGAAATAGAAGAGACAGCAGTAAAACCAGTAGGGGGCGTTTGTCTTCTTATAATCTATGGAAATTAAGGAACAAATTAACTGTCGTTTGATCAGTTACACAGACTGTCCTAAGAGTATAAAACTTGATTGCGACATGACTTATATCTGTTTGAATAACAAAAGCGTATAAACAAGTGTGGAATGTACTCTTACGTAATCTAGTTTCACTGCAATAACAGTCCCGAGCATAAATACATTTATTGTCTATACTCCGTGCCAACAATAACTCATTTATGCTCTAAACCTTTATCTCCGTATAAAACACAGAACACCTGTATGTTAACCATAATACTTTATTATTATTGGTAGGATAGGATAGGATATGTGCAGTGCTAGGATGCGACACTGAAAAAGCATAGTTAAGAATATAAAGAACGGGCCTTAGAAAATAGCGCGAAAACACTAAAAATGTCAATCAAAGACGAACGGACACACTAATACTTAACTTCTGTCCCGCTTGCTGTTTACGGGAGTTTCTTTTCTTGTTTATTGCCCTTTGTTCCGCCGCACGGATTTTCTTCTCGTCTTCAGAGCCAGAGGCGACTTCGTCGGACAGATACTCGTCGACTACAGCCCAACCCGCTTCCGACTTATCGGCGATTCTGATGAGCTTGTTCCGTCGATCTACCGACTTTGTAGTAAATTTAAGAGATTCGTCTAGCTTGATAATCAGTGCTGTAACCTCCTGGTTGTCTGGGTCCTCAAGGTCGACGAGGTGTTTCAAGGAGTTTACAAGATCCGAACTATGAGAAATTTGGTCCAAAGTTTGCGTGTTAAAATCAAATTGTTTTTTGTTACCGTTGAACTTGAAGTTCACACTACTTTCGGATTTAAGCTTCTTTGCTAGTGAGGAAGAGGACTTTATCTGGTCCTGTGATAGTTCACGCTTCAATGACAAAAACTTTGAATCGAAGTATGATTTCAGTTGCAAAACTGTCTTGTCAGTTTGATCTCGGGAAGCATGTGGAATAGAATCTTCTTCTTCGCCTCTATCTGACATGATATTAAGGAACAAATTAACTGTCGTTTGATCCGTTACACTGACTGTCCTAAGAGTATAAAACTTGATTGCGACATGACTTATATCTGTTCGAATAACAAAAGCGTATAAACAAGTGTGGAATGTACTCTTACGTAATCTAGTTTCACTGCAATATAATAACAGTCCCGAGCATAAATACATTTTCACAATATATAGGATTTCACAATATGTAAATAGGAAGTGACGCAATGGAATGGATACTGGTAAAAAATGATGAAATAATAAAGTGATGTAGATAAGGTAAATAAAGGAAGGTAACAAATTACGATAAACTAATGGCTGCGAAAAACTAATACAATGTGAATAGATGAATAGGAAATAAGGTGAAAGTGAGCTAGGTTTCATCACGTCTATTGATGCCATGAGGTTCAAGTGTTTTGGCCTTGTCTATAAGGTAGGATTCTCTGGCTTTACGAATCGAGTCTCGTGAGGAATGCATGAGTTCTAAGGGAATGAGTTGCATGTTAGTTTTAGAATGGTTAGGGTTAGAAAGAAAATGTTCTGCAACAGTGGAGGGTTTAGACTTAATGCTAGGTTTGTCGACTGATCGTCTATGTTCGTTGAATCTGTCTTTGAGGCGTCGTTTGGTTTTACCTATGTATTGGAGGTGACATAGATTACATTGTACCATGTATATTAATTTTTTAGAGTTACAAGTGATATGCGAATGGATTAAACGGGTTTCACCTGTGGAATGGAAAGTATATTGTTTAAGACCGTTGACGATGTAGGGGCAAGTGGCACAATTTTGCCCGCAACGGAATGAGCCAAGTGGGAGTGTGCGTGTGGAATGATTAGTAGTGTTATTGGGTAATTGTGATTTAACTAGAAGGTCACGAAGGTTAGGACAACGTCGGTGGGAAACGAGAGGAAAGCTAACAAAAACGTTTTTGCAACGATCGGATGAAAGTAGTATATTAAGATGTTTGTGAATTATACGAGAAATGTTAGGAAGTGCTGGGTTATAAGTAGTAATGAATGGTATACGTTGTGAGTTTTGCGAACGTTTAGTATGTAACGCGTCGTTACGAGCAATGTCAGCAGCGCGCTTTATTTGTCTGTTAAGAAATGTGCGGTTATTAAACCTCGTTGAAGGAGATAAGTTTTCAATTCGTTAGTGCGGAGTTTAAAAGCGTTGTCGTTAGAGCAAATGCGGCGGAGACGGAGAGCTAAACTAAAAGGGATAGCTTGTTTAGTGTGCAAGGGATGGCAAGAGGAGTTAAGAAGATATTGGTGTTTATCAGTGGGTTTAGTGTAAAGGTCAGTTTCAATGTAACCGTCACGCAAGGAAACGGTTACGTCAAGAAATGGTACATGAGTAAATGAATGTGATGAGGTCAAGATCATTTATACACTTTCATTGATTTTCTTAATAATCTTCATCCCACTATCAAGTTCACCTATTTTTTCATTTTTATCTGATAATCCAGTGATCAGCACACGCCTATCAGCGTTATGTCGTAGTTGCATTTCTCCAACGCGTTTCGTTTGATCATTTATACAAACTTCTTCAGCCGGGAATACTGAACTAAGAAACGGGCTGAACAGGGCCTATAGCAAACGTGCTACGGAAATCTGTGGTTATACATACGTAAGCCTGAGGCAGGAGAGTCCCGTAGATAAATAAATATGCTAAAACAATATTTTTGGGGTTGGATTAACGTTAGTTCAGTACTCCCTGAAAAAGTTTCTAGTAATCAAACGAAACGCGTGGGAGAAATAAAACTTCAACACATCGCTGATACCGCGCGAATTATGCAAATTTATTTTGTCAAAAATCGTTTGCGGAGCCAGACGGTACTGTGTTTCTGAGTGGCATGGCGTGAAAGCAACACTGACAAACATACTAATCATACCAAAATATTTCCGTATTCGCAAACTTTTCTTCCTCAAATCAAATTAAAATATCGAAAGAAAATCCTGAACATCGGTATGAAAATGGATCCAGAATGCCCTCCCGTTTCTGCTAAAGGGACGGGTGATGTTTGTTTTGTGTCTGTGACTGGTTACACTTGTTTGGCTGTTGTTTTGCTAAACCAAGGCAAGATATAAAGCGATTTGCTAAAAGTCACGTGACTGATGACGTCGGGTGATGTTTGTTTTGTGTCTATGACTATGTGACAGCAGTTTGGTTGTTGTTTTGCTAAACCGCGGCAAGATATGAACGATTTTGCTAAAAGTCACGTGATACCACTCAAAGGGACGGGTGATGTTTGTTTTGTGCCTGTGACTCCAAAACCCCAGAGAGGAACCACATCCCTAGCTGAAATAGGCGTCATTAATGCAAAATTCTAGGAATACGGTTCCGCCCGGAACGAAAACCCTAGGGATTTGGTTCCACCAGGAACCAAATCAGGTAGGAACCAAAACCCTGTTACAGCGCCTTGAAGGATATCCGATAATTAAAGGATTATCACCGTAACCGCAAATTAACACTGGTAAATCATGGACTCCGTAGGTGATTTACAAGGCATCACCCCAAATACAGGGTGGGAAGCGACTGGGAAGCGATAAGATCGGAATCGCTCGTTTAAGAAAGCGCGTTGTTGCGCGAAAGGAAATATCACGAAGAAAATCAACGAAATTTATAACCTCATGTCAAATCAAAATAATGTCGACTTAGTACACGAGAAGGTGTCAGAAGTCAACGAAGTTGTTAAGGGATTTAAGATCGCCCACCAAGCCTATCAAAGACAGCTAATTAACGATGACGATATACGCGAGTCCTCCCCGTACAGCGATTCGGCATTTGGCCGGGCCATTTCCATTTTGCACTACCAGTCCTCTTCGGAGAGATCCACATCGCTATAGCGCTTGCTCACATCTCCAGCTCCCCCACGTGTTAGCGTGATGGCTGGGGTTTAAAGCAGCCTCGAGCTCGCCCTTAGAGTAACCAGATTCTGAGGCCTATGATCTTTAGTGAGGCTGATGGTCTTGGGGGCTATGCCATGCTGATGAGTCCTAACAAGGACGAAACAGTTGTACATGGTTGCCACTCTACGGGTAATAAGATGTGAGCAAGTGTTGGGTAGTGCCATGCAACGTGCTTGATTAGAACAAGTGTCTGAACTCGAACACAAAATCGAGATCTGGACCACAGAAATAGAAGCGCGTAAACTAATCGCAAGCATCGACCTCGGGCCCGAAGACTCTGTCAGTAACGTCGGATCCTACAACAGTTCTAGGGTTTCCAGACACTCGAGTACCAGCTCACGATCGTCAACTAGGAGCTCAGCCAGCGCAAGGGCGAAGGCTGCCGCAAAGAAGGCAATACTCGAGGCCGAGGCCGCAACACTTAAAATACTTCATGATCTCCAGGAAGAAGAGCTTAGACTACAGCAAAGAAAGAAGGAGTTAAAGCTCCAGACCGATATTGCAAAGGCGGAAGCAGAAGAGCAGGCCTACGCTCAAGCTGAGGCACAAGAGATGAAAGATTGCTTTCTCGTAGGCCGGACAAAGAAAGGCACACCGTCCTTGGTTCAACCACGTTCCTGTCTGACTGCCCCAAATGATGGAGCCATTAAGGCTAAGAGTCTGGTAGATTCGGTAGAAACCACGCCACAAGATGCGATAAGCAAAACTACCACAGGCTACCCGAAAGACGAATCCACGATTATCAGACCAAGGCAGCCAAACAAGCCACGCCCGCAGACGGAAACGCCACTGACTAGCAACCACCCGCTGAATCCTAGTGCAGCCGAATCGCGTTACGAAGCATGCCGTTCTCAGCAATCTTCTAATGAAATGAGCCGCAATACCGCTAGCTCCAATGGAAAGTTTATTCTAAAAATGATAGAAACGCAAGAGCTTTTACAACAGCAACAAGAAAGCATAATGGCTTTAACTCTACCACAGCCTGATCTTCCTATTTTCGATGGCAACCCAACCGAGTACTGTGACTTTATTCGCGCCTTCGAAAACCTTATATAGAGAAAAACGCACAGTCCAAGTGCAAGACTGTACTACCTGGTCCAGTATACAACCGGGCAAGTTCAAGAGCTAGTTCGCAGCTGTCTGTCCATGAAAGAAGACAAAGGCTATCGTGAGGCCAGAAGATTGTTGTTGGAAAGATATGGACAAGGGTACAAAATTGCAACAGCCTTCGTAGATCAGCTCACAAAGGGACCACCCATCAAGGCAGAGGACTGTCCTGCTCTACAGATATTTTCCATACTTCTGACCAGCTGTAGCAACACCCTCCAGGAGATTGGCTACATCAACAGGATAGAAAATACGAACAAACTTGAACCTATCATCAACGCTCATTTTCTTGAATGCGTCGCACTGAGAAAGCCAGTGGTCTGCATTGCAAGACGGACATCTTCCGCCTTTGCTATCACCTGGCGTATTGGATGACAATGGCTTACCCTGTGTTGCGTAGGTTTTCACCCTTTGCGGTCTGGTTTTACCATGGTTGAAGTTGCTACTTCTTGCTTCGCTGAATACTTGGCCAAAAACAGGGTGATTTGCTACTCTTGCCTTGTTTTCGACAAAGTCCGTAATATCCTTTATGGTAGCATCTCTATGCTCCCTTTGCGTTATAGCGTCGACTACGTCACGCCATTTTAGCCTGAGGCCATACGGTAGCCTGTCGACGATTTTTCTTAAAATGAAGAAACTGTGCATCAACTGCTTAGTACCAGGCTACTTCGTGCGAGATTGCCCGAAGAACTGAGCTTCTGCCGCGTGCAAGGCACTTTTCTACACGTGTCCCGTCGTCATTGCCGTCGGCTGGTTGCTTAAAGTCCCTAATATTTCCTGCTTCGGCAGTGCTAACTGCTCTTTGCTCATCTGTTAGGCTCCAGGAAAGATAAGGGTTAATACGAGTTCTCACTGACCTATTTGTCACACCATATTCTAGCCGCTACACGGACGTATCTTTTCACTCTCATATTGCAGTCAGTTCAACATGCAGAATCGTCTATAACAAATTCTTGTACAACTTACCTTGGTCAGTTCCGTTTTTGGTTATTTTACATTTGAAACAGCTTTTGAAGAAAACTAAATCAAGAAATCGACTACATTTCTATTTGACATTTACTTCACCTATATTGTTTGCTGAAAAGTTCGTGGGTCTCCCCAGCATATTTCACCGTTCAGCGATTGGTCGATTGAGCACAATGACTTCGTTCTCCGAATCTCCTCGAAAAAACACGACGTGTCGAATTCCTTCGGCATTCGTTCGTCACTGCTTCCGAAGAAAAGCCACGTTCAACCACAGGCTGCCTGTGGTTCAACTAGCACAGGCAGCCCATGAAAAAAAGGCTAAGCTGATCGAACCCCGGATCGTTACAGGCTTAGGTTGGCTGCAGAAACCGTCGAATTTGAGTACTTACAAAGCGAGGAAATAAACGATGGATCGATTAAATGAGTGCTAGAGGAATGTAAGAAAGGGTTTCTGGAGGTAAAATTCTGAAAGTTTGGATTTTCGAAGAATTACGAGGCTTCGAAGAGTCGCCACGTGGACTAATGGCGTTTCGTGTTTCCTGCCTTCTCAATATTTATATAGGGGAGGAAAAAAAAGCCCATAAGTGCCTCAAACCAGAAATAAACACATCAGTGATGAAGAGGAACAACTTCACAATACAAAGGTAAGATTTTATGACTTTATTGATCATTTTAGTACAGTTTTAGATTTTTTCTAAAAAATCCCAGACATTCCTTGTAATAGAAAATATATAAGCAAATACCGTGGACAAAAATCCTGCAAAAATACGTTGGATCCGAAGTGAGGACCTATGCAGCCAAAAATATAAACAATAACGAATGAAAAGTCCGAAGACTACAGCAAAGCTGATATACAACGTAAAAATCTAACACAAAGCACTACGGTTAGCTAGGCCTGACACGAAAAGCGCTCGGACCAGATTGCAGCCATATATATAGACAGCTGTTTCGTTCTTATTAGAACTCGTCAGTATGACATAGTAAACAGTACGCAGGCTTCGGTACCACTGCACCATCGACCCGGACTGAGCTAAATAGCATCTAGTCAGTCGAGCACACAGAAATACTTGGTTATCGGGTCACACGTCATTACGTGTGGCGAAAAGCCAAAAACCAAGGAAATCTGAACTAAACGTGTCAGTGCCTTGCGAGAGATATAGTTATGCTGGCCAGACCAGCTTTATAAATGATGACAACAACAGGAAAAATCGGATCTATATAAGACCTACGGTACAAAAATCCATTATAGAAAATATATAAGCAAATACCGTGTGACCCGATAACCAAGTATTTCTGTGTGCTCGAAACTAGATGCTATTTAGCTCAGTCCGGGTCGATGGTGCAGTGGTACCGAAGCCTGCGTTGTCGTTGGGTACTCCTAATTTCAATCCAGCTCCATTATCGTAGTGCCATAATGACTTTTAAGTGCATGACTGGCTGTGTCCCTGATTACCTTTCTTCTCAATTTATTAAGCGTAAAGAAATCAGTAATCGCAATACCAGAAGCTCCGTAAAACTTAATATTCCTCTATTTAAAACTGCTAGTGGTCAGCGAACCTTCTACTACAGAACCGTTTGAACCGTCAGTATCTGGAACTCACTAGATCCGACCTTGAAACTTTGCCGAACTATTAGAATTTTATTTATTAATATTTTCCGTATACATTAGTCCTTTATTATGCGTATATAATCATTGTATATAGTTTATATAGATATAAAATTAGTTAATTATATATTTAATTGTAATTATCTCTGAAAATTAAAGCCCCACGGGGGAGTGGATAATAAAAGTATGTATGTATGTAAGGCCTTTCCGGAACTTCCTGTGGTATCATTGGTTCTCTGTGGTTGCTACGCTGATGCTTTAAACCAAGCCGTTGCATTGTGATACCATCTCATCAATCGTATACCATTTATACCAGGCCAAAATACTCCACCCCTGGCACGTGCTTTGCATTTTTCCATGCCCAAATTAAATGAACTCCATTTATCGGATCTAGAATCGCACCTCGAAGACTGTGCGGGACAATAATGCGATCACCTTTGTACAACAGGCCTTCTTAACAGCTAGCTTATCTCATCTCTGTAATTCTTGACCAGTATGGCCTAGTTTTCATAGGAGTTTCAGCTTTACTCTGTAGCCAACCATCCATAACGATTCTGTGTAGCTGCTGAAGCTCTGTGTCTTTCTTAGTTTCTTCTGACAGTTTGTAGAACATGTTCTCAGATAGCTGTCCAGACTCGAGAACATTGATTTCAAACTCATCTTGTTGGTCTGGCGTCTCAACAGGCATGTGTGCTCTAGAGAGCGTGTCTGCAATGACTCCATTGGCTGCCAGGTGTGTATTTCACTTTGTTTGCGTATGGCTTGATCCTAAGGAACATTTTCTGGAGTCGAAGAGGTTGCTTGATGAATGGGTTTCTTCAGTATTGCTGCCAGCGGTTTGTGATCAGATTCAACAATCACTTCGTTTTGCCCTTCTAAATAGTCATAGAGGTGTTCACAGCCAAAAACAATCGTCAACATTTCTTTTTCGATTTGGGCGTAGTTTTGCTGGCACTCCGTTAATGCTTTTGAAGCATAAGCCACTGGACGGTCGTACTGTATGATCACTGCACCCATACCTTTAGAACTGGCATCGACAGACAAACACAAAGAACTTCAGAACTGGAGCAGTAGTAATCGCAGTTTTCAGGCTTGTTTGATCGTGTGCTTGATCCCATGACCATTCAACATCTTTCTCGAGCAGCTGACGTAGTGAATCACCTATCTGTGACATATTTGGGATGAACTTGGACAAGTAAGTGACAACGACCAAAAACCTCTGCAACTCTTCACGATTGGTAGGCACGGCATAGCATTGACTGCTTCGACTTTCCGGGGGTTCCGGTTTAAGTCCATCATCGCGATCCAGCACCTCTCTCATCATTTTGCTCAACATCCTTTCCCCATACTACCAGCTCATCCACAATGACTTCGACACCTTCTGTCCTCACGCTGAAACAAGTGCGACATAACACTCTGAAATACCTCAAGGGCTGAAGCTATTCCAAAGGGTAAGCGTTTATAGCTATACCTGCCAAAAGGGGTGTGAAATGTGCCGGGCTATCTTGCTGCTGTTTTCGGCTATAGCTTAACCTGCCAAAACCCATGATTGGCATCGAGGACACTAAACTAAAGACCTTTGCAATCAGGCATTCTGCTGATTACATCTTCCAGTGTCTGCATAGGAAAATGCTCACACGTCACAGCTTTATTTAGGTCACTGGGATCCATGCATACTCTAATCGTGTTGTTCTTCTTCTTGCCAGTCACCAGGCTGTGAACCCAGGGGGTGGATTCTGTTGTTTTCTCAATAGCCCCTAACTTCTCCATTCGCTGGAGCTCTTCTTTAAGTGGCTCGCGTAGAGCAACAAGGACTCTACGAGGTGGGTGCACAACAGGAGTGGCACCGGGATCAATCTTGATTTGGTGCTGCACGCCTTTAATCTCCCCTAGACCTTCAAAGACGCCACTGTATTCCGTTTCAACATTTGACTGATCGATCTGTCTCAAGGCTGTAAATCCTCTTTACCAAGCCAAGTTCAAGGCAGGACTTTAACCCAAGGATTTATGGTAAGTCTTGTTCGACCAATTACGAATTCCAGCACTGTGAGTTTTCCTTTGTACTCACACTCCAAGTTGACCTTGCCCTTAGACGTAATCCTACACCCATCGTACACTTTCAACTTAACCTTACTCCTGTTGGTTTTCTTGTTTGCCAGTAGAAGCCCATCAAACAATGACTGCGAAATAACATTACCGCCAATCTGCACCGGAATCCAATTTGAAATTCACTTCCGTATCAGCAATCATGCAGTCAGTGTGACATGCCAGCCATCTTGCGAAGCACTTTCACTAGATTCAACTGAACATGTTAGCAAATCATCTTCATTGTCAACCTCCTCTGGTTCAGCCATGACACGTACATAACGGTTTTATCGCTCTGATCTCGCTTTTTCTGCCGGCACACACGGGGCAACGCATTCTCAACTAAAATCAGTTTTTATCATTTACAATTATTTCGATGAAAACTGTGTGAATTGTCCTGTTTTTCGGAAGCGTAATTTGTCCTCTACTTTTTGACCATTATTGGCGGTGCAAAAACAAAACCATAACAACAACAGCATTTCTGGAAGACATGTTTTTAATATACGCAAACATTAATACATTTCTTAGGATTAATATGCGAGGTTAAATAAACCAAAGTCCTCAGATCTAGCGGACAATACTAAACCCCGATTCCGCACTGCGGAATAGAAGTTTTCTAAAAATACCCTACAAATGACCAAATCTAGCGGACAATACTAAACCCCGATTCCGCACTGCGGAATAGAATTTCAAAACCGTTGCAGTTGGTTGTAATTAGACTAATTAGCTCTACAAAGGCCCTGAACCTAACATACCAGTTAATTTTTAAACTTACTCGCAGCTCTTTCTTTGGCAATTTAGTTTTTTTTAGCATGCAGTGCAAACGAGAACTGAGACTCGATTCACAGACAATCGAAAGTGTACCCGAAATCTGGCCAAGAGTTTATCTGTACAAAAATTGTAGTGATGTGTTAACGAAAGCCTTCGCTTTGAATCATAAGTTAAAAATTATACTAGCTTAAAAGACTCAAACTCGAAAGGTTGTGCTACCGGCTGTGATAATTTTCGTGATTTATTCGTATCGCTAGAAATAGATATCGGCTGAACTCTTGTGTAGACTAGTTGACACTGATGTATCTACCGTTCATCGTCCTCCTCTCAATCTAAACGTATCCAATATATTCTCTTTACAAACAATTGTTGCAGCAGATGAGAACAGAGGGTGATATGTGAAAAATTCGTACGCAGAATGTTTCTTCGTTGCCGAAAGGATCCTGCTGAGAACAAACGATTATATGTAAATCGCTTAAGTGTTAATTCCTCCCGCAATACATCATCTATCTGTTCCCGTTTAATATTTATACGATATCGGGACCGATTGAATGTTGGATGTTTCCAGCAAATTTGGTCACTTGTGCGATATTTTGATAAAGCAGTGCGGAATCGGGGTTTACTTGTCCGGGCCGCCAGATTTGATCATTTTTGTTGCAGCTGGTTCTGTTACCTGCTGTTGTATTAATCAGTTTACTCTGATTTCGGGGTATAGAATAGTCCCTCAAAAATCGTGAGTCTCGGCAAAATTCAAGCAAGTCCCCGGCGAAATTTCGGCGTTTAAAAAAAGAGTCTCGGATTTTGAAACAAGGGTCTCGGTGTCTCGGCGAGTCTCGCATTTGACCGTTCTTGTCCCTTGATTTGTATTTGACACTGTAGTTGTAGTTTGGAAATGGAAATGGAACTAGCTTCTTTGACTTCCATCTTTTTGCTGATGATGCAAATTTATTTATTTAGACAAAAAAAATCTTAATTCACTTTAATCTGCATGTTATTAATACAGAATTACAATGTGTCCATACATGGCTATGTGCCAATAAACTTTCTCTCGGTATAGAAAAATATAATTTTCTACCCCCCTCAAAAGAAAATAACAATTGATGTTAAATTAACTATTAATGACCAGCAATTAAGACAAGATGACTGTATTAAATATTTAGGTATCTTTATTGATTCAACATTAAGCTGGAACCCCAGATCGAATATATTACAAAAATGATAAAAAGAAGTATTGGTGCTCTCTAAGATTCGTTATTTTGTGAATACTGATATTATAATAAACTTATATTATTCATTAACATATCCTTTCCTAATCTACGGAATAACTGTCTGGAGTAAAACATATCCTTCTACTCTCGAACCTCTCTGTATTATACAGAAAAAAGCAATTCGCATAATGACTTTCAAAATTTTAGATGTATTCGTATTTAACATGGAGTCTTTCGTGCCCCAGTTTGTCGAAATTCTCGAAAAGCCTTTTACTGCGCGGAAGAACTAATTAAGCTTAGTCGAAAATTAAAAAACAATAAAGCATCCGGTTTCGATTCCATTAGTAATGAACTGATAAAATGCTGTATCGACTCTCATCCATATTTGATTGTTAAATTATATTTAATTTGGTTTTCCAATCGAATCGTTTCCCTCGGTATTGGAATGATGGTTGTATTTCGCCAATCTTAATTAAAATCTGGTGTTGTTGATGACCCCAATAATTACCGAGGTAAAGTCAACCTGTATATAACGACCCTGTAATAAGCGGACACCCTGTAGTATATAAGCAGCCAGTAGTAAAAGTCCCGAACTTTCGGCTCCCAGTGAAATACTGTAAACTTTACCTGTATTAAGCGACCACCTGTCGGCCGGGGCCATTTTTTTACAGTCCCGTTTATGTTATTTCTTGTTATTTTAACCTGTATTAAGCGACCAAGACAATTTTTTGCGGAACTTTACTTGCTTCGTATCATGAATATGTTATTTTAACCATTTATTTCACAATTATTTGTTCTATGACGGCTATGCAAACAGTGTCACTTCACATCCATTTTCGCCCAGTTTAATGGTTACAAAGAACTAGCATTGGCGATGTCCAGAGTGAATAACTTACTTTACCAATCGAATATTGGAGCGTCTCAGCGACAAACGAGTGTGAAGGACTATTTTACATCGCCACAGAATGCTTGCAAGTGCTAGAACTGCATGGCGACACTAGGGAGGTATATAGAACTTTATATGCTCATTTTACCTCTGAAGTTGAACCTCTGGACAACGTTAAACAATATGGCTGTTGCCAGTTAAAATAATTTTTCCCTGTTATGTTTCGTTCATGTTTTATTCTAGTATTCAACGACGTCATGGTCTCTAAGATCCTAAATGCGTTATTACATTGTTCAATATACAATAAAAAGTCGATTTGACCACACCCAACTCATTTTCTTTAGTGAACCTGTATTACTCATTCCCCTAGGGTGGCCGCTTAATACGGCAGGTTTCACTGTATTACGGTTAATAGTTGTCTTGGAAAATTCCTCACTCTAGCTCTAAATTCCAAATATTCTCAATATTTAGAAGTTAATGGCATTATTAAACCAAATCAAATCGGTTTTCGTAAATCTTACAGAACGGCAGACCACATTTTTGTTCTTAAGACAATTTTAGATGTATACTTTCGGCAGGGTAAGAAGGTATATCTGTGTTTTGTCGACTTTCGTAAAGTGTATGATTCGGTTTGGAGAAATGGATTGTTCTACAAATTAGTCGAAATTGGGCCGCGTCACGCTAAAAGGGCCAGGACGACATAGCACGTGATTTCGAGTAATTTGCATTTGAAGTCAACAGAAGGTGAAGGCGGGCGCCGTGAGCGGGTTTCTGAAGTGCGGAAGTTAAACGACGTTTCCTCGGCTAAAACAACCGGTAAAATCATTATTTCAGTTGTAATAACATTCGTTAGCAAGTTATTATATGGTTCTAATTCATTTGTTGAAATCTAGCTTACATTTTCTTTGAAATGAAGATTAAAAGTGAGCACTGATGGGTGATTTTAATATTAATACATTAGAGACCCACTTTTTTCTTCCTCAAATTTTACAACCTACAAGAATAACTGATCATTCTGCAACCCTAATAGACAATATATTCTTCAATTCAATAGAACATCATGTCATAAGTGGTAATATTTTGTGTGACATTACTGACCATTTACCCTGTTTTCTTGTGATCAACAAACTTTCTACTCTTCCAACAAAAATTAAAATTTACAGACGAGATTATACAAACTTTGATGAGACTGCATTAATTGAAGAAGTTTGTTCTGTGAACTGGGAACATATTTTTCCTCCAAGTAATGATGTTAATGAAATTTTTGACAGCTTTCATTCTGAACTTACTGGAATAATTAATAAACACATCCCAATAAAGAGAATTAAAGTTAAAGTTAAAGTTAAATCCAAGCCATGGATAACCAAAACTATAAAGGTATCAATTAATATTAAAAACAAATTATTCAAAAAGTATCTAGAAACTCATAATGAATATCACAATTCAAAGTACACAATATACCGTAACAAATTATGCCACCTAATAAAATCCAGTAAAAAGCTTTATTATACGACTTGACGTTTTCGAGTGCAAATACGGGCTAAAACGAGTGCAAATATGAGACGGTATTACACGGGTCACAAACCGGTTTGCACAGGTTTATTCAACACTTAAAGTGCCCCTACGATCAAATTTTGACATATCAATTTTTTTTCTCATATTCGTAAAGTAGAGTGGCTATAATATTACCAGTTCAAACCGTTTTTCGATACGACGACAGGAAGTCTTATTTTTTGGACTCCGAATCTTGAATTTTACGTCCGCCATTACGCGAACCCGTTCCTGTGGGCGAGGAATGCCTGGTCATTTTTTAGCGTACGTGACGTCATACACTTAAGGTTACCGGATACCTTCAGGGTGCGTTTCCAGTCTAAATTATGTAGCGCCTCGAGGAAACATCGTAGATAAATCATCCATATATCATTGTAAAGCTTATAAAATTGGCTACGAGAATACATAAACAGTTTTGAGTTCTTTGAAAATCTCGAATTTTCCGCGATCCCGTTTCTCCGGTCTAGTGAGATGGCTTTCAGAAGCTCCGACTCCTAAAATATTTTAAAGTTTTAAAATCTGTTTGCTTTGTCGCATTTCAGAGGAATCGTATTACATAACTGTGTCGGGGTATTTCAAAATTCGATTTAGTTCAAAAGTTATCATGTTCTTCGTGAAAAGGCGAAAATACAGTCCGAGTAGATATGCGAGAAACGCCGTCAAGAGCTCTCTTTTTAGAATTTCCCAATTCCCCGATACGGTTTTGCAGCTGTGATATCAATTAACATTTTGTGAAAATTTCACACAAATCGAATAGATTCCTGTTGAGTGAGAGCTTTTTTTAAACTCTATTTTGGTTGAAAATCGAAAGCGTAGAAAATAGCATTTCAAAAAAATTAGCCGTCTGTGTGTGAATCTGAATCCCCGCCACTCCAACAAATTAGCGAGCTCTTGGCCAATCGATTACTCATTTTTCCCGCCAATGTTGATTTCCGTTCAATGCTGGTTGTTCTAGTTCTCTTGTGTGACTTGAAAAATGGGAAAGACAAAAAGACCTCGAGGGACAAAGCCATGGTGAACACCTAGAGACGCCTTGAATGCTAGCATATAAGTTAGTAGAGGAGACAGCGATTTGCAGGCGTCTGAAACAGCACGGCAATAGCGAGATCGTTTCAAGCAATTCAGAGTCACCGTCAGACTTTTAATACGTTTCCATCCGTAAGCTTTCTTGGCCCGGGTTTCTTGGAAACAAATATTCTCTCGGCTGGCTCCTATCAATTCTTCTTTTATTATGTTAAGATGTGGACCACTGCTGGTCTGAAAGTGAAAATACTAACCCTTGGCCTTGTTGGGTTTTGCCGCGAGGACGGACGGAGTAAAACGCAGGGTGCAGGGCACGCAGGGCACGTAGGGAACGCAGGGTACGCAGGGTGTTCAAAAAAATAGAGTTACATAATTTAGTGCCTTTGGAATATCAGATTGCAAAGGTCAATCGTTCACATGGCAAATATTATGCTAATTTTAGAGTGAAAGTAAAAATTGATGACTTCTTCTTCCACTCGCGCTTCGCGCTCGTTCTCAGAGGAAAAGAGGTCGTCTACTGGTAGCAAGTCTAACAATGAAATGGCGGCGCGGGCTTTGAGCCGTTTCATTCAAACATGAAAGTCTTGGGTCTTTATTTAGCCGGGACGGTCGACAGCTTTATTGAACAAGAGAACCAGAATACTCGAAGAAAAATCAATAGAAACGTAAACCTCACTGATTTAATACTTGAACAGTTTTACAAAATTATAGCTTTTAGCGAATTTTGATCGTAGTTCCTTTTCATTCTTTGTATTTGCGTGACTGAAATGTTGTTTTAAGTGCAAGACTTAGTACAGCATTTAAAATGAGTGTTCATCATAATTATAAGTTGGACAATATTTTTCTGAAAGGAATATTACACATTTTTCTAAACTCTCTTGATTTAGGGGTGGACCATTAGAAATTCTGGGAGGGGGTGTGGGTAGTCCCAAAAAAATATTCGTGCAAGGCTAAATGTCCCAAAAGAAAATTCCTGCAAAGCACTAAGGTACAAAAAAAATTCGTGCAAAGGAACCGATGCATTGTTCAATTTTTGTTTTGAAAAAATACTAGCAATTCAGTTTTACCAGGAGCCCATATGGGCTCCTGGTTTTACCAATTCAAAATATATATAGTTCTAAAGATTACCCACACAGTATGTGTAAGGCCAGATAAAAACGAATACTTGGTTAGCGTCCCCGCCTGACCTGAGAAATGTCCCCGATCTCTAATTTTTTTAAATCTTAAATTTTTCATAAAAAAAACTTTAGAAAGTGTAAATGCGCCCGCGAACACCAATTCTTGTACCCAGACGGCCAGACCCCTACATGTACCACTTAAAATATGCGCCGGCGCATTAAATATTTTAACATCGACGCCATTTTGTTTCTACAACACGAGGTGAGTGAATAATATCTAGTCAAGACAAAATAAACTTCACATAGAAAAAAAAAAAAAAAAAAAAAACCTCCCTCACTCCCTGGAAAAATTGAAATGGGTGGACGCTAAACAAGTATTTTTTTATCTGGCCTAACTGATTTTCAGGTATTTCCAGATGAAAACAACCTCCCCAACCTTCATAACAATAGTTTAGTCACTGTTGTCATGGAAATATCAACTGGCCTTAATTCCCCCGATAACGGTAGCAAACCACAAGAATAAACACGCTCAAATGTTTGGCCAAGAGAGAAGTTTATTTGCGGTCTAAAACACTAGACAAGCTAAAAACAGCTATATTATTGGCAAATAAACCTTCTCTGCAATTATTGAAGCCTCAAATTATTCTCTGATGCCAGCAGTTTTTGCAACCGAGTTTAACGTCAGGTTTCATTGAGTAATTAAACTTCAATGTCCACATTTTCAAAGATTATACAGAGTCTGTGCCAGCAATTTAGAGCACATAGAAATATGTTCATGTATTGTCTTGTGCAAAGCATCATGGACAATGAAATCTTGGGGTATACATTTTTTATTTGGCCTGAATCGGAGCCAAGCAATGAAAGACCGGGACTATATGCATTCTAAGGCGATCAAATTAAATTCCTCACATCACTGGGCTCGTTACGAAAAAACTGCGGCTCAAAGTAATGCACTAGTCAATTGAAACTCCGGCCCCCCCGACCCCCGGGACATAGCGGGGAATGTAACATTTATACAGTGTTACATTTTGACCTTTTCCCCGCCCATCGGGGGCAGTTGGCTGTTACAATACCCGCCCCTATGGCCCCGACATGTGCTTCAGAATTTTCAATTAGGAAGAGGCATTGAGAAATTGAATATACATCAGCTTCAGTAACATATGACCCGTACGGCCTGCGCGCGCTTTCCTTTCAAAACCATTTACAAAAGTCACGTGATGAGGGCCGGACGTGTATGGCGTGAGCGGGCCGGAAAAAGCCGCCGAGGTTCGTACGTCATCATGACCTCGAGCCAAATATTTTCCCGTCCGGCCCTCCCACTCAGTCAATTACTATCGTCGACATCAACCCGTTCGCCCCAATCTTCGTCAAGTCTTTGCAAAAACAACGCATGTGGTGTGTGTGTGGGGGGGGGGGGGTACTCCTGTTTGTGACGTATTATGTATGTGCCGCGGGGGTGGGTCAGGGTTTTGAGCTCAGTTTGGGCAGGTAGGGTCAGGGTTTTGACCTGATTTGGGCAGATCAGGGTCAGGATTTGAGTATAATTTGGGTGCAGTCAGGGTCGGGGTTCAGTATTTTTTAGGCAGTTCGGGTTCAGTTTTTTTTAGCTACTATGTCAAAAAAAGACATTCTGTTGCCGCATGATCGCCTGCCCACATGCAAGCACTGAGGTTCCCATACGTCGTGACGTCGCTAATTCGTACTTCAGTACTTATCTATGTACTTCATCTGCTGATTCGTTTACCCAATGCCACCTCCCGACTTGAAATGTTCCGTATTTTGCATGCAATCCCGGTACGCGGTATACCGGCCGGGACTGATATTATATCCGAACGTGTTTTGAAAACAATTTTAAGAAGGGGCAATCAGGGTTTTTTTTCCCAAAAAGGGGGCAATCAGAGTTTTGGAGCTCGGATTGGGTAAACAGGGTCAGGGTTTGAGCCTCTTGGCCTCACATACATACCCATTTTTCATGTAATTATCCCCCCCACCCCTCCCGGGACACCAAGCGCTTGACTTGCTTGGGACAAAAACTCACTTATAGTGGAATTTCTATCCACAACTTTCGTATGAATATTGTAATGAAGAAGCACCTGATATGAGGAGTAAATACATGTATTCCAACCGAAGTTCGTGAATAATGACGACAGAGATCTCATAAGTTTGAATATGTATGTGATTGAATATTTATAAACTGACCACTACATGAATAATTCATGTAGAAAACGAATTGCTTAGGGAAATAGAGAGCAAAAAATCGGGAAATAAGTCTTTAAGCATTAATAAACCAAGCGTTTAGGACTAAAAATAGCGATGGGTAAAAAAAGGGATGATTTCAAAGGATGCATCTTGCCTTTTCCAGCGTTGTTGATGCTCGGGCCCAGTCCCGCTCTGTCGTGGATGGCGTTACTGAACCACCGCTGAAATCCCCGCTAATTTTGCAAATCGTTACTTTCCCCGTTCCACCGGAGAAATGCTGCGTTAAATGTGCGTTATTCCACGGCCATGTCCCCGCTAATGCCCCGCTATGTCCCGGGGGTCAGGGGGCCGGGGTTTCAATTGACTATTGCATAAATAAACAAGTCAAGGAATGTAATACCAAACTCGTTGCATGGCACTACACAACACACGCTATGTGTAACACACACACGCTATGTAACGCAAATTACTATAAAGATCTGATTAGCAAAACAAAGAAATTCAGGTGCTCTATGGAAAACTATAAATGATTGACTTGCCGTAATAAGATCTAATAATGGCTCTCAGCCGACCTTTATCCAATCTGAATCTGATGGAGTACAGTTAACAGAGCCAGCGTCGATCGATCAGACCTTTGTTAGCAGCAAAGTTTCAATCTCTAGGACAAATAACAGTGAAATTGTCTTTCGCTTTTCGAACATACAAATGTATTTTTAGCCTAGTTTTTAACTCTAGATTATTAATGTATTTTTATTTTTGATTCTTATTTATGTTATGCAGGGCTCTATTGAAAAAACTCTTCGGAGACATTCTCTGCTATAAATAACATTATTATTATTATATTAAATATTATATTATATTATATTATATTATGGTTGTATTCACAGGCTATAAATCTATATAGGATGTACACTGAAAAATCTCTATAGAATGTACACTGAAAAAAAAAAATCGTGCAGAGGTATCGCCTTAAAAAAAAAATTCTTGCAGAACTCACACTGCTAAAAAAAATATCGTGCACAAAAAGTTTTCCACCCCCCCTCCCAGGATTTCTAATGGTCCACCCCTTATTCAAGCTTATGCTTAGTTTCGCTTATGAACACTTTAGTGGCTTCCTAAAACCAACGAGACGCACGGCTAAAATTTGCTTATATTTCAGTATATCTATAAAATAAACAAATAACAGCATGGAAAAGGCTTTGTACGATTTTTATTGACTCGTAAAGGCGTATCAGAAAACGAACGAGAATCTCTATGTCTCTTGAATATAGATAAGCCAAAAAACTTTTTTTAAAGTGCTATATTTTGCAGTGGCTCGCATGGCTCGCACCGTGGCTCGCTGGCTCGCACATTAGTATCTCACCTATACGTGTGGTACATTTTACTGATTTCCCAAGGAAAAAGGCGAACGCAATAAAAGACACAAAAATCACGAGAATATTGTATATCACCTGATACTCTGGCGTCTTGTTTTGTTCCGTAAAATTTTAGGCGGGAGCTTTTCTAAGTTTGTGTCAACTAAATAAATTGTGTCTGCCAACAATTTTTTATCTGCTTTTGTTAATTTCGGTAAAAGCGGGTCCCGCTGTGTACGTTCTGCATGTTATGCCTTTAAAAAAATGCCATATGCGTGACAGCATTGCAATTAGTTACGAATTCAAGGATTAAAATGTTTGTGTACATTCCTTGGGAAATCAGTAAGCTAGACACGTATTTGAGAAAAGCTTACAGGAAAGCAACTAAAAACATTGATCAATGATATTTTCCGGCACTAAATTATAACTCTATTTTTTTGAACACCCTGCGTACCCTGCGTGCCCTGCGTGCCCTGCACCCTGCGTTTTACTCCGTCCGTTGCGAGGACTTCTATTTATCTATTTGGCTCGTAGTCGTATGCATTTGTTTGGCCTTGTTTTGCTTTCCTTTTTTCTTTGTTTTCCAAGCTAATGGCATCCTCCTTGCTTTTTGGAAGACATAAGGCCAACAACCGATGGAATTATAGAATTGTGTGTGGAAAAACTTTTCTCAATAAACGTAAACAAAGTATATGAAATTAATTTCAGTTAGTATGCGCTAGCTTTCCCACACCAAACAATGAACAAACTTAGGACTTATAAACTGATCATTACCTTAGTGATTTCTCCGCTGAACTCTCCCTGTAGCCCGGATCCAGCACAACCTGAAAGCCGAACCAGGGAAAATACCCTGGGGGAAAATTACCCCAAAAAGATAAGAAACCTCTGCTAGCTAGAACTACTTACTAGCAGGCCACTTCCCAAGCGATTTTAGCAACTATTCGTCCAGCTTTCAACTCGGTCGCCAGCGGCTCTATTTCCCCCTAAATCATCTACATCCGGCAATAAATTTAAACAGAAAGACACATTACTAAGTTCTGAAGAATCTGATGCAGATTTTAGGTCGTTATTTACTAAACCACAGCAAAATTCGCAGTACGAGTTTGTAGCCAATATAAGAAGAAATGTATGGGTTCGAAGCAACTTGAGAACGATGCGTTAAGTGTATGACGTCACATACGCTAAAAAATGACTAGGCATTCCTCGCCCACAGGAACGGATTCGCGTAATGGCGGACGTGATTTTGACGGTAAACTCTCTTTAAAATGTGTGGTCTAATTGGCCCCTTTGCAATTTTTTTCACTGATTTGGATATTTCTGCCACTGTTTGTTCTTATGGAATACAAAAAAGTGGCAAAAGAAATGGTCAAATTTCGTCGTAGTGGCACTTTAAAAGGTTTTGTAAGCGCGTGAGCTAATCGAAATGGGGCTGTTTGAGTAACAGCCAATCAGCTTTTAGCGCGCGAAAAAAACTTTTCAGTGCGCGCCCGCCCCCGACATTGGGCTGAGAGATTTCTTCTCTCGAGATTTCTTCTCTCAAGATTTTCTTCAAACAGAGCAGTAAGGTAAGCGAAAACAAACATGTTTTGTTCGTGTTAGCTGTCGTATAATAAACAATTTATTACACGAAGAGTTGTGTAATACGGCTGGGAATTTTTACTCGTCAATTTTATTTAATAAAACTGACTCGTAAAAATACCCAGCCGTATTACACAACTTTCCGTGTAATAAGCTCTTTTTATTACAATAACTACTTCTCCACAAATAGCAAAAACATTAAAAATATCTGGATTGGAATCAAACAATTAATAACCGTCAAACCACAAACCATGAACATACCTTCTAAAATACTAAAAGATAATATAGAACTAAAAGATCCTAAATCTATTGCTAATGCATTTCATAAGTATTTCTCAAGCATTGGTGAACAACTAGCCAGATCCATACCCCCAACCAACAAGACACCATTTGATTATTTAAAAACAACGCATCATACTAATAGCTTCTATCTTTATCCTGTTACTTGCAATGAAATTGAGGAAGAAATTTTCAACCTAAACGAAATAAAGGCAACGGGACCTTTCAGTATTCCAACTAAACTATTGAAGACACTAAGCGTATGTTTGTCAAAGCCTTTAGAGATACTATTTAATTGTTCCTTTTCTACCGGTATTGTCCCCAGTAAATTTAAAATAGCACGTGTAATACCTATACATAAGAAGGGGCCTCAAACTGCTTTGAATAACTATCGTCCAATCTCTCTACTTTCAGTTTTTAATAGACTTCTAGAGAAACTAATGTATAAGCGGCTAGCAGCTTATGTTAAAAAAAGAAAATATCCTTTGTGACAAACAATTTGGTTTTCGTTCAGGTTTATACTCCACAGTGCAAGCAGTAATGCTCATAACAGATAAAATACAGAGAGCTATAGAAGATGGTCAATATTCATGTGGACTTTTTCTAGACTTTAGTAAAGCTTTCGATACGGTCAATCATGCAATTCTGATAAAAAAACTGATAAAAAAATATGGCATCCGAGGTATTGTAAAAGAGTGGTTCCAATCATATTTATGCAATAGAAAACAATTTGTTACTATAGGAAGTATGTCTTCAGAAGAGCAAACCATTGCATGTGGCGTTCCACAAGGATCAGTACTAGGGCCCCTTCTATTCCTCTTATATATAAATGACTTTAAAAATTCTTCAAATATTCTTGATTTCCATCTCTTTGCAGATGATACTAATGTATTTTACTCTAATAAAAACTTACTAGACATAGAATTAACAATTAATAATCAACTAAACCATATAAACAACTGGCTCTCCTCAAACAAACTTTCTCTTAATATAGACAAAACGAATTTTGTCATATTTCATCATCCTCAAAAAAAAAACAATTCGGATTAAACTATATATCAATCGAAAACTAATCAAGCAAGAGCAAAGTTTAAAATATTTAGGAATATACCTAGATTCAAATCTCAATTGGAAAAGCCAAATTCACTACATATCCAAAAAAAATAAAAGAAGTATAGGAGTGTTGTCAAAAATTCGCTATTATGTAAATATAAATATTCTTATTCAATTATATTATTCTTTGATTTACCCATTTTTGACATATGGGATCGCCATCTGGGGTAACACCTATGAATCCACCTTAAATCGAATTATAATACTACAAAAAAGGGCATTAAGAATTATTACATTTTCAGACTTCAAAGAACACACCCTACCTTTATTTAAAAAGCTAAATATTCTCCGATTTACTGATTTGGTCTTTTTTCATAATGCACTTTTTATGTATGACTATTATACCAGTAAACTGCCACCAGCCTTTGATGATTTTTTTAAGAAAATCAATAAAGTACACAAATACAATACTCGGCTAGCTTCAAAATAATCATTTTATCTCCCTTCAGTAAAAACTAACTATGGAAAATTCTGCATTCGGTTTCAAGGAGTGAAAATTTGGAATTATATTAATGAAAACTACAAATACCTGGATTATCAAGAGTATATTTATTTTTCAGTTCCGCCTTCGGAAAGGTCTCTTTTTCGCCATTCAAATGACTACTTTATGCTAAAAACTGTCCCATTTGCCGCGCGGCCAAATGAGCTGCGTGACGTCACTGTGAGGACTCGTACGTTGTTTACATAATACAAACATGGCAGACTCAGCGAGAAAGTTTCAGAGAAAGCTAAAAAAATTAGCGAGGAGGTAGAATATATTGTGTGGCTGGCGGCCTTGGTTTTCTTCCCGTATTTAACTTTATCCTACGCCAAAACACAATGGACATTGAAGTTGAGAAAAGCAATAGCAAATGTCCACATTTTTTATATACCCATTCACAGTGTGATACAACACAAATACAAAAAGTACAAGAAGTGACTCACCAAGAACTCGACGATAACTTTAATACTCCTGTACTTTTATGCTGAAGCCAGAACAGTGAATGGCAAAGAATACAATATAGGGTTTCTCTGGTTTCCTGTAGAGGATCCTGAATGTTCGTGAATGAAAAACAGACAAAAAAACTTGCAAAGAACCCAGACGCGGCGCCACATGGCATATGTGAGTTGAGTTTGTTGGTATCTCGCCCTTGGTCCGAGGGCTTTTCTCCGGGTTCGCCGGTTTTCCTCCCTCCGCAAAAACCAACACGCTAAATTCTAATTCGATCTGTGGATTAGCCGGGACCTGGCTTTGATCAGCCCCCATGGTTGTTTCAGGTCTCGTTAGAAATTCAGAGAGAATTTCGAAAGCCGTATAGTCGAACTGAGGCTCGACAAAAGCTACGCAACTCATTGCCATCAGAGCAGCAGTTAAACACTGTTCCTTGGGATAATGAAAATATCCTTCTTCAGACCACAGAATAAATAGCCAGTGTCAACGATGCAGTTGTTGTGAAAATAGTCGGGAACCTCAACTCACGAAACTCAGTCTCAGATTTCGCTACAAACACTTTCTCTCTGAATGTTTTTCCATCAGGCATTTTCAACACTAACACAATGTGCAGATTAACTTCTCCTGTGCTGACCATACATTGTAAAAAGAAAGCACTTTGTGTTTCCTGCAACAGTTTTGATCAGTTGACAATTTTACAGCCCGTTCGCGGCCTGCAGTCTTGCAATTTTCTGTCTTCCACTTTTATCAATCGACATGTTCTTTTTATAGCAGGTTATTTCATCCAATAAGAAACGAGCTTTCGGATCGTCAATGTCAAGCTGTCAGAATTGAACCAATCAACGACGAGAAATGTTGTGAACAAGTCGAGTACAGTAAAATGGAGTTTTCGCTGTAAGTCAGTTAGATTTTTGTGGGTTTTTAAAATTAGATAGCTTACTTTCCTTCGTCTAGATTGAAGATTGTATTATAAAACAAATAAAAGATGGTTCTTCTTGTTCTATAACAAAATTATGTACTTTCGAGGTCTTGAAATGCTGCTAAATGCACTCGCGTTCTGCTCGTGCATCCGCAGTTTTTCAAGACCTCAAGCGTGCAATATTTTTTTTATAGAACAAGGAGAACCATCTTTTATTTGTTAAGTATTGTATTGGGTTCTATTGTATTTCATTTTTTTGTATTGAATTGTATTGTGCTTTATTCTATTGTATGTTTTTGTAGAAATGCGTGTCGTCCTACCATGATCATATGAAGGGATTGTCGCTTGCGACTCCTCACAGTGACGTCATTGTAATGGCGGATTCGGTTCCAGGCCCCGGACAGTTTTTAGCATAAAGTAGTCATTTGAATGGCGAAAAAGAGACCTTTCCGAAGGCGGAACTGAACAATAAATATACTCTTGATAATCAGAACAGATTGAACTTTATTATTCTGCAATAAAATAAAGATGCAAAATTTGGTTTCATAAACACTTTAAATCAGATATTATTAGTGGTTACTCCTAAATGTTTTTCTAGTAAAAATCATTTGTACATGTATGCCCGATATATATTGTATATGTATGTATATGTGTATGTATGTATATATATGCAGTATGTATGTGTGTATATATGTATATATATGTGTGATCTTTCTTGTCTCTTTCATTTATTTTACGTATGTTTCAGAATGTGTGTGTGTGTGTTTTAGACTGCTTAAGGTGGCTCGCCTGGATTTTCCAGGGACGCACTATACCCACTTTGAACGGCTGATACTCCATTGTCAGAGCTCAGTCGGGCAAGCCACTTCACTCATTTACTAGACATAGAATAAACTTCCCAAAAATGTAGGCTTGTTTGACATCGGTGTTACCATAGCAACACAGCGTTGACGTCATGCATTTTACATATCATCAATTTTCTCGAAATCTAGACCTAAACTTTTAAAACGACCTAGTGTCCCTTGTAGTCTAAATGTAGGCCTTCAAGACTGCAAAGTTTAAAAAGATTGTATGAGAGCGTTTTTGAAAAAAAATTGGGTTGAATATTTTCGTTAAAAAATAAACAATTCGCCTTACTTCCTGTTTAGTCGTCGAGAACCGTATTTTCCGGACAGATTCAAGCGATGTTTTTTGCTATTTCATACCTGTGGCATAAGACTACTTCCCATGAAAATTTCATTCCATTTGCTTTATTCGATTTCGGTTTATGGAATCATAAGTAATGTCATAAATATACTCATTTTAGTCAAAATAGTAATGTATTTGCTAAGAAAGCTGTAATTCGAAAACTAGTCGATAAATTTTTTTTTAAATCCTTTCACCTGAAATTCAACATATACTACCCTGGTCCTGTTAATTTCAAGAGCATTGAATCATTTTAAGGGCGCGGAATAAAAACAAAAACATAGGGAACTTTTACATTCATCCACGCAAGCTTCATTGCCGTATCACTTTGTTGATAGCTTGTGTCTTTCCGAAATTTATCTTTTGTCTAGATTCTACATACTTGGGTGCTTTTTAACTAACAAGTTTGCTACACTTCGCTACTGCCGGATCGCTCGTGCAAATTATGTTCTTAGTACAATGACATGCAATGACATGCAATGACATGCAAATCATAGTCACGCTGCCTCGAGCTGCCAGTTATAACGCTGTTATAATATAACTTATACTATTTATTTACAAAACGTTATATAATATCTCTAATTCAAAAATCTCGTTTTTAATTAGTATTTAGAAAATGTGGTATAGACGTCACGGGCACTTTTTCCCGATCTTGTTACTAAAACACACTTATTCAACATTATCATTCCGCAATGCCTTGCTTCATGGTTTAACTAATTTGCATGTCATTGTAATAATAACATAATTTGCACGAGCGTTCCGGTAGTAGCGAAGCGTAGCAAGCGTGCATGGTAAACTTGTTAGTTCAAAAGCACACAAGTATGTTTAATCTAGACAAAAGAGAAATTTCGGAAAGACACAAGCTATCAACAAAATGATACAACAGTGAAGCTTGCGTGGATAAATATAAATGTTCCCTATGTTTTTGTTTTTATTTCGCGCCCTTAAAATGATTCAATGCTCTTGAAATTTACAGGGCCAGGGTAGTACATGTTGAATTTCAGGTGAAAGGATTAAAAAATATATTTATCGACTAGTTTTCGAATTACAGCTTCCTTAGCAAATACATTACAATTTTGACTAAAATGAGCATATTTATGACATTACTTATGATTCCATAAACCGAAATCGAATAAAGCAAATGGAATGAAATTTTCATGGGAAGTAGTCCTATGCCACAGGTATGAAATATGCTAAAAACATCGCTTGAAGCTCTCCGGAAAATACAGTTCTCGACGACTATACAGGAAGTAAGGCGAATTGTTTATTTTTTTAACGAAAATATTCAACCCATTTTTTTTCGAAAACGCTCTCATACAATCTTTTTAAACTTTGCAGTCTTGAAGGCCTACATTTAGACTACAAGGGACACTAGGTCGTTTTAAAAGTTTAGGTCTAGATTTCGAGAAAATTGATGATATGTAAAATGCATGACGTCAACGCTGTGTTGCTATGGTAACACCGATGTCAAACAAACCTACATTTTGGGAAGTTTATTCTATGTCTAGTAAATGGGTGAAGTAGCTAGCCCGACCGAGCTCTGACAGCGGAGTATCAGCCGCTCAAAGTGGGTATGGTGCGTCTCTGGAAAATCCAGGCGAGCCACCTTAACAGTCTACTATAATACTGTTACTAATTATTTCAATCATGGTGATCTGTCTGCCCACTCGGCTATTACAGGTAACTAGTACCTACAATGCAAGCTTTCTTTTCTTTATTCCTTGTAATTTCGAAAATGGTACGAATAAACTTGTTGTTGTTGTTGTTGTGTTGTTGAGCACAACATGAATAGTGTAGTTGTCCTTCGCTCACAGTAGCTTTTCCAGCTTTCTCACGGGAGCTGTTGTTTTGTAACTGGGCTTTTTATTTATTTTTCTTGTTTAATTGTTGTTGACTCCTTGTTTTAAAGTTATGGAAAGCTTTTCTCTTGATTTATCTCTTGATCATGAGTTACGAGAAGTCATGGATGATCTATTTTAAAGTGAGGTTTACGGAGAAGAATGTTTAAGCCAGAGATCTGAACTGAGTGTTGAGCTAGAATTAGAACCCACTAGCGAGGATGAAGTAGAAACAACCAGAGATTTAGAAGAACTGGACCATGTCAGACTGACCAGAGAGTTTTTAGAACATGTATCCAGTGGACAAGATGTGGAGGTCAGGAAGGAATTGGAACCGAGAAAGAGGACTTCGAACGTTTTATCCAAGGAGGATGTGGCTGCACCAAAAGCTATTTTACTTTGTTCTCGAACACCGACTGTGTTTATAACTATCGCCTTCACCTTGCCGAATTCTCAAGGGAGGAAAAGGATATCCTCCTTACTAAACTGGAGCAAATGGAGTTTTTTGGGGATGAGACAAGAAGAGGAAAGAGAACTTGTCAACGTGTTCGATACTCTTTTCAAGGAAAAATAATTTGTGAAACGGCTTGGCGCTTTATTCATGACATAGGTAAGTTAAGCGATGTGTTTACATTTTTTGGGATTTTTTTGAACTATCATAAGTCAAAACTCATACGGCATAACCCCATCACTTACAAACTTATCGCTGCATGGATCTTGTTTAAATGTTACTTAATGTAAGTAAATTCCAAGGAAAGAACTTAGAGTTACAGTCCAAGAATTGCATTGAAGTTCATTGTTTGATTCATTCTTCGTTTCAAACTTCCATTGTCAAAACGAGACTTGCATTTGCAAAGCAATCAAATTTTGATTGTATTTATGTGCAAAAGGCTTGGACTTATTTGAATTTTAGCCTCGCGGCCGTTGTCACGCAAACGCTAGCACCAAGATGGCTACGAAACAGACTACAGTATTTGCTCTGGTATTTGCGTTTAGGCTCATTTTGACTTTTACAAGTTTCATTTCAATGCAAATTTGAAACGAGGAATGAAATCAAATTTCAAATAATGAACTTTATATTTGGCTCTAGGGAGGAACGCTTGACCTGTTTCGACTGTTAAATCATTCTCTAAATAGATTATTAGTCATAACTTATAATATACATGCCCTGTTGAGTGTTAGCTCATGACTTATTAAAAAATATTTAGAGTGTTTAGAAAACAGCATTATTTATTCCAGGCTCCAGAAGCTTTAAGAACCTAAAAAAACTTCAAAGACAATGGTGTTTCCCCAAGGAACCATGGATCAAAAAGGAGAAAAGCCCACAATGCTTATCCCTTTAAGGTGTGTATACTACATGTATATTCATCTTAATAGGCCTTTTGCAGGAAACAGTCATGTGCTGATATAATATTGCTTGCCCTCCATTATAGCCACATGATTGCATTCCTGCAAAAGGCCCATTGTTTCAGTTGCATTAAAACTATTAGAGGAATCTAATTTTTGGCAGTGATTCAAGTGTGTGTGCCATGTCTGGATCAGTGGGTACTGGTATAGTGGGTACTGGTGTTTCCTGAATTTTGAGAAAAACGGAAAGACTAGTAATGAGAGTGACTTCTAAGGCCGTTCTTATTGGCTACACCCGTGC
Organism: Actinernus sp. WN-2022; assembly: GCA_030867875.1. Lineage (NCBI taxonomy): Eukaryota > Metazoa > Cnidaria > Anthozoa > Actiniaria > Actinernidae > Actinernus > Actinernus sp. WN-2022. The sequence continues at coordinate 59,691,117 of JAOWCC010001634.1, forward strand.
ATGCTGGTAATTAAAAAAGTCATTCATGTCTCGGTTATTTTGCAAAAAAAGTTTGGTACATTTTTCCTTGCAGGAAGTTTTTTGGGAATTGCCACCCCACTTCCCTGATTTCTAATGATCCACCTCTATGCACTTGTTCATATGGGTTGTTTCATTATCACCATGCTTCTGACCAAATAGTCTATTGTATTGTATTCAAATAATATTGTAAGAGCAAACATTATCAATGCACTATGGTTGAGATAATTTTACTGAATGTCAAATTAATAATTATGACTTTTCCTACATATTTTCTAATAGGTTATTGAGAATGTTGTTAAGTACATGACCAACTATGCCAATGAAAACGGGCTTCCAATGCCAGCAGCTCCTCGTGGCAGAGATGATCACCCACCTATTTATCTTTCTTCTTATGATTCTAAGTTGAATGTTTATCAAAAATATGTTGTGTCTTGTAATAATTGTTCTCCTGTTGCCCCATATGTAGGTCTTACTCTTTTTAAGTCTATATGGAATAGTTGTCTACCTCATATTCGTTTAATGGAACCACGCACTGATGTATGTAATAATTGTGATGTATTTAGAAAACTCAATATGAATTCAGTTACAGAAGAAGACAAACTAGCACACACTGAAGCTTATAATTTACATGTTAGGAAGGCCAGAATGGAACGAGATTTCTATAATCAGTGCATCAAAGTATCGACTGATGAGCTTATATCCTTAGAAGAAGTTCCAGCTGGCCCTCAGCTACCATGCTCACAGAGTCTGGAAAGGACAGTCACACTACACATTTGATTTTGCCATGAGTTTTTGTTTACCTCATCAATGCTTACAAGTAGGTCCTCTCTATTTTTTAACAACACTGAAAGTTCATTGTTTTGGTATCGCTGTGAAGGTGTTAAGACACAGGTTAATTATATATTTAGTGAAGCAGATTCTATCGATAAGGATGGGACGAAGAGTCATGGACCAAATAATGTTTTAAGTATGCTTGATCATTATTTATGTTGCGCCCAGAAAAGCTACTGTGTAATCACAGCCTCGATATGTGAAATGTGCTTTGTATGCCAGCGTCAAGCTCAGTTTGGTGAATGAAGACATCAACTACGCGACACCACCCAGCTTGGGATTAATTTGCCACGAGCGTGGCCATTTATTCAAGTATCGTGATAATCACTAATCCGTTTATCTCAATGAGGTGTTGAGAGATAAATGTCATTCAACAAAGGTGGGAACAGACAACCGCCACAAGTCACACTTTGTGACAGCCCCACCCGAAGCCGCGGGCACGCAAAGCACTTGAAAACTCCGAGACACTAAAGACATCCGTCTTTCGCTCACCCGCTATATAGCTAGTGAGAGCAGGACAAACGTCTTCAAGATCTAAAACTAAATTGTACCCGGGACGAGAAATACGAGGAATCAGCCCCTGTCTGGAATTGCTCCTATTTCTGTCCCGAAAACCGTTCGACAAGTTATTCGTTTGTTACTAAAAACTAATGTACGTAACGGAATAAATTAACGGGTCCGAAAATAGTAATATCAGGGGGAAAATCGCAATCGTATTTCGACATACGATCCAAGAACGGGAACATTAATCATTCATATAACTGATTACGTTAGTGTCTTAATTCAACAAATTGGAAGAGAAATAGGTAAAACTAGCCCCTGTCTATAATTTTACCTATTTCCGATCCATAACGGAGACTAAAGACATCTGTTTCATCGTTTCCCGACTATATAGCTAATGCATTAAGATAGCGAATGAATGAATATATCGAAAACTAAATTGTAAACGGGACGAGAAATACGAGTAATCAGCCCCTGTCTGGAATTGCTCGTATTTCTATCCCGACTAGTACTAATGTTACGTAATGGACTAAATTAACGGGTCCGAAAATAATAATATCAGGAGAAACTGGCAACTTGTCTACAATATCTCGTATTTCCACATCCACTGATGAATCCAAGAACGTGAAAATTGAATCATGCATAGAATTAACTGATTAGGTACTTATAGTGTCTTAATTAAACAAATTTCAGGAGAAATACCGGTAGGTGAAACTAGCCCCTGTCTACAATTTCACCTATTTCCGATCCATAAATTCGGCTCATGTCCGACCAATATTTCCGATCAGTTAAAATGCAATTAATGCAGGCTCCGTTTGCACAATATTGTAGACCCGTGGTTGTGGTTTTGTTCATTCTTAATTAGAAAAACCTGTCGTAAAAGGCCGTGCGGGATGTTGCTTGAAACATTGTACCGTGAATAATTGGTGTGTCAATTCCATGCCTTGAATAACTAAGTAAATCGGCACATCTACATGCCACATAGGAGAATGTCAGGGAGGCCAGAAACAACTTATTAAAACCCTTTGGGATGAAAAAGATAGGAAATCTGGGTGGAGCCAAGACATAACTCCAGTCCCTCCACAGGACAAGAAACATAATTATTGTTGTAATTAACGTCGAGTTAGAAAACAGTCACTGCATTGATCGGATAGTTCTCCAAGTCCTCCACTTGCTAACTGACAGTGTAGGGGTAACGGAAGGTAGTACTGACAGGGGAGACACTACATGTGGAATTGCCTGTGAAACATCAGATACTGGTTGCTTGCCATCTGATGTCTGTACAATGGGGAAGTCGAGGTATTTTTTCCTGGACATCAGCCCTACCCACCCACCCTACAATGTCAATAATGTCTCTGAGAACTATGGTACAACATCTTTTTGTAAGTGACACATTTTTACATCATAGTAAAGTGTTATTTTGCCACCTTTGTGTACACTGCAAACTTGCATGGTAAGATTTAAGGATGCAACTGGAGTGCTACAATACATACAAAAAAAATTATGAGAGCTGTCCCTTGTCCTGTTTTAGTATGTAATTTACTCAACTTATTTAAATTTCAAATCTCTAGAAAACTTTATATTATGGCCTAAAAATAGTCATGTACGGCAGTCAGCTGAATATATTTGTATACATTGTACAAACTCTATAATAACCTGCTGATATGAGCTCAAAGCAGCATCTGCTTTTGCAGACACATGTACATGTATGGCTTGCTCAATTATCTATATTTAATTTATTGCTAAACCGTGACAGTGCTTAAACTTTAAACTTGCATTGATTGCTCTGTATTTATTATCATCAAATCTCATCTATAATAATCCATGAAGCAAAAAACAAAGGAATTCAATGAGCGATAAGTGATCTGTAAATTTGATACAGATTTTCTCCTGATTTTCATAACCTTTTTTGATTTTCTCGGCTGAATTAGGTCATATCTCCAAAATAACTGAAAAAGGGCTCTTCACCTAGATGTTTGATAAGCCAGTATATTGTGTCCGTGCTTCATCAGATTTACAAACTCTCACTTCCAGCTTGAGTTTGTAAATCTGATAAAGCACGGCTACTCGTTACTGAGGCGAGGCGTTTATTGTTTAATTTTTGTGTCGCCAGAATTACTCAACACGTGACAGGGTCAACCAATCAGATTCAATATCGCTCGGGATGCTTCAGGTCACTTAAATTACATACATAAGACTCAGGATGGCTGAGACCCGAGTACTAGTCGTGATATCTCTCAAATATAAACAGCTTAATGAATGTTTTATTCTAAGTCAAGTATCGATCGCTACAAGCCTTGCACTCCGCAAGGTCGAACAACAAGGCCAAATAAAAGCCGAGAATACAACTAAAGCTGCTTTTTAATATTAACACCGATCGATGCGACATCTGAGAGCACAAGCTTTTGTGCATGTCCTCTTTTACTCCTGTACTTCTTTAGGGATTATTGAGAAGGTATTATTTTGTTGCTTCGATTTACTTGTCGATTGTTTTTCTAAATCAAGTACCGAGCGCTACAAGCCTACATGCAGAACTCGCACTCCAGCATGATCGTAAAGTGCTTTGATACTGTACAAATCTATCAATGACAGGAGTTAAAATATGTTCGCTATGATATTATTTTAAGAGTTTTATGTATTCTAATTTAACCTGTGTTTCTCTTTACTCGAACTAGACCGGCTGGTGATTGTTCTGGCCTTGGCCTCGCTAGACCTGGGGATTATGATTAAAATTAAAATTATCCTAACTAAAGAAAATTGATGACTTTTAATTCCCTTAAATGTGTTGGTACATGATATCTGAAAGAAAAACCGGCAAAAAATATATAACTAAAGGAAATGCCTACAGGATATGACACGAGCTATTCCCAATTGGTCACCCATCCAGTTACTAACCTCGCCCGATCGGGCTTAAATTTTCTGATCGGACGAGACTGGGATTTACCATCTGGGCTAAACTCCCGAGGCCACAGGGAACCCAAATAGGTGGTCAGCAGGTAGAGGTACATGTACGTACTGATCATGCATTTACGACGCAAAAATATGCTAGAACTCCATAAACTCCATATATTCACCTATTCCTATAGGTGGCCCGAGTTCGAGCCACTCACGGCCTCTTGTTCTGTATATATTACATACATGTATTGTATTGTATTGTATTGTATTGTGTGCTGGATTGTCTAGATTAATTTAAAACCCCACTAACTTAGATACAACAAATTGGCTGTTAAATTATGGTTGGAGTTGTTCAATTCATGCATGATAACAGTTGCATGTATCACATATACTTGCATGCAATTGCCTGCATAAGTATATCCATGCATGCATTAAATAAGATTTGCATGCATCACACAGGCATGCAATGCAAACAATGCATGCAATCCATGCATGACATGCATGCAATGCATGCATAAAATGCATGCAGAGGTGCCAATTTGCATGCCTGCTGCATGTATGTAGCATGGCGGTATGCCTGCTGCATGCATGCATGCATAAGTTTAGAAGGGTCAGACTCGCAGAGATCCTTACCCAGTAGACTGTGTGTTGGGCCCTCACAGACATAAAACAAAGCTTTGCACTGCCCTTGATTCTGTTGAGCGGTCACTAGACACTTTCCTTTAACCTTGAGAGGCTCGCCTGTGTACCCCTTTAATGTTTCCTTGACTGGATGCAATTTTATTCCTTTCAGGAGTTTAAAATCGTTCATTGAAAGACCATTACCTTGGGCCCCTGTGTCTAACTTCATGGGTAATATCACTCCATTGACTTTAATAGAACAAATTCAATCTGTGGTTGCTATATTATGCTCCACTCCTTCTATCATAACTGAATCAAACCAGAGGTAACTTTCTTCCTCATCTTCTAAGTTATCCTCTTCCTGTCCCTCATCAGTGCCTGTAACTATGTCAATGTTTCTGGTATTACAATACTTAGCAAAGTGATTGTAGTTGTGACACTCACTACAGGTTTTGCCATATGCTGGGCACCGACCATTCATGTGTTTCATACCACGTCTCAGTGAAACATGTGAAATGGGGCTCTACCTGAGGTTCAGGCCTCAACTTAGTATTTTGGCTTTTTCTTCTTGGTATCTATCCTTGGTTTTTAACATCTGAGCTTGTATTTTAGGGTTTGGACCTTGGACCTGTCTGCGGTGCTGGCCTTTGTAAACCGCTCCTATTTCCGCTGCCAAGACATCAGGTTTATCTCCATGCTGACTCAACTGCTGAAGATGCTGTTTGGATACTTCAGCTGTCTTATACATTGAAATTGCTTTATCTAATGTTAGGTCTTTGTCTCTGAGCAACCTTTCTCGAGTTGGCTCATTTCTGATGCCGATAAAAACACGATAACGTATTAAACTTTCATGTAGGGCTCCAAATTCACATGTAGAAGCTAAATTCCTCACCCTTGTTATGAACTTATCAAAATCTTCGCCTACTTCTTGTACTGCTTTCTTGAACTCAAATCTCTCTATCACGAGATTCTTCTTTGGCATGAGAAATACTTCGAACTTTTGAACAACAATGTCGTAGTTGTTATCATCACCTTCAGCTACCCACGTGAATGAGTTATAAACTTCAACTGCATCCTCTCCCATGACATGAAGCAGTAGTGAGGCCCACTCCGGGTCCTAAAGTCGCCTTAAATCGCATAAAATCGCAATAAGTCCCTTTAACAGCTACATGTTTATGGTGTGTTTTCCCGATATGACCTCGTTCACGGCAATTTATCTTGTATTTTCCCGATTATTCTTGCTAAATCTTTTGCCTTTTAGATTTTCTTTCCTTTTTTAAACTTCTGACACCGTGTTGTGTTAGTTACAAACCAGGATGGTTAAGTTTCTATGATCCCTAGACTCGTGTTCTTTGTGGCTCACTGTCCGCCATGTTCTCTCCCGATCTCCAGAACGAGGCTATACATATTAGCATATTTAAAGAGGCTATCACCACAGTGTATAAGTCAAACGAAACAAGTCAATGAACTGAACTGGAACTCAGGATGTTTTTAGTTGAAAATTTATTCAACGAATCTCAATGCCAAAATTATCTCGGCTTGTATAAACAACAATTTATCCGACCAGTTATCGGCCGTTCAAATAGGGCCGGACCGCGTAGTCGCTAGCCTGCGAATACAGCCGTCTCGCATTGGGAACCACAATCCAAACGTGGCCCCCGAGAGAGACGTCTGCGTCTTGAGACGGAAAATTCCATACTGATGACGTTATTCGGACAGGATCTGGTCGCGTTATTTGATTGGATGGTATGCCTAATTATCATATACGAGCCAATCAAATGACGCGACCAGATCTTGGCTGCATAACGTCATCAGTATGGAATTTTCCGTCTCATGACGCAGACGTCTCTCTCGGGGGCCACGTTTGGATTGTGGTTCCCGATGCGAGACGGCTGTATTTGCAGGCTACGTAGTCGCTAGTCTCCTTCACAGCCGTTATTCGTGTCGTCACGCAAAATAGAAGCATTGCGTGACGACACAAATAACGGCTGCGAAGCCGAGACTACGTAGTCGCCTCTGTATACGAAACTGAAATAAAGTTCAAGAGTGTCTAAACTGGTGTGTTTGATACACTTGAAAACGTCGCTAAATTCTCCATTAAGTTCAACTCGTTCAACTTGTATTTCAACTCGTTCTATGAATGATTTGGGATTTAAAATGGTTAGGTTTTTTTAATTTGGGGGTTAGGTTTTAGATTGAAGGTTTGTATAATGAATTATTAATATGCTTACACTGAGAAAGCGCCGGGCTTCGGACGTGTTAAAGAAATCCTTCGCTTTAAATAGGTGACATGTTAGCTTCCCCTAGCGCGGTTCATCAGTTTATGGCTGCGTGAGACTAAAGCACAACTTCAAAACATACCACTTATTATATGTTTTTCCAGGTATTATGTGCTGATATTTTACGAGTTGCGAATGTATTTTCCGAGACCAATAAGGGATTTATTATACGACGGCTTTCTTAATTCATGGGTTTCTGTTCCATTTAAAACGTATTCCATAGGGCAATATGGAAACTATCGGTTTCCTTGTAATTTCCTTGTAATTCCCTCGTTACTTTAGAACGTATTGTGTTTTGAACAGAGCATGCAGGCAAGTTGGGTGTTCCGAACTTTGACAGAGTAAGGAAGTTGGATACTCTGAACTTCAGAACAGGCAATTTGCAAGTTGGGCCGTACTCGGAACTTCAGATGTCGGGTGCTCTGAACTTCAGAGCAGGCAAGTTGGAACAATTGACAAATTTTACTAATTTAATCCCACCTGCTCACATCAGCTACGTTCTTAACGTTTAGCTCCTCTGGGTGATTTAGATTTTGCACAAAATCACCTCCTGCAAATCATCATCTTTTTTCTCTTTGTTTTTTTAATCAGAGGTTTAGCTAGGGATTTGCAATATTATAATTTCTTGGAAAAGTCTAAATTTCATATTAGTAACAGGGAAAATGATATGGCTGTTCCTCTGATTATGTAGAATATTTCAATATAACTCGATAGTTTCATAAACAAGTCGCAACTCCCCTAAAACAATACCAAAATGTGCAGATTTTGCAGAAATAGCAAGTTTGAGAATATGACAAAATGTCTGAGAACGCGTTATTTATACCTGTATCGTCAATCATTAGGAAGTATTGTTTGCCTGGTATTTTGTTGCATACAGCTATAGACTACAAGGGTTGTGATTGTTATTTGATAGCGTAATTAATGGACAGGACTAGCAAGCGGTTATGAGGCTCATGACATGACGACCGTCCATTTGACCACAATCCCTTGGTTCCCAATAGAAAGCCAGAGGAATATCACTACTGGCCTACATTTCCCAATAGAAAGCCAGAGGAAGATCACTACTGACCTACATTTCCCAATAGAAAGCCAGAGGAAGATCACTACTGACCTACATTTCCCAATAGAAAGCCAGAGGAAGATCACTACTGACCTACATTTCCCAATAGAAAGCCAGAGGAAGATCACTACTGACCTACATTTCCAAATCACAAGTGTTGTTCCTCTGGTGTTTCGTTGGGTATCAAGGTACGTGCACCCACAGGCAGCCCAAGCTAATGATTTTTACAAGGAATGTATGGGAATGTTTAGAAAAAATCTAAAACTGTACTAAAATGATCAATAAAGTCATAAAACCTTACCTGTGTGTTGTGAAGTTGTTCCTCTTCATCACTTAATCAATATTGAGAAGGCAGGAAACACTATTAGTCCACGTGGCGACTCTTCGAAGCCTCGTAATTCTTCGAAAATCCAAACTTTCAGCATTTTACCCCCAGAAACCCTTTTTAAAATTCCTCTAGCACTCATTCAATCGATCCATCGCTTATTTCCTCGCTTTATAAGTACTCAAATTCGATAGTTTCTACAGCCAACCTAGCCTGTAACGAGCCGGGGTTGGATCAGCTTAGCCTTTTTTCATGGGCTGCCTGTGCTAGTTGAACCACAGGCAGCCTGTGGTTGAACGTGGCTTTTCTTCGGAAGCAGTGACGAACGAGTGCCGAAGGAATTCAACACCTCGTGTATTTTCGAAGAGATTCGGAGAATCGACCAATCGCTGAACGGTGAAATCTGCCGGGGAGACCCACGAACTTTTCAGCAAACAATAGGTGAAGTAAATGTCAAATAGAAATGTAGTCGATTTCTTGATTTAGTTTTCTTCAAAAGCTGTTTCAAATGTAAAATAACCAAAAACGGAACTGACCAAGGTAAGTTGTACAAGAATTTGTTATAGACGATTCCGTTGAACTGACTGCAATATGAGAGTGAAAACATACGTCCGTGTTGAGCGGCTGGAATATGCATGGTGTGACAAATAGGTCAGTGAGAACTCGTATTGACCCTTATCTTTCCTGGAGCCTAACAGATGAGCAAAGAGCAATTAGAACTGCCGAAGCAGGACATATTAGGGACTTTAAGCAACCAGCCGACGGTAATGACGACGGGACGTAGAAAAGTGCCTTTCTCCCGAAATTTGGTGTCTACTATTTCCCTCGTTCACCTTGAATTGTTTTTCGAAAAATATGACCGAGTATAGAGTTCCGTTCACGCCGAACGAAAAACGGATTGATTTACTTTCTTACACGTTCGCGTTCTCTTTAAAACGTACAATTTGGGGTTTTCAAGTTGTGTTTTTGCAGAGAACGGTGGAAATGTAGGCGACTGCGTGCATTTTCACGTGCAGCTATTGTATTTTGTAATTAAGGCTATTGTTTTATGCCGTCGTCGAAGACATTGCCGACGTGTTTTGCTTAAAGTCGCTATTAATATCATGTTGAGTAAACGAAACCGTAACGCGTCTGAAAAGCCTTGGACGAAATGTTGTAATGGTGTGTTCTAGTGGCATTTCCGCTACTGTATTTGACGATTCAAAGAAAACTGTCCATTCCCATTACGCTCTTCTAATGGCTGATATGCCTTCTGTTCTGCATATTTCACCGTTCAGCGATTGGTCGATTGAGCACAATGACTTCGTTCTCCGAATCTCCTCGAAAAAAACACGAAGTGTTGAATTCCTTCGGCACTCGTTCGTGACTGCTTCCGAAGAAAAGCCACGTTCAACCACAGGCTGCCTGTGGTTCAACTAGCACAGGCAGCCCATGAAAAAAGGCTAAGCTTATCCAACCCCGGCTCGTTACAGGCTAGGTTGGCTGCAGAAACTGTCGAATTTGAGTACTTACAAAGCGAGGAAATAAGCGATGGATCGATTGAATGAGTGCTAGAGGAATTTAAGAATGGGTTTCTGGAGGTAAAATGCTGAAAGTTTGGATTTTCGAAGAATTACGAGGCTTCGAAGAGTCGCCACGTGGACTAATCAATATTTATATAGGGGACGGGAAAAAAATCCCAGAAATGCCTCAAGCAAGAAATAAACACATTAGTGATGAAGAAGAACAACTTCACAACACACAGGTAAGGTTTTATGACTTTATTGATCATTTTAGTACAGTTTTAGATTTTTTCTAAACATTCCCATACATTCCTTGTAAAAATCATTAGCTTGGGTTGCCTGTGGTGCACCTTGCCCAAAATGGAATGACCCGATTGGCTGACGAGCTCATTAATTATTCACGAGTTTGAGAAGAAAATAGGCCGTTTGCACTATGACGTCAGTTGACTACAACTACCAGGATCCCTTGCGCGGATTCTTTTGGACCGTTGTCTTGGTATTCTCATTGGAATAGGAATAAGAAAAATAATTCGAAAAGGCCGATTCTGATAGTTGTAGTCAACTGACGTAATAGTGCAAACGGCCTAAATGAGTATTTTATCCGAGGGGTTTCAAATATTGAGAAAACATTGAAAGAGGGTTTATTTTTTTCGAGATATTTGGAACCCCCTGCTGAAAGACGAACAATGAGTGTCTCGTGTGAATGGCTAAATCGAAAATTTCCATACGCTATTGTTTACCGTTTGACTGTTGTATATAATTATTCCATAGATGAATATTGTTAAACTGCAGGCACCAACGGACGAAGTATAATACCGGATCACCTTGGAGGGATCTAATCAGCGAAGATGTGTAAACAGTAACAAAGAAGAAAGGCTGATTATAAGGTAATGGGTATGATATATATTAACAGGAGCCCATTACCAGGAGCGTTCCTCTGTTATGGGTTGGGTCCCCAGCACAAGAGTAGATGAGGCTATTTTTAGATTCGAAATTCCCGCGAAAAGAGGTTGCCGCTATGTTGGTGCCCTTAAACAATAGATTCCTCGTTAGCTTCTTTTGTTGGGGCACCAACATTTGAATCTCTGGGGATTGAGTGAAAACCAGCAATTCGAATTCCCGCGTTGAAAGTGAAAAGAATGTTAACGAGAAGTGACGTTAGCTATCTGATTGGTTAAGAATAGCCTACCTTTGTTCTTTTTCGCGCGAAACGCAATGCTAAAAATAGCCTCATCTACCTCTGTGCTGGGGTACAGACACAGTGGGGAAGATGGACGCTCCTGGTAATGGGCTCCTGATATTAACCAATATTTCGGCTGGCACGGCCAACCTTCTTCAGGGTTTACAAGTGAACTGGCAAGAAAACGTTAAAAATTCAAAAGTTTGGAATCTGACGCTGTGGTGCGAAATTACAAACATGGTGATTACATATTAGTCCTCCGTCTATCATCACGCTCATGACTCATGTTATCTATAGATAACAAATTGGCCGGTAACAAAACGAGCAGGGGACTGGGACCTAGTTTATCAGAATTACTCTAATTCTAAAATGAAGTTCATCACATCATAGAGCATGTTGAAATTAGCATGTGTGCCAAGTTTGACGTGATTCGAGTGAATCTCGTCTGAATTATAAGTAATTGAAATTTCTTTGTCCCTCCAAAAATTTACAATGAATGTATGGTTTGGAGGGACAGCGTTAAATAATAAGAGAGTTTGTATGGGAAAATTGACTTATTTGATGCCTTCTAGCATCGTCAATATTGAGCCAAAGTTCACCAAACTTTCCAGACTAGCTAAGTTTGATCTGTGCTTTTGGAAAATAATGCTCACTTTGACTAGTTATTAATTGAATTAGTTTTACTGACTCGGCTCCAGTCCCCCACTCGTTTTGTTACCGGCTAATTAGGCTGGTCCAAGCACTTAACTGACCTAATTAAATCGTATGTCCAGAAGCTAAACCTTCTAAAGTCCCTGTATTTTCTTCCTGAGCATGCTAAGTTAGACTTCTACTTCAAGGTTATTTTTCCTGCTATCACCGTTATGGATTTCTATGTTGGGGATCGTGTAATACGACAGTTCTAGAATCATTAAACCGAATTCATTAACGGGCTGCAAGGATAATTTTTGGACTCCATTGGCTAACACCACGTGAGGACGTAACTGCCTCTGCCAAATGGAAGCCACTGAACTATTACTATAACCTAAGACTTGCCTGTTTTATACATAAATGTTTTCACAACCTAGCTCCTCCTGTATTATGTAGTGCCTTTCCTAAGAGAATACTTACATACTCCTTACGTAACACTCACTGTATCAGTCTACCCATACCGAAAACCAACTTCCTGAAATTGTCAATAACATACAGAGGTACGAGGCTTTGGAACAGTCTCGGTAACGACCTAAGGTCGACTGCATCACTTAATAATTTTAAAATTAATCTTAAAAGAAACACTGAACTACTGTAAATAACTGAATAGAATAAGTATAAGTTACTTAGTTTTATTATTATCATTATTATATATATTAGGATAGAATAGCGTAGTTATAAGCACGACCACATCAGCAACGCTGTAAATTTATCGTGGGTAAATAAATATTATTATTATTATTATTGTTGTGTAATCACCATGTTTGTAATTTCACACCACAGCGTCAGGTTCCAAACGTTTGAATTTTCTTGCCAGTTTACTTGTAAACCCTGAAGAAGGTTGGCCGTGCCCGGTAGCCGAAATATGCCATTGATGGCTTATTATTCATTTTTGCTGGCAGGGATTTCTACTAGCGTATTCAGTATAGTTAGTGGTCAAGAGTTAGTACAAGCAGTCGGAAGGGTCGAGGTTCGAACTCCAGTGGAGGCACACTTTTTCTTTCTATGTCGTTCTTTGCCTCTTCACTCCTTTGGCCCGATTCAAACGTCGAACTTTTCATGCGCCGAACCTAATTAGATCAAAAGAAGCCGCCTACTTATCTTTTGTTTCACTAGACCCTTCCACGTTTTTTTTAAACTTTTGATATACATACGTATAACAGCAAAACCGGCGATACTGCTGAAAAGAGCACCTCGAAGTTAGTCAAAATCCCAAATTTGAGAGTTATATCTTGAATAGGAGCAAAGATACAGGCCCGCAAACTCGGGAAATTTCGGGAAATTTTACAGACGTTTGTATGGAAATTTTGATTAGGGTGCAAGTCTGAGGGCATGGTCTCTTAGTCTAGGGAATGTACGTGTTATCCTCGTATGATCAATTGAACAACTCTGTGTACTCTTGCGTGCCATTATTTAGATGAGCAGTAATATTCGTTTTTGTCGAGAAATCCCATATCCATAAGGGGTGGACCATTAGAAATCCTGGGAGGGGGGGTGGGTAGTCCAAAAAAAATAATTCGTGCAAGGCTAAATGTCCCAAAAGAAAATTCCTGCAAAGCACTAAGGCAAAAAAAAATAATTCGTGCAAAGGAACCGATGCATTGTTCACTAGCAATTCAGTTTTACTCCTGGTTTTACTCATTCAAAATATACACAGTCTGTGTAAGGCCAGATAAAAACAAATACTTGGTTAGCGTCCCCGCCCGACCTGAGAAATGTCCCCGATCTCTATTTTTTATTTATTTTTTATTTTTCATAAAAAAACTTTAGAAAGTGTAAATGCGCCCGCAAACACCAATTCTTGTACCCAGACCCCTACATGTACCACTTAAAATATGCGCATTAAATATTTTAACATCGACGCCATTTTGTTTCTACAACACGAGGTGAGTGAATAATATCTAGTCAAGACAAAATAAACTTCACATAGAAAAACAAACAAAAAACTCCCTCCCTACCTGGAAAAATTGAAATGGGTGGACACTAAACAAGTATTTTTTTTATCTGGCCTAACTGATTTTCAGGTATTTCCAGATGAAAACAACCTCCCCAACCTTCATAACAATAGTTTAGTCACTGTTGTCATGGAAATATCAACTGGCCTTAATTCCCCCGATACCGGTAGCAAACCACAAGAATAAACTATTTGCGGTCTAAAACACTAGACAAGCTAAAAACAGCTATATTATTGGCAAATAAACCTTCTCTGCAATTACTGAAGCCTCAAATTATTCTCTGATGCCAGCAGTTTTTGCAACCGAGTTTAACGTCAGGTTTCATTGAGTAAACTTCAATGTCCACATTTTCAAAGATTACAGTATCTGTGCCAGCAATTTAGAGCGCATACAAATATTTTCATGTATTGCCGTCCGTGTGCAAAACATCATGGACAATGAAATCTTGGGGTATGCATTTTTGATTTGGCCTGAATCGGAGCCAAGCAATGAAAGACCGGGACCATATGCATTCTAAGGCGATCAAATTAAATTCCTCGTTACAAAAAAACTGCGGCTCAAAGTAAATAAACAAGTCAAGGAATGTAAAGCAAATTACTATAAAGATCTGATTAGACAAAACAAAGAAATTCAGGTGCTCTTTGGAAAACTATAAATGATTGACTTGCCGTAATAAGATCTAATAATGGCTCTCAGCCGACCTTTATCCAATCTGAATCTGATGGAGTACAGTTCACAGAGCCAGCGTCGATCGATCAGACCTTTGTTAGCAGCAAAGTTTCAATCTCTGGTCAGCGCCATTGACATCATTACTCCAGCTAGGACAAATAACAGTGAAATTGTATTTCGCTTTTCGAACATTTCCGAGAGCTTTGTTTTTAAACAATTAAGAGGTTTGAAAACAAACAAAGCTATTGGTTTAGACCGAATCAGCTCGAGGCTACTAAATGACTCGGCTGTGTGTATGACTCCTGACCAGTTTTACCCAGCCATCTGGAAACAAGGAAAAGTTACCGCCCTGTTTAAATCCGGCGATCACTCTGATTTTAACAATTACAGGCCTATCACAATTATATTCTACCTGATGTAAGTAAGATTCTTGAAAGGGCTGTACATCAACAACTCTACGGCTATCTCTCGTAAGAGAAAATCCTCACACCTAATCAGTTTGGTTTCCGCCCGAGGTTATCTACTGAAATTGGCTTAGCACACTTCACTGACAACATTCTACAACACCTGGACAATGGCAAGGTGACTGGTGCAGTATTCTTAGACCTATCCAAGGCTTTTGTGACTGTGGACCACAACCTTTAGCTGACAAAGTTCAAGGCCATTGGTGCTTGCAGTGTAGTTGTAAATTGGTTTACCTCCTACCTTGATAACCGACACCAGATAACTGCAATAGGCGACTCTCAGTCCTCTTCGTGCTCAGTGGGAGTTGGCGTGCCACAGAGTATTCTCGGTCCTCTCTTGTTCTTGGTTTACGTCAATGCCAACCTTCTTCTTACTGTAGATCATTGCCAAGTGACCATGTATGCTGATGACAGCGTGATATACTGTAACCGTCCTTCTATCAATGACATCGAACATTGCTTAAATCAGTCATGACTTGGCAACATTGGCCTCTTGGTTTCGTATACATCGCCTGACTTTGAATACTTCTAAATCTAAGTTTTTGTTAATAGGTAGTCCACATAAACTGAAATCTTGCTCTAGCATCGATGTCATTATAGACAACGTGCCCCTCGAACGCTCTGACAATATCAAGTACCTCGGTATTATAATTAATAAGTATATGACTTCGCATGACCTGGTAGAGGCCTTATCTATTAAAGTAAACCAAAGGATTGGTCTGGCCAAGCGTATCAGGCACTTATTGCCCCTCGAGACACGCCTTACTTTGTATAATAGTTTAGTATGTCCACTTTTTGACTACCGCTGATGCAACTCAACCCTCATAGACGATCTTCAGATTTTGCAAAATAAGCGGCCAAGATCATTATTGAATTTACCTGGTTAAAGTTCTTCAGCACAAGCCTTGTCAAATCTCAATTAGCCTACTCGTTCCAAACGTCGTCTTGTACATCGTCATATTTTAATATATAAGTATGTTAATATGGACTCATTGATTATGATTTTAATATCTTAAAGAACATTCACATGTATAATACAAGAAGAAAGAACGATTTTAGACTTCCAATAATCAAGCTTAATTATGGCAAACAACGTTTATTGTACCAAGGTTTTACTGAATGGAATACTTTAGATAATTCGTTGCGGGAAATCGAATCACTAACTCTTTTCAAACAAAATGTCAAAAGACATGTTTTTGAATTGCCTCATAAATTTTAGCTCTAGTCACTCTATAAATGTAATTTTAGCCTAGTTTTTAACTCTAGATTATTAATGTATTTTTATTTTTGTTTCTTATTTATGTTATGCAGGGCTCTATTGAAAAAACTCTTCGAAGACATATTCTCTGCTATAAATAACATTATTATTATTATATTATAGTATGGTTGTATTCACAGGCTATAAATCTATATAGGATGTACACTTAAAAATCTCTATAGAATGTGCACTGAAAAAAAAAATCGTGCACAGGTATCGCCTGAAAAAAAAAATTATTGCAGAACTCACACTGCTAAAAAAATTATCGTGCACAAAAAGTTTTCCACCCCCCCCCCCCCCCCCTCCCCTCCCAGGATTTCTAATGGTCCACCCCTAACAACCTCTGCCGGTCTCCCGTTGAGACCGCCCGTTTATTCATCCAGTGCGTGTATATATTATTGCCAAAAATAGAAATATCAACAACATGATCCGGGTGATGTACTTTTGCTAACGATCTACACTTCGATAGTTTCCCGCCAAAAGAGTGCACCATTTTACATATATACTGCCATCCTCCCGCTTTCTTAATTATTCTGTTCTGGCGACAAATTAAACAATGTTAATGACGGTTGTTTCAATAACACGTTACGCCTTGAGACCTTAATTATGCCCGCATTCTAAATTATTCAATTCTCACAATACGAAATCACTGATGCATAAATACTCATAATTAGGATAATTATATTGACAGGGACTGGAGCACACAGTACGAGTTCCAAAGCTAACTGATCCTCCATGCTGTTATACTTCACTCTGATCGTTGTTTGTCCTGGTTTGATACATGTTCTCTCACTCAACGGAATTGCAATGTACACGTGACTCGCAGCAGCAGCCCACCCGCCTGGCACATCAGGAAAAAGCTATTCAATTTCTACTTTTAAAAGGTAATTTAGTAGATAGATAGTAGTTGATACGGATAGGGAAAGTCCAACGTGCGACTGTACTTATTAGGAGATGACTGAGTAGCCCAACAGTTGGCAATTAATGTGCATAAAGTGATGCACCCTATCTAAGAAATATCTTTACTAAAACGTCCAACATACATTCCCAATGGATCTTAGGAAATCATCTACTTACTTTTTTATCCCGAGAACCCGAACTGGAGCTGCCAAACAGAGCTTCATTATAGAGGGGCAGTTCTCTGGAACAATCTAACTAATCAGGCAATAAACGAACAAAATACTACAACTAACTGCCTTGTCTGATAAAAATATTTTTTACACAACTTACTTATTCTATATTCATTGATTTTAACTAAAAGCAGTAATATCTTGGCGTCTCAAAAGTAACAAAATGATCAGTGAATCGTGATACTCTCAACAGTTTATAGCCGATCACGATTCACTGATCGTTTTGTTTACTCATGTATTGGCGTCTCTGAATACCGGCTTCTGATTGGCTCTTGTGCGAGCCCTTGCTCGTTTGTTCAACAGCATTTATTGAGCGCGTCGTGGCAAGATTTCTACAGTTTCACCTTCATCGTTGTAAATTATAAGATAAGAATTCTTCTATCCTAAATGTAAGGTTGGCATTGTAGTTTTCGTCAGAAATCTAACACTCTTATCCGCTAAAGTACAATTTTCGCCGTCTTAACGCAGTAAAATCAGTCAGTATAATCTGCAGACTGCATTTTATACCCAGTCTGCAGTCTACAGATTATTTCAAATCAAGGCTCAAAGCAAAGTTCTTAAATAAATGAAAAGGGTTTCTTTCAAAGAGAAAACTCTTCTTTTAAAATTACATAACCCTTAAATTCGAAATCACTTATTATTTTTGAAACTGATGTTAATTTGACAAGAATTGGATGTAGAAGCGTCGAAGAGATTTCAAAACACGTCGCGAAAGTTTGCTCCACTCAAGCCGTGAAGCCGTTGTCATGGATATACTAGGCGCCTTTTGAGAATTGAAATTACGATCAGCATGAGTTTGGTGCTTCATTCTCTTCTTTCTTTTAACAATTACCGACTTAATTGTTGAATCGCGATATAAAACTAATTCCGATACCGAATTATATTGCCGGATTGGAAGAAAATATATTTTTCGGATTTGTGCTTGACTCTTGCCCACGAGCGTTTCAAATGAAAGGTCGCTTAATGTATTAAAGAATGTTATATATAAAGTGGTAAGCTGTAGTGCTAAGTGGTCAGAGATTTTTTCTCTTTCCCTCGTAGGGCGTGCACACTTAGCACTACAGCTTACCACTTTATATATAACATTCTTTACACTTACTAGTGCTACGCGGCAAACATGATTCAATCATGATCATAACTACATATACATATATAATCGCCGTGACCCCATATAACGCACCAATACCCACGATTGATCTCATCTGACTTGATAGCTCAGTTGGTAGAGCGCCAGACATGTAACCTGGAGGTCGTTGGGTTCGAGTCCCACTTGGGTCAGAGATATTTTCTCTTTCCCTCGTAGGGCGTGCACACTTAGCACTACAGCTTACCACTTTATATATAACATTCTTTACACTTACTAGTACTACGCGGCAAACATGATTCAATATCATAACTACATATATAATGTATTAAAGCCCGCGATAAACTGGTCAGTGGTAACACAAAGAATTGCCGCTGAACGATGTAGGAGAATTATTTGTGGCTCACTTTCCGCCATTTGTCTTCGTACAGTGACAAATTTGAGGCCCCGAAGGAATCTGATTATTGTTATACAAGGTTTTTGTTTTGGTAATTTTCTGGTAAAGACTTACTTAAAGCAGGCTTAAACAATTGGAGTTGCTTTCTGCTTCGATCTAACCTTTTCCCCCTCTTCAAATGGCAAATTATGGGCGTTCAACAACTTAGAAACAATGTCAATGGAACCGCTCTTCGAATGTTATCGGGAAATTATGGCTTAACTGCAGAATACCCTGCCACATTGAAATCGTTACTGGAAAAGGGCTGGCTACGCGGTACGCGGTACGCAGTGACTAATTTTGCTGTATTATGAAGTTGCTACGCGGTACGCGGTACGCAGTGACTAAAATTATTCAAAGTCTCAAAGGTGGCAAAATATTCTATTTACAAAAGCGGAAAATATCTGTTCTGTTGGAAATTTAAAGAACAAGATATAACTGATATATCAACCGGGGCAAATGCTAAATTTCCACTTGTAAAACTGTCAGACTGACACGGCAGGAAACATAACGAAACCTAGTGAGATCGAAACATCGCAAAGGAAAATACAACAGCCTTGATTCGGCCCTTCACCCAACAGTGACAGAAAATGTCAAACAATCACTGGTAAAGAATGGGCACGTATGCTCAGGATACTTCCTTTACCTGAAAAGCCTTTTCAAATTCTCGTTTGGTAGACCAATTAACGGCACTGATCTACCTCCAATTTTCTGTCGTAAATGTTTTTTGCACTGATAAAAGTACTTGCATGCCATTCTCAGCGTGGCCTTTGTAACCGATGCTTTTCTCCGCGTGTATTAACAACTGCCGTGGATTGCCCACGAAGTGCTTGCAAATAACAGCAGCCTGACTTTGCTTCTCTGCGCTAAACCTTGTCTCCTTAAACGTTAATCTTCGTAAACCTCTTCTGCTTTGTGCCACCTTGCAGATGATCTCGTACGACAGACGAAACATTTTACCCGAGCCATGTCAAATTTAAAGTGCATTTACGTTACTCTATCAATGTTTTACACCTCTGGTTTTACACTGAATCAGTGAATGGCTTTTTTTGTTGTGTTCGTCAACTTTACAGCGGGCGCGCGCGCTCTATTTTGTTTGTGTACCGCTGACATTTGTGGTTAATCTCGCGGGCATTAAGTTAGCGGCTGAAACGCTCGTGGCCACGACGCGCCGACTTTTGAACTTGACCGAGAACCCATGTGACTGCAAGGGCTCGCGCAAGAGCCAATCAGAGGCTGGTATTCAGAGACGCCAATACCATGACTGTTATATTCATTTGGCGTCTCAAAAGTAAACAAAATGATTAGCGAATCGTGATACAATATAATACTAGAAGTTTCTAAAGTGCTGCGAGGGGATGCATAGATATTAGTAATGATTTGCAAGTTTCTATAGTTTTAATCAACTAGGAGTAATTATAGATTATGTTGGACACATTTGAATATGATTGTGCAACAATACTTGAATGAAACAAAGGTAACCAAATAAACAAAGTGGAAACAATATAGAGCCATAGAGAGAGATTTTTAGTTTGCCCAACTCACACTCGCCTTTGCTCAATCAGGGACTGATGGGTTGGGTTATTAGTAGACAACGTGCATTTTGGACAGATAATAACACAACATCGATAACGGAAATTTAGACAACAAGTAAATTAGTATAGATATTTTATAGAAATGTGTGAACAATCATGAACTATGACATTAATTTGCTGTATGGTAGAATTCAATGGGAGTGGAGAAAACACTGACCCCCAGTCCATGGACTCTCTAATTCCCAAATGTACTGGGAATCCATGGACTGGGGGTCAATGTTTTCTAACGTGCAACATGAACTCAAAGTTAATATTTGTATCCGAGTGATGCACTTTTTAACATGCCAATTTTAGGTATACACTCATTGCAAAAAATGTCCTACATAAATGTAAAAGCTTAAAAGCAAGACGAATTATGGGTAATTAAATCTTACTTCTGATATTGATAGGGAATATTTTTCATTTGTTTGTGCCACGTTGGGCGATTAATGTTTGCTACCCGGAGGGTTCGTTTGCTGTCTGATCCCGAAGGACGATTTGTATAAAGTGTTAGTCTCCGTAGATCAACATGCTTCAACGGGCAGATAGTTCAGCGATATCGTCTGCATCTAGTACGAGTCGATTGCCAAGCGCATCGAGATACAGTTAGCGGTCTCCTCAGTCGTCTCCTTCGATAAAGATAATTCGTATCGATTGTGTCAGAGGTCCACTGCTGAACTGGCCACACGACAGCGCTGCAAAACTCATAAAAGAACATTGTGTTCCTCTCGATACATCACTAAAACGTTTGTGACCCTGATGAATACTTCCAGCTATGAATAAAGCGGAGTTTGACATGATAATTTGATAAAATGGTACTTACCATGGCCAGGCATGGCTAGAAATCACCGTGTTGAAATCGGCGTACACGAAAATGGTACATCCGGGACATACCTCTGATCAAGGAAATGTATACTTTCGAAAAAGCATGCGTGTGGTCACCCTGTGTTGTAATGTCAAGATTAGTGTTGCTGCTCGCTACGCTCGCAGCAATTATTATACCCAAATACCAATTCGACCGAGGAATCTGTGTCACCGATTAGTAGACCCTTTCTAGGCTCAGCTAGAAGACTAGACACGTAAATAAAGAGTGCTTTCCATTCAACCAAAACGACCGGTTAGAAGTTTCGAAAATTTAGAATGTCGAATGGAACGGGATCTTTCGAATTAGAAAAACCGTCGGAATAAATGCGCGTTTCCATTCTTACAAACCACCCGGTTATTAGTAGCCTCGATTTCAATTCTCAAAACTGGCAAAATGGCTGACTCGGTGCAGCTTTTGTTAGCGACGCAACATTGAATATTATTCGTTTTTCGACCGTTACCGATAACTCGTCGAAGCTGTAATCGTGCTATTGCAAGTTATCCGAAATATAAAGGCAACTACTGCACTGGTAAAGTCTACCGCCGCCATCTTGCTCTAGTATGTACGTGTAAGATCGCAAGCCAAAAAGCCAAAAATTTTCTCGAGGTGGTCCACAATTTTCGAAACTTCGGACCGGAAATTTTACCGTTCCATTTGATTTCTGACCGGAATTTTCGGCTTTTTGGTTGAATGGAAAGCGCCCATAATAAATTTTATTTTTTATTTATATACCTCAGGAGCCCATTACCTCCTGTATACCTGTACTCGGTTTTGGAGATATTTAGACTCTATAAATAGAGGAAATGAGAAATCAGTAAAGTCTACCAAACTGTATAATTTCTTTTCATAGTGTTCCTCATATAGACAGTGGGTTATGGAAAAACTGAAAACTACCTTTTTCGGCAAAGCAGTTGACAAACTTCAAAGCTACAAAGCAGAACTACTTGAAAAAGTCGACCTTCCGGATTATCTTGAAGCTGCAGTTGGGTTATCAGATGAAGAGAAGGATTTAACTCACGAAGACGACTTACAAGATGATGACTTCCTGAGTGAAGAGAAGACGGTGGACTTTGTACTGGTGACCATAGTAGGTGTTGGTGATGAGGAAGTACAGAAAGAGAACGAGAGGAAGAGACGTTGTTTTGAAAAGAATCTCCATGACCAAGGACTGCTGCTACAACATGTCAAGCCCACTATGAAAAAGGTTAGTGTGTGTACGGCCTGAGAAAACAACTGTCCATGCATTATTTACGATTTATTCCGTTTTATACCACTCGAAGGTGGACGGAGAACCTCAACAGGCTTAAAGCCCCTCTATGGAGCCTTCTCCGAGGGCCTACGATTTATCGTCCTTATCCGAGAAGAAGTGAAGGTCTAATCATTTTCAGTTCGATCATGCACAAAGGCAGCACCTTCTACTCAGTTATTTTAAGACCCTGAGTACAGTGTTGATCCTGCCGGGGTTTGAACCCGCGACCTCCCGCAGGCCGGAGCTTAACCACGAGCTGGTTTTTAGTTTTCTTGAAGGAAACACGAGTTTCCAAGCTCCCGTTAAAACATTCCACATGAAGATGTTATGTCAGTATTTGAGGAATGACCAAAATACAATTGGACTTATTAAAGCCAGTAAAATTCATACAATTCCGGCAGACCAAAACCTGAAAATTCTTTCCTAACGACTTTTCTATTTATTTCGTTCTCGTGTTCGTTCTTAATATTTTACAGCAAGAGTGTGCTGGCTATGCAGAAGGTCTGACGTCTGCAATCTCATTTGGCAAGGCCGTGAAAGAACGGAACTTTAAAGGTCTTGCAAAAGGGTTAAAGAACATGCTAAGTAAGGCTGTTAAACCACTTGCAAAGGAATATATAGAAATGGCTAAGGATGCGTCAGGGTTTGATAACCAATTACCCATGGAAGGAGACGACAGCAAGGAAGACAATAAGGTCAGAGCACGATAAACCCTGACTATGAACTCTTTTGATGTTTCCATCTGAGTGTTAAGTTCTAGGTATGTTGTGATCACTATGAATAGCCCCTCGCGTTGGTATAACATCGTTTTACGTTTATTAGAGTATAGCCTTACCTTATTAACTCGTACTATAGAACCAAATGTAAGTTAGTTTTTATCATGAAAGACTCGGTACTGTTAAATTAGCCAACCACATCTAGTTGTCTAGAAGCCTTCAAAGGAAACCTCCACTTAAAAATAATGTTTGCTATCACATGTTTGTTATGGATACCTATATATGTTACTATCAGTGTTTGCTTCCTGTAAATTGTATACTAGATGTCAGATTTTCCTGTCCATAAAACCATAGTTAGTAGAGGATGTGGTATGTCTACTAACTATGATAAAACTCATTTGAATTTACCGGGCGCCGCGGCCATCTTGCATCTTATGACGTCACACAGTTGCCCATATTGTCAGAAAACAAGAACTATTTTGTTGTGAAACAATTCAGCAACCTCGTCCCCAGGGTCTTCTCGGTCAGATCCAAGATGGCGGCTACTCAGAGAGAAGACCCTGGTAAACGCTGAACTGTCACGTATTCTGATTGGCTCTTCGATTATGACGCAAGGGTTGTTCTAACAATGCTTTTTATTGGCCAAACGGACTGAGTCCAGAGAGATCAACTTGTATATAGTTTAGATTGCTCAAATTTTATCAATAAAACGATTTTAAATAACCTTAAAACACGTTGTGTAGATAGAGCAATAGATGAAGTGCATTACTGGGTAGTTTTCTGGTAAGGTTCATCAGTGGGAAAGCCAGGAGAAGCCGTTAAACCTGAACATGTGCTATCGATCGCTTCGCTTCAACGCTAACGGAAAATGAACGGCTTTTTAGGATTCTCTTCTAGCTTAGATACATCCTGGTAGCTTTGTGATACCTTTCCACTGGTTCTTTATCCAAGTAAACTCCATTTCGAGCCATTTAGTAGACCTGTTTTCACTGCATCGTTCGCCGTGTGGAAATACCGTTAATCGCTTCTCACGCTCACTCCGGATTGGGATACCTATGGTCAACCTCGTCCCCAGGGTCTTCTCGGTCAGCTTGGATCTGACCGAGAAGACCCTGGGGATGAGGTTGACCTATGGTTTGTACACGTCATGAACTATTCCCATATTTAGCTTGGCCGCCATATTAGATTGCCAAATCACGTAACAAAATACTCCCAAAATCTGGGAGTATTTGATCACGTGATACAGCCTTTACCAGGGTCTTGTCTCGGAGTAGCCGCCATCTTGGATCTGACCGAGAAGACCCTGGGGACGAGGTTGACAATACAGTCAATCGTGTGACATCATAAGATCCAAGATGGCGGCGCGCGGGAAATTCAAATGAGTTTTATGGACAAGAAAATCGGTCCATAACTGACATCTAGTGTACAATTTACAGGAGACAAACACAGCAATAGATTTAGGTATCCATAAGGAACATTTGAGAGCAAACATTGCTTTACAGTGGAGGTTCATATATGACATCTAGTGTACAATGTACAGGAGACAAACACAGCAATAGATTTAGGTATCCATAAGGAACATTTGAGAGCAAACATTGTTTTACAGTGGAGGTTCATATATGACATCTAGTGTACAATTTACAGGAGACAAACACAGCAATAGATTTAGGTATCCATAAGGAACATTTGAGAGCAAACATTGCTTTACAGTGGAGGTTCATATATGACATCTAGTGTACAATGTACAGGAGACAAACACAGCAATAGATTTAGGTATCCATAAGGAACATTTGAGAGCAAACATTGTTTTACAGTGGAGGTTCATATATGACATCTAGTGTACAATTTACAGGAGACAAACACAGCAATAGATTTAGGTATCCATAAGGAACATTTGAGAGCAAACATTGCTTTACAGTGGAGGTTCATATATGACATCTAGTGTACAATGTACAGGAGACAAACACAGCAATAGATTTAGGTATCCATAAGGAACATTTGAGAGCAAACATTGCTTTACAGTGGAGGTTCATATATGACATCTAGTGTACAATGTACAGGAGACAAACACAGCAATAGATTTAGGTATCCATAAGGAACATTTGAGAGCAAACATTGCTTTACAGTGGAGGTTCATATATGACATCTAGTGTACAATGTACAGGAGACAAACACAGCAATAGATTTAGGTATCCATAAGGAACATTTGAGAGCAAACATTGCTTTACAGTGGAGGTTCATATATGACATCTAGTGTACAATGTACAGGAGACAAACACAGCAATAGATTTAGGTATCCATAAGGAACATTTGAGAGCAAACATTGTTTTACAGTGGAGGTTCATATATGACATCTAGTGTACAATTTGCAGGAGACAAACACAGCAATAGATTTAGGTATCCATAAGGAACATTTGAGAGCAAACATTGCTTTACAGTGGAGGTTCATATATGACATCTAGTGTACAATGTACAGGAGACAAACACAGCAATAGATTTAGGTATCCATAAGGAACATTTGAGAGCAAACATTGCTTTACAGTGGAGGTTCATATATGACATCTAGTGTACAATGTACAGGAGACAAACACAGCAATAGATTTAGGTATCCATAAGGAACATTTGAGAGCAAACATTGCTTTACAGTGGAGGTTCATATATGACATCTAGTGTACAATGTACAGGAGACAAACACAGCAATAGATTTAGGTATCCATAAGGAACATTTGAGAGCAAACATTGCTTTACAGTGGAGGTTCATATATGACATCTAGTGTACAATTTACAGGAGACAAACACAGCAATAGATTTAGGTATCCATAATAAACATTTGAGAGCAAACATTATTTTTCAGTGGAGATTTCCTTTAATGCCGCTTCTATCTCAATCCAGGAACCACAAACTGTCTTCACCCTGATTCACGCCCCATGGGAACCGCTCGCCAAGTGTGCCGAGACGATGATGCTCCGAGTGCCCATACGAGAACCTGACGAGGTGAAGAAATCTTCACGAAATCGTGATTTGCTCTGGAAGGCGGGCAACGTGTTCAAAATCGATAAACCTTCGGCACTAGAGAAAAAAAGACACATCAACGCATTTTTCAAACGAAATCAAATGAGCATGTACTTGTTCCAAGATCATAAGGAAACGTTCTTTGATCCTGTGGATCGAAATCGACTGGTCTACCGACTGCTAAAGTCAGCATACTACTCAACGGAACCTGAAGACTTCGGAATTCGACGACTGCTCAACGAGAATATCTACGATGATGCTTACAGCTTACACCATGGAGATGTCGATATGTTCTTGTCGCCCGACGAGCCAGCAAGAAATGATCGTCAGCGACTCGTTAACGACTGGGCTTCGTTCCGCCGATGGTACAAGTTCCAACCATTAAATGCCATCAAAAGTTACTTTGGGTCACGTGTGGCGATGTACTTCGCGTGGTTAGGAACGTACACCATGATGTTGACAAGTGCTGCGATAGTTGGTTTAATCTGTTTTGTTATCGGGTTTTTAACCATCGATAGCTTTATTCCTGCGCAGGATATCTGCAGCAAGAACAACAGCAAGCTCTTCTACATGTGCCCTTTATGCGACAAGAACTGCAGCTTTTGGTCTTTGACGACCAGCTGTCAGTACGCGCGCTACTCGCACGCGTTCGACTACCAAGGGACTGTGTTCTTTGCCGTATTTATGTCATTCTGGTCAGTAATATTCCTGGAAGTGTGGAAGAGACAACAGGTAACGTCATTTACTGTGGGTTCTATATACTTTAGAGGTTGCTACACCTAAAGTTACAAGTCAGTTTTATTTTTTCGAGCCTCAGGCGAGAAACTGACACAAAATTGACGAGTAAAAATAACTGACTGATATTACAGTGGAGTGTACGAAGAGCAGTTTCAGCGGTATTGACCCGAACGCCTCACTTCGATGTAATGAAGCACTATTCAAACAATGTGTATCTAAATTAGTCGTGCTTGTTTAAGAGGGTGTTGGTGTCTTGGTGGCAAGAATGATGGTTTCAATGGCGCTTCATTACATCGAAGTGAGGCGTTCGGGTCAATACCGCTGAAACTGCTATTCGTAGAGATGCCACTGTAATATAAGCTATTCCCAGCTGTATTACACAATGTTGCGTGTTATAAATTGTTATTAAATGACTATCAAGAACACCAAGTAAATATTTATTTTCGCCTACAGCTTCTAACGAGGAGTACTAGAAACAGTTTTGGAGTTTTCAGGAAACAGCGCGCGCTGATAAAAAAAAACGTTTATCCCGCGCAAAAAGCTGATTGGCTATTATTTTATCAGGCCTATTTTAATTGGCTCGCGCGCTTACGAAACCTTTCAAGTGTTTTACGAGCCAAAGAAAAGCAGTTCGTGACCCGTGTAATCACCGGCGCTCGCAACATATGGCCCATATTCGCACTCGAATACACCAATTCGTTTAATAAAGTGACATTTAATTTTTAACACTTAGGTTACAGTTTGTCAGTGATGAAGCAAATTACGAATTCGAACTTACATTAACTTAGGTAGCTGCCATACTACCAGTTCAATTGAGCTATAGTTGAGATGATACCGACTGCATGCAATGGCTCTTTACTAAAATACTATTCAACTCTCCTCTTCCGTTGCAGATTAGTCTAGCATACGAGTGGGATATGATGCACTTTGAAGAAGACTTCGAGCCACCAAGACCGACCTTCGTAGCCACGGTAAAAGAGAGGCGACCCAACCCCGTCACGGGCATTATGGAGCCTTACATACCGTGGCGTGTACGAACCGGTAGATACGTGGTGGCCAGTGCTGCTATTACAATGATGATCCTACTGGTATTAGCCTCTGTATTGGGCGTTGTGATATACAGGGCTATCGTACTCGGTGTTTTATCAACTATAAAGAATCTACCAGGAAGTAGTCGTATCTATACTTCGCTCACGTCAGCCGTGTTAAATCTACTCTCTATTGCAGTTTTGAGTAAGGTACACGATTGCCAATACCAGCCATTAAAGTGCGCCTAACCCCTATTGCAATTTTTATAGCTATGAACCTTCGAAAGGTTTTGAGTACTTCTGTGATGAAAGGTTTGGGTTACAGAGAATACTCTATGTTCTACGCTTGTTTGAAATCGTGAAAAATAGACGTTTCCTACTTTTGGACATCCTTAAACTTCCACTGAGACCTCTCCATAAACAAGGAGTCGTCCGTCAAAGTTGTTTTCTGGTTGAGATCGTTTGGGTCGTGAGAGCGCTTGCGCAAACCTCAAGACATGATGGAATGAATGTTTTGGCGTTGAAATTTATATCTTGCGCATGCGTACCTCTTGAGTATTCAGGGCCGGCCCAGTTACTCAAAACCCAATAAATGTTAACCGAGGATTCCGGTTCTCTTGATACAAGGCATATTTATGCAATCTAGGATGATAATTAGAAATGTACTGCTCATTCTTCATCAAACATTAAGTTTCTAATCATAAATTCAAGCCAATGATCAGTTATCCTTAATGCTGGATTAGCTTAGTACCGGTGACCCGTGTTCTTTGTGATCACCAGTAAGAAACAAAAACGGTCTTTCACTCTTCTCAAATTGTGTACTAGGAAGCTAGAAGAAAGGCTGGGTACAAATAAATATGAAGTCCCGATATTATTTTCTGTATTGGTTCGAGATTAGGACCCTTCTGTGCGTTCCTTCTGCCTGAAGGTATTCACCTGCACATCCAGATCACACGGTTTAGTTATTTATTATTATCTATTTTGTTCCTGCACCAGGTTTACAGTAAACTTGCATTTGCGCTAACTAACTGGGAGAATCCTCGCACTATGACAGAGTACCAGAACATTCTGACGATCAAGATGTTCCTCTTCCAAGCTGTCAACATGTACTCGTCATTCTGCTACATCGCCTTCTTCAAGACCAGCTTTATGACAGGAATACCAGTACACTTTAGGAGAATTGCCGGCGTGAGGATGGAAGGATGTGATCCATCTGGGTGTGTTATGGAGCTGTGCATTCAACTGGCCGTTCTTCTGGGTGGCAAACAATTCAAAAGTCAGATCCAGGAGATCATGATTCCGTGAGTTATTTTACATGTTGTTGTTTCTTTCCTCGTTGTAAATAGAGGAAGAAAACGGACACTTTTCACGTCTAATGAGAAGCCTTTCGATAGGGCTCCAAAATACTTAGAGACACTATAAACCTTTCTTTAAGAAACAACGGAAAGCAATAAAAACGTTAGACTCTCTGTCGACCATGATGCTTTGCGACATGCTTGAGAATGCAGCGGTGCTTTGCCCAGGCTCCTAAAGTCACCAAAAGTTATTTTTGTCTGTGTGACTGAAAAGCACCGCTGCATTCTAGAGCATGGCTTTGCGAGGGTATAGCTATTGTTACATATTAAAAACAATACTAAATGAATCTCTGTTGTCTTTACGCATTGCAGGTCGAAACTTCGTATCGTTTGAGTCGTGCAAAGCGTGACGGTCGATAGATAGTCTTTAATTATTTCCAACCCCTTTTATCATCTCTATTCCGATCATTTTATTCCTTTCATAACGACGATACATCTTTAGTTCCATAAAGCGTTGGTGGAATCGTAAATTTCGAAGCAAGATGGATGACGTGTTTTCTATGAACAAGCAAGAGACACCACCTCCTCAGTGGGAGCAGGACTACCTTCTGTGCGAGGAACCCGAGTTTAGGATGTTCGAGGAGTACCTGGAGATGGGTATGTAGAGTCAGAAAATGACTGACCAGTGCAGCTATAGAATTTGACGCTGTATGCCATATGACGCCGCCTTCTTGGTTTATTTGTCATTTTTATATTAATAACAATAATAATAAGTCTTTATTACAGTTGATAAAATTACATATCAAAATTACAATTATAGTAATTAAAAGCATTACAGTAAATTGAATAATAAAATTAATAGCTAGGACTAAGACACAACTATAATAATGTTAAAAACTATACTTACAAAAATACCTTAAAATACTAAAAAACCTTAATAATATATCTAAGTCAAACCTTACTAATATACAGTCAACTGTCATATCTAAAAACTAATCTATTAAAAATGCATTCATAAAACGGGAAGTATTGACTTTAGGCCTGTATCAATGCTTCCTTAAGTTAATATTAGACTGTAGAAATTTCTTTAAAGGGTGGACTGTCATATTCTGAACCTTATTAAAAATGCGTTTATCAAACCTCTCTACTAAGTTAGATATATTAATGTTCTTGGAGGTGTATCTACGTTTGAAACATCTGTCTAGAAAGCATTGTACAGTTGTGAGTTCAGGTGTCGAAGCACAGTGGACAGTAGGTTAACTTAGGCATAACAATTGAGTTAAAAAGGTGATCGATTTCCTGTCACCGCCATGTACCCTGCTTAGATTCTCTTGTTAGTTCAACCAACATGGCAAAAGCGTCGACTTTAATTTGTCTTTGAGTCTATGGGGAATGTTGGAAACCAAGAACATAGAACTTATTTGTATATTATTCAAATTTGTCTATCGCAATTGTAGAGTTAATAGAAAGTGAAGGCTGTACACGGAAAGTTATGCACAGAGGAGGGACGGGGCTCATTTAGTTGTGCTCCAGTGAGCGTAGCGCCATAGATATAGAAAGAGAGCAACAATTCTTAAACTGCTTAACCGCAATATTAGTGTCCAAATTATTCGCCCAACGGCTCGTCATTGTAAATCCCATATAATTCGATTGCTCATATTGTAAATAATAAATACAGATCCTCCTATCTATTACATATAGCTTATTTTGAACCACATGTACATAGAAAATGTTCGGCTATATGGCCGAGTGGGAGCATGCAGGGTACCGGATTTTATCGAAATGTTCAGTTTGTACTTCTTCTTTGTCTGTTTTCTTAATCTTTTCCTCTGTCTTAAAGTTTTTGCAACCGCCTTTTATACTAGTTTTCCTCAAATCTGCCATCTCTCATTACACCCACTACGCATGCTCATCGTATTACTCGTGCATTCTGAATTACTAACGGGACCTGAAACAACCATAGGGGCTGATCAAAGCCAGGACCTGAAACAACCATAGGGGCTGATCAAAGCCAGGACCTGAAACAACCATAGGGGCTGATCAAAGCCAGGACCTGAAACAACCATAGGGGCTGATCAAAGCCAGGACCTGAAACAACCATAGGGGCTGATCAAAGTCAGGACCTGAAACAACCATAGGGGCTGATCAAAGCCAGGACCTGAAACAACCATAGGGGCTGATCAAAGCCAGGACCTGAAACAACCATAGGGGCTGATCAAAGCCAGGACCTGAAACAACCATAGGGGCTGATCAAAGCCAGGACCTGAAACAACCATAGAGGCTGATCAAAGCCAGGACCTGAAACAACCATAGGGGCTGATCAAAGCCAGGACCTGAAACAACCATAGGGGCTGATCAAAGCCAGGACCTGAAACAACCATAGGGGCTGATCAAAGCCAGGACCTGAAACAACCATAGGGGCTGATCAAAGCCAGGACCTGAAACAACCATAGGGGCTGATCAAAGCCAGGACCTGAAACAACCATAGGGGCTGATCAAAGTCAGGACCTGAAACAACCATAGGGGCTGATCAAAGCCAGGACCTGAAACAACCATGGGGGTAGATCAAGGCCAGGACCCAGCTAATCCATAGATCGAATTGGAATTTAGCGTGTTGGTTTTTGTGGAGGGAGGACAATTCAAACAGCTGGGGCCAAAAGTCTTGAAATACTTTGTTTCCATAGCAACCTCATTCCCCCTGTTCAATGTTGGTTACAAGTGCATAACTACTCTGACTTGCACCTAACATTGATACGGGAGCGGGGTGTTTCAAGGATTTTTGGCCCCAGCTGTAGTTTTGAAACTATTTCTTAGACTAATGATGTAGTTACGCTGCGCACATCTTATTACCCGTGGAGTGACGGAAAACTTGGACATCTGTTTCGTTCTTGTTTGGACTCAACAGCACGGCGCGCGTAGCCTCACAACCACAAATTAGCCTAACTTCCGATCATGAGCATCACTACTGGAATGGTTGCTGTTCCACGGGTAATAGTATGTGCGCATGCGTGTGAGATATCAGCTGTATCGTAGTGTGTGTAATGTAGTGTCACGCATTTCGTACGTTTAGGATTTATAAGTCCTCCTTCCTTGTCTCTTTTAGTTCTTCAGTTTGGGCTCGTGACTCTGTTTGTAGCTGCCTTTCCATTGGCTCCTCTATTGGCATTGTTTAACAACATCCTGGAACTTCGCTCGGATGCTATCAACTTTGTGGTGAATTACCGCCGACCGGTGGCACAGCGGGCTCAGGATATCGGGGCGTGGCTCACTGTTCTCAGTTCGATCAGCACTGCGGCGATCATCCTGAACTCGCTCGTTATCGCGTTTACCTCCGAGTTCATACCAAGGTAGGTTGCGCCCCTGGATGTTCTTCTAACCGCATTTTTCCTTTCCCTTTTATTCTTTTTTTATAATTATTACTATTATTATTTGTGTATATGTTGCCTTAAACGGCAGCAGAGATTTATCTCACCACTATTGTACCTTTTAGGCAAGTGTACAAGTACGCGTTCAGCCCGGACGGCAGTTTACGAGGTTATATGAATAATAGTCTGTCGTACTTTAACGTCGAAGACCTTGAAGCCGTATCACGACCTTCTAATCCGTTCAAGAATCTACCCTACAACATGACATACTGCAGGTGAGAAAAAAACATGACGTTCAGTTAAAATATATCCACCGGTTTATGTTTCAGATGTTTATTCCAAAATATATAATAGTAACTAAAAACGTTATAAGTGGCAGAATCTAACGGCTCATTTTTCATGTGGTTGTCCAGTGGCCCAGCGGTAGGTCGTAGCAAGCCATGGGCTGTTAGTAGCTCTCGATACAGACAGGACTACAAGAGCGGGATTCGGAAATTAACGATAGTTTACCGTGGTATTTCCTTTTATTTACCACGTTTTGCGTCATCCCATGGGTAAAGTTGTTGTGGATTTCACAAAAACCTAAAAATAGAGAAGCGAGCTGAGTGGAAAGTAATTCTAGCGCACGCAATCAATCGATCACGTAATCTACCGTGGTATGTCACGTAATCTACCGTGGTATGTCACGTAATCTACCGTGGTATGTCACGTAATCTACCGTGGTATGTCACGCAATCTACCGTGGCATGTCACGTAATCTACCGTGGCATGTCACGTAATCTACCGTGGTATGTCACGTAATCTACCGTGGTATGTCCTTTTATTTCCAAATGCAATCAGCCAATCAGAAAACGAGAAACTGCGCAGTTGTAAAATTTGAAATCAGAGTTTTCAACAACATTTCCAAGGTATTTTCAACATATTCCCATCCGTTGGAATTGTACAAAACCATGGGAAAAAACCTTCCAGTAAATCCAAACCCACCACTGCATCTGAACATTTTCTATCTAACCCTGACCACTCTGCATCTAATATCCTTTTAATTCCTTTAGAACATATTTTCTCTTCTCGTGATGCTATTCGCAAAGCTAGAGAAGCTTATCTTATAACACGTGCTAACACTCTTGAACCTAATGGCCTTAACAAACACGATGAGACTTACTAATCAGTCACACCGTTAGTTATCTTTCGTTATCATATTATGTTTTTTACGTCATTTCCGTTTTACCATTATATATTGTCAAGTCACATTGTAAAAGCTCCTAAGCACCTGATGAAGACTAGTATGGCTAGTCGAAATATTGTGCTACATTAAATCCGTATAATTCTACGTCGTATTGGTTATTCTTCATTCTACTTATTTCTTAATCTGCGAACCATTTAGATCATTGTTTGATCCGACGTATACCAGTGGAGTGTTGTTCGTGGTCGCTCATTTATAAACTAAAACCATGGAAATTCAAACTTCCAACTATTTTCCAACAAATGTCCATTGCATGGAAGAGGTGCAGTTTTTCCAGTGATATTAGAGAGATTAAGCATCGCGTTCTTTCTTCCCGTGAACGGCAGAAATGAAAACATTTTTCGCGCGTTTGCTGCTTGACATTTTCAGTTTTTACGTGAAGTTGAGTAGATCCGCGTTTGTTCGGTGAACATTGGAATTCTTTTCCACTTTTCTTATATATGTATTTCGTATTTTGAGGGTGGGCTGACGTTTCACATTTGCCGTAGAACGCAATGCTTAATCTCTCTATTATCGTATTCACATCCAACAGTTGGAGCAACAAAATGACATGAACGCTTGAATTGTCCTTGGTTGTAATTTAACGACGTATTCTTCTCTACAGATTCAAGGAGTATTTCTCACCCTATCCACCATACAGTTTCACGCTGCAGTATTACTACGTGCTAGCAGCCCGACTGGCTTTCGTCGTCGTGTTCAATGGAGTGGTGTTCTCTATTGTTAAACTGCTGGCTTGGCTTATCCCGGATGTACCCTACTCACTCGATATCAAGATCAAGAGAGAGGAGTACCTGGCACGAGAGAGCCTGCTGCAGAGTGAAATGGAGATCTGATTTCGTGAAGATCGGGATACAGGGGAGATCACTAAGCGTAAAGACATCTAAGATTTGATTACGGCTTTATAAGTGTTTATACTGGTTTCATATCAACTGGAGAGAGGGTTTATTTTTCAAACTTATTAAGTATGGATGCAGTATACACTTTTTTACGTATTTTACTTGGTACGTATTTTACTTGGTACGTATTTTACTTGGTACGTATTTTACTTGGTACGTATTTTACTTGGTACGTATTTTACTTGGTACGTATTCCTCTGTTAAGATGTCTCGATCGAAACTCTTTGCGAATTTAAATAAAATGCCGTAACTTTGAAGATGTTGGCTTGATTCTGCATGCTCAAGTTCTCACAAACAGTACACAATTTATCGATGCAACTGATAATATCAAAATATTGATCTGATCACACACTAATGACGTAGTAGTGACGTAATCAATCCTACATTTTTGACATTTAGAGCCATTGCTCGAAATCTAGTCAAACGGTTGTTTTTAAACAACTGGAAGCAGTTCAAAATTTATCAAAATCCCTTGGGCGGAAATTAGCGAAAATATTGGGTTATGAATTTCTAACCAACCTAACGTTGTCAAAGTTGAAAGGACCATAGTTTTCTGTCAATAGCAGTAATTAGAATCCAAACTGATTAAAAGTATTCCGGCCAAAGTTTACTTAATATTATTGATGCCAAATAAAATTGTTCTAGCAAAAACAGAAAAAAAAGTTGTGAATATTCCTTTCGGGAGAGTAAAAATTCGAATGGCAAAAACCTCAAAATCTACAACTTTCAGGTTTTCTAAAAAAAAACGCTCCAGAGAATTGCTTACAAGTTTTTAACATTAAATTCAATCTTTCATAAGAATAATATACCAAATCCTATCGCTGAAAAAAATATATACAATTGCAGATTTTTCAAAGGTGAGCACATAGGAGCCGAGGTTTTGGATAGTGGTCTGTGTGTCACTCCTAATATTATGTGTATGTAATCAACACCTGGGGCCAATTCAAGTTTCATTCTATTTTACACTGATTCAAGAATACAGGGATAAGAGACAATACAAGACCAGTTATAGAAGATAGATAGGTAATAGTAAGTAACAAAAGAAAAAGTAATTAGTGCGCAGTGACCAAAGTAGCCGTGAAGCTTTCGAGTTGTTCACTGCTTACATATTGTTACCCTGGTCCCAGAGGTTTTCTAGAGAGAGAACAGCCGTGGAGAAAGAGCCGCGAAGCGGCGATCAGCGAGCTGCAACGCAGCGATAAGCGAACTGCGAGAAAACCTCTGGTATCGGTGGGCGCCAATCTCACTTTCATGAGGGTCAGAATCTGACTGTATTTTCTAATTGGAGGAATATTTAATGAGCTCAACAACAACTGTGATTGGTTAGATATATTGTACTCAGGGACGGAAGGATAAGTAATCATTGTGATATCGTATGGTCAACTAGAGAGGGGACGGGAATTATTTACGTTTGCTGGCAGTCCGCTCGATCTTGCATGTAGAAAATTATAGTATTCGTATGGCGATTCCTCAAATCATCTATGAAGACATCGTATCATCTGTACTAAAAGATCGCTTTCCAAAGATAACATTACCGACTGATGTGCAAGACAAAGCATTATTTGGCGTTATAAATCGGAAATCCTACCGACTGGTCATGGCAAGTCGATAATTTTTCAGTCGCTACCAGATATAAGCATAAATAATTATCATTGAGAGGGTTTAGTTATCCACGGAACGCAATAGTCATTGTTATCTGCCCTCTAAACTCATTGGTGGACTCACATTGATCTAAGGTCTTCTCGACTGACTGTAGAATATATATAGTTGTGTTCTGTAGCATAATTGTCTTGACACTACCCTGGTTCCAGAGGGGCTCAGGTACGAATATACTGTAATGTGCCGCGGTCGAAAGTGTTTTGATTCCCCGAAGGAGTTTTGTTTTGCGTGACGACCGTTGAGCCCCTCTGGCCGCTCGAATAGCCAACCTCAATCTCATGCCCATAGTCTCGCTTTTATGTTTACAAGTCCAGTCAAACTGGTTTCGACTTGGCGGTTAATTTGCATGTCAGTCACGTGGTTAAGTCGTGTGTGATTCAAAACATAAAACATGCCGTTGTCGGGATTTGCGAAGATAAAGGACAATTCTCCTCGATTTACTTCGTCGGGTTTGATGTTTGGATCTCCCAATGAGCATGCTTTGATTCCTCGTTGTTCTAGCTCTGTTATGTGGGAGTAAATCACGGCATATAGAGGGGAAACCCCCAGTACAATTGCTCGTTTTGGATAATCGAACGTGAAGGAAGAAGCAAATACCAGGTATGAGTTGGAAAATCAGCGATTTTCCTTAGCCAGTAGGCCGTACTGAGAAGACATCACGCCGCTTCAAGAACATGAACAGACTTCAACTCGTTTATTTCGAGGCTAACTCAAATTGTACAGCACTGTGAAACATTACGTTTGTGTATAATCTGTCAAGACTCGTGAACCGGTTTGTAACACGATCTCAAGATGAAAGCCAATCAAAATGTTCCTTTGATCCGAATGCCTCAGTTTCCAGCCAATCAGGGACGAGGTACAGATTCTGTACCGGAAGAAACGAAAATCCCAACTCGGGCGGCCAGAGGCTCGTCTCTTCGCGACTCGTGCTCTGGTCTCGCTTCGCTCGCCCCGACGATTTCGAGCCTCTGGTATCCAGGGTATCTTGACACTGGATCACTTGTGAAACGCCATTTAGGTCGGTATTCGTTGTAGATCGGCTAGGTGCTTTAATGTTTTTTCCTGCAGACTCTGCAATGGTCGTTTGTTCGAGATCTTACGGCTTTGAGTGGTGTTTTAATTTTACGGGAAGCTCTAGTTCTCTGCTGTGAAAACATTCCCGGGTCGACGAACTGAATCGCATGCATTTGCCATGTAAACAAATAGACCCTTCCACGGTTTCTTTGAACTTTTGATATATACGTATAACGGCAAAACCGTCGATACTGCTGAAAAGAGCACCTCGAAGTTAGTCAAAATCCCAAATTTGAGAGTTATATCTTGAATAGAAGCAAAGTTATAGGCCCGCAAACTCGTTTGTATGGAAATTTTGATTTCTAGATAATACTTTTACTCTGGCTACTCCACTGAATTAAATTATAATGTGACCCGCGCGTGGTATCTCTCGCCTGATTGGTCGATTTATTAATTACTCGGTTGAAATGTTTGACAGTTTTCAAAACATGAAAGTGAGATTGGCACCCACCGATACCAGAGGTTTTCTCTTCTCGCTGCTTCGCTGTTCTCCGTCTTGTATACATTCAATAAACAATTTACACGTGTATTTTACAAGGCTGGCCCGATTGTTTCTTCCACGTATGTGCCGTTTTATTAAATGGGGATTCTGCAGGTAGTTTTAAAAATTACTGATCAAAACTCATAAGAGAGCGTATTAGAATGACCAACTCAGAGTGTGAGCAGATACTTTAGACACCGACAAAGTTACGAGCTAACAAAGTTCGAAAATTTACGTACAGACGTTTGTATGTCGCTTCGCTCCTCGCTGCTTTGGCTTTATAGAGAGGGCAGTAGAACCTCTCAGCGGCATCTAGGATAGCCTTGCCAAGCCTTGATAGCTCGTAACTTTGTAAGAAAAAAATAGCCTGTTTTAAGAAATAGTTTTGGTGTGCACTTTGAAACCACTATATTAGTCTTTTTGCACTTGTCGAGTATAACTGCAAGATTCCTATTGGCCCCTGGATTAACATTTTCCCCCTTCAAGGGCACCCAACGAAGTTTTCGGTTAAAAAGCTGTTCGGGAGAGTAAGTTAGCCTAAAACTTTCGGATTTGAAAAAATTGTCCCTAGAACATTGTTTTCTGAAATACTGGCTAGAAATTTGTTTTCAATCCCTAGAAAATTATAGAAGAAAAGGGAGACTAAAAGGTTTCCCCTAAAATATTCGTACGTCCCAATTCGTCTGATCAATAGGTTCAGAACAGGAAAAAAGAATCCCTAAAAAATTCGTACCTCCACAAAACTTTGCAACATGAACTGAACTCAAGCATGTTAAGGCATGGTTTGAGCATGAAATCGAGGCTAAAGGTATTTTATTGAATAGAGTGGCTTATGTTTGCCCGAATTCTACAAAAATAGTGGATATCACTAAAAGGTCGGCGTTATGAGTCTTTTCAACAGATTTTGTTGTAAAATGTCTATCACGTGATCAGCCACGTGATTACAAAATCTGGAAATTTCATCTCAAAATGGGCCGGTTACACTGCATTTTTAAAGTAACGGTTTCTTGCTTATGTGATTACACTTCTGGTTGATTCTAAAGATCTGCTTGGAATGGTTGACCCTGATAGATTGTTAAGGCGAAAATAGAGAAAACAGGTCACGTGACCTGTTCTTGGAACCAGTTTTCCCCAAATTTCTCACCTACAATGGGAAAATGTCAACCATTCCAGACAGAGATTTACGGACAACCAGAAGTGTAATCAGATAAGCCAGGAATCGTTACTTTAAAAATGCACTGTGACCGGCCCATTTTGAATTCTTTGTTTTATCAGCCTTAAGATCACGTGACCACCAAAACACGAGAATACCTAACTTAAAATGTTGATACCTATGATTGCTGCTTAATTACCGATTTCTATGGTATTTCATTGAAAAATGACAAAGTTAGCGAATTTAGAGTGTATAACAGAATTGCTGAATAAACCATGCCTTAACATGCTTGAGAAGTTACTTGGGCCATAGGCAAACCACAATAATGAAGTGAAAACTATAATTAAACGTGTTTACATATTGTTTGTGAAGTGAAAACGAGAATAAAACGTGTTTTACGTACTTTTTGTGAATTTGTCATTTTTTACCCTCCCTCCCCTCCCCCTACTTTAAGACTGCTCAATTCAAATTCAAACTATAACGGATA
Organism: Actinernus sp. WN-2022; assembly: GCA_030867875.1. Classification (NCBI taxonomy): domain Eukaryota; kingdom Metazoa; phylum Cnidaria; class Anthozoa; order Actiniaria; family Actinernidae; genus Actinernus; species Actinernus sp. WN-2022. The sequence goes on from JAOWCC010001634.1 coordinate 59,730,853, forward strand.
ATAAGGTCGGCAACTAAAGCCAGTCTGGTGGCAAAACAGAAAACGAAATTGTCAATATCGGAAACTAAATAAAACTCAAACACAATTTCAACACCACACAAAGATAAACCAGTGACCAAACTACCTTCGTAGCTAAAAATATGAGTCGAATATCACAAGAAGCGATTGTTTTGGACGACGTTTTCGAGTACAGAACGGCTTCGCGGATGTGTCTTGAGTTAAGGTTCGACCAGCACGGTTACTGTGAGTCCTGGGCAGGAGACCAAACGCTCTCCCTACCCTACAGGGAAGACAAATGAGTCAACAAACAAATAGGCAGACCTCAGAACTCAGGGGATGCAGTTATGTTTTGAAAAGTTCCTTACGATCTAAAAGTAAAACCATAAGAGTCGGAGACTCCCTGATGGCTAGGTAAGCGACTTACCTAAATCTAGAGCGCAAGCCGTGACTGAACTAAGACAGTGAGAAAACTTGTGAGGAGATAAATGGCTGGTTGGCAAGACGAGTTGAAGCATCGCCGAACAAAGTAACCTTCAGGTAAAGCTGACGGGCAGAGTATTGTGTCGGTGCAACTTACCTTCGTGGTAAGTGGTGGAGCAAACAAGTTATCTAAATTTTATGTCGATTTGCAGTTCGATGAAAGTGACATAAGCATCAACTACTTAATTGGAACACTCGATTACCTAAACAGTTTTGGAATTTGTAGTGTCAGGCTTTCAGTTTGATCCAGCTAATCTTCCCACTCTTTTGGTTTTACTTTTAGATCGTAAGAAACTTTTCAAAACATAACTGCATGGTCTGCCTATTTGTTTGTTGACTCATTTGTCTTCCCTGTAGGGTAGGGAGAGCGTTTGGTCTCGTGCCCAGGACTCGCAGTAACCGCGCTGGTCGAACCTTAACTCAAGACACATCCGCGAAGCCGTTCTGTACTCGAAAACTTCGTCCAAAACAATCGCTTCTTGTGATATTCGACTCATATTTTTAGCTACGAATGTAGTTTGTTCACTGGTTTATCTTTGTGTGGTGTTGAAATTGTGTTTGAGTTTTATTTAGTTTCCGATATTGACAATTTCGTTTTCTGTTTTGCCACCAGACTGGCTTTAGTTGCCGACCTTATTATCCGTTATAGTTTGAATTTGAATTGAGCAGTCTTAAAAGTAGGGGGAGGGGAGGGAGGGTAAAAAATGACAAATTCACAAAAGTACGTAAAACACGTTTTATTCTCGTTTTCACTTCACAAACAATATGTAAACACGTTTTATTATATTTTTCACTTCATTATTGTGGTTTGCCTATGCTTGGGCTAAAACATTCTTGTTATGTTCTAGACTACTAACAAATTCGTAGGCCGGGAATATTTTGCCATAGTATTTTCGGTTGACGCGATTTCCACCTAGAAAATCCGAACAGCTAATAGCTTTCTAGAATACTTCAAAAGACATAGTAGGTACCTTAAAATGGCTAGATAAGCTGCAGACAACTGGTTTCAAACGAATTTCAAAAAGTACTCGTTGGGTGCCCTTGCCCCTTCCCACGCGATTTCCATTCAGCCTTCCCCACCCCTCCCCTCTCATCATCATCTTCATCCTAATGAGCTGTTAATAGACTGACTCAAAGCTGAAACTGTAATAGGTGAATCTGGTAACTTCACCGTTAGCGACATGGCATTTGCACAGCATAAACGTTACAGACCTGTACATTCGCCACAAAGCTACCTCAACGCCTCCACTACTGATTTCTCTTGTACTGAATTAGGTTCGTATTCGATCGATGGACAGGGAAACTTTCATAACGACGACACCAGAGAGCTGCACCGTCTAGGACCTGCCTACTATAGTATGTGTGGCAGTGATCTCACTGCTGGATTTAATCCACACAGAATGGAATTTACTCATAGGGACCTCGCCAGACCACTCGACCAGTTTTTGCATTGGATAACTTTGAACAAGGAAAAATTAACAATTCAGGTTTCTTCCAGCGCAACAGTTAAGAAGCGGTAAGTCTCAAGTGAAGTCTTCTTTCAGTTAAACATTTAGTGGGTGGCTTGTTTTACACTAATTTCCCACTAATTAGTTGTGAAAGACACTATAGCCCAGAAGAATTCCTTGTCAGCTAGCCTTTATTGAACTCATGTCTTGTTCATGCTCAATAACAGTCCAATGTCACTTCCGCTTTCGCTTTCGACCTTCCGATCAGTTCAACAAACAAACAGAAGGCGATCACTGAGGCAAGACCATACTGTCGTTAGACAGTCGGTTGTGGTTTACAACTAGGTTGCCATTAGATTCGTCATTAAACTTATTTCGAATATAGAGCTTCATGGAACTATAAAAAATTATGAAAACTGGTGCTAGTCTCTGACAGAAAGACTCTGGCGTAATTAGCATTTTCGGTTGTTAAACATAAAACAAGTTTTGCATAACAAAGCATAGCCATATGTTTCATGTGTTGGATGAAAGAAAATTCAGGTAATAGACCAGTTCGCGGTTAATTCCGACATTTTGAAAGGAGTGCAAACATGGCGCAAAATACAGTGTTTGTAAGGGAATCCGACGCCAAATACACCGATCAAATCGAAACATCAACACCCCCGGGCTTACTCCGGGCATTTGACTCGTTTCTGTGGGGAATTTGACATCGGAGGCTGTCCTGGGGGTGTGGAATTTGACACCAGATGGGAGGGGTGGGGGGAATTTGAACAAGTCGATTTCATCAGTGTTATGTGTTGCGTGGTTCCCTCGATCGAAATCATGGCGGAATTGGAATGGGAATGGGAGGTCACTTTAGACGTCTTCAAAGGACGCAACTCTGCTTTTACAAGCCAACTGGCTTCAAAAAGGGATCTCTATTGAAAGCTTTGTGCTGTATTTGAAGGTATTAAAATCTAAATGTAAATTGCTTACGAATATTTAAGGCCAAGTAAAAAAACATGTTTATCGTCCCCGCGTGCTTTCTTTTTTGAGGCCGCCTCCTTTTTTATTATTTGTTATAAACTATCGGGCCTCTAATATAATCTTCCTGGAGAAATTAAATTCGTTGTGTTTGATGCTCCATGTGGTGCTTGTATGAGGGTCTGAATGTCAGTTAAAAGTTTGGCCATTTGTCAGTTAGCCCTAGTTAATCATTACTAGAGAAAATTTACAATGTTTGACCCACAAAAACCGAATCAGTTGTCAGTTATTTTTCGGTTCGGCAGTTGTCAGTAAAAAATCGTCATTTGTCAGTTATTTTTAAGGCCGTTTGTCAGTAGTCAGTTATTCCCCTTTCAGTTCCTATTGTATTGTGGTAACAAATGCAATTTGACTTTAGGGAACTTTACCCGTTGTGTAATGAATGCATCCAGAAGGGAAACAGATCATGGTATGGTGAAACACGAGAGATTTTCGGTCACACCAGTACGTATATTAAAAGTCAGAGATTTACCGCTTCATGAAGGTTTTTAAACCTTCATGAAATATCCTAGACATAAAAGACATCAATACATGTGTTATCTTATAAAAAGTTGGAAATAACAAATAAAGAGGGCCGCACGCTCCGTTTTTTTGGAAATCCGGACGATAAACATGTTTTTATACTTGGCCTAAACTGTCTGTTAAAAACTAAATGCGGTGTCACAACTACTACTATGTCTCGGGGGTAGGGGCATTTGATCGCCTAATATGACCGTGCAGTGCACGGGGATGGGGCATTTGAAGTGACATTTTTGGCCCGGGGGAGAGGAATTTGAACAGCTAGTCCAAACTCCAAAAGTTCAAATGCCCCGGGGGAGGGGTTGATGTTTCGATTTAATCGGTACATAACTTCCGTAAAATCGAATTTCTGAAATATTCACTGTCTGCAGGTAAAAGATTAACTGATCGAAATTTGAGGGATGTAGCTGTACTGGGAAGCGTGCAATCGTGTTTTCAGTTTTCCATACATTTGTCTGTAAAAACGAGTCAAACGAGTGGCAGAGATTGTAAGCTATCAATGTCAGGCACGGCGCAGCCGGGGGGGAGGGGGGAGAGGGGGGCTATAGCCCCACCCCTCTCCACTTTTTGGCCAAAAAATTTATTTTGCCTAGTTACTTCTCAGTCAGTTTAAGACTATAGTTTGGTCATACCGACTCAATGACAATTTTTAGCACCCTCCCTCCCCCCTTGAAATTTCGCTCCGCCGGCCCCCCTGATTATAGTTAATAGAAAACGGTAAGTTAAGTATGTATTTCGTGGCACGCCTCTGAGTTCTTTCTAACCTAGTAATTAAAGCAATGGCCTGTGGCGCCCAGATTTGCGTGGTGTACCCGAAGTGAATAGTAAACTATTTATTGATTTGAGTGTTGCTTCTACGAGGACCCTACAAGTTATAGCCTGCTTTCAGGCGGTAGATGGTGTTTTTTCGCGCAGCAAATAGATCATCGAAGGGCCGCCATATTGGCAGACCTGGGATCGAATGACAAATGGAGGGGGGAGGGGGAGCCGGAAGCCATTCGATCCCAGGTCTCAATCACGCCAATATGGCGGCCGCTTCGATGATCCGTTTGCTTCGCGAAAAAAAAACACCATCTACCGCCTGAAAGCAGGCTATACGAATTAGAAAAGTTTATATTTCGAATATGGTAGTGTGTGATGTCATATGGTAGTGTGTGATGTCATATGGTAGTGTGTGATGTCATATGGTAGTGTGTGACGTCATATGGTAGTGTGTGATGTCATTGGAGGCCGAGTTACTGTCATTTCTTTCTCCTTGTGAGTGAAACTGTTTCTGATTTGTGCACAATCATACAATGACGCCTCGTGACCACATAATTAGCATATTGGAAACCTCCATAATTCATAGACGCAACACTCAAATCAAGAAATATTGTACAATTCAACTATTTACTTGCTGTAGAATTGATAAAAGTGGGCTTATAGGCACTCAGAATATGTCGGTGGTTCCTTACTTGATCCCGAGTTTTCATATCCAGTAAATTGTTTAGTAATGTCCAGCATGTTGTAACTCGGGAGACTCTGGTGAACCTGATAAACGTGAGGCCGATGGGAGACCTACGATTTTACGTCCTTATCCGAGATGAACCGAAGGTCTAACCATTTGCAGTTGTTTCACAAAGGTCAGTTATTTTAAGATACTGAGTGTTGGTCCGGCCGGGCCGGGGTTTGAACCCGCGACCTCCCGCTCAACAGACCGGAGCTTAACCACTGAGCTAACCGGGAGGCGGTTAGGAATTCACATTTATAAAAAATATATTTGAATTTTGGCACTAAGGAAGAGTAATAGAATAGCTATGACACGAGGAAAAACAATGTACACTGGAATAGTGAAAACAGGTTTGATATGATTAGAAAAAGGTTTGACACGGTTAGAAAACAGGTTTAACACGACTAGAAAACAGGTTTGATACGATTAGAAAACAGGTTTGACACGATTAGAAAATAGAGTTAATACGATTGGGAAACAGGTTTGACAAGACTGGAACAAGTTTTGCCATAGGTGATTTTTTTTACATGACAGTGTTGTGAGACACTGTAGAAACTAGCTATTAGATTGCATCTAATTCGGTTGATATAGAGCGGTTTTCAATTGAGTGTAGTAAAACCAAACGCAAACTACCCACAGCCAGCCAATCATAGGAGTGAGTAATCACAAGTAACTCATAAATGGCTTCCCTGTGAGCCAACGACAAACCAAAGCAAAACCAAAACCAATAGCCCACTTCCGCGATATGCTTTACTTGTCACGCACAAAGGTTTCAATACGAGGCTCGTGCTAAATTAAATTTATTCTTTTCTCTGTGCAAATAATAAATTTTATTTAGCACGGAGCCTCGTATTGAAACCTTTGTGCGTGACAAGTAAAGCAATTCGCGGAAGTGGGCTATTTGCGTTTACTTTGGATTCTGATTGGTTGGTTTACTTTCTCAGCTTAGCGCAAAACCAAAACACTTCCGACAGTCAATTGAAAAAAAGGTTTAAATTAGGATCAAATGATAACCTTCAAATATACTAAACTCTAATTAATTAATTAATTAATTAATTAATTAATTAATTAATTAATTACTATTTGATTCTAACTAGTTTGGAGGCAGAGATCGTACTCGCTCGAGGAACTATGAAAAAACTACTGGCGACAGTCTTTGACACAGGCAGCCATAAACAGACCTGGAAAATGTACGCTACTCGATACAACGGAACTATTTACATCAGTCACGTAGAGGAGAAAAAACCTATAGAATTGGGAAGCTCTACAAGGGAACCGAAACTTGGCTGTCGCGATAGGGAGGAGGAATTTAAAAAGATTACCTACATGGGGAAAAAGTTCGAGGAGTTGGTATCTGTACCCTGTGAGCGCAGTACGGCAGTAAGAGCGGTGCCTACAGGTGCTACTAGAGTGGAAGGACGGCAAGGGTTCTACAGTGTCGCGAAGGGCCTGTTTGGTGGACGGCATCGTGTATTGACGAGAGCCGAAGTCGATTGTATTGAAAATGTAAGTGAGTTGGCGTTAACGATGAGAAATAACCTCCAATGCAGACGTCTTATGTGGTTTCGTGGTGTGGAAGAGAGGGGGGGGTGGGAGGGCAATAGGGAAATAGGGAGGGAGGAAACGGAACCACATAAGCCGTCTGCATCGGAGGCTAGATGAAAAACTGACGTGAGTGAATTGCAGCGCGCTTTACATTAGGACTAGCAGGTGCATGCGTAACTAGCCTATAGACCCGGGCCTACACATTTTAGAGCCTACTTGTCTGACTTATTACAAATGAATGTTGGGCTTGAGGAGCTGGCGAAATACACAAAACATAACCTGAAAGTGCAGCAGAAAGCATTTACGAAAGGCTAAATCTAACATGCTCCTTCTAACCCCTCAAGAAGCGACTCTTACGGAGCGGTTGTTTTGTCCTACAAATTTCTAAAACCTGGCTACGCCACTGACGTCTTGTGTTCGGTCTAAATTGGGAATTAAGAATTGCTGTGACAACCTTTTGTTTCACTCTTAATGTTCTTGATCATTGGCTCTGGCGTAATCACAAAAGAAGATCCGTGAACTTTAAAATACACAGTTTCACTGGATTGCATTCCCGCTAACAGTTCAGCTATTGTTATTCCGAGTCTCCTGTTGTAAGCACCTCCCATTTATAACGTGTGATTCAAACGTTCGTTTAAACGCTTTGATCCTTGGTTTGGCCAGACTAACCTGAAAATCTATCTACACTCTATCAAAATACGCCGTAGTGGTCTTTTCAGCAAAATGACGGAGGTCCGGTGGGCGTGTTAAAACAATTCAGTGCAATTGCAGTGATGATAAATCATCAAGTGGTATACAGTGGAACCTCGATTTAACGAAGTGCCAAGGGACTGGGGAAATTGGTTCGTTATATCGAGGGTTCGTTAAATCGAGAACCTCGTTATAACGAATTTGCGGAAAAACAACCAAAATATTCGTTATATCGAGATATAGTTAATAATTGTTTTGTAACGAAGTTAATAGAACTAATAAGAGACAAAGAGGATAAATCGGATCTGTAGATGTCTCGATAGTGCAAGTGTCTGTACTGTATATACACATCTAATGAGCTGTTGACTGAGAGGTTGTTCTCTTGTTAAAGAATTTTCATCGCTGTTGGTCTGTTCCGCATTCATCTTTTGTCACGTGTTGACATTTATTCGTTATATCGGGGTAGATTTTACGTTTGGGCTGCCGGATTGTGTTCGTTATAACGATGATTTCGTTATAAATATATCGAGGTTCGTTATATCCACACAGCGGTCAAACGTCTGCGCGTGCGTATTACGGTCAGATTTCCCGCGCAAAATTACCTTAAAACGTATTACATTGAACTTCTACCCCAAAAAGTTAAGAAAAATACGTGAAAGTTAAGCTTTTTATTTTCACAGTCGACGGGAAATTGAACAAACTTCAAACTGTGAGTTTACCAAATTGTTTCGTAATTTACCAAAGAAGTTCTCAAGGTTTGAAAGCGGGTTTGTGAACAGTGACGGCCGCCGGCTCGCTTTGAATTTGATTTGGAAACGTTGTTGTTGCAAGACTTTTAACGCATGCGCAGACGTTTGACCGCTGTGTGCGTTATATCGAGGTTCTGTTACATACATTTTACTTGTAATTTTGCCGGGCTGAAGAATATCGTTATACCGAGGACTTCGTTATATAGAGGTTCGTTAAATCGAGGTTCCACTGTAAATATCCGTTAGTCCCTTGAAAAGAAATCTTTCACAGCGGGCCCGAACTTGTCGGAAGTCGCTACGCGCTCTGGAAGCTTATTCCAGTTCTTGATGGTCTGAGGAAAGAAGCTAAACTAAACTTGAGTCTATTGATCTTTCTACATAACTTGAGGCTTTCCCACTCGAGTTCTTTAACTAGTTTTGTAACACTGGTGTGGCGGTTGTCGTAGTTGTTATGGGCAAAGCGTGCTGCACGCCGTTGTACGTCCTCTAGCTTCTTGATGTTCTGAGCCGTATGCGGGTCCCGCACTGCAGAGTTATACTCGAGTTGTGGTCTTACTAAGGTCTTGTAGGCTTTGTTCTTTGCTTTGAGCAGATAGAAAGATTTCGGCGGAGGAAGAAATAGAAATAGAAATAGAAAAGAAAGAAATAGAAATAAACAGAAGTGACTCCAAGGGAACTTGGAAGACGATTAATAATCTATTCAGGACGGCAAAGTCAACATCAGCCGGTGCATGAAATTAAACATAATAATAAGACATTTTCATCACCTATACTGAGTTGCGGATCAATTCAATAATCATTTTCTAGAGATTGGCGCTAAACTAGCTCAAACCTCAGGGTCTAATAAACACTTCATGAGTGGCCCCGAGGGAAACAGTGAGTTTTGTTTCCCCGAGATCCTCGATGTTCCCCGAGACGGAGGGAATTGAATTGAGGCCAAAGTGCCATTTGCTTTACTTGTAATTTTACTGACATGTACATTCCATCGCAAGTCACTTGGGAAATGCACCCCGAGGTATAGATGGTTATTTACAGCCGTTTCAAAATGGTGTCATTGATGTTATAGTTGTGGTGAATGGAATACATCTCCCTTGATCGTGACATTCTCAACACATAGCACTTGGTGGGATTGAAGTCCATTTGTTAGCCCAGCTATTAAGTCTAGTGACGCCGGTCGGCCTGAAGTCGTGCTGCGTCTTCTTCACTTTCTATTTGCCTATACAACAGACGGTCATCTGCGAATAGCTTGATGGTTGAGGATACTTGGTCCCCTATGTCATTAGCGTAGATAAGGAACATGATTGAGAGGCCCAAGTACAGCTTTGAGGAACGCCTGAGGCTACATGTACACTTACACGAGCCTGAAAATCGAGGTTCTGCTCGTTTCACACTTTGATGAGTTGACTGTTTTAGTAAACTCTACCGTTTGTATGTGAACATGATTCTATGAACAAACGAACTACAAAATACTGAAAGTTCCTGGAGAATCGAGAATCGGCCCGCAAGTTTTTATTAAACACCATTTTTTATTAAACACCATTCATGTTGTATTAATTCATGTTTGCAAACAAGCCACGAGAGCTTAGACGTCAATCAGTTGTCAATCCCAGCCTTTCGCTTGAGTAACTCTAGGTAGTCCTTTGTCTGACCGTCAAATAATTATTTTGTTTAACATTCGATAAATATTCATCGACCCGAGAAAGTCTGGTATCACATGATACGTCCATTGTTTACTTACCGAACCGAACACGTTTTGTCATGAAAGAATTTCAGTTGCTATAATGATAGAAAGAACAGCGAGTGCAAAAGATGGAGGTATGAAAGAAAAACAGAAGCTTCTTCCCTTCCTACCCAGAATCCATTGCGAACGTATTCTCCCCAGTACTAAATTTGACTTAAACATTTGCGGCTTTTGATAACGAAGCGCTTGGAGTCGAGAGAGTCCGCAACATTAACAGGGTATGGTCCACTTGAGTACTCCATAACGTTTGTTGCGGCGCGAAATTCAAATCAGTGTTGTTATGCCCATGGCAGGAGCCCATTACCAGGAGCGTCCATCTCCCATACTAGGTCTGTGAGTCAGCGTATGACCGGATTGAGCTATATTTAGAACAGATCTCACGGGAGTTCACGAGCCCACACTTTGGGAATCCAATCAAACCATAGTCAGGACAATGCAGTGTTAGTAAAATCACCTCAAAGAACAATAGATCATTCTTAATCTCGATAATTACGGCAAGCATATGCACGATCGCAGCAGAGTCAGAAGGCAGTTACCCGGGAAACATGTTCTAAAAATAGCTCAAACCGGTCATACGCTGACTCACGGGTATAGTATATATGGACGCTCCTGGTAATGGGCTCCTGTCCATGGATAAAACCGGTAGGTAGGGTTAGGGATAAAATGTTTGGTCTTACAGTACTGTACGTTTCGTTCAATAGGGTAAGTACATTGAGCTCAAGGTTTGCCTGAACTACACCGGTCAAGATGAATGGAAGTTTCCAATGTATAAACTACGTGAATGGTGGTACCACATGTACGCTGGGGATATGAAACAAGTCGTCTACGGCATTCGGGATGGCCCGCGACTCGTACGGCTCTCACGGGTAGCGCGGGACCAGATTCAACATCAGGTGCAAAACCCGACTATGAGCTGCCCGTACGCGATAAACAAGGCCCTCAGAATCTGGGATCCACGAGCAAGTATTGGGTTTGTTGATGATTTCTTCCAGTGGCTAAAAGGAGTGGTAGTTGAGGATAGTTATGGCGTGGAAGGTAATCGTGCCGTGCAGTATTTGTTTGAGTGGGGGCCAAGTAATGCAGGCGAATCAATCGCCTACTCGCGCATTGAAGCACGCATGTCCGACTATCCTCTGCTGCCTGATTGGTACATTAGCCAGATGTCACCCTTCTTCACTTGATTGTTCCGCCGCATGACTGACATATGAAGTTACATGTCTTCGTTCTCAGTCTGTAGTTCGCTATAGAGTAGATTTCGATTGAGTGTTGAAAGTAAGAAGTGATTGCTTTGGTTTTGCGTTGCTTTGCTGTGAGAAATGTTTTGTAATTGTCAGCCACTAAAACCAAACGCAATCATGCACGCAATCAGGTTTTGTTTTAGCGAGAGTTATCCATGATTGCGTTTACTGTGCCTCGTGATTGGTTCAATTAAAACTAATCTTGAATTACTTCAGTTCGTGATTAGCTCATTGTGTTTTTACTTGCTCCTGTGATTAGCTATGTAATTACTTTGACACTCAATCGAAAGCCGCTCTACTATCGTAATTATCTTGCTGACAAAAAGAAAACGATTCCGAAGGGCATTAAAGTGCCACAACGATCAAATTTTGACATATCAATGTTTTTGCATATTCATAAAGTAGAGTTGATATATTATTACTAGTTCAAATTGTTTTTCGATACGACAGGAAGTATTATTTTTTGAACTCCGAATATTGAATCTAAACGTCCGCCATTACAGGAGGCCGTTCCCTTTGTTCAGCTTTAAACAAAGGTTTATTCAGCAGATGTCGTACACTTAACGCTCGCCTGCAGAACACAACGCCTGGAGGCATATTTCTACTAAAAACGTCTTCACGTACATAAGAAGAAAGTTATATTTATCTTTGCGAGTTTGGCTACTTTTTTATGTACACTATTTCGCGTCATGAGGTTGTCGTGTTAAGTGTATGACATCACTTCCGCTGAATACTGAGAACGGCTTCCAGTAATGGGGGACAGGATTTTACCGGTAAACTCTCCTAACATTTTGTGGTTTAACTTGTCCATTTGGGAATATTTGTTACTATTTCGGATATTTCTAACTGACTGATTGACAAATATATTGACACTGAAAAAGTGGCAAATCGAACTGGTAAATTTTTGTCGTAGTGGCACTTTAAAGGGAGCCATTATTCTAAGTTTCTGTAAGTCTCCGAAACATTAACCACAGTAATACGCGAGAGTAGAACTACTGAGATTAACCGGTCATATCAAAATCGGTGGAAATAGTAGTTTCCGGCCCGGAACGCGAATGTAAAGTCTATTACAGTGACACTGCCCCTTTAAAGTACGAAATTCAGTATGATTTCCTGCTTGATAAACGTGCATTCTGGGATAAACCAAAACGAGAGGACAAACAGGGAGGAAGATCACCACCCCCCCCCCCCCCCCCGCCCAAAAAATTTTTTTTTATCGATTCTGTATAGCGCCCTGACTAAGAATTCGAAAAAATAAAAGTGGGAAAAAAACTAAACGATTTTAGTGACGATTTTAGTGGCGTCAAAGTTAGCGAAACATCCGTTTTGGGCTTCCTGTTTCCAGTTGGAAGTCCTCGCGAGTCTTGGTTTGGGCCTGGAATTATGACGTCAATCGGACGTCATTTTACTGCAACTACCAGAATCCTTTGAACGATTTCTTTTGTTCCTCTAATTTAGACCATTGTCTTGGTATTCTCAAAGGAGTTGGAAAATCTGAATAAGAAAAATAATTCAAAAAGGAAAAACGTCCTATTATAGTCTAATCAGTAGGAAATAATCTCCATCACAAGAAAGAGCACATCGAAATTAGTAAATTTACCAAGTTTGGTGACTTTTCATTGGATATTTATCATGTGGTGAGCTTGCAAGAGTCGCAGAAATAAATGTATTTCTCATGGGTTACGTAACCCCGCCATCTTGGTGTACGTATTGTTTTAGTAACAAACATCAGCAGTGGTACATTACTATATAATCGGATATGCGTAATGTACAGTAGTCATTCGAGTCCTACGTCCGCCGCTTCGCCTTCCAAATTAAATACCAATGAGCATAAGGTTAATTATACATTTTCATAAATCCGTATATGGTTCTAGTTAGAAACGAAGTTATGGTTTCAGTTACTAGATGATTTTTGTTGCAGTTTTATGCTTTAATAATACACTAGATAATAGTTATTATTTGCAAGGCAGCGTTTACTGAGTTTATTTGAATTTATTTATATTTTCACGATACAATAAGTCAACGCTGTATTACTGTTATGTACATAGAAGTAAGCAGTTTATTGGTTTAAACCGGTATAAGTTGTATATTTACTCGATTTTCATATTACACTAAACATTGTTTATTGTGAACTTCATGAGCTCAAATTGCTCTAGATTATCACCATGTATATTGAGTGTAATTTATGATAGTTAATAAAGAGGGCGCACGTGTTTCGTGTGGACACACCCCTATATGTGGTTGCTTCAGTACATGATAAATGTTTTATGTTCGGTTGAGCGAGGAGCGAATTAGAACATAAATAAGGACGGGTTCACCCTTAACAGGAGCCCATTACCAGGAGCACCATCTCCCATACTAAGTCTGTGAGTTAGCGTATGACAGATCTCATGGGAGTTCTCGTGCCCACACTTTGAGAATCCAATCAAACCGCATAGTCAGGACTGTCACAGTATCACGTGATAACATTAGCATAAACGCTTGCTTGCATGTGGGCCCGCCATCTTGTTGTTGTTAATGCGGGTATCAGCGGCCATCCCGAGGGGGCGGCCCCCGGGCAACCCACGGGCTTATCAGGGGATTTGTAGCAAAAACATGCCCCACACGCGGGGCCGGCATTAGAGCGCTTTTGCGTTTTCGTCAAAATACCCCGGGGACATACCCACGGGTTTGCACGTAATCTGCTGTCTCAACGTTCAGCGGTTTTCGCCACAGGACAGGTTCTTCGATTTCTTTGTCCTTGAGTTAAGTCATATCATTATCATTCAAATTAAGAGATTAAATTAAGCCATCAACTGTCGGAAGACAGAACAAAGAAATAAAGGATAATATTTGTATAAAACTATTAAGATTTTTGACACTTCTAAAACGTTTAGCTTCTAATACTTATAATATGTTGCCCAGGTTGCCCCAGGGGTGGGGGTTTTTGTCACAATTTTCTGCCCCACCCGAGGGGTTTTAGCATGTATTTGTCATGGCTGCTGTGACAAGTGCCCATGGGTGCCCGGGGGCCGCCCCCTCGGGATGGCCGCTGATACCCGCATAAGTTGTGCTACACTCGGTGTACACTCTGCAGTGTGCTACATTAAACAGAGCCCAAGACATGGATGTCAGAAGCGGGATTTACGCGTAAAACAAAACGAGTGCAACGAGAAAAACGGCATCCAGTAAAAGCATCGCCGAAGCACGTGGAAAGTAGCGCCAAACCGTAAGTGAATGACTAGAAGGTTACACGACACACGGCAAATAAAGTAGAGATTGTTACAAAAAAAAATCTCTACTGCGAGAATTAGCAATTACAGTACTGTATCAGGAAACTCGCTAGTGTGTAAACTAGTAAACGTATCAAAATGAGAGACTTAATTGGCTTTGAATCGCCAAAAATGAACTGGAGTCCTGGCCCTGACCTTCCTACACGCTTCAAACGATTCCGCCAGAAGTGCGAATTATTATTTGACGGCCCATTGAAAGCTCGAGCGAGCGAGCAAAAGTGCAAATACTTGCTGTTGTGGACAGGCGACTACGGACTCGATCTGTACAACGACACATGGGAGATGAGTGCAGAAGAACAAAAGGAAATGAAAGAATATTGGAAGCGATTCGAGGACCACGTGAAACCCCAATCAAACCACATTTTGAATCGATATTACCTGCGTGGTCTGACACAAAATAACCGCCCATTAGATGCCTTCATAACGGAGGCAAGGCTTCTGATACAGAACTGTGGTTACCCAACAGATTTGCATAATGAACTCATCCGTGACACATTAGTTTTTGGTGTAGACTCTGAAATTGTTCGAAAGAAATGCATAGCTGAGGGTAATGAACTGACATTTATTCGAGCTATTACGTCTCTTTCCCTTCCTTCAAGGCCTGAAATTGCTGCTCGCTGATTACGGTGGAAGTTGCACCCGTGTCTATTTCTAGAGTAGTAGAAATTCCATTAAGTTCTAGGGAACACTTATAAGGTTGCACATAACCCTTTAATTTGTGCTGGGTGGAGATGCTGTCCTAAAAAAGAGTTTCAGTTACAGTGGTGCCCTATTGTGGAATCAATTACCTAAGGCCCTTAAAGACTCTGTATCTTTAGACGCTTTTAAAGCATCTATTAGTAAAAATTAATTTTTATCCTTCAATTTTATTATTATATTTAAGGAAATTTGATTATACATAGCATTAGTACTTATTGTAAAACAATTATCCTAGAGTATTTTAGTCTTGTTTTTACTACACCCATATAATACCTATATAATTAGTGATATTAGTAACTAGATATTTATTTTAGTGCATTCCTCACGGCTATCTGAAAAGCAGCTACGCTGATGTATATTACCGTGTTTAAATAAAGATTTATTATTATGATACAGATCTAGGTTGAAAGCATCCAGATATTGTTGTGGAGTGTCTACTGGATGTTTAGTATCATGAAGGTCTTGAGTCACAAAGTTAGTATGCTTGTCATCACGTGATCTGCATACCTTGGCGAAATGTTTTTTCTTCTTGCAATCTCTGAACTCTTTACCCCATGCTGGACATTTGGTTTTGCTTTCATGTGGCCAATTTCCCCCACAACCATAACAAATTGAGGACTGCTTCTTATTCTTCCGGCTATCAGGGTTCTTTTTCCGTTGTGTTGTTTATGGAAAGTAAGTTTATTTACCTTAGCTTCACCCGGAGCCATTGAGGACACCATAATTGTTGCCTGAGCAGTAGCTACCTCCAACGCACGTCCATATTTCATCAGAGTCTCTAACTTTAATTTCAGTTCTGTTAAACCCCTTTCTCTTACTTTTGGGTGTGAGCACTTCTGGATAATTTGAGACTTTATTTCTTTGTCTAAATCAGTAAACTCACAGTTTTTCGCCAGCTGCCTTAGTCTTGCTGCGAACGTGTCAAGGTTGGCTAGCTTGTCGGAAGAGATATATCTCGTACTCCACGTTTCGTTTTGGCGCGAAATAGTTGTTTAGCCTTTGCTTCAGCTCATCATACGACTCTTTATGGCTATGTTCCAGCGATATGTTAATCTCAAAGACTTCCTCTCCAGCGTAGTGAAGCAGGACGGCCTTTTTCCTCTCATCCTCGGAGATACTTTGAGCCACTAAATAATTATCGAGGCGAGCAACCCACTTTTGTCATCTGTTCGCCGCCGACTCGCTCGGAGTTGGTTCAAAAGGCTTCAAACTGTGGTGAAGTTCCATATCTTGTCCTTGAAACTTGCTACGTGGATGCCAAAACTTATCCTCGTCGCCAATTGTTGAGTCTCATTCAACTGTGAACTCCAACCCCAAGCCCGTGTACGAAACTCCACGCCACCTCTCTGCACCTCCCCTGAGCCCGCGATACAATCCATGATGCATTGCGCGGCCTGGTAATATAACAATATTTACGTCATTTCTTTTTTCAGTCATGATCGGTGTAATCATCATATTTATACCCGCCTTTGTAACTCTTCCCACTTGTAAGCTCCATCATACCTGAAGAAGGCTAGTTTCACTAGCCGAAATATTGTAAACTTGTTCGATCAGCTTTACTGTAGTCCTCGGAGTTCTTCTATTTACTTGGCATGAACAATCGTGATGAAACTTAGATGTAACTTGTAAGTAAGTGTCTTTTTTAGAACGATACAATACATATCGTATGTTACAACAACAAAAAAGCAACGAATCAAAATCCAAAACATGTCCGCCCGACAACAACAGACTCCGGCCTCACTGCCCATGCGCAGTGCACAGGTAAATCGTGACATCTCCCTTTTCAATTGGTAACAACATACATATAAGATAACAGGTAAGAACTGCAGTCTATAAAGTCTCAATTGCTCTTCGAATTCGTTTGCTTCTTCTGATGACAGGCGGCTCAGTCTGCTGACTATTAGGTTGCACTGGCTGACTTGTCTGTGATTGTAGAACTTTCTCTCCTGTGGAGGACTTGCAAACCAAGGCTTTTCACTGACCAGCTCCATTGATGGTCTGATGATGGTGAGTGGTTCTTTGGTTGGCCTGGTTGGCAGAAGATGTATACGATTACGACGTAACTGTGTCCCATCTGTGGAGGCTTGGTGTTTCTGAACGACTACTGTGTAGGCTTCCATTCTCGCGCATGTCTCATTCCGTGATGCAGTGGAGGCGGTCATGATATACCTTCTGACGCTGTTGGCGCAAAGGCATCAAAAGATGCTTCGGAATTGGTAGTTTGGTTCTCAGCTTCCTACTCATTGCCAGAAATAAGTGACATTCAGCAATGGCCAGCGGCTGCACTTTTGAATCCAGCGACCGGAGTTCACTGAACTCTTACACTAGACACCAAAAAGTTTTTTTTTACTTATTTTTCTCCTGTCTTAGTTTTATTTATATATACTTTCCTCTATGTTTACGCTATTAGAGCCGCCTTCGATACTAAAAACATTGTTGTTTACTGGCTCTCAAGCTTCGACACGGTCGTGAATGGAGATACCGCTGACCACAATTGGTATCGCAGACTCTTCTCTATAGGTCCGGCTAGGGCCTATTTTAGAAAAGGAACAATCCATTTGAATAGCTGCTGGTCAATTACAAATACACTGCAGTTTCACAAGGAGAGAACAAGCTGTCCATAGGTATGTAGACGCTCGTGGCCAGAGATATGATGGTCTCAATACAGTCAATTTTACGGGATTTAGCGTACAAAGATGGAGGATTCTGATGGCTCAGTTCAAGATCCTTATATTCAACTGCAAAATATAAATATGAAAGAACTTTGCAGCTACTTGGGAGGATGCTTAATGTGAAGATCGTGTCTTCGTTCGAGAGGTGAGGGGTAGACATTTTGCCAAACAGCGTAAATTCCCACTCAATATCCAAACTATAAACTTGTAGTCTGGTGTTTTTTCGCTTATTCGCACTGTAGCTTCTGTAAATGAATTGAAACGCCAATGCCTGTACTTCTATAGAATCATACCCTGCATAGACATTTTGAACTTTGTATGTAGGGAAGTGAGAAATTGTAATTTAGCGATTTCACCCCTCAGTTCGCTTGTAATGTTATCAACTCCATTCAATCACATCTGAGCCGGAACTTGGTTATTGCGCAACCGCTCGTGTCACTTATTTCTGGCGATGTCATGAGTAGCTCTGCGGGAGATTCCTCCATGCCACTGACCGGGGAACTGCGAAAGTCCAATAATGCTAGGAAAGCATCTTGTTTAGAAGCGTCCGCTTTCTCCAAAAGTTGCTTAATTGTCTGTACGTTCCTCTCCACGAGACCATTTGATTGCGGATAGTGTGCGCTTAATGTCACCACCTCTATTTCCATTCTCTGTCAAAGTCCTTAAATATGAGGCTGTTAAATGGCATATTGTCAGCAATTATTCTCTCTGGAATACCATGACGCGCAAACATCTCTTTCATTGCCAGAATGACCGCTTCGCTAGTCTCGTGATTAAGTCGAGCTACTTCGGGATACTTGGAGAAATAGTCAACTACTAACAGATAATCTCTCCCTTTGTAGTAGAAAATGTCTGCTGCAACTGTGACCCAAGGCCTTTCCGGGACTTCCTGTGATATCATTGGTTCCTTGTGGTTGCTACGCTGATGCTTTAAACCAAGCCGTTGCATTGTGATACCATCTCATCAATCGTATACCCTTTATACCAGGCCAAAATACTCCACCCTGGCACGTACTTTGCATTTTTCCATGCCCAAATTAAATGAGCTCCATGTATCCGATCCAGAATCTCACCTCGAAGACTGTGCGGGTCAATAATGCGATCACTTTAGTACAACAGGCCTTCGTAACAGCTTATCTCATCCCTGTAATTCCAGTATGGCCTAGTTTCCATAGGAGTTTCAGCTTTACTCTGTAGTCAACCATCCATAACGACTCTGTGCAACTGCTGAAGCTCTGGGTTTTCTTAGTTTCTTCTGACAGTTTGTAGAACATGTTCTCAGATAGCTGTCCAGACCCGAGGACATTGATTTAAATCTCATCTTGTTGGTCTGGCGTCTCAACAGTCATGTGTGCTCTAGAGAGTGTGTCCGCAATGAACAGTTGGCTGCCAGGTGTGTATTTCACTTTGTTTGCGTATGGCTTGATCCTAAGGAACATTTTCTGGAGTCGAAGAGGTTGCTTGATGAATGGATTTCTTCAGTATTGCTGCCAGCGGTTTGTGATCAGATTCAACAATCACTTCGTTTTGCCCTTCTAAATAGTCATGGAAGCGTTCACAACCCAAAAACAATCGCCAACATTTCTTTTTCGATTTGGGCGTAGTTTTGCTGGCACTCCGTTAATGCTTTTGAAGCATAAGCCACTGGACGGTCGTTCTGTATGATCACTGCACCCATACCTTTAGAACTGGCATCGACAGACAAACACAGAGGTTCTTCCTGGTCAAAGAACTTCAGAACTGCAGTAATCGCAGTTTTCAGACATGTATATGCTTGATCGTGTGCTTGATCCCATGACCATTCAACATCTTTCTCGAGCAGCTGACGTAGTGGAGCACCGATCTGTGACATATTTGGGATGAAATTCGACAAGTAAGTGACATGGCCAAAAAACCTCTGCAATTCTTCACGATTGGTAGGGTACGGCATAGCATTGACTGCTTCGACTTTCCGGGGGTTCCGGTTTAAGGCCAAGTTCAAGGCAGGACCGGCTTTTACCCAAGGATGGATGGTAGGTCTTGTTCGACCAATATGACTCCAGCACTGTGAGTTTTCCTTTGTACTCACACTCCAAGCTGACCTTGCCCTTAGACGTAATCCTACGCCCATCGTACACTTTCAACTTAACCTTATTCCTGTTGGTTTTCTTGTTTGCCAGTAGAAGCCCATCAAACAATGACTGCGAAATAAACATTACAATCTGCACCGGAATCCAATTTGAAATTCACTTCCGTATCAGCAATCATGCAGTCAGTGTGACATGCCAGCCATCTTGCGAGGCACTTTCACTAGATTCAACTGAAAATGTTAGCAAATCATCTTCATGGGCAACCGCCTCTGGTTCAGCCATGGCACGTACGGTTTTATCGCTCTGATCTCGCTTTTTCTGCCGGTACACACGGTGTAACGCATTCTGAACTAAAATCAGACAATAATAAACCCCGATTCCGCACTGCGGAATAGAAGTTTTCTCAAAATACCCTACAAATGACCAAATCTAGCGGACAATATTAAACCCCGATTCCGCACTGCGGAATAGAAGTTTTCTCAAAATACCCTACAAATGACCAAATCTAGCGGACAATACTAAACCCCGATTCAGCACTGCGGAATAGATGTTTTCTCAAGAACAAATCTGATGGAAGGGTCGTTGAAAAAGGCTCATTTGCCTACAAAACCGGTTTAGACAGGCATAGCTTCAAGCCCGGGGGGGGGGGGGGGGGGGGGGGGGGCAGGGGGACTCCCATATAAAAGGGGTAGGGATGCTCGAAAAGGCAATTTAAATACTTATATAGAAATAAGAAACAACGATACATTAGAAACAGATTGGATAAAATAGATTGTAAAGATACAAAGAGCACATGGAAACAACTAAGAAAACTATTTAATCTTAAAAATCAAAAACATAACCAAGAATGCCACATAGAAAACACAGAATTCCATGACTACTTTAAGAAACTAAACGACAAAACTGAGGAATACACAGAAATAGAAGAACCCATGCAATTTAAGAAAAAACGACGAGCCTGGATCGCTAGATTTTGAAATCACACCTAGTGAAATAGAGAGTGCAATCGAGAAACTGAAAAATAACCGATCACCTGGAAAAGATAACATTTTAAACGAGGTACTAAAGAGTGGAAAAGACCAATTGATACAGCCGCTTTGTCTGCTCTTTAATAGTATTTTGGCCTCTGGAGAGTACCCACAAGAATGGAACAATGGATTCATTATCCCAATTTATAAGAAAGGTGAACGGACAAACACTGATAATTATCGAGGTATAACACTTCTGTCATGCCTTGGGAAACTATTTACTTCAATCCTTAATGAACGACTGAACGACTATCTAACCGAAAACGGAGTCTTGAAACGTGAACAAGGAGGTTTTAGAAAACTACACGCAACAACAGACAGCATTTTCTCCTTAAAATACTTTATTGACAAATACGTGAAAGCTAAACCGAAGAAAAAACAAAATCTATTATTCAGTTGCTTTGTAGACTTCAAAAAGGCATTCGACAAAATACCAAGAGAGAAATTATTTGAAAAGATAAGGAAAGTTGGCATCGGAGGTAAGTTCTACTCTATTCTACGCAGTATGTACACCAACGACATCTCGGCAGTAAAAATCGGGGACACAACAACGGACGAATTCAGATGCTATAGCGGAGTAAAACAAGGATGTATGCTGAGCCCCACCCTTTTCAATCTTTTTATAGCGATGTTTCGTGTTGATAAACATTGCAATTGTTATGCTAATGTGCCAACTATGATTTCTAAAGCCCGCTTTGTGTTAGGAACCAATGGATCTCTGGTTGGCACATTAATGACAATGGATGACGACACACGAAACATCGCTATTAGCGATTTACCATCAACACTGGAACAAACAGAAACAGACTATGTTGAATTACAAAACACTCAAGTGAGTTGTCTAATCTACGCAGACGATATAGTTATACTATCTAAGACAGCACAAGGACTTCAACAATACCTGCAAAAACTAGAAGAATACTGTAATCTCTCAAAACTTACAGTTAACATCGAGAAAACTGAAGTGATGATATTTAATAACTGCGGGAGAAGATTGAATAATTATACATTTTACTATAAAGAGGAAAAACTAGAAAATGTCCAGCAATACAAATATCTCGGCCTAACATTTAGCACATACGGAAATTTTAGTCTTGCGAAACACGAACTTAAAAAGGTAGCTCTGAAGGCACTATTTAAACTACGAAAAGAAATGGGTGACAATTTCAAATCGAAAGTTAAGCTTGCACTCAAACTCTTTGACGCACTTATAAAACCGATCTTGCTATACGGAAGTGAAATATGGGGAACTGATCAGAACAAAACCAAAATAGATAATGACCCATATAGAATTGGTACAAATCAAATTTTGTAAGATGTTACTCGGAGTATCTAGAAATGCAACAAACAATGCTTGTCGAGCGGAACTTGGATGTTTACCTCTCAAAGTGGAGTACACATCGAGCTATAAAATACTGGACAAAATTATTGACTACTAGAACTAATGCACAACTCTCACACATTGCATCAGTACAGAGAGTATAAACTCGCCGAAACCAAGTGACTGGAGTGAAAAAAAAAATACATTCTGTCTTCTAATGGGTATGGAAATGTATGGTCGTCAATAGATCAAACGACAAATGTGAACAAGTTTTTGGAAAATATTAAACAAACATTAAGGGACATTGAACAACAACACTGGTTCAGCGAGATTCATACTGACATACGAAGAAAACAAAACGAAAGAAACAAATTAAGAACATATAGGATATTCAAAATAAATTATATTCTGGAGGACTATCTCAGCAAAGTAACTATTATAGAACACAGACAAGCCCTTATCCGAATAAGAATAAGTAATCACCCGCTACACATTGAAAGAGGCAGATATTTAAAACCCTACCTGAAACCTGAAACCTGCCCATTATGTAAAAATGGGGGAGAAGATGAAATGCACTTTATTCTAAAATGTAAAACATACCATGTACTTAGAAAAAAAATATTTCTTACTTTCGAAAATATATTCAATGTTAACAGCCGGCACATGAATGAAAATGAGCTTTTCAAACTTATCATAAATCCACCAAATAAGTTCGCAAAACAAGCAGCTAAATACATACACGACTGCCTCGTCATTAGGAAAAAGATATTAACTGAATAAGTATTTCCTGCTTCCAACTGTTAGTAACTGAACTACAGTAAAAACCCGCGTATAAGAACCTAGTGATTTAAGAACCTACAGGCTGAAATTGGGCATTTTAATACCCAAATATATAAGAACCTATTTAGCCTGGCAAAGAAAAATAGGTTCTTATACAAAAAAACACTCTTATTTTATAGCCAAAATACTGGATTTAAATTGTTAGAAATTGTGAAATTTCTGAGAAATACCATGGTAGCCTATGGTACTGAATTTATTATTGTTTAAAAAACAAGGCTTGGCATTTTTGCTGTTTAAAATACAAATGTTCAACCATTATGACATACTAGTACTACAGTAGTTCTCTGAATGGTATCACTATGACAACTCCTACAAATAAGAACCTACTAAGAACCTAATCAGCCTGACTTCGGAAAAACTACCCCAAAATATAAGAACCCATTCAGCCTGAACCCAAAAATTCTAGGTTCTTATACGCGGGTTTTTACTGTACCTCATATTATGCTCGTTCTTAATTATTAGCTATTTACCATCGCGTTCACGCCATGTAAAGTATATTTGGTGAAAACCCAAAACGCACTAGACTGTGTACGGGTCCAAATAAATAAATTATGTTGTTGTTGTTGTTGCTAGTCGGACATTTTCAAGCTTATTTTGACCACTAAAAGATAATAAAAATGTAAATTGATAACAGCTTTTTTGTTCAATTGACACCCGACCCCTAAAAGGTACCGCTTTACATAGAAATGTCTGTGTTTGATGGTGGATACCCTAAATGGTACCAAACTCCTGATTTTGACCCCTAAAAGGTACGACGAGCATCCATGTACGCCTCACATAAGGGAGTACCCCCCCCCCCCCCCCCCCAGGGGCTTCAAGGTTCTGCTTCAAATTTCAAAACCGTTGCAGTTGGTTGTAATTAGACTAATTAGCTCTACAAAGGCCCTGAGGCCTGAACCTAACATACCAGTTAATTTTTAAACTTACTCGCAGCTCTTTCTTTGGCAATTTAGTTTTGTTTAGCATGCAGTGCAAACGAGAACTGCATGAGACTCGATTCACAGACAATCGAAAGAGTACCCGAAATCTGGCCAAGAGTTTATCTGTACAAAAATTGTAGTGATGTGTTAACGAAACGGCTTCGCTTTGAATCATAAGTTAAAAATTATACTAGCTTAAAGACTAAAACTCGAAAGGTTGTGCTACCGGCTGTGATAATTTTCGTGCTTTATTCGTATCGCTAGAAATAGATATCGGCTGACTTAGTTTACTCAGACTCTTGTGTAGACTAGTTGACATGTGTCTGTCATTCATCGTCATCCTCTCAATCTAAACGTATCCAATATATTCTCTTTACAGAAAATTGTTGCAGCAGATGAGAACAGAGGCTGATATGTGAAAAGTTCGTACGCAGAATGTTTCTTCGTTGCCGAAAGGATCCTGTTGACAACAAACGATTATAAGTAAATCGCTTATGTGTTAATTCCTCCCGCAATACATCATCTATCTGTTCCCGTTTAATATTTATACGATATCGGGACCGATTGAATGTTAGATGTTTCCAGCAAATTTGGCCACTTGTGCGATATTTTGATAAAGCAGTGCGGAATCGGGATTTACTTGTCCGGGCCGCCAAATTTGATCATTTTTGTTGCAGCTGGTTCTGTTACCTGCTGTTGTATTGATCCGTTTACTCTGATTTAGGGATATAGCCGATGGTCCCTCAAAAATCGCGAGTCTCGGCAAAATTCAATCAAGTCTCGAAATTTCGGCGTTTAAAAAAAGAGTCTCGGATTTTGAAACAAGGGTCTCGGCGAGTCTCGGATTTGACCATTCTATGTCCTTTGATTTGTATTTGACACTGTAGTTGTAATTTGGAAATGGAAATGGAACTAGCTTCTTTGACTTCCATCTTTTTGCCGATGATGCAAATTTATTTTGTAGACAAAAAAATCTTAATTCACTTCAATCTGCATGATATTAATACAGAATTAAAATGTGTCCACACATGGCTATGTGCCAATAAACTTTTTCTCGATATAGAAAAATCTAACTTTGTAATTTTCTACCCCCCTCAAAAGAAAATAACAATTGATGTTAAATTAACTATTAATGACCAGCAATTAAGACAAGATGACTGTATTAAATATTTAGGTATCTTTATTGATTCAACATTAAGCTGGAAACCCCAGATCGAATATATTACCAAAAAGATAAAAATAAGTATTGGTGCTCTCTAAGATTCGTTATTTTGTGAATACTGATATTATACTAAAGTTATATTATAATATTCATTAATATATCCTTTCTTAATCTACGGAATAACTGTCTGGAGTAAAACATATCCTTCTACTCTCAAACCTCTCTGTATTATACCGAAAAAAAGCAATTCGCATAATGACTCTTTCAAAATTTGATGAGCATTCAAGTCCTTTATTTAAATGCTTGAATGTTAATAAAGCTATTCGACTTGGTAACCTTACATATTGCAATATTTATGTTTAAATTTCATCACGATCTTCTACCTTCAATATTTAATAACTTCTTCAGTTACATCAGTGAATATAATTCATAGTTATAATACAAGATCTGCAGCAAAGCAATCTTATTATTTACCAAAAGCAAAAACAAACTATGGACTTTTTAACATTAACTTTCAAGTATGGAATTAAATCAAAGAAAACATCAAATCGTCCTCATTATCTAAATTTAAAGCAGAATTGAAACAAGGATTTTTAGATAAATATTAATTTTGTGGCAGTTTCCTTATATTAGTATTATTATAATTTATTATACCACAGCTATTCTACTAGTATTTCCTCCAAAGATATGCTGTCAGATGTAATATATCTATGGAATGCTAAACGAGTTTTTTTTCTTGTGTCTGTGTGCTAGTGTCATTGCGTGATGTGTGTGCTTTCTACATCTCCGACCATGTAATTCAATTTATCTTATGTAATTAGCTTCCGGTTTTCTTTAGCCTTATGGTTACTTTAGGGGCTAGTGCCCTAAATATGTTAACTCATAGTTATCTTTTAATGTATTTTTGTAAATTTTAATTTTTGGGTGCAAATAAAGAAGTTGTTGGAAAATTGTTAAATGTTAAAATACTGTACTTACAAATATTTTAAACTTTCAAGACAGTGCAGTTTATCTGAGCAAATATGGAATGTTTCTATAGCCCTAAAAAAATCCTACACAATCAAACAGTCACAAAAACAATTCAAGCAAGCGGAAAAAGTCCCATCTCCCCAGTTTTTGCGGAACTTTACTTGGTTCATATTAATGAATACGTTATTTTAACCACATATTTCACAAGAATTGTTCTATGATGACAAAGAACTGGCATTGGCGATGTCTAGAGTGAATGACTTACTTTACCAATTGAAGATTTAAGCGTCTCAGCGACAAACGAGTGCGAAGGACTATTTTAAATCGCCACAGAATGCTCGCAAGTGTTAGAACTGGTGACACTAGGGAGGTATATATAACTTTATATGCTCATTTTACCTCTGAAGTTGAACCTCTGGACAACGTTAAACAATATGACTGTTGCCAGTTAACATAATTTTTCCCTGCTATGTTTCGTTCATGTTTTATTCTAGTATTCAACGACTTCGTGGTCTCTAAGACCCTAAGTTGCTATTGCGTTACTACATTGTTCAATATACAATAAAAAGTTTATTTGACCACACCCAAGTCATTTTCTTTAGTGAACCTGTATTAAACTAATTCCCCGAGGGTGGCCGCTTAATACACGTTTGACTGGATTACGGTTAACAGTTGTCTTGGAAAATTCCTCACTCTAATTCTAAAGGTTTCTCAATATTCTCAATATTTAGAAGCTAATGGCATTATTAAACCAAATCAAATCGGTTTTCGTAAATCTTACAGAACGGCAGACCACATTTTTGTTCTTAAGACAATTTTAGACGCATACTTTCGGCAGGGTAAGAAAGTATATGTGTGTTTTGTCAACTTTCGTAAAGTGTATGATTCGGTTTGGAGAAATGGATTGTTCTACAAATTAATCGAAATTGGAATTTCTGGCTATTTTTGTTGACATGTATAGTGTGTCAAAACTGATAATAGTTTAACTATTTTTTTCCAATCATTGGTGGGGGTGAAACAAGGATGCAATTTAAGTCCCAATTTATTTAATATTTTTATTAATGATATACGTATACCTGACATTTTCTCTAAAAATTCTGAGCCAGTAGTCTTGGGAAATTTAAGGATAAACTATCTTATAATGTTCCAGATGATCTGTTACAGCTGTAATCAGAGTGAAGAGGGTTTACAATCCTGTTTGAATAAGTTACATTCTTATAGTCAAAAATGGAAACTTCAAGTGAACTTAAAGAAAACGAAGACTATGCTTTTAAACAAGTCAGGACAAAAAGCAGCTATTGCGGTGCACTTTTGGTGGAACTAATTTGTTCATGCATAACCTCTTCGACACTTAGGGTGCGTTCGATTGACTGTATTCCGGAATAGGAATAGATGGAATAGTCTCTGGAAATCACTGGTTCGGACATATTTTGCACTGTAAGCTACAAATGCTTGCTGATATATGATATTCAGGGTACATTTAATATTCCAGTGGATAAAAACTCCCAATACAAGGGATTTGTAGTGATCATTATGTGTATTATTATTCCGGAATACGATCAATCGAACGCACCCTTAATTACTTATCTTGGTACTGTTTTGACTCCTTCCGGTTCTTTTAATGAAAATCAGTCACACTTATACAATAAAGGTTTAAGGGCTCTGTTAGGTCTGTTGAAAGTTTTCCATCTTCCCTGAAGGTCTTCCTGAAATTATATAACACTTTGATGCGCTCCATTTTGACGTATAATTGTGAAATATGAGGAGCGTATACGAAGCGTCACAGTTCATTCTTTTCACTTAATTTATTCTGGATCTGAGTTAATTTGTGAGAAGCTTTTAAAATGAAAAATGTTATTAGGAGTTAATTGTAAGACAACTAATTCAGTTGTAAGGTCTGAGCTCGGAGTATTACCCATGCACGTCTTTATTTACGACGTATTACTCAAATGCCTTTTTCACTTGCTTGAACAGAACGATAAACCCTTTTCTGACGGGTGCCCTGAAAGTCTCTCGTGATTTGAGCAATAAGGGAGGTTGGTCTTGGTTTAGTCTTGTTTCAGTCATATTTACTGAAATTAGTGATTTCAAATTAGACGACAATCTTGTTTCAAATCAATATGTAAAGTGATTACCGGAAAAATATATAAGGACAGATGGAACGAAGAGAGAGAGGAAATAACCCATGGTCATAAAAACTCAAACTTGGAATTACATGCAGAAGTTAAAAGTTGTTACGTTTTTGAGAGTTATTTGAATCAAATGCAGGATTTTGAAACCCGTAGAGCTGTACCAAATTGAGATTATCGGCTCGTCATTTTGCAACTGAAGCGTGGTCGTTATTTGCGCATACCAAGAGATAAAAGGATTTGTACGGTTTGTGATTCGGATGATGTTAATGTTGGTGATGAATTCCACTATCTTCTCAAGTGTGGAACTCACAGTACAAGGGCACCCAACGAAGTTTTCGGTTAAAAAGCTGTTCGGGAGAGTAAGTTAGCCTAAAACTTTCGGATTTGAATTTTTTTTCCTAGAAAATTGTTTTCTGAAATATGGGCTAGAAAATTTGTTTTCAATCCCTAGAAAATTATAGAAGAAAAGGGAGACTAAAAGGTTTCCCCTATTGGTTTCCCCTATTGATCAATTCGTCTCATCAATAGAGTCAGAACAGGAAAAAAGAATCCCTAAAAAATTCGTACCTCCACAAAACTTGGCAACATGAAGTTACTTGGGCTAGAAAATTCTTGTTATGTTCTAGACTACCGAACAAATTCGTAGGCCGGGAATACTTTGCCATAGTATTTTCGGTTGACGCGATTTCCACCTAGAAAATCCGAACAGCTAATAGCTTTCTAGAATACGCAAAAGACATAGTAGGCGCCTTAAAATGGCTAGATAAGCTGTAGACAACTGGTTTCAAACTAATTTCAAAAAGTACTCGTTGGGTGCCCTTGACAGTATAGCACAAGCTCGGATGTTAGTCTTGAACAAATTATACGGTGAAAATCCTTCCTTCTCTTCGTTCGATCTTACTATGTGATCTCAATGAAAGATGAGAATATTATAAAGTTAAGCAGCATTTATATAAAACAAGTTATGGATTTATATGAAGAAATTGTAAATTAGCCTATTATGTATTTCTTTTATTTTATTTATTTTCTCCACTCATGCTTATTGGATGTACACTGCTGTACCTTTTGTCTCAAGGTGCCTATAAGCTATATTGTATTGTATGTCAGGCAGCACAGTAGCCTTGATATATTGTATTATCAGGAGCCATTATCTACCCCATTGGGTCTATACGACGGTACAGACTCGTTTTGTGCTAAAAATAGACAGAATTTCGCGGGAGTAATTTGAGCAGCCAATGAACACGACTCTTAAGACAAAGTGAAAGTGACGTCATATTTTGCACATTCTCAATTCAGTAATGGCGGACCGAGAGTCGGCAGAGTCTTTGGCCTCCATTGTTTTCAACTTTGAACTTAGTCGACAATTTGCGGACCTCTTAGGAAGCACATCCTTTCGCGGGGGGGGGGGGAAGCAATCTATTTATAGAACAAAACGAGTTTGTGCCGTCGTACTTATATAGTACTAGATGGACGCTCCTAGTAATGGGCTCCTGCATGTATTGTATTGTATGTTAGGCAGCACAGTAGCCTTGACATTGTATTGTATTGTGTGTTAGGCAGCAAAGTAGCCTTGATATATTGTATTGTATTGTATGCTAGGCAGCACATTAGCCTTGATATATTGTATTGTATTGTGTGTTAGGCGGCACAGTAGCCTTGACATTGTATTGTATTGTGTGTTAGGCAGCAAAGTAGCCTTGATATATTGTATTGTATTGTATGTTAGGCAGCACAGTAGCCTTGATATATTGTATTGTATTGTACGTTAGGGCAGCACAGTAGCATTTGATAAACGATCAATTTCTACTTGCCTGTAGCCACCTTTTCGAAGAGACCTAAGAACGAATAAAGCCTTGTTTGCCTTGATAAGTTTGATACGTACATGGGAGCACATGGGAGTTTGAAAACTAACGCCTAAAATCGGGAGCTCCTTACACTGTGGTATGTTGTTTATACAATCATAGGATTCTAAATTACACTTTTCAGGGCCAGTGCAGCACATACCATTCTCTTCGGCCCAGTTAACAAATTGTTGTACAATATCTGAGCATAGTTATCACCCTGGTTATCTCCTATCTGCATGTTTTTATTTTCTTGTCACTTCCTTTTTCCTTTCACATTGTGTATCACCTTTATATTTATACTCGTCAGCCGGTGAACCAATCATCATTTGAAGAAGGCTGGTTTGGCCAGCAAAATATAAACGTTGTTCGGTCAGCTTCAGTGTAGTCCTTGGATGGGGCTTCTACTTGTTATTGTTTTTTGTCTAGCGCTGATCAGATGGGGGGGGGGGGGGGGGGGGGCATTTGCATAGCTTAGTGACCCCACGGTGAGCATTTGCATGGCTTAGCTGATGTCCCACTAATTCCCGGTGGGGATATATGGACAGCCAGTTTGGAATTCAGTAGAGACATCAGCCTTAGATACACACAGCTTTTATTAGTCATAATAAATATAACCTCAAATAATGTATGTATTTTTTTAGAGATATTAAACTGATTTTTATATTTTACGTGGTAGCATCGAATAACTTCATCGATAAATTCAAGTCGTCCTCGCTGTCAGTTCATTATCATTACTCATTAGTCACTATCTATCAATTTTGTCATTCAAAGTTTTATTTGCAAAGTTCAAATATTTTATATCATATCGGCTAGGAATTAAAAGCAATTCCTTCCATTAGTATGACATAAACTCTATGCATGGTGCAGTGGTGCTAGAACTTCTCGACCGAGAGATACAAATCGGTTTCGTGTAAAATGAACATAACTCTATAAGTAAACTTTTCACTCATGGACTCAGGTTTCTATAAATAACAAAACATTTCCTTATTTGATGTAGTACAAAGTGCATTTGCTAAAGATTTTGAAAATATTTTGAATTTGGGTTGTCTAAATATATCGATCCATTATGTGCCTATTTCTGTTTCCTCCTATCAGAGTATTAACTCGCTCTTGATATAGACATGTACCAAACAGTCTGCGGGGGCTAATAGAAAAGCTGCAAGCTGAAACATATCACACAGCGGGAGAACTAAAAATAACTGGCTTTATATAGGCATGACATATAGCGACAAAAGGCCAGTCTTTTCTCCATTTGACAGCAGTTTTTCCTTTGTTACTTAATTACTGACGTTTAACTTATCTCGATCGCGCCACTTTCAGCACTGAACTTTTCTCCCTTTTCCACTTTGTCCAGTCATTCTAAAACGGCTAAATTGGTACGGTATATAGCCGATATAGTTGGCTTATTCATGTAGTCTCGACTGATTAACATTGCACTTTTTAGTCTTTAGATCATCTCCCGATTTTGAAGCATTTTAACTGACGTAAGTAAACAAAGCGAAAATCACATTTCGAAAGGGACAGAACATTGTCAAGAAAAAAGATATTCAATCAACAACCCGGCCGCTGTTACAAGAATTAAACAAGAATACAATATACATTATCAAGCGCCGAGGCCGAGTTTGTACGTGCCTACTAAACTCAAGTATTAGCAGCTCCTACATCCTCGAGGCAACGTATTATTTTACGTGTCGGCACAATAAACTTCTCAAAAATGCAGTTTCTGTGGTGAATGAAACATTTCCGGAGCATTGACCTTGTTTTGCGCCTTGGAGGACTAGACGATCGAAATTATTCATCTCTCCAACCTCTGGAGCCTGTTGATTGTAGAGGACAACTACAGTACTGAATATGAAGCCTAAACTGGAGACATACGAAGTGGACAAACTGTTTTCTGGTAAGTACGTGTTATGTTGGTATTGTGCTAACGTTTTGTTCGCCAACTTATGTCTATCTCTGAACGTCTCCAATATATTCGGTTCGAGTAATAGTTTCTCGAGAATCCGATAGAGACAAAATACACCTAGAAATACTTGGATCACTCCGCACACCAGACGAAGTTTCACTGAATAAAATTGTATTTACCCTCTGAACACTATTTTTTTCTGCTAAATTCTAATTCTATGCAATGTTTATCGAGTTCGTTTATAAACACTTAGAGAACTGGCTTAATATTAATGCCTTAGTTCTGCGCAAAACACGCCGCCTCAAGATGTTAAAACCATTATTTTTTCTGACTAAAGGCTTGAAAACACAGCTGCATGTGTAAAACGGGTCAGCTCATCACTTTAACACTATAGCGGCGTCATAGTTTAATAACGCCGCGAATTTTTTCTCACTGATAATTTGACCGAAGCGAACAGCTGAGCTTCAGAGCTTTGCCTACTAATGTTTTTTTTTGCGGTTTTTGCCAATCGCCCTGAGGCCAGGTGATAATATCCTGTCACGTAGCGTCGGTAAAGAATATGCATAAAGTAGTAGTCGTCAATTTAGAATCGGAAGTTTGCCATAAAATGCGGGGTCTCAGTTAACAGCAGTTCAGCGAATATTACTTGATATCAAAATGTTTTTTAATGGCTTGAGGTTCGGGAGCCAGAAAGCAATTATTGGTTACGTACGTGAGTGTATTAATGTTTGTTGTGAAGACTTGTTTTATTACACGGTTACGACCTTTGTGTGGGAGCACTCTTATTCATTATGCATAGGGGTCGGGATTGATAAGTGCATAATAGATCACGTCCTTCGTTTGGACAGACAATAGAACTTCGTCAGTGGCCTACAAGTCGATCACTACATGACCTAACTCTCCATATTTTAAGACCCAAACTGACAAAACAGTAATGACTCGGGCTTTATATGTACTTGACTGACTTGCCGTCTGTTGATATCGATTTAATTGGCTGAAAATATTGAATTGCATAGAAAACAGGTTTTCGGTGTGCAAGACAAAAAGTAAATATTAGAGATAAATGAACAAAGTTGTTTGTTTGCTATTAAACACAGACTGACACAGCTTAAATAAACTATTAGATTATTATGCACTCAATCTGTCAGAATAAAAAAAAACTTTTTGTTATTGATTGTATAATCCGGAAACTTGGTAATGGAATGGGACATATTATATAGCGGCTTATATTCTAAGATTCAGCTTAAGAAAAATATAACTATTCGCCATTTACTAAATAATTAATGGGTGTCGACGATTTAGATAAACAACTAGTCTCCTGCCTGCTTCAATAAAAACTAAACTGAATAATGTCCGGAGATATCATAAGGGTCTATCTAGAGCGCCTTTCCTTTGGAAAATTAAAAAGCTTATATACGCCTGTTGTCAACTAATCTTCCATTAAATAACCTAGAAATGATTTGATTTCCATAGGGATTAGGGTTATAATTATTTCTAGAGTGCGGGAGGTCAGGGGTTCGAATCCCGTATCACAAAAATAACCTTGTGAAGCGCATTTGAATATATTCATATAGAATTTGCGCTATATAAATGAATAACTTTATTTCCTTAATAATTGCATGTTCGTCGTTTGCGAGTAGGCAACACTTGCCTGTGTGGACTATTCTTGTCCATTTTAGTGGTTAGCATTGTGAGCAAGTTTATCCATGTACCACAAAATAACTGAATAAGAATGTATTACATGCCCGATATATGGCGATCACGCGAACGGTTTTCAAACAGTGGAATTCAATGGCGACCCGGCTGGGAAGGAAGATTAGTGGTTTCCATTCTTTTCTTTTTACACACCGTGTTTCAAAATAGCCGAATGAGGTTTAGGATTTACCTCGAACATCTGCTCTTTCAGGTTGATCTTTTGGCAGGGTAACTTCATCCCTAGGATAGCGCTAGATATGTAATTCTAATCTGTACAGTTTACCCTCGGATTAGCGATTTATCCCTTAGCCAGGGTAGGCCCGGTTGTTCGAAGCAAGGATAAGTGTTACCCCGGGATTAAATCGCTAACCCGAGGTTACTGTTCAGATTACAATTACAGATTTAGCGCTATCCTGCAGCTGGGGATAAAGTTACCCTTGCTTCGAACTGGCCCAGATGCTCATCAGATTCATTAACAGCTACACCGGGATCTACTCGTTTGGGAAGTCACCTATTTACACCCCTCCCCATATAACCCTTACAGCAAACACTCCCACGTAGTTCTGATCCGATGATCGACTAATTGTCATGTGACTTGGGATTGGTGGATTTGGCTCTCATCCGGCACTCGCAAACAACATCGCATAAAACACTGTTTTATAAAACCGTTTGGCCTATGTTTTAACAGTGTTGTAATATGTTGAATGATGTTCTATCAGTTTAATTATGTTTTAACAGTGTTGGAATATGTTGAATGATGTTCTATCAGTTTAATTATGTTTTAACAGTGTTGGAATATGTTGAATGATGTTCTATCAGTTTTAACTATATATATGTTTGCTTTCTGTCAAACGTACTGTCAAACATCGCTTAACCGTTCCTTCCAATAATTCTTCTCGAGTTTGTTGAACCATGTCAAGTTGATCACCCTGTAAAAATGAAACCCTTACCCCGTTCCAGACCAAGAAATTGTATTTTTGTCACCCTGTTCCAGAAAAAATGGCAAAAAGGTAACCCTGTTCCAGGCAAAATGGCAAAAAGATATCCTGTTCCAGACCAGGCTAGCGCCCGATATGATACGTGCGAGACGTTGCGCTCCATTCGCCACTCGAATCATATACAGATAAACGGACTCTGCGTTTGCAGCGGCAAGGGACTGTGAATAACTCAAACCGTCCTGGGGCTCTTCCAAAAAAATACGACCCTGTTCCAGACCAAAACAGTGATTTATATACCCTGTTCCAGACCAAAACAGTGATTTATATACCCTGTTCCAGACCAAAACAGTGATTTATATACCCTGTTCCAGACCAAAACAGTGATTTATATACCCTGTTCCAGACCAAAACAGTGATTTATATACCCTGTTCCAGACCAAAACAGTGATTTATATACCCTGTTCCAGACCAAAACAGTGATTTATATACCCTGTTCCAGACCAAAACAGTGATTTATATACCCCTGTTCAGGCTAAGAATTGTCAAAAACCATACCCTGTCGAGCGGCACGTACCCGTATAGCCTATATATGGAAGTACCCCCCCCCCCCTCCTCCACCCCCGGGAAAACAGAGTTTCGCGCACTTTCCCCACTATGTTAACCCTCGGGTATATTTTGATTAATACAACCACTAATGGGAAGTTCAAGATCGGCACTGCCGACCACACGATAAATGATGCTTTAGATTTGTAATGCCGCAAATACTCTATTTTTCACACGGACTGATTAAAACAACACTTGGAAAGTTTCCATTTATATTTTATCTCCACCATGTCAGTATAGTAGCAGCGAACAATCAAACGCTAATTGTATGAAGGATCACGCCAATTTTATACTTGGTATCACAGAAAGCTTATTTATCGGACTTAATAGAATTCTTTTAATTTTTCTCAGTTCTGCACGTTTGCCGACTGACCGCAAGTCCGGCGCCAGGTCGTGTACAGAACCCGGGGGGGGGGGGGGGGGGGGGGGGTGGGGAGGTACTCCCTTATATAAGGTATACAGGGACATGACGCTGGACAGGGTATGGTTTTCGAGCGTTTTTGTCTGAAAGTCTGAAGGGAGATATCGGTTTCAGTCTGGAATACGGTATATTTTTACGACTTTTAGTCTGGAATAGGGTCGCAATTCAATTCAGTTTATTAACAAATACTACAAGGGTCAAGGGGAACGTACAGAAGAAAGGCCAAAGCCAGAGGCTTAAATGGCTTATGGTCAGTAGAGAAAGTTGTTATTATTACAAGAATATTTTTACAAGATGGAAAGAAAATCAAACTAGTGAATTAACAAACTCACATACACAAAATAGCTATAGTTTACAAATTTAAATATAAAAAAGCTTATTAATATATGCCTTATTGCCTATATTTTAAATAGACATTATTGCCTGTATTTTGAATTAATTTTTTTTATAAAGAAAAACTATATAATTATTAAATAATTATTAAATGATAACACAGGTATTAACAGTATTAATAAGGTTTTATAAAGGAAAATATAAAAATTGGCAACTTTTGGACTGGTACAGCCGTCAGCCGGGCCCCACCAAAATCTCCAGGAGTACCCCTCCCCCTGGGTATAGGATCCCCTTGTAGCAGCCGTACCGCTTCCGTTTCACTTCATTTTCTCACTAACGGTTGAAGTAAAACGCGGGAATTAGTGCTACGATGCTACAGGACGCTACACGAAAGGACTGATTGCAAGATGTTTTCAGTGCGTAAGTCTTAAGCGTTGTCAGATGCGTTTTCATCTCACGTCCACACGAAAATGATAGAGTTGCGTTTTCAAAAAATTCCACGTTGGAGAGCGTTTTCAAAAGTTTCCGTTTTTAATGAAAACGATACAGCGTTTTCATCGTTTTCATTGTTTTCGCAAACTTTTGAAAACGCACATTTTTGAAAACGCAAACTTTTGAAACTGATGGTATTGTGTGGACGGGGAAAAACGCAATTTTGTGCAAACTTTATCGTGTGTCAGACGGAGCGTAAATAAAGTCCGATGTACATGGCAAACATGTTGGGCACGGCACTCATTGATCCTAATTCATCAGGCTCTTACGGTCTTCGACAGAAAAAAATTGGTGAGAGCAGTTTCGATGCATGTGATAAGCAGGGACGGCTAACCGAACTATTGTACTCTAGTTAGTCTCAAGCCAATCAAGGTTCCGTGAGCACAAGGACATACACACGCACATATATGCATACTTTCGTACTCTAGTGAGTCAACGTTACCGAGCATTGATATGGAAGAAAAGTTGTCCCGGGTCCCGTGACAACTTTGTCTTGAGCGAGTATTGGATTACGCATGCTCTGTGTGTCCCGAGTTGGCCCGGGTAGGCGAGCCAAAGTGTTCATATGAGAAAACGTTGGATTCTCCCCCCCCCCCCCCCCCCATACTTATTGACAAGTGTGCTCGCTCGAAAAAGAAAAAGAAAAAGAACTTTCTTTTCACCTGTTTTGTCGATTTCCAGAAAGCTTTTGACAGAATCTCGAGGAAAAAATTGCTAACTAAAATAAATAAACATAGGAATAACTGGAAGATTTTTAGCTATTCTTATTTCAATGTATTCTAATGACAGAGCTTGTATAAAAGTTGAAAATAAGATTACAGAAAGTTTTCAGTGCTACAGAGGGGTCAAACAATCTATATAGGGGAGCTCGGGTGGCGCAGTGGTTAAGCGCTTCGCCTCTCACCTCTGTGGCCCAGGTTCGAATCCCGGACGGGGCGCCATACGTGAGTTGAGTTCGTTGGTATCTCGCCCTTGCTCCGAGGGTTTTTCTCCGGGTTCTCCGGTTTTCCTCCCTCCGCAAAAACCAACACGCTAAATTCCAATTCGATCTGTGGAATAGCCGGGACCTGGCTTTGATCAGCCCCCATGGTTGTTTCATGTCTCGTTAGAAATTCAGAGTTTTATATATACCACAGGGAGCCCAGGCTCACGACATGAAGACAATATAAGGATTTGTATGAAACTTTATCGCTAGTATATATAGCTGATGGAAAATGATAATAAACATCCATTAAAGTTTACATACCACATCAAATGTTGTCCAGCTGTCGTTTCTTGTCTGTCTTGGAGCCTTCAAGCCGCATTTCAGGGAGAAATTTTTTTTAGTTCACCTCTACCTAAAAAATCACAAGGGTGCACACTCGTACACTCGACAGACCGACGAAAAACGCCATAAATCAGCTTTAACGGATCCCAGTCGCTCAAAACCTCACTCGAGTGTAGATCGAAGATTACTTTTCCCAGGTAGCGTGCTTTCCCTCCCTAGCGTTTCTCCATCGCTTCAAGAAGACGGAAATATTATCACAAAGTTTCACCTTTCCGCTACCGAGTATGCTTGTTCGCATGGCATGTAACCGAGCCTTTCATAATAGCGCACGCTATGATTGGTCGATAGTCGCCATGGAAATGAGACTCAATTCTCCCGTCGGGGAAGGTAACGGTCGCAACAGTCGTTACAAAGAAAGAAAAAGTTGGACCCTTCGCGGACATTTTCCCTCCGCGCCGTTTGAAATTTGTAAACAAATGTCGGCTGTTTCTGATTGGCGGGAGTTTTGAAAAGTGTCCTTTGGCCACCCAGGCAAGTCGAGTTTTGTAACGACTGTTGCGTTCGTTACCTTCCCCGACGGGAGAATTGCCATGATGGCGGTGTGTGTTTCGACTTGAACGAACAAGCGTACTCGTAGCGAAAAGGTGAAACTTTGTGATAATATTTCCGTCTTCTTGAAGCGATGGGAAAACGCTAGGGAGGGAAAGCACGCTACCTGGGAAAAGTAATCTTCGATCTACACTCGAGTGAGGTTTTGAGCGACTGGGATCCGTTAAAGCTGATTTATGGCGTTTTTTCGTCGGCCTGTCGAGTGTACGACAACAACAACAAATCCTTTTATTTCACACCTATTATTATATTTACAGTTCCTTGTTTGAAAGAAAAAAAGTAGCAAAATATGAAAAAGTCAATGACAAAGGTACAATATACATATTAAAGGTGTCTAGGGGCTAAATAAACAAAGGTTTTCTAGTTAGCTCCTAGCCATGTAAAGATACATTATTAATGTAGTGACACAAATAAAACAAAATACGAACAAGAAAATACAGACAAAATACAATAACAAACATTGGCAGTTAAAGGTTTGATTTAAATTGCTTTTGAATTAGAAATTGTTTTACTTTTTTAGGAAATGTGAAATTGGTGAGATTTTTTAAATGACTGGGAAGTTCTTGCCAGAGATCAACTGTTGCTGATGATACAGATTGTTTTCCAATGTTGGTTCTTGTGCGTGATTTATAGAAATTTTTGTTGGTGGCATATCGCGTGCTATAAGAATGGACTTCACTAGCATACTGAAAATAGTTTTGAAATATATTAGGTAACTCATTTCTATGCCACTTATGAGCAAATTTGAGGGCTTGTAAATTGTAAATAGCATTAACGGAGAGAATATTTAACAGATTCATAAGGGGTAGAGCACTTTCTGTGTTAGGCCCATGGGTAACAGCAAAAAACATAACTCTTATCACTATATTTTGTTTCGTTTGAACTTTTTTAATTTGTGTTTTATAGGCACTTCCCCATGCGAGGATAGCATATGAAATGTAGGGGTAGATAAGGCTATAGTATAGTTGTTTTAGTTGGGCTAGAGACATGTAATGCCTTAATTTATAAAAGATGCCAATATTTCGGGCAATTCTGGAGCAAGTATAAGCTATATGGTATTTCCATGTAAGCTTGTCGTCAATTAACACTCCCAGATATTTAATATGGTCCCTTTTTTCTAGAGACTTATATGTTCCATCTTTATTTGTTAATTTGATATTTATGTTTTCAATTCCTTTTTTCCTGGGAGATTTAATTATCATAAAATTCGTTTTCTTAATGTTTATAGATAATTTATTTATATCGCACCATTTTTTTATGTTGGCAAGCTCTTCATTAACAAGTGTTTCAAGATCGCTGATGGAGGGAGACGATGCAAATACGTTGGTGTCGTCAGCAAATATTCGAAAGGATAATTTATCCGAGCAGTTTGAAATGTCGTTAATATAGATTAGGAATAAAAGCGGACCTAAAGAGCTTCCCTGTGGGATGCCACATACCATTGTTTGTTTTGGTGATTCCATATTATTTAAATATACATATTGTTGCCTATTTGAGAGGTAGCTAATAAACCATTGTAAAGGGGTTCCTCTTATACCGTACGCCTCTAATTTCTTCAGCAAGATTTTGTGGTTTACCGTATCAAATGCCTTTGAGAAGTCTAGAAATACCCCACACGTAAAAAGATTATTATCAATTGCTTTTTTAAGATTATCAGTTATTTCCACTATAGCCTGTTCCGTTGATCTACCCTTCCGAAAACCAAATTGGAATTTGCTTAGTATTTCATGCTTTTCCAAGTAATTTATAATTTGTGAGTAGACTAGCTTTTCAAAGATTTGTGTAAAGGAGGAGAGCGTAGAAATGGGGCGAAAGTTAGATGGATCCGTTATTTCGCCACCTTTGTCTACTGGGGTTACTCGGGATATTTTAAGGATATCTGGCATAAT
Organism: Actinernus sp. WN-2022; assembly: GCA_030867875.1. Taxonomy (NCBI): domain Eukaryota; kingdom Metazoa; phylum Cnidaria; class Anthozoa; order Actiniaria; family Actinernidae; genus Actinernus; species Actinernus sp. WN-2022. Next base: position 59,770,856 of record JAOWCC010001634.1, read on the forward strand.
ACCTTGTTCGAGAGAGAGATTAAAGACTGCTGTCAGGGCTTCGCTGATGTGGTCCACAGCCAATTTGATACATTTTTGTGGAACACCAATAGTTGATTTATTGGTTTTTAGACCCTGGACTGCATCCCACACTTCATGAACATGTATAGCACGGAACATAAAACTATTTCTAAATGACCTTTTAATATATCGAGTAGGGTTAGAATTATCGTAAGTTGGTATTTGCGCAGCTAGGTTGGGACCAATATTAATAAAGTGAGAATTAAGTTGTTCGCAAACGTCTTTCTTATCCGTATAACACCTGTTATTATAGAACAATTTATTTATAGAAATGCAAGACTTCTTTTTCCTGTTGATTAGCATGCCTATCAAGCTCCAGGTTGCTTTTATATTTTCTTTATGTAGGTTAAATTGAGATGTGAAATATATTTTTTTCGCTGATTCTTTAAGTTTGTTTAGTTTGTTATTATATATCTTATATTGTTTTACTTTGTCTAGATCCTTACTGAGGAAGTGAGATTTAAACATTTTTTGTCTTTTTTTTATTGAAATTAACAAGCACTTTGATATCCAGGGCTTTCTCAACAGCCGTTGTTGTGCGTTAGAGGTTTTCTTTATGGGGGCATGTTTATCAGTAATTTCTTTTAAAGTATCAACAATCGTATTCATACTCTGATTAACATCTGAGCTAACAAGATTACTAAAATTTATGCTATTAAGATCATCAATAAATAGTTCATTGCTGAAACTGGAAAAATCTCTATAATATCTACTCTCCTTTACTATCGGAAGTTTATTTGCTATAGTACAAAAAACAGGCAAGTGATCGGATATATCAGCAAGGCAAATTCCAGATTTCATGACTTTTTGCGGAAAGTTTGTATAGATATGGTCAATGAGCGTAGCAGTATGGTTAGTGACTCTGGTTGCTTTAGTAATCAATGGCAAATAACCTAGATTTAGTAGCATATCAAGGTAATCTGATGTTTGGTTGTCTGAGTTATATTTAAAAAAATCAATATTTATATCACCGGTTATATAAGCTTCACATCCTTCACTGTTTAACATTTCTAATTTACATTTAAGAGCTTCGTGGAAGCGCTCGCGATTTTGCGATGGGTGCCTATAAATACAGCCAATGACGATGCTCTTTTGTTTCGTTCTTGGAATTTCGATCCAACAATTTTCAAGACCCTCAGAAAGACCAAGGTCTAAGTCGTTTCTTCTTCTGAAATTAATGCCTTCCAATACATAGAACCCTACACCTCCCGCTAAGGTTTTAGAGTTCACTCCTAAGAAATTATAACCTGGAATCGAGATATTGTGTTGACTATTTTCAGTAAGCTTTGTTTCAGTAATAGCTATGATATTCGGTAACTCTTTTACTGTTAGCAAGACATCACTTAATAAAGTCAAATTTTTCGGTAAACTGCGGATATTGCAATGTAATATTGAGAATCCTTTATGCTTAATATTGGAAAACCTAGAGCCAGATTGCTTTATAGTATGATATTTAGATTCTGTGAAATCATGAACAAAATTTTCATTACAATCATTTGCCTTTTCTGGACTTTCGATAATGTTTTTGAACAGATCTCTAGAGTCAAGTATTAGATTAGCTGAATTGTGAACCCAGGCTCCTGTTTCTTTTACAAGTTCTTCACTAGTAAGATTGTAAAATGGAAGCTCACTAAACATCATAACAACAGCATTGTTCAAGGTTTACATGCAAATGTAATACAGTTAATAGAAAATGGGAGAATGTCTTAAAATACTCCGTAGCTTTTGCAATTCTGTTAGCATTATGTGCAGTAATGTAATTAGAAATTGAATACCTGGAGGCCATTTCGGGTCCGTTTTTATCCATTTGACTGGAAGGTTTCTTGGAACTTCGCGAGGTCGCTTTCGTTATCGAATGCATGGTGTTGTGTAGCGGTCTCATTCTTCTTTATGTAAATTCTTCCATTGTGTGACCAAATAAACTTCCACTTTAGCTTCTTTCTAAGCTTGTTGATGTCGCCATAGAGCTTTTTCCTTCGTGGAGTTAGTGATTCCGAGATATAGATATTGTCTCCGACAAGGAAGTTTCTGATATCAGGATCCTCCAAGAGATTTTTACCTGCGAGTGCTTTCCTTTTCGCGTAGAACTCGTTGCGAACATTCCGACGTGTGAATTTCACAATAATTTTAGGTAGAGCATCTTTGTTAAACGAGGGTAAGGGATGGGCGATAGAGATATCGCTTTCTTTCATATGGACGTTCAATGCCTTGCCAACGCTAGCCACGATGTCTTCGCTACTGTAATCGGGATTCGGTTTCACTCCTGAGATTTCCAGGCAGTCTCGTCGCATGTACTGCGCCAGTTCATCGGCTTCGTCTTTTGTTTCAAGAACCAAATTCCTGTTGGTTTTGATGTCCGCCTGGCTAGTTTTTGTTGATTTAGTTAGCCCAGTAATTTTCTCGTTAGCGGTTTTGGTCTGTTCAAGAAGCTGGTCATATCTTTTAGAGAGAAACTCAAACGAAGTTGTCAATTGCTTAAAGTTTCCTTCCAACGCATCGAGCTTGGCGTGGATGGGTGCCATTTCGTTCCTCAAAAGTTTTTTTATCTTATCCAGGTCTGCCATACTACAACTTAGGAACACAAGCAGGGCCACTACATAATAAATTCTAGCCAAATGGCCACACATAAAACTAGTCAGAGCAGGAGCTCAAGACCGAGCTCCTCACTCTACACTGGTATAATCAACGAGTGTGCACCCTTGTGATTTTTTAGGTAGAGGTGAACTAAAAAAAAATTCTCGCTGAAATGCGGCTTGAAGGCTCCAAGACAGACAAGAAACGACAGCTGGACAACATTTGATGTGGTATGTAAACTTTAATGGATGTTTATTATCATTTTCCATCAGCTATATATACTAGCGATAATGCACCTATCAATGTTAAGCCGGCGGGTTGGGGGGAGTCAGGGCATAGGGTGGGGATTTGATAGTCATTGTTGGCCCGTGGGTAGGGCTTTTGACTGACCTTGCTGTCCCCGGGGTAGAGCCATTTGAATGTTTTTCTTTGCCCGTGGTGGGGGCAAAGAAATGTATTTGACATCGAGCTGAAAGAGAGACTGGTACCGAAAGTAATTTTCTCGTGCCGCGTATGCGTCTTACGTCCTTGGAATTTCGGGTTTGTCACATGGAGTTCGGCAACAACAGAAAGGTGCGTGAAATTACTGCTTTTTTCGTTTGGTTTTGTGCGATTCTATTAAAAAACATTTTCATATCTTTATGATAATTTAAACTGTATACGAATCTGTCGGCACATGTCTCAATGATTCAGTACCTTGTTGCGTTTAGTCCATCAAAGCATTTTTCTTGTGTCCGTATCTCGGGCCCAACCAGGGGACATTTGACCACAACATGCTGCCTAGGGCAGGGAATTTCTAGTACATTTAACTTAAAATATTTGCCCGTGGGTAGGGCATTTGAAAAAAATAATTTGAAAATGTCAAATCCCCGCCCTATGCCCTGACTCCACCCCCCCCCCCCCCCCCCAACCCTAACCTAACCCTAACCCCCCCCCCCCCCTCCCCCCGGCTTAACATTGATAGGTGCATAAAGTTTCATACAAATCCTTATATTGTCTTCATGTCGTGAGCCTGGGCTCCCTGTGTTTATACACGACCTCCCCGAGCAATTTAAAGCAGTAAACGACCTCGTATATCTTGATGATAGACCCATCGATTGTTTATTATACGCCGATGACATGATTATTATGTCCCAATCGGCAAATGTTTACACAAATTACAAGATTATTGTACAGACAACAGTGTGCAAGTCAACACAGATAAAACGAAGGCTGTCGTTTTTAACAAGTCTGGGAATAAGGTGAGCAGATTTATATTTGAAATCAATGGACAAAATATCGAAACCTCTACCACTTATAGATATCTGGGTCTAACTTTTAGTGCCTGTGGTTCGTTTACTGTAGCCAAACAAGATCTGAAAAAAACTGCTATGAAAGTTCTATACAAGATAAGAAAAGAAATGGGAGCAAATTTTATATTTAGCGTTGAAATCTCCCTAAAACTATTTGATTCACTAATAAAACCCATTCTTCTTTACGGAAGTGACGTCTGGGGAATTGATAAAAATCTACCAGACAGTCGTAACCCGATAGAACTAGTGCAAAGTAAGTTTTGTAAACAGCTGTTAGGAGTTAGTAGGAGCGCCTCAAACTTAGCATGTAGATGCGAGCTCGGGAAGTTTAGCTTAAAATCCGATTGCCAAACTAATAGCATAAAATTCTGGGTAAGACTTCTCGCTCTTGACAGTAACTCGCTGCTCTCAAAAGCTTATAAGGAAATGAAAAGTACAAATTAATGATAATGATAATTGGACACAAAAAATATGTAATATTTTATATAAGTACGGTTTTGGTGAAATTTGAATCCTGAACTCAAGGTACTATTTCCAAAGGTATTTCTCAACAGAGCCAGGGATATGGAAAGACAAGAATGCCTCTCTAGCTTGTTTAACGACAATAGAAATAACTCTATTCAGCAAAACAAATTAAGAACCTTCCGTACCTTCAAAACAGAGGTCGCGCTAGAGGATTATCTCTTACAAATAACGAACATAAAACACCGAATCTCACTAACTAAGTTAAGAATAAGCAATCATAATTTAATGATTGAAAAGGGGAGACATGTTCGCCCTTACATCCCCCCCGAAGAGAGGCGGTGCCCTTTTTGTACCATTGAAAAAGAAGATGAAAAACATTTTCTCACCAATTGTGCATTTTACACTGACCTAAAAACCCGGGGGGGGTACTCCTGTTTGTGACGTATTATGTATGTGCCGCCCGGGTGGGTCAGGGTTTTGAGCTCAGTTTGGGCAGGTAGGGTCAGGGTTTTGACCTGATTTGGGCAGATCAGGGTCAGGATTTGAGTATAATTTGGGTGCAGTCAGGGTCGGGGTTCAGTATTTTTCAGGCATTAAATTTTTTTTAGCTACTATGTCAAAAAAAGACATTCTGTTGCCACATTTTGATCGCCTGCCCACATGCAAGCACTGAAGTTCCCATACGTCGTGACGCCGCTAATTCGTACTTCAGTACAAGTTTATCTATGTACTTCATCTGCTGATTTGTTTACCCAATGCCACGTCCCGACTTGAAATGTTCCGTATTTTGCATGCAATCCCGGTACGCGGTATACCGGCCAGGATATATATCCGACCGTGTTTTGAAAACAATTTAAAGAAAGGGCAATCAGGGTTTTTTTCCCCAAAAGGGGGCAATCAGGGTTTTGGAGCTCGGATTGGGTCAAACAGGGTCAGGGTTTGAGCCTCTTGGCCTCACATACATACCCATTTTTCATGTAAGTACCCCCCCCCCCCCCCCCCCCCCCGGCCTAAAAAGGCAATTGACTAAAGATCTGAGAGAACAGAACAACCTCCAATTTCAACACCTAAAGGCCTGTTCAAACGGATGCAACATCGTCTAACATGTTGGATCCAACATTGTTGCACGATGTTGGACGGAGGTGTTCAAACGGATCCAACATCAATCCAACATGTTGGATAGTACTGTGATATCGCAAAGGATTCCGGTGCTGTTTACGTTCGTCTTCGCGATTTCTCGGCCACCGAGTTGAGCTCGTAAGCCTGTTACTTTGGCTTTTATGTCTGAGATAGTTATATCTAGTCTTTCTTTCATCTCTTCGTAGGCCCTTTCTCTCTTGTTCCTGATGTGATAATAATCTTTGCTTGAAACGTCCCAAAGGCAAACTCTCTCCTCTAACAGATCTAGCAGTTCGTCAACTTCGGCGTCTGACCACTTTCTCGTCTTGCACTTTCTTTCCCTGTGTTTACAGCCTTCCTTTTTCCAATTTTAGGAGTTTTGCTCCTGTTTTCCTGCTTAAAATCTTCTTAAAGTACTCCACTCTTCGCCATCATGGTGCAAATAATTGAAATGATCGCCTAATCGTCTGTTAGTAAACAAAATCAAATCTCCATGGATACAGCGCGAATGACGAATGAAGTGCGCGTGCGCGAGTCCAACATTGTTGGGAAAGCCGTTCAAACGGCATCGATCACGATAACAAAAGAAATGTTGGACGATGTTGGATTAAAAGTTTGACTAGTTTCAAACTTCATGCAACATTGTCCAACATCATCCAACATCGTCCAACAGGGTGTTCAAACGGATCCAACATGTTGCATCCAACAATGTTGCATGATGTTGTGCCAACATGTTGTCGTGTTTCTTGATATGAGCAAGGCCTTCGATAGCATCAATCACGAGATACTCATATCGAAATTGCAAGATGTCGGCGTCTCTGGCTCTAGCCTCCAGTGGTTCCTCAGTTACATCTCTGACAGACAACAAGTGGTACGGATCCACTCAGCAGTGTCTGACCCCCTTCCTGTGGTCAGCGGTGTGCCCCAGGGAAGCATCCTTGGTCCGCTTCTCTTCAGTATATACGTTAACGATCTTCCTTCAGTACCACAGAAATGCAGTTCTCAGTGCTATGTAGACGATACAAAGCTCCACGTTTCCTTCCACCTACAAAACAAGCTAACTACTATTGCTGACATGAATCAAGACCTACTTAATATACGTAACTGGTGTTTCGACAATTTCCTGCTTCTTAACCCAGACAAGACAAAGCTTATGGTGTTTGGTAGCAGACAGATGGTGACTAAACTACAAGACTTCAGTTTAGAACTACTAGGAAAAGACCTTGTACCGGACCAAGTGGCCAAGGACCTGGGTGTTATACTTGACCCTCACCTATCATATGATGAACACATAATTAAAACCGTATCTTCGTGCATGTCTCGTCTGGGACAAATAAATCGTGCTAAACATGCATTCGACAGACAAACGTTGCTAACAGTCATTAATGCCTTAGTTTTTAGCAAATTATTTTATTGCTCAAATGTGTGGGCAAATGCCACTAACTCTAATATTAATAAACTGCAGGCTGTACAGAACTTTGCATGCCGCATCGTTAGTGGTGCATGGAAGTTCGACCATGTAACACCAATTTTAAAGGAACTACACTGGCTGCCAGCTTCAATCCAGCTCCACTATCGTAGTGCCATAATGGCTTTTAAGTGCATGACTGGCTGTGTCCCTGATTACCTTTCTTCTCAATTTATTAAGCGTAAAGAAATCAGTAATCGCAATACCAGAAGCTCCCAAAAACTGAATATTCCTCTATTTAAAACTGCTAGTGGTCAGCGAACCTTCTACTACAGAACCGTCAGTATCTGGAACTCACTAGATCCGACCTTGAAACTTTGCCGAACTATTAGTATTTTTAGGCGTTCTTTAAGACATAAATTACTACAGAATTTTATTAATTAATACTTTCCATATACATTAGTCCTTTACTATGCGTATATAATCATTGCATATAGTTTATATAGATATAAATTAATTAATTATATATTTAATTGTAATTATCTCTGAAAAGCCCCACGGGGGAGTGGATAATAAAAGTATGTATATGTATGTTGCATCCGTTTGAACGGGCCTTAACTGCTGAAAAACAATTTAGGCTACTTATAAATCCACCAAGAAAATTAATGAAAACTATTTCGAAATATATTTATGATTGCTGCCAAAAGAGAAAAAAGGCACTGCCTTAGATAGCTAGCTTTCCGTTTTTTATCCAGTCTATTATTATTATTGGACTCCCACTCATGTAAAAATCTTTTTACAAAGTGCCAATAAACAATCGCTGTCTGTCTGTCTACCTCGGAGAGAAGGGTAACCCCCCCCCCCCCCCCCCAACCCCCCTCCCCCCCCGAGCCAAGTTTGCGGGTTGAAAATGTATGAAAATTTGGCTCGCCCAGGGTACGGCTCGGGGGGAGGGTGACCCGGGTCCCCGAGCCAACTTTTCTTCGTATAAACAGGGCCTAAATTTCCCATAAAGAGCCGAAACACTTTGATGAGGTGTGTAGGAGCTATACCTGTAGGGATTTTGCGGGAGGAAATGATTTAAAATTCTAGTTTAAAAGTTGATGCATTGTTTAGTGTCAACATTGACTCATACATGTTCCTTGTTTGTTGTAAATAAAGTAAATGCAGCTTTGAGGTGATTACTCATTTAAACATATGAGCTGAATTAATGGACGGCATCGTAGTTTGATGGATTTAACGAGTTAAAATAAGTATTTTAAAACATCTGTTTTGAGTCCAAATGTATACGAACTCAAGGTTCGAACTCGCCGAGTCAGTAATTATTGCTTAGATGTCTTTGTTTTTTTGTTTTGTTTTATTTCCTTGAGGAACTATTTTAATAGAACCTGCAATGGTGTAGCCCCCACCCACCAAAAAAAAGAAATAAAAGAAAAACTGTTCGCCGACTATACACAGCCGGCCTTTAATTAAACAAAATCGACTTCATTCCCATCCCGCCACATCATGTCACACAATCGTTGTGACAGACAATCATCGACTTTAACACAAGATTTCTCCTTCATGGATATTTACACGCAAAGCGTCTACATTTTCTGTTGGAATGCCATATGACCCGTATTATATCAGCACGTGACTGTATTATATCAGCACGGGACTGTATTATATCAGCACGGGACTGTATTATATCAGCACGGGACTGTATTATATCAGCACGGGACTGTATTATATCAGCACGGGACTGTATTATATCAGCACGGGACTGTATTATATCAGCACGGGACTGTATTATATCAGCACGGGACTGTATTATATCAGCACGGGACTGTATTATATCAGCACGGGACTGTATTATATCAGCACGGGACTGTATTATATCAGCACGGGACTGTATTATATCAGCACGGGACTCTATTATATCAGCACGGGACTGTATTATATCAGCACGGGACTGTATTATATCAGCACGGGACTGTATTATATCAGCACGGGACTGTATTATATCAGCACGGGACTGTATTATATCAGCACGGGACTGTATTATATCAGCACGGGACTGTATTATATCTTCGAAATTTCCTTAACTTCAGGATTCTAGATAACTCTGTTGATTTCATAATTGAAATTTCAATAAACACTCAGTACCTGCCTACGATAGACCGATCAATTAGAGAACTTCATTTAAACCTTCCAGTATTTTCCTCAGCTAATTAATTGACCGGTGAGCTTTATGTTTTGTTGGACATGCCAGATGTTGTGCAGTTTAGCTTGTTCAATTCAGAATCCACACAAGAATATACTACTCTTTGTTAAAGATAGTTTTGCGAACGTCAGTAAACGAGGCACACAAAACACTAAACAATCTGGGGAGTCGGAAATTATCGAGTTGGACTTTAGTGTTAGAGTATTAATAGAGATCGAGTTACGCGAATTAGCTTCCTCCCAAAAAAGTAAATCTAAATATCCTCGCTTTAGAATATCATGTAATCCGGCTTAGAGAATACTTTACCTTTTTTCGGCCTTCGCTTTTAATAAATATATGAAAGCAGTAAGCCGATTAAAATTGTTTCAGAATGCAAAATTGCAGTAGGAAATGGGAAAGTACAAAAATAAACTGCACTTTATAGGCTTAGATTTTTAAACATATTATTCAGCGAAACAAACGCGCATTCGATGCCTTGGATCTCTGTTTCTGGTTAAGCTTATCAATTAAATAAAATCACCAGAGGCACTGGATAGAGTTGAAGAGACGACAAGTTTTTTCGTTTTGGTTTAAAAATAATAATTTAACCGGCATAGCGATTCTTATTTAGGGCGAGTTTCAAAAAAAAAAATACACAACACCCACGTGCTATCGCTGCATTGAAATGTGAGCTCGGCTCTAGCTCGGCTCTAGCTCGGCTCTAGCTCGGCTCTAGCTCGGCTCTAGCTCGGCTCTAGCTCGGCTCTAGCTCGGCTCTAGCTCGGCTCTAGCTCGGCTCTAGCTCGGCTCTAGCTCGGCTCTAGCTCGGCTCTAGCTCGGCTCTAGCTCGGCTCTAGCTCGGCTCTAGCTCGGCTCTAGCTCGGCTCTAGCTCGGCTCTAGCTCGGCTCTAGCTCGGCTCTAGCTCGGCTCTAGCTCGGCTCTAGCTCGGCTCTAGCTCGGCTCTAGCTCGGCTCTAGCTCGGCTCTAGCTCGGCTCTAGCTCGGCTCTAGCTCGGCTCTAGCTCGGCTCTAGCTCGGCTCTAGCTCGGCTCTAGCTCGGCTCTAGCTCGGCTCTAGCTCGGCTCTAGCTCGGCTCTAGCTCGGCTCTAGCTCGGCTCTAGCTCGGCTCTAGCTCGGCTCTAGCTAAGCTGGAGTTCGAAGTCGACGATTCCGGATTTCTCGCCACCACATAAGTTAAAAGAGATAATTTTCCATGTTATCTGTGAAGCCCTAATGGCAGATTATTCCATGCACGCTTCCCTTCGCTCGCCCTCGTTCCACAAAATATGTTCTCCGATTAATTGAGTCGAATATCGAGTTTCGGAATTTGGTCAATTTTAAACCCTAAGACTGAACAAAGTTATTTATTTCAAAAAACCATCGCTAAACAACAATTACTTCTTCGGTAGTTTTGTGGTAGTTATATGCATCTCAATTAACATGCGCAAAAAAAAGGGTCCAAAGCTGATATGTAGTACACCAGTCGCAGAATCCCAGTAATGAGATGTCTACCACAACTCTAGAATCGAATCTTTGATGTATTATGCTTTCCATAATAAAGTAATTTCAGTGAAGGCTGCGTGGACTGTGGTCGCAATATATAAAGTAACCGGATACAAAATTTAGTTAAAGCACATCAGTAATCAAAAGGACAGATAAGTGAACAAGGTTAAAAGCTGATTCAGTTAACATAATTATGCCTTGACGTGTCGGTAACACATGTTATGTTATGTTATGTTGTTATGTTATGTTATGTTATGTTATGTTATGCTATGTTATGTTATGTTATGTTATGTTATGTTATGTTATGTTATGTTATGTTATGGTACCACAGTCTATCAAGTTGATCACTGCTGTTTTTTTTGCGGAAAAGAGCTTGAAAATCTTTACCACTCATTTTCTGTCTACTGAAGAGTGATAACGAGAGGTGAATTAATGAATGGCCTGTCAGAGCGCTCGCTCGAGAGATATTCCATGATTTTGCAGGCATTTCGGTTTGTGAAGCAAGGTGGTTGTTTACTTTAAAAAGTAAGTAAGTGACTTTATTTTAGTGTCAATGTATTTACCTTTGCAGCAAATTGGGAACACTATTCCTACGATTTTACATCCTTATCCGAGAAGACGTGAAGGTCTAACCGTCAGTTACTGTATTATGTAAAGGCAGCACCTTCTACTCAGTTATTTTAAGACCCCGAGAGTTGGTTAGGCTGCTACATACCAAACATCATTAATAAATAAATTATTTATTTATTTATTTACTTACTTACTTACTTACTTACTTACTTACTTACTTACTTACTTACTTACTTATTTATTTATTTATTTATTTATTATCGCTAGGAATTATTATTATTATTTGTGCGGCGGCGGATATAGAAGAAACGGTTTTTAAAATCCACCCAAAGTATGTGTCACGCATCACGTTACGTGACTAGTTTTCACGCACTCCCCCGGCTGTTACTGATTGAGATTCATGCAGTGCGCGTGTACAAGGCCGTGGTCACGTTACGTAACGACCATTCATAAAGTAGCCGCTTTGCGATACATATGATCAGGTTTACTGTACTGGAGTTCTTCCTGTAAGAGTACGCGGGGATTTGAACCCTCCTACTTACACTCCCGCTTTATTTAGAGTTTCTGTCAGTGCAAACTTGCCATTGTGAAAAACCGTATAATTTCTGACTCAGTTAGCAGATCACTTATACCATTTTATGTTCTTTTTTTGTAGAAATGGAGCATTTTCTCCGTGACATAGCTGGAGCATCACTAAGCGCAGAAAATGAACAACGACGTCTAATTCTAGAGAGGAAAATATCCCAGGCGAGAAAAATCTCTCCCCCGCCATCACCCTCACAGACAGTAACACAGCTGCGGCAAAACCCAGCGAGAAAATACGGTGTTTCTGGCAATTGTACTAATTGTGTGGGTATTAGTGTACCTCGTCCGAGTGGAAGACCGCGAGCTTTATCGTACCCGTTGGTAAAGTACTACTTGCCGCTGCCACAAGTACCAGAGGAAGACGAGGGGCACTCTAAAGGCAAAATAAACCCGTGTGCGCTAAAGTGCACAGAAATAACGGCTCAAAATGAACATAAAAATGGAATAACAGAAGGGAAGAGCTTAAATATCTCGCAAAATGAAAAATTCGAACGTCTTCGACTAGCGTACAATGGTACGAGGGTACCACGACAAAGGTCGGCCTCCGTACCTCATGTCTCTATGGCAACTGTAGGCTGTAGCTATGGTAACAGTGTTCGGAAGCCGAATCCCGCGTACATTCAGTTAATAAGCAGCTCTGTCGGGTTTTCGAGTGACCCGCATGAGACTGCTCCAAGTACAGACAATATCACCAAGGAACCGAAGCCAAACAGTAAGGGCTTCAACGTGTGTTGGTGCTGTGACCAGGCTACAACTGACAACAAATAGCTGGAGTACCAGCCGACCTTGTTTGGTCTTACTGGTTTATTGGCAACCCGGGGGGGGGGGGGGCAAAAATTTTGGGTGGGAGTCTCAAAACCCTGATGTTCCAAATCCTTTTTCAGACCTGTAGTCTATTTCATAACAATGTGCGGTACTTGCCTGTCAAGATCATACGCTATTCCACACTAAAACAGCTCGAAAACCATACCCTTTGGGGCGGCACATACCTGTATAGCTTATATATGGGAGTACCCCTCCCCCCCCCCCCCTCCAGGGATTAGTAAAGTAAGTAAGTAAGTAAGTAATAACTTTATTTATACACGGTTAAAACATTGGTAAGTAGTTGCAGGATAATGCCAACAATCCGGCTTTATATCTACACACAATCAGACGATCAGGATAATTTCAGTCTTCACTTCTATTCTACTTGTATATTGACTGCCAAATAATTGATAACAGCGTAAAAACACTCTGTGTGGATGACACATTGTATACTGTGAACATGATTTGTCTCTAGCCGACATCGTAGTTACGCCTTCAGATCTGTACCGTAAGTTAGTAGGGCTATTAAAAAGAGACAAACGAGGACATGCGCGCTTCGTGTTTGGACCATAAAGTGGGGAAAATATCGATCCATAACATAGAGTATGGACCGAGCAAGCGAGAACAATAAGAGGTATTTCTTCGTTTGTTGGTGGAAATAGAACCAGTGGAGAGCCCCTAGGCGCATGCCCTCACAGTACAGAGACAAGCTATGGTGTCCAGTTTACAAGCGCGTTTAATAAGATGTTCATTGCATGGCTCACTAAAAAGTATACAGAACCAGCTTTAGTTCAATTTTTCAAGTTATGGACCGCAAACTGACCAATCACAGCTCACGGTAGCCTCCTCCGCAGACATCTCTTGTGTACCGGAAAGAAAACCGAAATTGGTTTCCCTGTGGCAAGGGAGAAGAGACTGAGGCGAAGAAGGGGGGAGGGGAAGGGAGAGAAAGGAAGAAAGAGATGCCTGCCAAATATGAAGCGGTTGGGACCAAGCGTGTCACCCCTAAAGACCAGCCGTGGCACCCCGGGTACCCTGGGGGCAAAAGCGCTGTCGGGAGAGGGGAAGGTCCTGATGCTGAGGTTAGTGTTCATACAGACATATTTGGCAGGCGTCTCTTTCTTCTTTCTTCCTTTCTACTCCCTTCCCCTCCCCCCTTCTTCGCCTCAGTCTCTTCTCCCTTGCCACAGGGAACCCAATTTCGGTTTTCTTTCCGGTACACAAGAGATGCCTGCGGAGGAGGCTAAGCTCACGAGATAAGTTACTTTACCTCGTTTCGTGGTATATAGAGTAGATTATAAAACAGTCCCTTTCATATTGCAACTGACCAATAGCTCAAAAGATAAGTTACTTTACCTCGTTTCGTGATATATAGACATTGTATATATAGAGTAGACTATAAAGCAGTCCCTTTCATATTGCAACTGACCAATAGCTCACGAGATAAGTTACTTTACCTCGTTTCGTGATATATAGAGTAGAATATAAAGCAGTCCCTTTCATATTGCGAAAATCAGTTGAGAAGCTTGCAGGGGCTCGTACTTTTCCCAACCTCCTTTTCTCTGGCCGCGCGCTCGTCTAGGTATTGACATCATTCATAAAGGCATGAAAGCGAGGCCAGTTGTCTCACCTTGTCACAGGAAGAGAAAAATCTGCACTATAAAGTCGATGCCGGAAAATAACGTTAAATTCCTTATGATGCAAAACAACACAATAGTGCTTTACGATAGAAACTAAGACATTTCTGACCGGATCCAATGTTGTGATCTTTAGGACAACTAGCCTCGCTCTGGTACCATTGTTACCAGACTTCTTCCCACGCGGGCATGAGATATGAATAAGGTGCATGGAGAGGAAAAAAGAAAACTCTGGAATCGAGCTTGTGCTCACAGGGTGTGGTTCCCATTAGCTATACTTGCAGTGATGAAGCTCGTTGTCTCTCACCTCTGTAGCCCAGGTCCATTCCCGGACGCAGCGCCATATGTGAGTTGAGTTTGTTTATAAGTGACACAAGTATCTCGTCCTTGCTCCGAGGGTTTTTCTCCGGGTTCACCGGTTAGCCTCCCTCCGCAAAAACCAACACGCTAAATTCCAATTCGATCTGTGGTTTAGCCGGGTCCTGACGTTGACCAGCCCCTATGGTTGTTTCAGGTCTCGTTAGAAATTCAGAGTTGTTTTATATACTGGACGATGTCATAAGACCTGGTTGCGATAATGCAAGTAAAACCGCTTGTGTTGTGAATACGCCAACATCAGTTGCCGCCTTCTCAAGAAAGTCAGTTTATGCCAATTAAAGGTGTATTTTAGCGGTTTTAAGTTATTGAATGAACGCGTTTTCCATGCATTATGGCTACATACATAAACTTTATTTAGGCACGATAGTATCATGCAGTTATTTACATATAAAATGTAGATTAATAATTAAATACTGCTTTACACGATAGCCGTGTACAAAATGGTAATAGAAATAGTATATATATTGTAATTAAAAACATATAATAAGTATTTTTTTAAACCGTTATATCACGGTTGAGAGTGCGCACCTGATAATCACATTTGTGCGAGGTTCTCTTAAAGTGCCACTACGACGAAAATTTACCATTTCGATTTGCCACTTTTTCAGTGTCTATAGGTCAATCAGTATTAGAAATATCCGAAATAGTAAAAAATATTCCCAAATGGGCATCTTAAACCACAAATTTTAGGAGAGTTTACCGGTAAAATCCTGTCCGCCATTGCTGGAAGCCGTGCCCTTTGTTCAGCTTTAAACAAAGGTTTATTCACCGGAAGTGATGTCATACACTTAACACGACAACCTCGTGGCGCGAAATAGCGTGCATAAAAAAGTAGCCAACCTCGCAAAGATAAATATAACTTTCTTCTTATGTACGTGAAGACGTTTTTAGTAGAAATAAGCATCCAGGCGTTGTGTTCTGCAGGCGAGCGTTAAGTGTATGACATCATTTCCGGTGAATAAACCTTTGTTTAAAGCTGAACAAAGGGCACGGCTTCCAGTAATGGCGGACGTGTAGATTCAATATTCGGAGCTAAAAAAATAAGACTTTCTGTCGTTTTATCGAAAAACAATTTGAACTGGTAATAATATATGAACTCTACTTTATGAATATGCAAAAACATTGATATGTCAAAATTTGATCGTAGGGGCACTTTAAGCTCGCACAGAGTCAGACATTGGTCAGATGTTCTCACATGATCTGGAAGTTGATTCCAGACCTTGGCACCACTATAGGATATACTTTTTTTTAGAAAATCAGTTTTAGGATTGGTTAGGTTAAGCTTTTTTGTCAAATACCTTAGGTCATATGCCGGTATATGATCGGTTTGTGATTTGTATTATATAACATATCCGGGGGCAGATCCAGGAGATGCAGAACGAGGGGGCCGCGGCGTAAGTCAACCTCGTGCCGTACAGGTGTGATTAGGGACCCGCTTTAGCAACCAGGCCGGCGACGGCAGTGACGACTGGACGAAGAAAAGTGTTTTCTCCCGAAATATGGTGTTTACTATTTCCCTTGTTCGCCTTGAATTGTTTTTCACAACCAGATTTTCGAAAAATATAATGACTATAGAGTTCTATTCACGCCGAACGAAAAATGATTTGATTTACTTTCTTACGTTCGCGTTGTCTTTAAAACGTACAATTTGAGGTTTTCACGTTGTGGTTTTGCAGAGAACGGTGAAAATGTAGGCGACTGCGTGCATTTTCACGTGCAGTTATTGCATTTTGCAATTAAGGCTATTGTTTTATGCCGTCGTCCTAGACGTTGCCGTCGTGGTTGCTAAAGGTCCTTATTAGCTAGGGGGTGCAGGGGCATGTATCCCAGCCAACGAAAGGGGCGGCCCCCTCGGCCCCTCCCCTAAATCCGCCCCTGATATCTATGAGCTAACACGGCTCTCAAACCTGCTGCAAAAGCCGGTGTTCGATTTAGAATAAAACATGTACATGTGTAACTTTTGGAGAGGTTTGGACCCTTGCATTTAGTGAGTATTCTACACAAGAGCATCAAAGTTTTCAGTACAATAAAATATTACAAGTGTTAATAAATGGGTGAAATTTGAGCTGGATTGAGTTACACAAATTTTAGCTTTTTTTATACAATTGCTGTAAATTATGACAACTTCAAAGACCTTTTTCGCTTCAGTGCATGGTCAATCTTGTCTCATTTCAAATCTTTCGAGAAAAATATTCTTTGTCTGAAGTATTTCCATATCAATGTATCTCACAAAAAAAAAGGGGATGGTCACGTGATCTGAAATGGGACAACATTGAGCCAAGCGAAAAATGTTTATTTCAGAGGAGCAGGTGAGAGTTTGAAACGTTCTGTTATGAATAGTAGGAAAGTAATTACCTTTAAACTTCATACAATTGTTAACATGTAACCCATTCTTGACATACAGCAAATTTGAGGTTGTTGGAGTAAATATTCACTTGATGCCAGAGCTCCAAACTGTAGAAATGTACAAATGTTTTCTTTATAAATCACTTTTGCACCTGAATCAAAAAGTCGGGCAAACTGGTTAGGACTAAAGCCCCATTTACACGCTACGATTTGTCGGGCTGATTTAGGCCCGATTCATCGGCTCAGTGTATCGGGACGCAAATGTTAGCGTGTAAATACTTCTACACCCGATTTGAATCGTGATGACGAAAAATAAATCGGTCCCATTCATTTCAACGTTTTATAATCGGATGTAAAATCGGGAAGGAAATCGCACCGTGCATTATCTGTACACCCGAACACTGAGCCGATGAATCGGGCCGAAAAATCGTAGCGTGTGAATGAGGCTTAAAGGGGCTATGTCATAGTACTACGCATGTATCGAGTAATCGCTCGGTTGGTGGCTGTTAATTGGATACAAACAGTTAAACTTCCCTCCCTCGATGCTTGATTACGTTTTACTTGTCATAACATGATTTTGAGAATCACATAATTATGGCATAATATCATACGGTAATCTGATTAGTGCCTGAGAGGTCCGAATACTTTTAATCTGATCGTTTTTTATATCGCATAAACTCTACCATGTAGTTTTTAATGTCAGATTTCAAGGTCCTACAGTATGGAATTGCATTGATGAAAATATAAAGGTTACTAGCCCTAAATTTTTGACTCATTGCTTCTAAGATGACATATCTGTTTTGCAACATCTTCCTTATTATTTTATTTATAATATATTAATATTATCCTCTATATTTAATTTAAGATTTATTATTGTTTATACATAGCTTAATATTAATTATTAATAGATTATTGGTAGATTAGTTATGTGTGTACTTTGTGTATAGGTGTCCCGACCGAAACATTCAAATATATTATTGTAAACTGGCTACCTGGCATTTTTAGCCCTCTAAGGTTATTTTGGGTTGCCAGTACCCCTAATCTTTTTTATCATACTATTTCTGTAAATCTTTTTATATTAATTGTTGGGGTAAAATAAAGGTTGTTGTTGTTTGTATCAGTATTGCAGTAGTTCGCGCTGGACACATATTATTGTGTTAATGGGGCTGTGTCACGGTAATAGACTATACATTCGCGTCCCGGGCCGGAAACAGCTATTTCCACCGATTTTGATATGAACTAACGAACCTCTCGGCCATGTGGGATGCTAAAAATCAAATCGAATATGCAAAAATGACTACGAAACAGTGTATATAAACAGTCTCCAGGGAAAATATTGAAAATCCTTTCAATCAAGCATTTCTACTAGGATTTGTAACTGAACCAAAGACAAATCGATAAAATGGGAGAAATACCGCCTCATGAATAACATATTTTTGTTTCACTATTAGCTGTTGTCGTTTCTTTTGAAAATAGAAAGCGTGATTTATACCGTAAAATGCACCAACTCAATATTATGTATGGGAAGTGATCGGTGTAACATTATAATTACAAACCGCTGAATCATTTCTATGACACCACATACTCAACCTCCCTCTGCGCGCACCCGTGAGAAACGAGGTTGACTGGCGCAACCCCGAGGCGAGCTTCTGTCCCTTCCAGTCCTTTGCGCAAAATAACGTTTGTAGGGCTAGAAATAACGTTTGTAGGGCACGGAAAATAAAGTTTGTATAGCTTAATTTTTTTTGGCATAATGGCAATAAAGTTTTGTATTGGTAAAATATAGTTTGCACGCTATTTATAAAGTTTTCAATTACAAATAAATTCGTTTGTATAACATAAAGTTTGTATGTTATTTCTAAATTCGTAATTTGAGTGGCCCTTGTGGCTTCCATCAAATAGTGACATTATCGATGTATGGAATAAGTATTGTAGGTCGTTGACAGGGTATCCATGCATGTGCTTTACAAATCCTAATTCTAACCACAAACGAGGGTCTCCCAGGGGTTTCGGGGAACAAGGGAACATGTAAAAATATCCGTTGGGAACAGGGAACAAGGGAACAAGGGAACATGAATAGAGGTTTTAGGGAACAAGGGAACAATTTCCATTTTTCTAAATGGAAAAATTGACTGTTTCCCTGGAAAAAAAATTGGGGAACAAGGGAACAAGGACCCCCTCTGGGAGACCCTCACAAACCGAACCCTAACCATCGGACGAGTTCACGGGTAAACGACGGGTTCTCACTCACCTAGACTTTCTCAAAGTCCTTCTTAGCCCCCGCACGAACTCGCTTCGATTCTCGCGCTCGATTTTTGACCCAGTAATCGCTTACCCAGTGACTCAGCGAGTTCGACTTGGAGCAAGTCTATCACTCACCTAGAGCTAGGGTTCACAGGTAAACAAAAAGAGGAGGTAAACGTACGAGAGAACAAAATGTTTTGATCGCTCCTACTCGGGCTCGAACTGTTTGCGTGTAGTGCTTGGCAGTGCAGACGTCTTGGCCACTATACTAAGCGCGTCTACCGCCGTTCGGAATTCGACAATTGTTTATATTTATCCTTGACTGGTTTCAAGAATGTCATTGTTTAATTTGCGTTCTAGAACTGATTAGCGGTAATGGCGCTTTTGTAGCTAGGCATTCACGTGATTGTACAGGAATGTACTGGATGGCAAAAAATATTTAACTTCATTTATTTAGAAGCCTTGTACGAGATCGGTATTGTTATTAGCAAAACCTGTTTATAAATGCTATTTTTCACCTCCAATCGATTGTCGATCTTTCTAAAACAGTGTTTTTAGAAATGGCTTGCTCTCCAGTATCCATGGCAACGTCTTTCTCATGGGGATCACGAGCTCATTCATTCGTTAACGAAGTATTATATCAGCACGTGACTGTATTATATCAGCACGTGACTGTATTATATCAGCACGTGACTGTTAGCTGCAAAAGGCCTGTTGATAGCCAATTACTGATTATTGTTAATTCTAGAGCGAGGTGTACACGCTACGACGTAGCTAGCGTCATGCTCACATCTTATTTCCCGTGAAGTGTCAACCATTTACAGCTGTTTAGTCCTTGTTAGGACTCATCAGCATGGCATTAACCGCCTCCCGGTTAGATCAGTGGTTAAGCTCCGGTCTGTCGAGCGGGAGGTCGCATATAAGCCCTGGCCAGTTATGCTTTTTTTGAAAACTTAGGGGAAAAATATATTTTTTAAATAAAAATTTTTAAATATTTTTTTTA
Organism: Actinernus sp. WN-2022; assembly: GCA_030867875.1. Taxonomy (NCBI): domain Eukaryota; kingdom Metazoa; phylum Cnidaria; class Anthozoa; order Actiniaria; family Actinernidae; genus Actinernus; species Actinernus sp. WN-2022. Next base: position 59,791,026 of record JAOWCC010001634.1, read on the forward strand.
GCGATTAAACTTCCAAATGTAAAATAATTTCCGCGCACTTTCGTGGACTGGGACGAGAATAAAACGTGACGTCTTCAACAGAACTCGTCTCTTCGCGGGTACAAAGCGTTAGCTTATTTGCAAAATAATTTTAAATTAGACAAGAGGTAATTCTCTTTCACCATACTCGACATTATGCCCTTATACTGCGTACTTACTTGCGCATGCGCAATCGCCCACGTTCCAAAGTAACCATTGTTATGCAAATGATAACAGGTATAAATTCAGGTACCAGTACAGGCCAGGCCTCTTCTGCTTGAGTGCAAAAGTACTGAGTATATTTGGCATCCACTAACAGGGTAGGGTGTAAAAGTTGAAAACGACTCACTATACCGGGTGGGTAGATATAAGGTCATAATGTTCCGTATGGCTCAGAGAATTACAATTATCCTGCAAGGTAAGTGTACCTCTTGTCCAATTTAAAATTATCTTTCACCATACTCCACATTATGCCCTTATACTGCGTGTTCGAAGCTCGATGCCAAATAGAAACACACAGGAATCACTAACAATAACCCAAAGGTTTCATTACTATGACAAAACCAAGGTGCTATATGACACCGAGTTGG